>CAKJTW010000042.1:115000-1315000 GCA_917880005.1 Nanger dama
AGGTAACCTGGTTGTGTTAAATTCAGTGCACACTTACTGAAACCCTACAACATGCCAGGCACCTTCTTGGTAGTGAGACCAAGTACTTATCAGAACAGAAAAAAAAAAATGCCCTCACGAAGCTTGCCTTCTAGGGTAGGAGACAGCGTGTCCCCAAAGCAGCAAACAGAGACAGTCGTGGCGCAGGCTTTCCTGGAAGTGGCGCCGTCTCCACCGCCACAGGCTTGGCCCATGGGAATGTGGTCCCTTTGTAGGGTTGCAAAATGTTTATGAGATTTTCCAGTTGTTACTGAAATCTGAGTCTGGCTACTCACCATTCGGAAGTCAATACTCCAGAGATAAGGCTGGTGGAAAGGGAAGTTTGCTTTGTTTGGAGGCCAGCAGCCAGGGGAGGGGGGGTGGTGGTTCACTTTCCTAGCTGTGTCCAGCTCTTTGTGACCCCATGGACTGCAGCACACCAGGCTTCCTTGTCCCTCACCGTCTTTCAGAGTTTGCCCAAGTTTTCCCAAGTTCATGTCCATAAAGTTTGACTCTCCCCACTGACAATCAGTGGACAAAGAGCAAGGGCTCTTTAAAGCAGAGTTTTGGGGTGGAGGGGTGGGGTGTATAGGTAAAAGGACGGGGCTACATGCAGGAACAGAACACTCAGCTCTGACAGTTAGCTTGAGGTTGGTCATCAGTCATCTGATCAATGTCATATCTATCATTTTGAGTACCATTAATCTTGAGTTACAGGGTTGGTTTGTTCCCATTTGTTTGAGCCCGGTTCTTGGAATTGTGGCAGTTTATGTCATGGCTATAGTCTGATCCTTGTGTAGTTAACTTCTACTGCCTGGTGGGAGTTTTAGTATCTACAGCACAGCTCAAAGGACATGGCTCAGAGTATTATTTATAGTCCTCCAGGAGGAACTAAAAGTCCTTGACTTTACTTAATGATTAAACTGTTATCATTTGGTCTGATTTGACTGTTTCCTTTTGCTTCTGAATTTTCTCACTTCTTTGATTAAATTTATTCTTTGACTGAAGTTTTTTTACAAGCAAATGGCAGGCAGGGGACATGAAAGAGAAGGACCACAGGTTCCTGCTCTGTTTTCCAATCAGTGATTCCCTTCATTGGTGCCACAGAGTGAATGTTTGTGTCTCACTATCCCAACCCACCAATTCATGGTGAAAAGTGAAAGTCGCTCAGTCGTGTCCGACTCTTCATGACCCCATAGACTGTACAGTCCATGGAATTCTTTAGCTACAACACTGGAGTGGGTAGCCTTTCCCTTCTCCAGGGGATCTTCCCAACCCAAGGATGAAACCCAGGTCTCCCACACTGCAGGCAGATTCTTTACCAGCTGAGCCACCAGGGAAGCCCAAGAAAACTGGAATGAATAGCCTATCCCTTCTCCAGCAGATCTTCCTGACCCAGGAATCAAACTGGGTCTCTTGCATTGCAGGTGGATTCTTTACCAGCTAAGCTACATTCATAGATTGAAGCCAAATTCCAAATGTGATGATGTTTGGAGGAGGAGCCTTAGGAAGTGATAATTAAACTCCACCCTTTTGAGTGGAACTATGACCCTTATAAGAGAGGCCCCAGAGAGCTCCCTTACCCTTCTCTTTCTTGGGAGGACACAGTGAGATATAGCTGTTTATGAACCAGGCAGTGCTCAGCAGTCTCCTGGTGCCTTGATCTTGGACTTCATAGCTTCCAAAGCTGTGAGAGATGATTTGTTGTTCTGTTGCAGCAACTGGGACAGGCTAAGGCAGTTGTGTTCTCTGGGGCTTTGCTATCCAGAGCAAGTGCTCAGTATCCATGTATGTCTTGTGCCATCATATTGGACAGCAAGTTGGTAGAACTTTCCTGTCATCGTGGAAAATTCTGCTGGACAGTGTCGTGCTGGTTAGACGCACCACTGCTGTAGCAACAGCACTGATGCTGCTGACAGTGATCATCATAGTAATGATGTGACTCGCCAGTTACGGGTGTGCAGAGCACGCAGGGCACATTATCCATGTTATCTCACGCCAGCCTCACACACACGCTTACCTAACCCAGATGCATTTATCTCACGCCAGCCTCACACACACGCTTACCTAACCCAGATGCGTTTATCTCATGCCAGCCTCACATACACGCTTACCTAACCCAGATGCATCTACTTTCATTTTTCTTACCTTCAGTCTGGGGCTCTAGACCCCTTGGCCCTCCTGACGCGCTTACTCTCATTTTACAAATCCACGGAAGGGTCAAACAAGCCACCCAAGACAGTGCTGCTGGTAGGTAAATGCTGTGATTGGGACTGGAGCCCAGTCTCGGCCGATAGGGCGCCCATGTTCTTAGCCAGTCGGTTCTTGGTCCTTATACCGCTCCTCCATCCATCAGACTATTTTCCAGGCCTGAAACAAATTTCTAGAAGGGGTGGCCAAGCTAGCTTCCAGCAGGGAGTTGACTCTTTATTCCATTATGAAGCTAGTGGGGTACCCTTTGAATGATTTCAACCACTGTTAACTTCTCTGTAAAACCTCTACTTATGAAAAGGAGCAACAGGTGCCTCTTCTCAGTGTGCTTGCTGCTACCAGTCAGCCAGGTGCGTGCCACTCCTGGCAGATGTCCAGTGTTCATAGGGTGGTAGGTGCCCCATGGAGCCACGCAGAGAACCATCAGAACAGTCACGGACGCTGCCCAGGTGTGTCATCTTTTGTCAATGTAGGGAGACTATTTTAAATCTTAAAAGTGAATGAGTGACGATTGTCTAAGAAAAGTAAAATATTTAACAGGTGTTCGTCAGCAATTCCTGCAGAAACCACCCACACACCCTGATATTTCAGGGCCAGGACTGAATCCCACTCTACAGACGACTCTTGATGGCGTGACTCAGCTGTCATGGGGCTTGAGACTTAGAGTGTAATTTGCCGCTGCAGCCCACAGTCATCGCATGTTAGGGTTGGAAGGATCAGGAGATAGGGAAGTGGAGGCAGGGAAGAAGAGAAGGGAGAGAGAATAAACTGGAACAAAGAGCCTAGAAACAGTTATGACACCCATCAGTTATCGAGTCTCTGTCATTTACCAGTCACTGGAGATGTTACTTAACTGGTAATGGCATCTAATCTTTCCAACAATCCTGTAAAATGGATCACTTCAATTTATAGGTGGCCAGACTAACCACAATGTGTTGCTGCTGCCACAGGCAGCACTTGCACCCAGATATTTCTGGTTCCAGGAGCATGTTTTTCTCTCTGGAGAACCAGGAGGGGATAGAAAGTGACTCTCAAGGCATAGAGGTCAGTTGGTGGGGAACACAGGAGCGATCCTCATTAGAAACCAGAGTAAATGGGTAAAGGTTAAGACAGAGACCTCCACTTCTAAGATGGAAGATTTAACCTTCTTACTGAAACAATCTGAAAAGAGATCAAGTATATAAAAGAATGGCTTTCTAGACACTGGACTTCAGGCAGTGAAGGACAGCGAGCCCTGAGAGATGAGAAATAGAAAGGGTGAGCCCACATTTACCTCAGTTTACTACCTAGAGCAGGTTTCCAGATGGTGCCACAGAGAGAAGGAACTCAGGAGCCCAGTCGATTCCCTGAGAGTTTGGGGGAGCAAAGGTGGGTAGACGCTGCAGAGGAATGCCAGAGGGGAGACAGAATCACAGAGATCTGCCAAAGGTCCCCATGAACATTCAGCTGAAAGTTTAAACAGATCAAGTTCAGAATAGAAGGGACTTCCTCAGTGATACAGGACATTGACGGAAAACCTACAGCTAACCTCATGCTTAATGGCGAAAGAATGATGTTCTTAAGATCAGCAACAAGACAAAGATGTGTGTTCTTACCTCTTTCATCCAACATTGTACTAAAGCTTCTAGCTGGTGAAATAAGGCAAGAAAAAGAAACAAGAAGAATCTGGATTTGAAAGGAAGATGTAAAGCTGCTTTTCTTTGCAGTTGACATGTCTTCTACATGGACTCTTAAAAGCAACTAGAACAAACACATTATATTTAGCATGTTAGCAGGTTTCAAATCAACATATAATAACCAATTTTGTCTCTATATACCTCTTACATATAATTTAGAATTGCAGTTAAAAAACCAATATAATTTACAGTAATATATTTCACAAATGTGAAAGCCTTAGGGATACATCTGATAAGATGTGAAATTCCTATAATCAAAACTACATGCATGAAAACTACACAACATTACTGATTAAATTAAGGATCCAAATAAATGGAGAGATACACCATGTTCATCATTTGGAAGATTTAATTTTGTTAGGATGTGAATCCTCTCAGAATTTATCTATGTTTTCAATCTAATTCCAATCAGAATTCAGTTGAAATATTTGTCAACATCAATAAGCTCATTCTAAAATTCATATGAAAGTGCAAAGGACCTATAATCGCCAAAAAAACTTTTAAAAAGAAAAGACTTGACTGACTAATATTACTTGATTTCAAGGTTTATTACTGATCTAGAGTAATCAAGACAATGTGCAAAGACAAGCAAGACTGGCAGAAACATAATGTATCAGTGGAACAGAGAACCTGGAAATGGACCCCCGCCTACGTGACAGCTGGCTTTTGACAAAGGCACAAAGCCAACTGAGTGAAGAAAGGATAGTCTTGCCAACAGTGGGCGAGATGACTGGAGAGCCAGGAGCCAGGAGAGACTCCTTGAGAACTAGGCTATGCGAGGATTTCTTAGATACTGAACCAAAAATATAATCCATGGAAAACCCATGGATACATTGAATGTCATCAAAATGAAAATCGACCCTTTTAAGCCTCTTGATGAAAGTGAAAGAGGAAAGCGAAAAAGTTGGCTTAAAGCTCAACATTCAGAAAACAAAGACCATAGCATCCAGTCCCATCACTTCATGGGAAATAGATGGTGAAACAGTGGAAACTGTGTCAGACTTTTTTTTTGGGGGGAGGTGCCTCCAGAATCACTGCAGATGGTGACTGCAGCCAGGAAATTAGAAGACGCTTACTCCTTGGAAGAAAAGTTATGACCAACATAGATAGTATATTCAAAAGCAGAAACATTACTTTGCCGACTAAGGTCCGTCTAGTCAAGGCTATGGTTTTTCCTGTGGTCATGTATGGATGTGAGAGTTGGACTGTGAAGAAAGCTGAGAACTAAAGAATTTATACTTTTGAACTGTGGTGTTGGAGAAGATTCTTGAGAGTCCCTTGGACTGCAAGGAGATCCAACCAGTCCATTCTGAAGGATATCAACCTTGGGATTTCTTTGGAAGGAATGATGCTAAAGCTGAAACTCCAGTACTTTGACCATCTCATGCCAAGAGTTGACTCACTGGAAAAGACTGTGATGCTGGGAGGGAATGGGGGCAGGAGGAGAAGGGGATGACAGAGGATGAGATGTCTGAATGGCATCACAGACTCAATGGACGTGAGTCTGAGTGAACTCCGAGAGATGGTGATGAACAGGGAGGCCTGGCGTGCTGCAATTCATGGGGTCGCAAAGAGTCAGACACGACTGAGCGACTGAACTGAATTGAACTGAAACACACACTGGTAAGAGAATGAAGGAGTCAACACACTGGAAGCCAATGTTTGCAGTCACATATCTAATGAAGAACTTACATTCAGATTATGTTGTTAGTTAAAAGCACTCAGTCATGTCCGACTCTTTATGACCCCATGGACTGTATAGTCTATGGAATTCTCCAGGCCAGAATGCTGGAGTAGGAAGATCTTCCCAACACAGGGACTGAACCCAGGTCTCCTGCATTGCAGGCTGATTCTTTACCAGCTGAGCCACCAGGGAAGCCCAAGAATACTGGAGTGGGTAGCCTATCCCTTCTCCAGCAGATCTTGCAACCCAGGAATCAAACCAGGGTCTCTTGCATTGCAGGCAGATTCTTTACCAACTGAACTATGAGGGAAAATCAATCTAGACAGTATATTGAAAAGCAAAGACATTACTTTGCCAACAAAGGTCCATCTAGTCAAAGCTATGGTTTTTCCAGTACTCATGTATGGATGTGAGAGTTGGATTATAAAGAAAACTGAGGGCCAAAGAATTGATGCTTTTGAATTGTGGTGTTGGAGAAGACTCTCAAGAGTCCAAGGGAGATCCAACCTGGAAGATGTCTGCAAGGAGATCCAACCAGTCCATCCTAAAACAAATCAGTACTGAATATTCATTGGAAGGACTGGTGCTGAAGCTAAAGCTCCAATACTTTGGCCACCTGATGCGAAGAGCTGACTCATTTGAAAAGACCCTGGTGCTGGGAAAGATTGAAGGTGGGAGGAAAAAGGGACGACAGAGGATGAGATGGGGATGGCATCATTGAGTCAATGGACATGAGTTTGAGCAAGCTCCAGGAGTTGTTGATGGACAGGGAAGTCTGGTGTGCAGCAGTTCATGGAGTCACAAAGAATCAGACATGACTGAGTGACTGAACTGACTGAACCAAGCAAAGAGTTGATGGGCATGTGGAGAAGCTGAAACTCTGATACACTACTGGAGGGAGTGTCAAATGGCACAATCACTTTGGGAAAGAATTTGAGTTTTTTAAAGTGGAAAAATGTACATACTCTATGATTGAACTATTTTTATCTATTTACCCAAGAGAAAGGAATGCACATTCATAAAAGACTTGTAATGAATGTTTATAGCAGCTGTAGCTACAATAGCCCCAAGTAGAAACATCACAAAAGCTCCACGTATCTACAGGAGCATGAGTAAACAACCATGAAATATTGCTCATTAATAAACAGGAATGAACCATAGACACTCACCGTAACACGTGCGAAGCTCAGGGTGGCTGTGTTGAGTGAGGGAAGCCAGGCCAGATGCCAGTGCATGCTGGGTGGCTTCACTCTTATAAAATTCTATGAAATGCAAATTAATCTATAGTGACAACATAGATCAGCGATTGCAAAGGGATGGGAGAGGGAAGGGAGTGACTTGGGGAGAGATTACAAAGGGTATTTAATTGTGGTGATGGATTTAAGGGTATGCATATGTCTAAGCCTTCAGATATTGTTCTTCAAATACATGCAGTTTATCATATGTGTCTTATAACTACAAAATGGTTTTTTAAAAAGAATTGGGATGGTCAATAGGTTTTTCCTTTTTATTTATTTTTCTTTAAATGAGGAGAGAGTTCTTTCTCTTGCGGCGCTGCACATGGCATGCAGGATCTTAGTTCCCCAGCTGCAGCGCCTGCAGCGGAAGCGCAGAGTCTCAGCCTCTGGGCGGCGAGGGGAGTCCCTTGGTTGATGCGTTTTAGACTAGACTGCCATTTCTGATCCCGATGATGCTGTCATTTTAACAGAACAGTCGCTACCATCTCTATTTATACAGGCCTCATACTACGCTTCCCTGGTGGCTCAGACAGTCAAGAATCTGCCTGTGATGCAGGAGACCTGGGTTTGATCCTTGGGTCAGGAGGGTCTTCTGAAGAGAAGGGCTACTCACTCCAGCATTCTTGCCTGGAGAATCCCAAGGACAGAGGAGCTTGGCAGAGTCACAGAGAGATCCATGGGCGTCGCGAGGAGTCGGCCACAACTGGGCGACTAACATTTCACTTTCATACTCTGCCAGGCATTGTTTCAGATGCTTTACGTGCATTTATTCATTTAATCCTCATAAGCACCATGTAGGTAGGGACTACTTTGGTCCCTGTTTTATCCATAAGGAAACTGAGTCACCACAAGCTTAAGTAATTTATCCAAGGTTTCCAAACTGTGAGTGGAACTGGAGCTTAACCCTTAGCTGTCCTGTCTCCATTTCCATACTCTTAACCTGGGGCCAGAACTAGGGCGGAGCCTGAAGAGAGATCCTCCTTGAGAGTTATTTTATTTTTAAAGTGTTATTCATCTGTCGTTGGCTGTGCTGACTCTCGGGTGCTGCTGGGGCTCTTCTCTGGTTGCATGAGCGGAGGCCACTCTGGCTGCCTGCGGGCTTCTCGCTGCGGGGGCTTCTCTCTTGGCAGAGCGCGGGCTCCAGGCTGTGCGGCCGCGGCGGCTGCACCACGTGGGCTCGTTAGCTGCGGCCTCCAGGCTCCAGAATACGGGCTCAGCAGTCGTGGTGTGTGGGCTTATTTGCTCCTTGGCTTGTGGGACCTTCCCGGAGCTAGGACTGAACCCACGTCTCCTGCGTTGGCAGGCAGATTCTTTACCACTGAGCCTCCAAGGAAGCCCACATTATATCCTTGGATGAAGTTGGAGCAGGAAGGGTCAACTTAGCTCGTGAATACTGTTCTCAGCTTTAGTCTCCACCTCCTTCCCTGACTTTATTGAGGTATAACTGAAAATGGAAATTGCATATATTGAGGTTGTGCAATGTGATTTCTGAAAGATGTACAGTGTGACGATTTAATATCTGTAGACACTGTGGACACTGTGCGAGCTATAGATGTGGATGTCTGTACTATCTATACACACTACAGACACGTCACAGTCAAGCTGCCACGCACCTCCTTCCCCTCCTAGAATGACCATCTCTTTTGTGTGTGATCAGAACAATTAACGTCTACTCTTTTAGCCAACTTCAAATGTTTAGTCTTGAGGAAAGGACTGAACAGTTGAGAAAACCTTCATTCTTAAGGAAGACGTGGACATTTGTAAAGAGGTGCGGCTACACGCTGGGTTTTCTTTGATTTTAGAAAGTCTCCATTCCGTTTCATCTCTTACTGAAAATCTTTCCTTACTCCAGCTCGTCTTCCCTCCGTCTCGCTCAGGGCTTAGCACTCACTGCCGTGCTCGTCAGTATCACAGCATTTAGTCCCCAAGGTTGGGATGAGTGTTCTTGCTTCTTTCTGTAGTCTGAGACCTCTTAGAAAAATGATAGTTAAGCTTGCACGACCTCATAGTCAGTCACTATTTTAAGTATTTTTGCATGGTGATTGGATGGCATCATTGATTCAATAGACATGAACTTGGGCAAACTCTGGGAGACAGTGAGGGGCAGGGAGGCCTAGTGTGCTGCAGTCCGTGGGGTTGCAAAGTGTAGAATGCAACCTAGCAACTGAGCAGCAACAGCGATGCTTGTGACGTTCACCTGACTGTGACAGGCAGATGCTTACCATCGCTCTAGTTTACAGACAAGAAAAGTTAGGTGATATCACAGAGTAGGAAGGTGAGCAAGACCTTGCCTTCTGGCTCCACAGCTGGATTCCTAATTATCGCTGGCACGTGCGTCTTCCTTCGCATCATCTTTTCAGAGCCCTGGGGGTAGTAGTCTTACGGTGAGTGCTTACTGAACTGACCCCGACACAGGTCACCATGAGAGTGAGCCTAGCAGTGTCTGCTGGTGTCTAAAATATGACAAGGCTTCCCAGGCGGCCAGTGGTAAAGAATCCGCCTGCCAGTGCAGGAGACCCGGGTTCAATCCTAGGCCGGGAAGATCCCCTGGAGAAGGAAATGGCAACCCACTCCAGTATTCCTGCCTAGAGAATCCCGCGGACTGAAGAGTGGTGGGCTACAGTCCATGGAGTCACAAAAGGTCAAACATGGCTTAGCAACTAAAGAACAACAGCAAAATATGACACCAGAGCCTCTCAGTTGCAGAGAAACAGGACTGCAGGAGCAGAAAGATGAGAGAGGCTCAGAATTAAACATGCATGAGCACTGAACATTGGGTCTCTGGGCACAGGTTTTCGTTTCAGTGTTTGTACCATCCCTCTGGCTTTCCCCTTCCTCCAACTGAGGTCTCAACTGCTGAGAATAATTCATGCTTTATTAAAAACCCATCCTGTACACGCTGGCCTCAGCAGTGATTCTCTCATTATATCCTGACTTCTTTTTAATCATATTCTGGGTAGATGAGTAAAATCCCTCACTCAGGCCAAAGGTTGGCCCTCCTCTAATGATGAGAAGGTTTCCGGGATGTGTGAACGATCAGCAGCTTGTGAGAGGCGGCTCACTCACTCTTTGTTCTTTTGTAATTGGAATCCATCAATGAGATACTATTAAGGAGCCCCCTACAAACTAAAAAATTCTCTATAGAAAATGAGCCTTTCCCTGGGGGAAAAGAAAACAGTCTACAACTTTAGTGTTGCTTCTTCATATTATAATGATCCAGCTTTGGCTTCAAGATGCCATTAGCTGCGTTATTTAGAGGCAGTTTACAAAAGGGTTTTGATCTCTGGCTTCTAGTTAAAAACCAAGGGAACCCTGAGTAGCATGAAGTTGACTTGGAGATGGGCTGATTTGAGACTGTGCCTCTCTCTGCTCCGGACACAGGATCTGCCCGGTGGAGCTGCTGGTTCTCATCACACAGGACCACAGAGCGGCCTCTGCCTGGCTTATCACATGCTCACTGCCTCCTGTTTCCCCCGTGCTGAAGCATCTGGTACCCTAACCTACCTTGAAGCTCTTCGTAATGCAGATTCATTGTGAATGTCCAGCCACAGCAAAGAGGCAGAGAAATCAACAACAGATGCAACAACCAAATGCCAGTCAAAGAGGGAAACAGCAGAAATACTTGAAGGTCTGGGTCTGACCCAAACAGGTTTTGCTGTGTGTTTCCCATCATGCAGTTTGATGCCTCGGACCGCACGGCTTCAGACCAGCGTCGTGGTGACTGACCGACGGCACAGTTGCCCAGTGCAGGGCGTCTTTAGCTCTGTGCTTTGCTTCCATTCGCTAGAGCTGAGGCTCTCTAAGGCCCAAAGAGGAGGGTCGTTTTGAAAGTGAAAGTGAAGTCACCCAGGCGTGTCCCTACCAGGCTCCTCTGTCCATGGGATTTTCCAGGCAAGAGTACTGCAGTGGATTGCCATTTCCTTCTCCAGTGGATCTTTCCGACCCAGGGAGCGAACCTGGGTCTCCGGCATTGCAGGCAGACGCTTTACTGTCTGAGCCATTTAGCATTTCTGTAAACATCTCCTTTGAGATTCTCGTGCAACCGTACTTGTATAGCACAGTTTAAAACCTGATTGTTTACTTCAGCTGGGGAATTTTCTTCCTGATTAAAGGATTCATTTTATTCAAGGCTTATGCCTGAATTTAACTAAGATGTCTGTGTTCCAGCTATTAAAGCAGAAAATGCAATCGTGCAAATAGCTAAACCCAACCAGGCGTTTGTGACCGTATTCGACTCTCTCAGTGAGCCAGCAGTAACTGCTGAAATGAGAAGCTGGGAAAGAGGCACCGAAGGACCCTGGTTACAGTCCCTTTGCAGTTCAGTTCAGTTCAGTTCAGGTGCTCAGTCGTGTCCGACTCTCTGTGACCCCGTGGACCGCAGCACACCGGGCCTCCCTGTCCAGCACCAGCTCCCGCAGAGTGAGGGGTCATTTCCTTCCTCTGCACTGGGGAGCTGGGGGTCTCCCAGAACCCACCAAGCTGTCAGACACAAGCTTGGACCTCTGCTTTGACAGAGCCCTGTCAGAGGGAGGGGTCTGCTCTCAGGAGCCAGAAAATGCGTCCTGTTACAGCCAGAGGAGGCAGACTTGAGGCTTCCCAGGACCCTGCCCCTGCTCAGCTGCGCCCCCCCCCCCCTCTCCTGTCCTTTCCCTCCTCCTCTATTCTCCCCTCCGCCTGTCTCTCCTTGCTCTCTCCTAGCTCCCTTCTCTTTTTCATCCTCTTCCCATCTCCTTCCTCCTTCTCCCTCTCCTCCAGATTCCATCCATTCTGTACACATTCATTAAGCACCTACTATGTGCCTGTACCTCTTCAAGCACTGAGGATGCAGTTAGCAAATAAAAAGTCAGCCATTGTGGAGGTGACACTGGAGTCAGGAGTTCGGATAATACGCAACAAACAAGTCAGTATATGGTTGCATGTTGCGGACCATAGAGAATGAAGAAGTTATTTAAAGAGTGTGATGAAGGGATGGAGTGATGGGTTGCTCTCTTCTGTTGGTGCTTGGACGAGGCATCTTGGAGGAAGTGGGACTTGTGTATTGTAGGAGAGTGCAGCTGCAGCCCTTGTCTATCTCTGGGAAAGCAGTTGCAACAATCAAGACTGCCTCCATGCATTGCCTCATGTCCCCGGGAGAGCAGTCACTCTTGGTTGAGAGCCACTCTTCCGAGGCTGAGCTGCAGATAGCAGGGCAGCCCCTGTGTCATCCCCGCCGGCCTTCCGCCTCCACCACTTGGCCACATGGGTGTCAGACCACTGTGATCACGGAGAGCCCCGCTTCTGTGAGGGGAGGCTGAAGCAGTGTGCACTGCACTCAGGCCTGCACCTTTTCTTTATGGCTGTGTCCCAGTAAGCATTTTAATATTTTTATTAATTTATTTTTTAATTGGAGTTTAATTGTTTTGCAGTGTGTTACTTTCTGCTGTACAACAGAGTGAATCAGCGCTGAGTATACATCTGTCCACTCCCTCACGAGCCTCCCTCTCACTGCACCTTCTGGGTCAGCACGGAGCACTGGCTGGGCTCCTTGTGTTATCCAGCAGCTTCCCACTGGCTATTTTGTGCATGGTCGTGTAAAGGACTAATGCTGAAGCTGAAGCTCCAATACTTTGGCCTTTCCCCGCTCAGCAGTCATGGAATGTGATCTCTGATCCCATCGGAAGGACTGAGTACAGATCCTCTAAGCTGCCTTGAACCTTTAAGAATAACACCAAATTAGACCTGGTCTGTAAATGGGAAATGAGAGTCCCCCGCCCCTTTTCCTCAGTGGCTTTCTGCAGGTTTCAATATGCAAGTGAGTGATTTATGACGCTGGAGACAAAGCTGCAGCACAGCTTGAAATCCCTTACAGCGGCTGTGATACCACATCGATCATAATGAAGAATGCTACGAAATCATTTTCTGCCAACGAACATCTTCCCAGATTCTATTAGGAACTTGCTGTCTACACGAGCACCACATATCCCTGAAACACTCCGCTTAAGAGTGGCGCTGGGGTGGGTAGCCCCCGGGTGACGGAAAGCCCAGTCAGCCGCCCTCAGTTAAGATGTTGGTGGGCAGAGGAGATGGTGAGAAAGCGTCTTCTTTTGTGAAAAACTAACTTTGTCAGCATATTACGGCATTTGGCAGCTGGATGGATTTAGAACCTGCCGTGCTTTTTGTTCTTGTCACATTCACCTAGGAGCTATCAACTACCTGCTGTTCCCAATTTTTAAAAGAATATAATAGCCCCGCCTGCCTATTATCACTGCATCCTATTTGTAGTTATCTCTGCTTCAAGGAAAGGGAAGAAGTTTCACCTTGGTTTGCACCGTCGTTCAGCAAAGTCTTTGCTCTAGCCACAGTTGATTATCCCCTCTTAATAGAAGCTGCGCTTCCTGTGGTGGTCAGCCGCTGAGTCGGGCTGGACTCTTTGAGACCCCATGCCCTGTAGCTCACCAGACTTCTCTGTCCATGGAATTTCTTAGGCAAGAGAGTGGGACAGGCTGCCATTTCCTTCTCCAGATGTTCTTCCTGATCCAGGGATCAAACTCACATCTCCTGCTTGGCAGCTGGTTGGATTCTTTACCACTGAGCCACCAGGGAAGCCCTCTTTAAGTGCTAGACACTAGCAAGTCACAAACACTTTTCCCTGGAGAAGTTGCTATGCGTTTAAAAATAGATATATTATTATAACTTAGTTTTGATTCGGGGCAAATAGGATCATGATGTTTTTCACAATTGTGTCCATCTTAACTATGAAATTTTAGAAGTTCTTGCTGACTAAGAAATTCAGAGGTTTTTTTTTTTTTTTTTGGTTTGGATAGTTGGAAGAATGTGTCTCTTTCTCTGTGTCTCTCCCCCAGTCCCCTGCCCGTGTGCTGAGTTGTCACTGAGCATCACTAATTAGAGTTTATAGAACTTACGGACTTCCCCAGTGGCTCAGTGGTAAAGAATCCACCTGCCAAGCAGGGAACTCAGATTCGATCTTTGAGCCAGAAAGATCCCTGGGAGAGGAAAATGGCAGCCCCCTCCAGTATTCTTGCCTGGAGAATCCATGGACAGAGGAGCTGGAGGGCTACAGACCATGGTGTTGCAAAGAGCTGGACAAGACTGAGCGACTGAACAGTAACAATGGAGCCCAAAGTCAGCGTCGCGATGGAGAGCCTGCTCAGCTGCTTCAGCCGTGTCCAGCTCTTTGTGGCCCCATGGACTGTAGCCCACCAGGCCGCTCTGTCCATGGGATTCTCCAGGCAAGAACATCAGAGAGGACCGCCATTCCCTCCCCCAGGGGATTCTTCTCGGCCCAGAAATAGAGCCCTCGTCTCCTGTGTCTTCTGCATCGCAGGTGGATTCTTTATCACTGAAGCACCAGGGAATCCCAGTAATTGTTGAGATACACCATATTTGATCTTATTTGTACCACATTACAACCTCAGGGAGGAGAACTTATCACCCTCATTCAACAGTGGATAAAGGGACTTCCCTGGCAGTTCAGCGAGCAAGACTGAACTTCCAATGCAGTGGACTCAGGTTTGATCCTCTTTGGAGAACAAAGATCCCACATGCTGTATGGTAAGGCCAAAAAATGGATAAAACTGTGTTTCAGTGAAATTAAATATTGTGTCATTTAACACTTACCTGGAAATTAAACTTAGGTAGGTCTGGCTTCATAGTCCATGGTCTTTCTATTTACCACCCCCTGTTAGTGTCAGGTTTTAGGAGAGGGGTCCTGAAATCAGTCTGTCCACCTCTGTGGCTGTGGTCACAGTTCTCTTGAACACCAAAGATTCTCTGTCTCCTTCTCATCAGTTCAGTTCAGTTCAGTCACTCAGTCGTGTCCAACTTATGGCAACCCCATGAATCGCAACACGCCAGGCCTCCCTGTCCATCACCATCTCCCGGAGTTCACTCAGACTCATGTCCATCGAGTCCATGATGCCATCCAGTCATCTCATCCTTGGTCATCCCCTTCTTCTCCGGCCCCCAATCTCTCCCAGCATCAGAGTCTTTTCCAGTGAGTCAGCTCTTCTCATGAGGTGGCCAAAGTACTGGAGTTTCAGCTTTAGCATCAGTCCTTCCAAAGAAATCCCAGGGCTGATCTCCTTCAGAATGGACTGGTTAGATCTCCTTGCAGTCCAAGGGACTCTCGAGAGTCTTCTCCAACACCACAGTTCAAAAGCATCAATTCTTTGGCACTCAGCCTTCTTCACAGTCCAACCCTCACATCCATACATGACCACTGGAAAAACCATAGCCTTGACTAGACGGACCTTAGTCGGCAAATTAATGTTTCTGCTTTTGAATATGCTATCTAGGTTGGTCATAACTTTTCTTCCAAGGAGTAAGCGTCTTTTAATTTCATGGCTGCAGTCACCATCTGCAGTGATTTTGGAGCCCCTCAAAAATAAAGTCTGACACTGTTTCCACTGTTTCCCCATCTATTTCCCATGAAATGATGGGACCAGATGCCATGATCTTCATTTTCTGAATGTTGAGCTTTAGGCCAACTTTTTCACTCTCTTCTTTCACTTTCATCAAGAGGCCTTTTAGCTCCTCTTCACTTTGTGCCATAAGGGTGGTGTCATCTGCATATCTGAGGTTATTGATATTTCTCCCGACAATCTTGATTCCAGCTTGTGTTTCTTCCAGTCCAGTGTTTCTCATGATGTCCTCTGCATATAAGATAATCAGGATGACAATACACATAGAAGCACTTAAATGCATTTATATATAAAATTAAATCAGAGATATAATCAAGCAGCTGCTTGTGAATGGCCCCAGAGTCAGGGAAATAAAACTGCCTCGTCTTGGACTTGTGGTCTGTAAATTAAAAATTAATGTCATTCATTTGACTCATTGGACTTTTGCTAGGATCTTCCCTGGGAGGCAGGCCTAGTGGATAGTATTGTTCCTGGTTCTCTAGAAAGGAAGGCTGAATTCTGCTTCTGTGACTTGCTCCAGAGGCTGTAAGTCACACTTGCTCCTCCCAGTGAAATGACAGTGCCTTTTAGTAGGAGGATAGTTAGGGTTCTCAAGGCCCCAGGTCCCTGAAACACACCTTCAAGTCCATTTGGAAGCGTTTGCCTTCTGTCTAGTCTCAGCGTTCTGTTGCTGCACTTGAGTCCAGTGTGAGTGGTGCTGGCGGCGGCTTGCCCTGCATCTGTGACAGCTGGATGGTCGGGCAAGTGTCGCTGCCCAATCCCTGGGCAAGATGCGCGACCAAGTGTGCTCTGCCAGCCTGGGTTCAGAGGACAACTTCAGGTGCCAGTTCTGGGAAGTTCTTTGTTGGTTTTACATTGTTTGGGCCGTGTGCCCTAGTTCAGAACAAAGAAATCACGCAGCTCTCTATGCATGTATTCATACATATATTTTATATATAAACAGTTAGGATTATATGAATATAAAGTACTCCCTACTGCTTTTGTGTTTTACATTGTGTCATGAATATTTCCGCATGTCATTAAATATTGTATGAAAATGTGATTTTTATTGGCTGCACTCATAATATTCCCTTAAACAGATGTACCATCTTTTTTTTTTTTTTCTGCGTTGTTAGGTATTTTAATTATTTCCAATTTTTTTAAGTTCTTTAACATGTTGGGTACACTTAAAATTATTTCTTAAGGACAAATTTCAGGAAATTTAGAAAAAGATGAGAAGGATATACATTAAATACAGAAGATTAACAAGATTGCAAACATGTAGAGCTATAAGGCCCTTCCCATAGTCAGGACTCAAAATATTCCTCCCACTCCACAGAATTTACTTTAGAAAATTATCTCCCTCACCCCCAGCTCCAGGCAATCACAGATCTGCCTTCTAGGTTTCACTCCAGTTTTGCCTTTGATAGAAGTGCTTTGTAGGTAATTTTAACTAATTGCTTAATCTCTTGGCCACACTGTGTGGCACATGGGATCTTAGTTCCCTGACCAGGTGTTGGCCCTGAGGCCCCTGTGGCCTCTGTGTTGGAAGCATGGACTTTAACCACCCAACCACCAGGAAAAGTCATTCTGGAGTCTGTGACAAGTGGAACCCTACAGTCTGCGGTCTTCTAATCAGGCTGTTTTTGCGTGGTGTCGTGGTTCTGAAACCTGGCCGTGCTGGTGCGTGCATGCGTGGTCAGCGCGTGCATGCATGGTCAGTGCGTGCATGCAGGGCCAGTGCGTGCATGCGCGGTCAGTGCTCTGATGGGCTGTGCTCTGTGGAGTGGCTCCCTCTTTCACTTTGCTCATCCATTTCCCTGTTGATGGATATTTGGACTGCGCTTTGTTTATGGTGATTATGAGTAAGGCCGCCATGAGCATTAGTGTACAAGTCTCCCTGGGAACGTGCAGCTTATTTATTTTGGGAAATGCCTAGAGATCACTGGACGTTGTGGATGGTTTTTCTGTTCCCCAACGTGAGCGTAAAGTTACTGTTGCTGCTGTTTAGCTGCTGAGGTTTGTCCAGCTGTTCTGCTAACCTGTGGATTAGGGATCCAGCCGGACCCTCTTGCTCTCTCCTCCTTCACAGGCAGACCCCTAACCACTGAGCTGCCTGGGAAGCCTATTTAGTCCTCTATTATTGCTCTTCCTTTAAAAAGCTATTTTCACTACCCTAGCTTCTTGCATTTCCATATGAATTTAAAATTGGCTTATTCGTTTATATGGGATTCCCTGGTGGCTCAGACGGTAAAAGCATCTGCCGCAATGTCAGAAACCCGGGTTCGATCCCTGGGTCGGGAAAATCCCTGGAGAAGGAAATGGCAACCCATTCCAGTATTCTTGCCTGGGAAATCCCGAGGACAGAGGAATCTGGTGGGCTACAGTCCATGGAGTCACAAAGAGGGGCAGGACTGAGCGACTTCAGTTCACTATTCATTTATATAAAAGAACCTGCGATAAGTGTGATTGGGAATATAATGAATGTACATATCAGTTGGACGATAACTGACATCTTAACAATAGCCAGTCTTTCAGCCCAAGAGCATGGCACGCATTTCTGGTCATCTGGTCATTTTCCTGTTCAGTCACTCGGTCATGCCCTACTCTCTTGTGACCCCGTGGACTTATCCTGCCAGACTCCTCCGTCCATGGAATTTCCCAGGCCAGAATACTGGAGTGGGTTGCCACTTCCTCCTTTTTCAGAGGATCTTCCAGACACAGGGATCAAACCCATGTCTCCTGTGTTGCCTGCATTGGCAGTTGGATTCTTTACCACTATGCCAACTGGTAAACCCTATTTAGGCCTTCTTTAATTTATCTTAGCAATGTTTTATGCTTAAATTTATTCCAAAGTATTTAATAATTTGGATTATATTTTAAGTAGAGATTTCACTTTCCATTTCTTCAGTGCTAGTATCTAGAAAGCTAAATGACTTTTGTACATTGATGTTGAATCTTTGTAAACTCGATTATTGCTTCTGGTGGCTATTTTTGTAGTCCCCTAGGATTTTCTGCCATGTTGTCTAACAATAAATAGGGTTTTACTTCTTCCTTTCCAATTCATACACATTTTGTTTTTGTTATATTAGAAAGGCAAGAGCCTCCAGTGTGATGTTGGCTAGGAGAGGCAAGAGCAGACATCCTTGCCTTGTTCTTAATGTTGAGAATTAAGGTCTAATCTTTCAATATTTTAGTATGTTGTTGGCTAAGATTAAGGGCAGGAGGAGAAGAGGCGACAGAGGATGAGATGGTTGGATGACAGCATTGACTCAATGGACAGGAGCCTAAGCAAACTCCTGGAGATAGTAAAAGACAGAGAAATCTGGTGTGCTGCAGTTCATGGGGTCTCAAAGAGTCAGACATGACTGAGTGACTGAGCAACAACAAGCAGGTCTAACACAGGTGCCTTTTCATCAGGTTGAAAGGGTTTTCTCAAAGCTTGTTGAGAGTTTTTATCGTGAACATCAGGCGTGGAATTTTATTAAATGTTTCACTGCATCTTTTGAGAAGTTACTTTTTTTTCATCTTTAACTTGATAATATATTGACTTGCATCAGTTGCTTTTCAAAAATTAAATCAACCTTGTATTATTGGGATGAACCCCACTTCATTTACACATTGTTAGATTCCGTTTTCAAAGATTTTAAAGGATTTTGGCACTCATGTACATGAGATACATATGCACATAGTCCATTTTCTTTTAAAAATAGTGTCTTTTTAGTTCTGCTAACTGAATTATGCTGCTTTTCTAAAACGTCTTGGAATGCATCATCTTGTTTTACATTTTTTTAAAAGAATGTATAGAATCCACCAGTGAAGCCATCTGGCGTGGAGTTTTCCTTGTAGAAAGATTTTTAAACTATGGATTCAACTCTTTAATAGATATAGGACTATTCAGGTTACCACTTTCTTCTAGAGTAATGCCTGTCTGTGTCTTTCAAGGAATCTGTCCATTTTGTCAGACTTGCCAAATCTAACAGCATAATATTACTTGGAACACTTCCTTATTACACATTTATTTGGTCAAGAACTGTAGTAATCACACTTGTTATTCCTATGGATATTGGGAATTTTATTTTTCTGGTTGCTAGAGTTTGTTTTATCATATTCCTTTAAATAGTGTTGGATTTTTGTTCTGAAAGTGAAAGGTGCTCTCAGTTGTGTCTGACTCTTTGTGACCCCATGGACTGTACAGTCCATGGAATTCTCCAGGCCAGAATACTGGCATGGATAACCACTCCCTTCCCCAGGGGATCTTCCCACCCCAAGGATTGAACCCAGGTCTCTCGCATTGCAGGAAGATTCTTTACCAGCTGAGCCACCAGGGAAGCCCATTTTCGTTCTGAAACACTATTAAGTTTCTTAGAAACACTTGAATCCTTTTGAGACTTACAGTACTGTTTAATCAGAACCAGAGCATCACTTTCTTCTTGGAAGGAAAGCTATGACAAACCTAGACAGTGTATTAAAAAGCAGACTCATTGGAAACGACCTTGATGCTGGGAAAGACTGAAGGCGGGAGGAGAAGGGGGTGGCAGAAGGATGAGATGGTTAGATAGCATCACTGACTTAATGAACATGAATTTGAGCAAACCAGTTTTTTTCCCATATATTTTTCTGGGGCAGAGGTCCTTATTATTGACTTTCTCTTTATTAAATGGAAGAAATACATGCTCTTTTGGCCTGTAATCTTATGGGTGATTATTTATTTTTAGTATTTATTCATTTATTTAGCTGCTCTGGGTCTTAGTGGCAGCACGCAGGATCTTCCGTCTTCATTGCAGTGTGCAGGCCCTTCAGCTGCAACACGTGGGACCTGGCTCCCTGACCAGGGTTGGACCTGGGCCCCTGCATCGGGAGCATGGAGTCCTACCCATTCGACCACCAGGTAAGTCCCAGTGATCATTTCCTTTTATCACTAGTGAATAAGCAGAGACCACTTTTGGAACCCTGGACTGGAAACAAAAATTTCTCCAGCTTTCTAACTGGTGGCCACATCCTGCCGTGTTTGAAGACAGGCCTTCTTTATAAAGGGTTTCCCGGGTGGCGCTAGTGGTTAGGATGCCGCCTGCCAGTGCAGTTAGGCGTAAGAGACGCGGAGGGCATGGCAACCCACTCCAGTATTATTGCCTGGAAAATCCCATGGACAGAGGCCCTCAGGGTCACACAGAGCTGGACACGACTGAAGCAACTTAGCACATGCACACTGCTTTAGAAATTAGAGGGGAAAAGAAATTAGGATATTTTGCTTTCTGGACTTTTGAAATGGTCATTTTAGTGGACTCTCCACCATTCTCTACTCAGCCCGTTCTCCTGTTTAAGATCGCCCCTCTGTGCCTGGTGGGTGTCTGGCCGCTCTTCATATCCTGGCCCGTAGCGCAGCACACAGCACCGTGCTACCTACCACCTGCCTCTGCCTTCCCCGGAGAGCTGCAGCTCCAGCCATGCCTTACTTCTAGCTTGTCTTCTCGTCTCACATTAATCTTCTTAAAGGTTTCTCTTACAGGCACTCTTACATTAATAACTGGGCTTCCCAGGTGGCTCAGTGGTAAAGAATCTGCCTGCCTCCCAACGCAGGAGGCGCCGGGGATGTGCGTTCGATCCCTGGGTCAGGTAGAGCCCCTGGAGGAGGAAATTACAACCCACCCCAGTACTCTTGCCTGGGAAACCCGTGGACAGAGGAGCCTGGTGCACTGCAGCCCGGAGGGTCTCAGGGAGTCGCCATGGCTGAGTGAGTGAGCACGCTGCGCACACACATTGTCACAGCACTTGTGTGAGCCTCTCCTGTGCTCTAAGTCAAGTGGTGAGTACCAAGGGTAAAAACGAATAATATAAAAATTAAAAAATATATAGAAAGGGATAATGCAATGACTGAGCTATGCTCAGGGCACTTTGAGATGATGCAGAAGGGATGTCTGTGCCTGTTCCACTTTGGGCTAAGGGAAATCAAGGAAGGCTTCTTAGAATAAGGTCACCTGGAGTTCCTTGGAGGATGAATAGAAGTTTGTCAGACGATGAAGGGGGAACTTCGCATATATGGTTCATTAGCCACCCTCGGGAAATGCTTACTGAATTGTGCCTGACTCTGGTATAATTGTATACTTGGACTCCTTGCCTCGATAATGGCAACCCTCAAAGCTCCTGGGGCTATTTTTCAGTTTTGTTTTGTTTTGAAGTCCTGAAGTTGAAAAATACATTAGCAGAAGGGGCCCAAGATTTGTTTTGGTGAGTCTGAGAATTCAGCTCAGTGATGTCAGTAAGAGTGGTGAAGAGCAGAGACGCATCTGTCAGAGCTTGCTGGGGTGAGCTATCATCCCAAACACTTGGGTAAACAGGGACTCCTCCTATTACCCAGTATTCAGCTCTTTTCAAATCTTTGCACGTTATTGGAACACACGCCCAAGCTCACTGTCTATTAATATTACTGCTTAATTATAAGCTTACTGCTGGGAGTTTTGGTCATATAATCAACCTGTCTCAAGTCAAGACTGTGCATGTATTAAAGGATCTAATTTAGAAGGATGAAAGAGATCTTTCTTAGCTGTCAAAAACATGTGATGAAATGAAGAAAGTCTGTAGTGACATTCTAGTAAATGTTGTATTTAAAAATAATTCAAATCAATCTTACTTTAAGAAAATCTATAAAATCTTTCAACTTAAGATTTCTAACATTGTTTCAGTATTTTAGATTCACATTAAAGATGTGAATAGCATAGGAGAATTTTAATGTAGATGAAGAATTCCAGATCTCATTTTTATTTAATATATGGGGAATGAAATGCTTTCAATTAGCACTTGGATCCTTCTTAAAAAGTATTATTTAGAACAAATGGAGTTCAGAGACCTTTTAAAAGAAGAAAGACTGACTCTTTTTCACGGATTCAGAAGCATAGAAATGGTGAGCTCTGAGGGCCTCTGTCTTTCTGTGATGCAATTGAATTGACTGAGAATTTGATGAGGCTGGGATGACCCCAGGCGACCTCTGTCAGAACGAAACCAGAAGATTAAAGGGGTCCGCAATCAGAGATATTTAATAATGTTTGACTAAAAGTATTCATGAGATAAAGCAAGGAGTACAAAGGTCTTCCAATGTCTCTAAATGATTAAAGAACAAATTTTAAGTCCAACGCAAAACGAGCGACCGTAGCAATAACAGCAGCGGCCTTGTGAAGGGTTGCCCTGGCGCCGGGCAGCGCTGTACATTCTGTGGGCGTTGTCGCTTTTCATCCCTGTGCTGTTTTGCAGATAAAGACGTTTGGAGAGGCTGAGGTGCTGACTCCGCGAGCTCTGCTGTCAGTGGAAGACCTGGGGCCAGTCTCAGGTCTGCGTTCCCCGAGTCGGCTCTTCTCTGCACCCGGCTCACATTTCACTCACCTGTTGCTTTGTGTGTATTAACACTCGTCCTCACCCCAACTGTGTGGTTGCTGCTCTTATCATTCCGACCTTTTAGATAAGAAAACCAAGCACAGAGAGCCTGAGCAACTCGCTTATGTCATGCAGCTCATGCGCGGTGGGACTGGGATCAGAGCCAAGCAGTGTGGTTCCAGGGTTAGTCCACCTGACCGGACCGCCAGACCCAGGAGAGTCACATGACCCGTGCTCCATTCTGTGTCAAGGAAAATGACACGGTGAGTGACACGGCCACTGGAGGAACCGGCAGGGAGGGCTTCCCTGGTGCTCAGTGGTAAAGAATCTGCCTGCAAGTGTAGGGGACATGGGTTGGATCCCTGGTCTGGGAAGATGCCATGTGCCTGGGAGCAGTGAAGGCCGTGTGCCACAGCTACTGGGCCTGCTTGCTCGAGAGCCCGTGGTCCAGACGAGAGGAAAGGCCAGGCCGCAGTGGAGACCCAGCACAGCCCAATCAGAACAGTAACACTGTACACACAGATGAAAAAGAGCTAGCAGGGAGTTTCACTCAGTGGCAGGTAACAACCTGCAGGTAGCAGTGACTTAAACAGAACTGATGGTTACTGTTGGGTGGTAGTTTTGCAGAGCTCTTCCTCATTTCTGCTTGGTTTGTGAGCAGTTTTTGTTCCGGAGTATCTCCTGCAGGATATTTGCATCAAACAGCTGTGGAAGCTAGAGAGAGTGTTCCCCCTGGGGCAGAGGGAAGACATGCTTGCTGCGTGGGTTAATGAAGATAACATCTCTTTACAGGGTGATGTTCAGACAAGTTTGCTCACAGCCAGTTATGAAAAAGTCGGGTATCCCAAGTTCGGGGTTCCTCAGCTGTGATGCCAAGCTACTGCGAGCACAGAATCCATCCTTGGCACCTCTAGGGCACCGGGCGCTGGAGGCTGGGGGTCAGCGGAGACTGACTGCCGGCTGTGCTGGGAGCAGGAGCCTCGGCCCTCGGCCCTTCTCTCAGAACCCTTGAAGCTGTGGCCGGCCAGCTGGCCGCCTTGCGAGGAGGGTGAAACACGGACCCTTCCCAGTTCTTGGCAGCTCACCCCACTCACGTGCAGAAATGGGCCGGAGGTAGGCGCCCGCAGCTGGTGGCGTGGCTGCAGGAAGCTGGCCAGCACCACACGCCTTTCGCGTTTGGCTCCAGCATCTTCCACAAGCTCCTCAGGCCGCGAGGTGCCTTCTGGTGCACAGGTAGGTAGCTGGGAGAGGGGTACCAGGGCTTTCTCAGAATCTCCACAAAGCGGCTTCTGCTTATGCCACCCTGCTGCAAGGAGAGCTGCGAGACGTGGCCGCTTGGCTGAGCTTGGTTGTGTCCAGAATATGGTTGGTGTCCTGCTCCGAAGAGGAAAAGGGGGCCAGGCGTGCACCAGGCAGCAAGCCATCCCGACGGGCGGCAGTGCGGACGCTGTCCTGGGTTTCAGCAGAGCAGGGTTGTTCTGCGTGAAGATTGCCAGCATAAATAAACATTTGATCCCAGTGCTAAGTCCCTCTCTCCTCACTTTGAAAGATGCAAAGTGGGCCGTCTGAAGGCAAAGCTTGTTACTGCATGCACATCCCAACTGCTAATGGAAACCCTTGTGTGCACCTCGCACTTGGCAGTTGAAACTGGGCTAACAGCCAGTGGAAAGGAATCGGTAGCCCCTAGAAGCACCTTCGCACCAGTAATGACCCTTGTGAGCCATTACTCTGCCAGAGATGCCCCCCTCTAGGACACTGCTTTATACACCAAATATCAATAAAGGCTGCCAGCGGCATGCTAATCATTTCTGTGGATGGAGCCGTGGCAGTTGGTCTATGCAGGAAACAGTTCAGTGAGAACACGCTTTGGTTCGGTGAGGCCGTGACAGGCAACTCCCTTTAAACCGGAAGAGCTGAGCCACCAGGCGGCTCCGGACAGGTGGTCAGCACCTGTCTGCCTGAGGGGATCGCGTGGCTCCTTTCCAGGGATCAGGCCAGAGAGTTTTATCTTTCTTTGTTTTCTCTGCTGTCTGTTAGTGGCTCAGGAGATTTTTGTGTTCTTGCTAAGAAGCTGCTTTCATTTTATTTGTGTTTTTTTAAGTTTTAATTGGAGGATAATCGCTTCACAGTGCTGTGCTGGCTTCTGGTGTGCATCAGCTGCAGGGCTCCTCAGGTGGCGTGCGTGCTGGGTTGCTTCCGTCCTGTCCGACTCTCTGTGACCCTATGGGATGACAGTGAGCCGCCACGTCCTCCTCAGGGGGCTCTTCTCGCCCGGGGATCTAGCCAGTGCTGTCTCTTATGCCTCCTGCATAGGCAGGCAGCTTCTTTCAGCGGTGCCAGTGGTAAAGAACCCACGTGCCAGTGCAGGAGGTGTGAGACGCAGGTTTGATCCCTGGGTTCAGAGGATCTCCTGGAGGAGGAACTGGCAACCTGCTCCAGTGTTCTTTCTTGGAGAATCCCATGGACGGAGGAGCCTGGCGGGCTACAGTTCTTGGGGCTGCAAAGAGTAGGATACAGCTGAGCGACTGAGCACACACACACGTCCCCTCCCTCTCCCACTCTAGGTCGCCCTGTGACCTCAGCGTCGTCGCCCTCAGCATGGTTTTATGGGGGCTTTCAGGTTTACAAACACAAGAGCCTTGAGTCCGACCCTTCCTCCGTTCTTTCTCCTTCTCCTCTCTGCTTCCTCCCTGCCTTTCTTCTTGACTCCGTCCTTTCTAACTGCAGAAACAGTGGAAAGCCAAACTCTTAATCCATCCACATCTAAGGAGACTGTTGACCCCCAGCCTTCCACGTCCGGCCCTACGGTTTTAGGGTCTGTTCAGTACGTGCTCACCTGGCGTGCGCTCTACTACATGTCAGCTGGATTGCCGTGATTGAAACCAGTCAAATCCCAGTTATTATGGAACAAGCATGACATTCTGTACTGTTGCTCTTGCATGATATCACACAAAAAGCACTTCCATGTAATGGTGCTCTCATCATTCTCAGTTCTCATGTCCTCAAAACAGTCTAGCATGTGGATGCCCCATCATAGCCTTCGATACTGCACTGCTGTTGAACAATTAGGGTGTCTCCAGTTACAGATGACAAGCATCTTTAATTCATTTATTTAAAAAATAACACAAATGCAGATGATCCTGGAAGGATTATCTTTGTGCCTAGAGTTTTATTCTTTTGTCAATTTTTCTTAGAAAAAATTCCCTAGAGTTTAATTACTGGGCAAGATGGGAAAGTAATTTCTGTGACTTTGCAGAAGTATTAATAGTCAAGGATTACCATGTGCAGACCCCAGAGGTACTTTTTATTGTTGCTCAGTTGCTGAGCTGTATCCGACTTTTTGTGATCCCACTGATTACAGCATTCCAGGCTCCCCTGTCCTTTACTGTCTCCCAGAGCTTGCTCAAATTCATGTCCATTGAGTCGGCGATGCCATCCAACCATCTCATCCTCTGTCATCCTCTTCTCCTCCTGCCCTCAATCCTTTCCAGCATCAGGATCTTTTCCAATGTGTCAGCTCATGGCATCAGGTGGTCAAAGTAATGGAGTTTCAGCTTCAGCATCAGTCCTTCCAATGAATATACAGTGTTGATTTCCTTTAGGATGGACTGGTTTGATCTCCTTGCAGACCAAGGGATTCTCAAGAGTCTTCGCCAACACCACAATTTGAAAGCATCAATTCTTCAATGCTCAGCCTTCTTCATGGTCCAACCCTCCCTCCGTACCTGACTACTGAAAAAACCACAGCTTTGACTATATGGACCTTTGTTGGCAAAGTGATGTCCCTCCAGTATTCTTGCCTGAAGAAGCCAGTGGACAGAGGAGCCTGGCAGACTATAGTCCATTGGGTCGCAAAGAGTTGGACATGGCTAAAGTGACTTGGCACCCAGCACACTGACTTGTACATTCAGTATTGGCTACGTAATTGGGGAGGAAGGGGTATCTAGGGCCAAATGAAAATGTGGAGCCCCAGGTTCAAAAATTATTGAGGATGGTGACAGCTAAGCAGTAAACCGAGGTCAGGGCTATTCCATGTGGGGGCCCTTCTGAGCCAGAGTCGTGGGTGGCAGTGGGTCACATGCCAGTGAAGCCAGCTCTGCTTCTACATTAAGGGCTTTCATTTACTGGATCATCCAGTCGACAGATGTTTCCTGAACACCTTCATAATCAGTGTAGAAACCCCCAAACAACTAATTAAAACCTTTGAAATGCCTGGGTTTCTGCTTTCCTTTTAGAAGGTTGGATGGCATCACCGACTCAATGGACATGAATTTGAGCAAGCTCCAGGAGATAGTAAAGGACAGGGGAGCCTGGAATGCTGTAATCAGTGGGATCACAAAAACAATGCTTTGTTTTTATCTCTGGTGATGAAATGGTTGGAGGGGGAAATCACAGTGCTATGAATTCCTGTGCTTTCTTTTAAATTAAATTTGTGGAGTATAGTTGGTTTACAATGTCGTGTAGGGTCTGCTTTACAGCAAAGTGGATCTGTTATACGTAAACATGTATCAACACTTTTTTTAAAGATTCTTTTCCCATGTAGATCATTACACAGTACTGACCAGGGTTCCATGGCTATATAGTAGGTCCTTATTAGTTATCTATTTTGATTAATCAATCTTTGGCTGTGCTGGGTCTTCCTTGCTGCATGGGGGCTTTCTCTGGTCTTGAAGACCACTCCTCCTTGAACCACGGACTCTAGGTGCTCAGGCATCAGTGGGTGCTGCAGGCAGACTCAGCAGTTGCAGCACATGGACTTAGCTGCTCCACAGCACGTGAGATCTTCCCAGACCCGCTATCAAGCATGTGTCCCCTGCATTGGCAGGTGGGATCCTTGCCACTGGGCCACCGGGCAGCCCTCTCTTCTATATACAGTAGAGTGTGTGTGTCAGTCCCCATCTCCCAGTTTCTCTCTCCCTTCCTTTCTCCTGCTGCTGCTGCTGCTGCTAGGTCGCTTCAGTCATGTCTGACTCTGTGCGACCCCATAGATGGCAGCCCACCAGGCTCCCCTGTCCCTGGGATTCTCCAGGCAAGAACATTGGAGTGGGTTGCCATTTCCTTCTCCAGCGCATGAAAGTGAAAAGTGAAAGTGAAGTTGCTCAGTCTTGTCCGACTCTTTGCAACCCCATGGTGGTTTTCTACATCTGTGACTGTTTCTGTTTTGTTCAGTTCAGTTCTGTCTCTCAGTTGTGTCTGACTCTTTGTGACCCCATGAATCGCAGCACGCCAGGCCTCCCTGTTCATCACCATCTCTCGGAGTTCATTCAGACTCACATCCATCGAGTCCGTGATGCCATCCAGCCATCTCATCCTCAGTCGTCCCCTTCTCCTCCTGCCCCCAATCCCTCCCAGCATCAGAGTCTTTTCCAATGAGTCAACTCTTCACATGAGGTGGCCAAAGTACTGGAGTTTCAGCTTTAGCATCATTCCTTCCAAAGAAATCCCAGGGTTGATCTCCTTCAGAATGGACTGGTTGGATCTCCTTGCAGTCCAAGGGACTCTCAAGAGTCTTCTCCAACACCACAGTTCAAAAGCATCAATTCTTCAGTGCTCAGCCTTCTTCACAGTCCAACTCTCACATCCATACACAACCACAGGAAAAAACATAGCCTTGACTAGATGGATCTCAGTCGGCAAAGTTATGTCTCTGCTTTTGAATATGCTATCTAGGTTGGTCATAACTTTTCTTCCAAGGAGTAAGCGTCTTTTAATTTCATGGCTGCAGTCACCCTCTGCAGTGATTTTGGAGCCCCCAAAAATAAAGTCTGACACTGTTTCCACTGTTTCCCCATCTATTTCCCATGAAGTGATGGGACCAGATGCCATGATCTTCGTTTTCTGAATGTTGAGCTTTAAGCCAACTTTTTCACTCTCCTCTTTCACTTTCATCAAGAGGCCCTTTAGCTCCTCTTCACTTTCTGCCATAAGGGTGGTGTCATCTGCATATCTGAGGTTATTGATATTTCTCCCAGCAATCTTGATTCCAGCTTGTGTTTCTTCCAGCCCAGCGTTTCTCAAGATGTACTCTGCATAGAAGTTAAATAAGCAGGGTGACAATATACAGCCTCGATGTACTCCTTTTCCTGTTTGGAACCAGTCTGTTGTTCCATGTCCAGTTCTAACTGTTGCTTCCTGACCTGCATACAGATTTCTCAAGAGGCAGGTCAGGTGGTCTGGTATTCCCATCTCTTTCAGAATTTTCCACAGTTTATTGTGATCCACACAGTCAAAGGCTTTGGCGTAGTCAATAAAGCAGAAATAGATGTTTTTCTGGAACACTCTTGCTTTTTCGATGATCTAGCGGATGTTGACAATTTGATCTCTGGTTCCTCTGCCTTTTCTAAAACCAGCTTGAACATCAGGAAGTTCATGGTTAATGTACTGCTGAAGCCTGGCTTGGAGAATTTTGAGCATTACTTTACTAGCATGTGAGATGAGTGCAATTGTGCAGTAGTTTGAGCATTCTTTGGCATTGCCTTTCTTTGGGATTGAAATAAAAACTGACATTTTCCAGTCCTGTGGCCACTGCTGAGTTTTCCAAATTTTCTGGCCTATTGAGTGCAGCACTTTCACAGCATCATCTTTCAGGATTTGAAACAGCTCCACTGGAATTCCATCACCTCCACTAGCTTTGTTCATAGTGATGCTTTCTAAGGCCGACTTGACTTCACATTCCAAGATGTCTGGCTCTAGATGAGTGATCACATCATCATGATTATCTGGGTCGTGAAGATCTTTTTGTACAGTTCTTCTGTGTATTCTTGCCACCTCTTCTTAATATCTTCTGCTTCTGTTAGGTCCAGACCATTTCTTCCTTTATTGAGCCCATCTTTGCATGAAATGTTCCCTTGGTATCTCTATTTCTTTGCATTGATTGCTGAAGAAGGCTTTCTTATCTCTTCTTGCTATTCTTTGGAACTCTGCATTCAGATGCTTATATCTCTCCTTTTCTCCTTTGCTTTTCACCTCTCTTCTTTTCAGAGCTATTTGTAAGGCCTCCCCAGACAGCCATTTTGCTTTTTTGCATTTCTTTTCCATGGGGATGGTCTGGATCCCTGTCTCCCGTATAATGTCACGAACCTCATTCCATAGTTCATCAGGCACTCTATCAGATCTAGACCCTTAAATCTATTTCTCACTTCCACTGCATAATCATAAGGGATTTGATTTAGGTCATACCTGAAAGGTCTAGCGGTTTTCCCTACTTTCTTCAATTTCAGTCTGAATTTGGCAATAAGAAGTTCATGATCTGAACCACAGTCAGCCCTTGGTCTTGCTTTTGCTGATTGTATAGAGCTTCTCCATCTTTGGCTGCATAGAATATAATCAATCTGATTTTGGTGTTGACCATCTGGTGATGTCCCTGTGTGGAGTCTTCTCTTGTGTTGTTGGAAGAGGGTGTTTGCTATGCCCAGTGCATTTTCTTGGCAAAACTCTATTAGTCTTTGCAGGTAATTTTTTTTTTTTTTTTTGAGTTGGGTTTTATTGCCATTGATCTTTTATTTATTTAGTTGGAGGATAATGCTTAACAGTTTGTGTTGGTTTCTGCCATATGACAACGTGAATAAGTCATAACTATATCTATCTATCTATCTATCTATCTAGATATATCTATATATTCCCCCCACCTTGAGCCTCCCTCCTACTCCCTTAGGTGAGTTTATTTGTACCATTATTTTTAGATTCCACATGTAAGTGATATCAACCTGTGCTTTCCTGTCATTTTCCCATATTACAAAGTTTGGAAATGATTCCCAGTTTTCTCACTAAATAGTACGTTGTCAGCCTTGTAAAGGAGATAACATTTGCCAGTGTATATTCAAGGGAAAGCACAATCACTGTAAATTTCTTTAATCCCCAAGCCCTGAAGAGGAGAGTTAAGGAAATCTAGTGACAAGAGGTTAAACTGGGACACATACTCACTCTTCCTTCTCCTAATGATCATTTTGCCAGTGTGAGTTGCTACCATTTTTAAAGAACAAGGGCCTTATTTTTTTTCTGCTTTTCCAGCAGCCTGATTTGTAGCATGATGTCTCAGCTACAAGGTTCAGGCTGGTGCTAATGAGGCCAAGGTCATGAGCTTGATCCCTATCTAGGGCAATTAGTTAATCTCAAAAGAAAACTCAGGCCACACCTTCCGCCCCAGGCAGTGAGGTCGCAATTCCTGACACAGACGCAAGGGGACATGTAGCTGGAATAACAGATTGGCCACCTTGCAGAAATAACAGACGTGTAGCTTATGTGCTGACCTTTTGTTCCCCAGCCTTTGACAAACCTCGCTAATTGACTGGACTGTCTTTTTTTTTCACTGAGCTCAGAGTGAACCTCAGAATTCTTCTCAACACAGTGATCTAGACTGGGGATCAGCAAGTTAGGGCCTATGGGGCTAAATCTGGCCCCCTGCATATTTTTATAAATAAAGTTTTATTAGAATGCAGCCCCTTTCACTAGTTTATTTTTCATTTCTTAAACTGTTTGGCTGTGCTGCGCAGCATGTGGGGATCTTAGTTCCCTGGCCAGGGATCTGAACTGTGCCCGCTGCACTGGACGTGTGGAGTCGCAACCACTGGAGCTGAATGCTTGTGACAGAGACTATGCTGCTTACAAAGCTGAAAATATTTATTATCTAGCCTTTCACAGGACAAGTTTGCTGGCCCTTACTCTAGGTGGTCACTGAATCAAGAAGAGTTGGCATGTGTCTGCTCTTTATCCTTGAACTTGGAAATGGTTATTCACATTACAAGGGCCTCCGTAATGGCTCATCAGGGAAAGAATCCGCCTGCCAATGCAGGAGACACAGGAGGCAGGAGACAGGGTTCGATCCCTGGGTGGAGAAGATCCCCTGGAAGAGGAAATAGCAACCAACTCCAGCATTCCTGCCTGAGAAATCCCATGGATGGAGGAGCCTGGCGGGCTACAGCCCATGAGGTCACAGGGAGTCGGACGCGCCTGGCTAAGCATGCGAGTGTCCACAGTGAGAAACGACCTTTTAGTGAGCGAAGGGCTGCATCTCGCAGACAGGAACTTTCTCAATTTACTTCTTACTCATTTAGAAATATATTCTACTGTATATTCCTTGTTTAATTTATTTTTAGCAGTGAGAGTGATAGGAGAAGCTGGGAAACTTTAGATCAGTACTTTAAGGGCCACGATTTCTAAAAGAAATGAAAGCTCTTTGAAGTTTTACTGTGAGTTTGACTAACGGTAAACTTTCTAATATTTAATTAAGTAAAGGGAATGTCTATTGACAAAAATATAAAAGCATGTGTCCTACTGAAGAAAAACAAGCTTCTTATTTTGTGCATCAAAAGGATGCATCAACTGTCGTTTCTCAGGATTTTACCGTATCTGTTTAACGTCCATTTCCTACTCCCCGTGAACCTGAAGCTCTGTGTGACTGGAGATTCCCCATGCATTTTCTTCACTAGGCCTTTCGGAAGGCTTATTTGACATGACATTACCCGCTTACTCTGTGTTTAATGGGGAGGGTCTCACAGGCCCTGGTTTAGCAGCCTGGGACAGAGAGCAGCAATCATCTAAACAGAATCCAGAAGCGTTTTTTCTTCTGAAGGAAAGAAGTGCGTCTAGCAGTGTGCTCTGGATTGTGGAGTCTCTGGTTTGATTTTCAGATGGACTGGAAGCGAACTAGGTTACAAGCAGAAAAACGGCACAGAAAGGGGAGGGGGTCAGGAAAACTAAGGAAGTTGCTTTGTCCGCCTGTGCACAACCGTTAGCTCTTGGCCTTGATGGAAGCTTCAGCTGCCCCCAAACCCTTTCTTGTTTGGTTTATTTTTAATGTTTAGTATGTATTTATAATGTGTTTATTTACTTACAATTTTGTACATTTTTGAATGCATGATATTTTTCCTATAAAACATTTTAAATGATAGAATAGAAGCTTGTGTGTTTTTTTATTTTTATTGGCATCTAGCTGCTTTATGGTGGTGTGCTCGCTGCTGCTATGCACAGAATGTGTCAGCCACACACATGCACACGTCCCCCTGTTCCCTGAGGGGTTCCCGTCCCCTTCAGGGCACCGTGGGGCCTGGTGCCGTTCCCTGGGCTGTATGGGAGGTTTCTCATCAGCTGTCTGCTTTATGCACAGCAGTGTACGTGTGTCAACTCCGACCTCCCAATGCATCCGACCCCTTTTTCCCCAGCTTGGTGTCCACACATTTACTCTCTACGTCTGTGTCTCTACGTCTGCTCTGCAAGTAGGTTCATCTGCACTGTTTTCCTAGACTCCACATGTGCGCGTTAATAGGCCGCATTTGCTTTTCCCTTGCCCCCAGATCCTTTTTAATAAATATTTTGTGTCTATGAAGAAGACATTCTTTTTTCCTCTGTAACACTGCCCTGCATTTCCTGAGGAAGCAGCCCCTTCTCCGCTAAGAGAAGCTCTGTCCCTTCCTCACTGGTTGGACGCAGTGAGCCAGAACTGGGCAGTTAGGGGTTATAACACTCCTCCCGAGTGGTGGCGGGCCGCCAGGGAGACGCGGGATCCACGCTGGCCTGTCTAGTGAGTGTCACAGGGCTTGTGATGGAGACGCACAGGACAGCGTGCTTTCTGCCATCTTTAACTTGGGATGGCTGAAGTTCTGTGGCAACTGGGAACCACGGAATGGGCTTGAGGATGAGACCACCGCAGTGGAAGGCAGCACTGAAAGGGAGAGAGACCAAGTCCTGCTGACGCCTCGGGAGCCCTTGGCACAGCCAGGCCTGCAGCCTCCGTGGGTCTCTCCAGTTCCGAGACACGTTGTGTTTCCTGCTTAATACAGTTTGGCCTGGGATTTCTGTCAGTTACAATGAATAGCAATGCTAAATTCTCTAAGCAAAGATGGATAGCTCTGTAAAAGTCATCATCCTAGAAAATAACTCCTCTTCACCTTAGATCCGGAGAAGGCGACGGCACCCCACCCCAGTCCTCTTGCCTGGAAAATCCCATGGACGGAGGAGCCTGGGGGGCTGCAGTCCATGGGGTCGCTGAGTCGGACACGACTGAGCGACTTCACTTTCACTTTTCACTTTCGTGCATTGGAGAAAGAAATGGCAACCCACTCCAGTGTTCTTGTTGGAGAATCCCAGGGATGGCGGAGCCCAATGGGCTGCCGTCTTTGGGTCGTACAGAGTCGGACACGACTGAAGCGACTCAGCAGCAGCAGCAGCATAGATCTGCACTCTCTACTGAGTTTCCAAACTATTTGTGTTCAGGTCATCAGCCCTGTGGTGTCCCTTGCCAAGAGATTATACTGAAAAGGATGTGGAAATCCAATACACTAATCAACATAATATAGTTTTTTAACTTGCTGGCGGTTTTCTGTGGATCATTACATTCCCCCAACATGGAACTTCTTGAATAGCCTTGAATACAGTCACTGTTTCCGTGGCATCCAGACCCCTGAGGCCTCGAGCAGAATCTGTGCTGGCCCCAGGAGATTGCCCCTCTCCCTTTGGTTTCACTCTGTAGACCGGGTGGCCTGCTGCGCTGAACTGAGTGGCTTCCACAGCCGGGTGTGTGTGTGCACGCCGATGTGCAGAGTCTCCACTTCCCCCTTCTCCTTCTTGGCTGGCTTGGCGGTTGATCAGAAAGAGTTTCGCTACAGTTGCCACACCAGAGTCAGCACTGCTATTCCACTAGCCTGCTCAGGAGGGTGCCTCATTTAGGAAGTTGCTGTTTGGGATCTTGGGAAAGCCTGAGAGATAGATGATAAGGATGAACTGCTTCTGTGTTCACTTGGGAAACTGTGCCATGTTCCCGTACCTACAGGGCTGCAGGGATGCTGGGGAGGACTACGCCTCACGGCTCCCTCCAGGGCAGCACCACTTGCCACTTTAGGCCAGAATTTCATAAGAAATGCCTTGCCCGGCTTTGTTGTTGTGCCCAGGGGCTAAGTCTCAGGATTCTCCAGGCAAGAGCACTGCAGTGGGTTCCCATTTCCTCCTCCAGGGGATCCCCTGACCCAGGGATGGAACCCGAGTCTCCCGTATTGGCAGGCGGGTTCCTTACCACTGAGCCACCTGGGAAGCTTGCCGTGTCCCAGCAGAAGCCTGCACTCCTCCGTGTTAAGCCTTTGCATTAGGTGGTTGGAGACGGTGATCAGGAAAGACAGGAGGAACCTCTTACAGTGCCTCTCAAACTCCGAACTCCACAGTTCCCTCCAGTCCTCTTGTCATCTCTTCGTATCCTGTGAGACCTTGTCCATCAGCACTGTGGCACCTTTCTGATGTTTTCATCAGCCAGACACTTGTTCTGGCAGCATTTTAGTGGACCACTCTTCCCACACGCCTCCCACATGGTCCCTGGATGACGCCTGAGGGGTGGCCACGTGATCAGCTCCTGACCAACCAGCAGGTTTTATCTCCTTGGTCATGGGGACTGTTTCAAGCATAGATACAAGTCCCAAATCAGTCCACTGTAACAAATCCAGAGCATCTCTTGCAGTCATTGGGAAGGGAATTTGCGTTTTGACAGCAATATCAGTGGCCTCTCTGATGGCTCACAAGTGAAGAATCTGCCTGCAATGCAGGAGACACAGGAGACGCTGTTTTGACCCCTGGGTTGCAAAGATCCCCTGGAGGAGAAAATGGCAACCCATTCCAGTGTTCTTGCCTGAAAAATCTCATGGACAGAGAAACTTGGCAAGCTACAGTCCAAAGGGTCATGAAGAGTGGGACATGAGAGCACGCATCCGTGGACAGAGCTGTACACACGCGGAGCCCCTGTGGGCTGGCCTGCCACCAGCAGGAGACACAGGAGAACTGAGCCAGTGCATACGGAAGCCAAACTGAGAGACAGAGAGCTTAGGTCCTGCCGGAGTTTTTGGACCCCTGGGTCTAGCTGTTCCTGAAGTCAGATCATCACCCTAGACTTCTCAGGTCAGTGAGTCAATAAATAACATTGTTTTCCCCTTAAACTGGTCTGAATTGGATTTTTGTCACTTGTGGCAAAGAGAGCCCTGAGTTATACAAACAATCAGAGAACCAAGCTTTATTTGCTAGGGTCTTTCACCTGTGTCCAGCATCAAGAAGTCAGCAAATGAAATACTGAGGATTACATAGTAGGAACCAGAGGGAATGTGAAAAGCAATTTAACACAACAGGAGTGGAATAATTCCATGAAGGTGGCTCCATTTAATAGGTAAGGGGATTCAGGCAGAGTGCTTTAAATCACTTGCTTCTAGAGCAACTGGTAATCTGAGAATAACTGTGGGCCTCAGCACGCACAGATTCCTCCCAAAGACGCCTTACACTCAGATCTCCACTGCAAATCTATGGAAGTGAATGCTTCACTGATGGGGCTTTTCAGTTCTTTTAGTAGTTCGAGTGACATTTTTCTGTTGGAGTTACATCTCAAATGGTCTTCAACAGCCTCCCCCAAGGGGCTGAGAGCTCCTCTAAGGTAGGGACACACCTTACTCACCTTGGCCTGCCAGCTGTATACTCAGGGCCGCTTGCTAATGGTGGAGAGTGAAAGGCTGAGAGCTCTTGGTGTTAATAAAGAGCCGAGTTCAGTGCCCTCCTTTGCCACACATGGCCCATGCAATCTTGGAGGAGCCAGTGGGTCGAGCTTCAGTTTCTTTCTCTGGGAGATGCAGGTGCTGTTAGTACAGCCTTCATTTCTGCTGTTGTTCAGTCACTAAGTCGTGTCTGACCCTTTGCAACCCATGGACTGTGGCACTCCAGGCCTCCCTGTCCTCCACTGTCTCCCAGAATTTGCTCAAACTCATGTTCACTGAGTCAGTGATGCCATCCAACCATCTCATCCTCTGTCATCCCCTTCTCCTTTTGCCTTCAGTCTTTTCCAGCATCAGGATGTTTTCCAATGAGTCTGCTCTTTGTATCAGGTGGCCAAAGTTTTGGAGCCTCAGCTTTAGCATCAGTCCTTCCAATGAATATTCAGGACCGATTTCTTTTAGGATGGACTGGTTGGATCTCCTTGCAGTCCAAGAGACTCTCAAAAATCTTCTCCAACACTGCAATTCGAAAACATCAATTCTTCAGTGTCAAGCCTTCTCTATGGTCCAATTCTCACATCTGTACATGACTACTGGAAACCATAGCTTTGACTATATGGACCCTTGTCGGCAAAGTGATGTCTCTGCTTTTAATATTCTGTCTAAGTTTGCCATAGCTTTCCTTCCAAGGAGAAAGCATCTTTCCTTTTCACGGCGGCAGTCACCGTCTGCAGTGATGTTGGAGCCCAAGAAAGTGAAACCTGTCACAGCTTCCTCTCTCCCCCTTCTATTTGCCATGAAGTCATGGTTGGTGGTAAGGGTTAATAAGATGGTTTACCCCTTTTTAATTTTTTTTTTTTTTTGGTATGTGCCATTTTCAAAGTCTTTCTTGAATTTGTTGTGGCGTTGCTTCTATTTTATGTTTCGGTTCTTTGGCTGTGATGCAAGTGTGATCCTAGCTCCCTGACCAGGGGTCAAATGCTGACCCCCACTGGCACCACTGGGCTGCCTGGGAAGTCCCACGATGATTTCCTCTCTCGTCACAGGAGTGACGCACATTCAAGTTCTCAAGCTGAGTCTTGCATGGAGGATGCTCAATAAATGAACAGGAAAACCTCCTTTGATGACTTTTGGGATCCCATCCACATCTTTGACTTCACCTCTAGCATCTTTTACATTTTGTCTCCACCTTTTCAGGCAATAATAACAATAATATGCATTTTTATCAGGATGGCTTCGCTTAATTGAATTCTTCCTCTTTCCCAGACACTGCAGGGCAGTCATACGGGTTCTGTCTTACCAGGCAAACTTGACAAATGAGGAAACAGAGTCTCAGAGAACGTGAAGATTCCCTGAGGTCATCCAGCCAGGCAGTGGCAGAGGTGGGCATCAGTCCTATATCTCTCTTATTTGAAAGGAGGTGACTTTTCCATGATGCAAGCTTTACACTCAAAATATAACCCATCACCTGGGAAAGTGTTAGGAATGTAAAATTTCAGGCTCCAACACAGACCTGAATTTGTTGTTGTTTAGTCACTAAGCCAGGTCTGACCTCAGAGACTAGCACACCAGGCTCCTCTGTCCTCCAGGACCTCCTAGAGTTCATTCAGATTCATGTCCATGGAGTCGGTGATGCCATCCAGCCATCTCATCCTCTGTTGCTCCCTTCTCCTCCTGCCTTCAGTCTTTCCCAGCATCAGGGTCTTTTCCAGTGAGTTGTTTCTTCACATCAGGTGGCCAATGTATTGTAGCTTCAGCTTCAGCGTCAATTCTTCCAATGAATATTCAGGATTGATTTTCTTTAGGATGGACTGGCTTGACCCCAAGGGACTCTCAAGAGTCTTCTCCAGCACTCAACTAGAGTTTGTGTTTAAACAAGTCTCCTCCCCTCTCCTCCACGGGGATTCCTGTGCACAGTACCTTGTGAGACCCTTTGCTGCCTGACCTTTCAACTCTGCGCGAAAGTACCGTCAAAACGTAGAGACTGTCAGCATTGCTTTCCACCATGACTTGGGAGTTTCTTGACTGTTTCCCAGTGTTTTCAAATGACAGCAGGACTCTGCTTAAAAACGTAGATCTAATGGTTCGTTCCTGTGGCCAACACTTCTTGATCCCCCAGAAGCTTCTGTTCTAATTATTTTCTTAAATGTTACTCTGTGGGTGCTTGTCAGTTATCATCTGGTTGATGAAGTGGACTGAAAAATATTGAAAAATGAGATTTTTGACCGATTCTGTGGCTGATCTGGTTCCAACACAGAAACGTGGCTTATGGGTCAAAATTCTTGACAGGTTCAGACTTACTTTAATAATGTGAGATTTGAGGCTATTGATTGACTCTAAATCCCCCACGAATATAAAAGTTTTTTCTCTGGAAAACTCCATGCCAATTGGAAATGCTCAGATGAAGGTGGAGGGAAACCCTTGATTTATGGGAACCGCTTCTCTTTCCTACTCTCCTATTATTTTTTACTGTTGGACGTTTTAAAGAGTATTTGTGGCTTCTAGGCTCCTTACACTGCACAGCCTGTCCCTCAAGGTTTTTAGCTGAACTAAGTAAAAAGATAAATAAAGAGCCGTGTGAAGTGTTGCCTCTTAGTGAGAAGCGTCTGTCTGCCGAGGGCACAGCCGTGTTGTGGGGGTGGGCGGGGTGAGCTTTGTGTCAAGGGCATGGCCCTACCTCCCCTGCTCCTTACCAGCTGGGCACAATTGGACAGATGACGTCTCCTGGTCTTGCCTCTGTCTCCCTAAACATAAAATGAACCAGATAATACCACCTGCCTCTTAGAGTTGATGACATCAAAGGCATTTCGAAACCTGTGAGCACTCGTATAGGCACTAAGTGAGCAGTCAGCCTCAAGGCCCATCTCGCCGCCTCACTGCACGAGCCTCCGGAGTCTGTCTGCTCAGCTCTGCCTGCAGCGATGCCTTCCTGTGCTGTGCCTGTCCTGAATCTCGGGGACGGAAAACTGGCAGTAGCTCCCAGACATACCAGCAACATTGCAGAGCAGTTAAGAACAATTTAAGTCACGACGGTCTGGGTTCAAACCCTGTCCCCACCACTTATCAACATGCTTTCCAGTTGCTGTGCTTGCTGTCTTCCCAGGGTTACTGCAAGGACCATCCAAAAACGCGGGTGAAGCCCCAAAACACCGTGCTGCAGGTGGCGTCGACTCAGCCAAGGCCAGCCATCACCTTCACTGCTGTTTTCGTCATTAATTACATCCCTTTGTAAAATTTTGATCATAGCCAGACTCCTGCTCTCACACCCCATCAATTCTTATTGAATACAAAGTTAAAAGAAATGCCAAAAAAATTTACTGGCAAGGGTGTAAAGATGATAAATGAAAAGCAAGTCTCAGGGAATGTATCACATTTTAATATTTTTGTGGATTAATTTTTAGTGAACTTTGGGTTGGAACACGGTACTGATAGCAACAACAACAACAACAACAACCCAGAAAATAAGAAAGGTCCACCGACCAGGAAGAATGCGAGAGAGAGTGAAGACTGCAACGGAACGCTCCACAGGGGGGCAGGGCTGCTCACAGCGCCTTCAGAGCGGCATCCTCTATTATCTGCCTAAACCGCATCAACTCGTAAATGGAAACACGTCACACACAAACACAAGACAAACGGGGGAAGAAGCCCAGTAGCTACAAAATCAAGTCATCTGAAGCCAGTCAGCAGATGCCTTGAATTCTAAAATTTCAGGAAGTAGTTGAGCTCAGGATGCCTTGCAAAATGTAGCACACTGACAGGCAGATGTGAGCACCGTGACTAAACACAGCAGGCAGCGGGTGGAGGGGCCAGGAAAGAAGGCGCTCGGGGCTGCGTGCTGGTGAAGCGCCGCTCTGAAGAAATGATAGTGGAAGGGGAAGACAAGAAGTGAGCGGGGCCTTCCCACGTGGTCCAGTGGCTAAGAATCATCTTGCGAGCAGGACGCAGGTTCAGTCCTTGGCCAGGAGCTAAGACCCACACGCTGTGGCGCTGCTAAGCCCAAGCGCTGCAGCCCCTGCGAGCCCACTGCTGCAGAGCCCTCGGGCCGCGGCAGAAAATCCTGCAAAACGCAAGGAGATCCTGTGTGCTTCAACAAAGACCCAGGGCGGCCAAATAAACACATTTCCCTAGAAAGAAGTGGGTATATAAATAGCTGGGAAGACAGCATTCTAGGCCCAGGGAAGCAAGTGCAAAGGTCCTGTGGTAGGCTAATGCTTCCGCATCTCCTGGACATTCTGGAGGCCAGGCTCGCAGCAGCAGAGTGAGTGACGGAGTGGAAAAAGCATGCACTGTCCAGCAGGTTTTCTTGGAAGCTGGACAAGTGACTGAATTCCTCAAAGCGTCTGCTTTCTCATTAGCAAAATGGGGACAGTATCACCATCATGATTCCCTGAGCAATCAAAGAGACTGTGGAGCATGCCTGATGAAGTTCCTACAAGACAGTGGGCGCCCCCAAAATTACGACAGAGAAACAAAATGCAAAAGCTTTGGATTCAGCAAGGCGAGTCGGCAAGCCAGCCTCGCCGTTCAGTTCCTTTGTGCGTGCTTTGTATTTACTCTGTGCAAAGCATGCGGTCACACACCTAGGTTCGTGGAGATCTTTGTCCTCAAGAAGCTCCTCTCTAGTGGAGGTGACAGGTGGATGGCGGCTTGCTGAGCACAATCAAGTTTGGGGTCCACGTGAGGACTCCAAACTCACAGAAGCTCCTCTTTGTTTCATGGAATCCCTTTAATTTCTGGACAATCTTGCCAGAGTTACTGTTGTCATAGGAACTGAGTTCAGGTCTTAATACAATTTGTGTTGATGGTTTGATGATTTGATAAGCAACATTTTTATTTTCTTATAAGCAATGTGGGTCGGGAACATCTCCTAATACTGCCTTTCCCTAGGTTTGTCGTGAAATTAGGCAGAAAAGTCAGAGACATTGTAACACAAAGCAGTGAATAAACCAAAGGACATTTGAGAGACAACAGAGAAGTGAGCAGGCAAGAGGCACTCTGTGCAGCAATATTTAGCATTCATGAATTTCTCCAGTGATCAGCCGATGCTCTTAAAAAAAAAAAAAAAACCAGCACATATTATTGAGGCTAAGAAATACATTCAGTTCTTTCAAATAGTATTGCCTGGGAACACTCAAAGGATGAAAATGTGCTTTGAAAATGAACATTCTCAGAAGGTGTCAGTGTAGAAACCGTAGAACATGACCTCGTTCTCCAACGAATTGCCACTGTGAGGGTAAGTTGAAACCACAGAGAGATATGACTGATTTTATTTTTTTTTAATAGCTTATTTATTAACTTACTTATTTCTGGCTGAGCTGGGTCTTCGTCGCTGCTCAGGCTCTTCTCTAGCTGTGGCGAGTGGGGGCCGCTTTCCAGCTCTCGTGCGTGGGCTGTTGATTGCAGTGGCTCCTCTTGCCGAGCACAGGCTCTCGAGTGAGAAACCTCAGCAGGTGCCGCACGTGGAAACAGCGGCTGTGGCTTCTGGACGCAGGTTCAAGAGTCGCGGTGCACGGGCTTAGTGGCAAGTAGGATCTTCCCAGACCAGGGATCGCACCCGTGTCTCCTGCATTGCCAGAGGATTCCTCACCACTGAGCCACCAGGGAGGCCCAGTACAGCTGATTTTAAACAAACATCGCGAGATCTGTGCGTGAAAGCAAACTGCTGTGCCTACCAGGATAATCTTTGGGAAGATGGAACATCTTCCCTTGGCCTCTAGTGTACTGTGGTGACGGCGTTTGGAGAAGAGATGGGCTCTCAGCTCTCAGCTCTCACTCTGAAGTGTATTTTCTGAGGGAAAGGGTGTAAGTTTTCTAAATTATCAAGGATAATTTTTAAATTTCAAGAACCACTAGTTTAGAAGCTGAGCGTCATCAATGGTGGAATTTTTTTCTTTGAACATGGATTTGATGTTGGGAAAGATCCAAAAGCTGTTTAGGATCTTGTATGATGAGCTAAATGCTAGGCAGGCATCCCAAACTCTCATGTCCAGGGGCACCCTGACCCTCCCAGCCTCACATGTTCCCCATCTCCATAAAGAGGAGCCCCATCCACCTGGTGGTTAAGGCTCCAAGTTGGAAGCAGGTAGACAGAGTCGTGGGGGTTGAGGTGTGTGTAATCTGAAGATACTCCATTTTAAAAAGTGTGCACACATGCCTTACTTTCGAAACTGTTACAACAAAAGGCTCACAGGGACACATTGCTAAGACCCTCTCCTCCCCGCCACTCACCGTGCCCCTGGATGTCTCTCTGCAAGGACGGAGCTGAGGCCCGTCTCCAGGGCTTCACGGCAGGTCCATTTCAGCTTTGCCTGGCTGTGACTCTTCATACTGTCCCTTCCACTCCCCACCTTGAGCACGCCATTCTGCTGCTTCTGTTTCACAAATTTCCCCCAAAGCGTGCACTTCTGCGCAGTTACTAGTAGGGCTCTTCCGTCCAAACGAGAGTCCTTTCCCATCTGGATTTCCATGACAGGCTCCTCACTGGTCTCCTCAGGTGCACGGCTGTGCTTCATTTCTCTGCAGAGCAACCTGAGTGTCTGCTGGAAAGCATGGATCCGGCTCGGTCCCTCTCTAGCCTAAACCTGTAGTCATCTTCCTGTGTGTTAAGCAATCACTCTTCCCTGCAGTCTAAGCAGGTGCGTCCCCAACACTCACACTCAGCAATACTGTGTCAGGGTCATTATTTCTCTAGCATTTGTCACAATTTATAATTAAATACTTATCTTTTTTTTTTTTTTGCTTGATTGCTTGTTTATTGTTTGTCTCTCTATTATGTTGTAAGTGTCAAAATGTCAGGGACCATACTGTTTTATTTGAACACATACTCAGTTGAGCATAGCTCTTCACATGTAAAAGTGAAAAAGCGAAAGTGCTAGTCACTCAGTTGTGTCTGACTCTTTGCAACTCCATGGATACACCAGGCTCCTCCGTCCATGAAGATCTCCAAGCAAGAATGCTGGGGTGGGTTGCCATTCCCTTCTCCAGGAGATCTTCCTGACCCAGACATGGAACCTGGGTCTCCTGCATTGCAGGCAGGTTCTCGCCCATCTGAGCCACCAGGGAAGCCCCTCACACATAGTGATCATTCTGTTAAATATGAGCTAACTAAAGAAGGGACTCACAAGCTGGGTGCGGCCATATTCGTAAAATCCAAGGGATGCTGACAAAAACTGAGAGGTTTTCCCAGGTAAATAGTTGAACTGAACAGGGTAAGATGTCAAGAATGATTTGACTGATGATCCCGCTGGAGAGTCCCATGGTCAGAGAAGCCTGGCAGGCTACGGTCCATGGGGTCACGAGAGACAGACCTGACTCAGCAACTGCACCACCGCTACCACCCACAGCTCAGAGGAAGCGTGCAGTCTTCGTGCGTGGCGGCATAGAAGGGAGCAGTGGGCCGGCACACGTGCTGGCAGGCAGGCAGGCTGGATGTGTGTTGGACAGTCAGTTCCACATCTCATTGCTTGAAGGGTTCTGAAAGGAATGTAAGACAGGGAACCTGAGACAGGGCAAGCGTGCTGGAATAGGGAAGGGTTGTGGGGCGGGATGGGTGGGTTTTGCAATGAGAGTGGCATGCTATGGTTTGAGTGCTGGTGTGGCGGACCCTGTGACAGGTGCTCTGCCTCCTCGTTCCACTGGCCCTGATGAGTGAGAGGTGTCATCATCACCGATTCATAGAGGAGGCTGCCGGGACTTATGTCATTTGAAGACCTGGTCACAGAGCTAGGAGGAGATGGAGCCAGATTTTGACCTGCAGTTCCCCATAAACGCTTCACTTCCTATAAAGCAGTTTACATCCATTCAGTTAGAATATCTGAAGAAATGGTAAGTGTGGTTTATCTTGGCTCCTTTAAATTCTGAAAAGTTCAGGCAGACCTTTCTACCCAGGGAGGGAGCACGTGTGGCCAATGACCCTAATTCCTAAAGCCTGCAATTTCCCAGTTATCTTTTGGCAGCTTATTACTGACGCAGAAGTATCATGCTCACCAAAATGCTGCTGCTCTCTTACTTCCAATGCTGTTACCAAGAAAAATGGCTGCTATTTGAAGAATGTCTTATAATATTGTCAAGAATTGCCTCCTTCCTCTTCAACATACAATTTTCTCATTATACTCTTTGATTTTTCTGTTCCTTTCAGACTTTCTTCTGTTCTGCTCTTGGAGTGACATGTCATTGACGCCGATGGCGATGGAAGCGTAAGCAGGTTGTGTCGTTGCTCCCCGAAAGCACAAAAGCTTAACACTATTGATAAATTTGACATATCCAGTTATACTTCATAAACTCTGTCAGAGGCTAAGGGTCATCTTAACTTAAGGTTCTCCAAATGGCCACATCTCTGTTCATGTCATTGGTCCGAGGAATTCATGGGTTTTGAAGCATTTTGAGATTAGATTCTTAAGTGATGGCATCATGATTTGAATTCAGCTTGATTTCTCATTTGGCTGTCTCAATGAAGAAACTCAAAAGGCATCATGAGAAAAAGACAACAAGAGCTCCCTTTCTGTTGTGGACTGCCCATTGCTGGAGCCCCTTTATCAGCAGACAATGAATTCACTATTTTTGTTCAACTGCAGCAGGTCTCATAGTCAAGGGAGCCTCAGACTAACCGTCTTTCTTATGAGGAGCGTCAGCTCAACTAACACCTAGGGAGCTTCTCTCAAGAGTCTTGTCTGTTTCCATTTTACCGAGGGTCATGACTGAAGACTGCATTTAAGGCTGCGGACTGTGCTGGGTATCCGCCATCACCTCTGTAGTAAGGCTGACCATCCACCCTACCTTTCACTGGTACATTCTTAATCATTTTAAGGATTGCCTTTGCTTCTTCATCAAACACTGGCTGATTATGTGAGTCTATCTCTGGACACTCTGTCCTGTTTCACCGTGTTTCATTCCATGTCTCTGTTCTTTCACCAGTAAGACACTGTCTTGATCACTTTCAAGACTTTGTAGTAAGTCTTGAAATTGAGTAGAATGATTCTTCAAGTTTGTTTTTCATTTACAGTATTGTGTTGGTTAAATTTCTGTCTTTCTGTATAAACTTTAGAATCAGGTTTTTATTATTATTATTATCTATAGAATCTGGCTGGGGAGTTTGATTGAAATGACGGTGAGTCTATAGATCATGTTGTAGCGAAACATTGTAGCAATATTGACTCTTCCAGTCCATGAGCTTGGCATGCCTCTTCATTTGTTTACTTTCTTTCATTTATTTCATCAGAATTTTGTAATGTTTCACATACACATCCTATTTGCATTTGCTTATATCCCTAATATTTCATTTATTTTGTGTGCCGTTATAAGTGGTATTGTTTTTATAGTTTAAATTCCAGTTGTTTATTGTGGATATGTGAAAAAGAAATTGACCTTTGTGTATTAACCTTGTAACATGAGACCTTCTGATTCTACAATTATCCATTAGTTCCAGGAAATTTATTTTGTGTGTGTGCATCAACCCTTGCACATATTCTCCATAGACAGACATGTAATTTATGTATAAAGATAATTTTATTTATTTATTTTCAACACGTATGCCTGTTCTTCTTTTCCTTGTCTTATTGTACTAGCTAGGACTTGATGTATGACATTGAATAAAAGTGACAAGAGAGGCCAGATTCACTGTGTTCTCAATTTTAGGGGACAGGCCCAATTTTTCACCAAAAGTATGATCTTTGCTACAGATGTTTTGTAACTGTTCTTTAATTTGAATTGGGAAGTTGAGACATCTCTTTGCCATCCCTAGTTTGCTGGGAATTTTTATCAAGAATAGATGTTGGATTTTCTTAAGTGCTTTGACTACATCAATATACTATATATGACTATGTGAGTTTCCTTTTTAGCCTGATGATGTGGCACCTTATACTGACTGATTTTCAAATGTTAAGCCAGCCTTATATAACTAATAAATCTTACTTAGTTGTGGGATTCTTCTCATACATTATCTAATATGATTTGCTAATACTTGTTGAGGATTTTTCATCTGTGTACGTGAGAGATATTGGTCTATAGTTTTCCTTTCTTAAAATTTATTTATCTAGCTTTTATATTAGGTAATTCTATTCTCATAGGATGAGGTAGAAAATGTTCGATCTGCTTATATTTTATAGGGTAGTTTGTGGGGACTTAATGTCATTTCTTCTTCAAGCGTTTGGTAGAATTTGCCAGTGAAACCATCTGAGTCTGGTGCTTCCTTTCTTAGAATGTTGTTAGTCCTCTATTCAGTTAGTAAATGCAGGCCTATTCGGTTTACTCATCTCTTCTTCTGTGAGTTTTGGTCACTTGTACCTTTTAAGGATTTTGTCTGTTTCATCTAAATTATCAAATTTGTGGGCAACTAGCTGTTCATAATAAGAAATCATATTTTTATTACACTTAATTTTAAGTTCATATGCAGTGTTCTTTCTAGTCTATATGCATGCCTTTTTGTTTCTTTTGAATTTTTACTTTACTTCAACTGGTCATCTTGAAAAAGAATAGGACACTGACACAGTAACAGAAGATGAAGGAACTACTCAGCAAAAATATTCAGAGCCAAAGAGGTGACCATTTGATAAAGGAAATTACCATTAATATAAAACATTATATTTGAAAATTAGTCAGCTTTTGCCCATAATCTTCTCTGAATTTGTTCTTCTCAGTTAAGATGGAGGAACTCCCCTTCATTTAGAGTATTTTTTGAAAGAAAAGGCCACAGAGAAAGTATCTTGTTAATAACTTAGTTGTTCTACAAACTGTGAGTTTAGAGATCAGCTCCTGTCTGTACTGATACAGAATACTGATGAAAATGCAAATAAAGCCAAATGTAAAAGCAGGGCATTTATTTTCAAATCTTCTGGCTTTTGTTTTTGACATCTTTGCAGTTGCACTTTGAACTCTTTTCCTTCTTGGGTGACCACTTATGAAGTTCTCATTTTGGCATAAAATAACTTATGAAAGTATCTGCTCATCAAGAGATGGTTTAGGCCAGAGAGAAGTGGATTTGGTGAAATGTAATGCAAAGGTGTTCGTTTCTCATGTCTGAATGCACTGTCATCTCCTGTTCCTCCAAGTCCGCCCCCACTCGCATATCTATAGAAGAAGTTTCATACGTGCATGAGAAGGTTATAAACAATATCAGCAAGAAATAATTGCGTTTGTTGAGTAAGCTTCAGGCATTGTGACATGCACTGTATGTGACCTCGTTTAATACTTAGAACAGTATTGGGATAGGTTTTACATTACTGTCTATTTCATAAATGAGAAAATGAAGACCAGACAGGGTGATTAAATTACTCATGGTCACGCAGCTGGTCTCTTGTTTAACAGAATGATCATCAGTCTTCATAGCTGTGATGAGTCACAGAAACGACTCTGGGCAGTCCCCTCTGTAGCTCTGTCCATCATGGAAGTGTCTCCCTGATCTCTGCATCAGGGTTCATTTTGTGACTTGCCTTGGCTAATAGAATGTGATGGATCTGACTAAATGCCGGTTTAAGCTTCGGCTGTAAGATAAATAATTCCAATCTAGGCTCTTGGACCCCTGCCTCTGCCATGAGAACAAGCCCATGGCTGGAAGATAAATATCCATATGGAGAAGAACGCAGTGGTTCCAGTTAAGGTCATCCCAGACCAGATACGTAGGATGGAGCCCAGCCAGGCAGACCTGCCCACCCAAAGTTCAGCTGATTTCAGACATATGAATGAGCAGGGAAGACAGAGACCAGGTAAACTTCTTCTCAGTTGATCCTCAGGTTCATGATCAGCAATAAGTGCTTGTGTTATGGCACTGAGATTTGGGGTGGTTTGTTATGCAGCAGCAGCTAGCTGATTTGACAGGTTCCTTAAGATAATGTTATTAATTAATGAGGAATAAAGGCAAAACAGATCTTATTTCTCAAGATAATTGGACAGATCATCACAAGTAGGTGATCCTATAATGACCGTATCCTTTATTGTACTTAGAATGTTTCCCATCCCAAAATCTTGCATGATTTTTAGGCAATAAATTGTCTGAATGCTATTAGAGCCATGCTTTTGGTAAAATAAAGCCCTTAAATTGCTTGGCTTAATTTTAAGAGTTGTCTTCATTTTAATCAGACCATTAGGTTTGATATACATTTTTCAGTTTCTGCTTCCTGTTGCTGCTGCTGCTGCTAAGTCGTTTCAGTCGTGTCCGACTCTGTGCGACCCCACCGTCCCTGGGATTCTCCAGGCAAGAACACTGGAAAGGGTTGCGATTTCCATCTCCAATGCATGAAAGTGAAAAGTGAAAGTGAAGTCGCTCAGTCGTATCTGAATCTTAGCGACCCCATGGACTGCAGCCCACCAGGCTCCTCCATCCATAGGATTCTCCAGGCAAGAGTACTGGAGTGGGGTGCCATCGCCTTCTCCGTTAAGCAGAAGTAAAACTAAAAGGACTGTTTAAACGAACAGTGAATATACTTTTCACCTTTGAACTACACTCCCAAACCATGGAGGTTTGAATTCCTATTACTTTTTTCCAAATTACTTACAACCAATAGGTAGAAAATCCTACAGACTCTCAGAGAATGTTCAGTTGTGAGGAACAGAAGCCCAATCAGATATGTTTATGGAGACATAAGTTATTCTAAAGACACAGAGGGTGCTTTCAGAAACCAGTTTTAGGAAAGGTCCGGCAAAACAGGCTCCTGTCTGTCTCTGCCTCGGCTTCTCTCTCTCCTGAGACACATGCCTCTGCTGGAATCTGTTTAATTCTTCCATCTCTCCCAACTCCCCTCAGGCCTTTTAAACAGACCCTGCTGTGAGTGGAGTGATGCATCGCCCGGACCCCCGCCTTCAGGACTGAGGCATTCTTTCTCCAGCAACGGGGCTTGTCCATGGTTGATGGTCTCAGAGGAGTTGCTCTGTGTGCTTCTTTGAGCTAAGGAGAGCCTCTTCGCCTGGTGTTTGTATTGCGGTTGATTTGTTTGTCCTGTTGTCAAGGAGGTGTGAAGACTTGGCTCCCTTTTCTTAAGGAGGGAAACCTAATGGCGATCATAACTTCAGTGTTCCCAGTGGTGAGGAGGGCCTCGAGCAGAAAAGACTGCAGGTCCAGGCTGCCTGCAGCTGTCCTGCGGCTCGGACTGCTCGACCTAACAGTCCAGACGACTTTAGAAGCATCTTCAGAGCAGAGACGCCAAGTGGAGTTTGTAGCAACTTCCAGTAGTAAAATAATAACTTGGAGCCCTGGGTTTCTGGAGCACAGCCATGCTGTCTACAGTAGAGAATTACAATTTTAAAAAGTCAGTCCTGGCATGCTGCTGGGATGGCAGGGGGCCCTGTGGCCAGGGCTGTTCATGGAGATCTAGGGTCTGTCAGGCCAGCAGTGAGGCACCATGAATGCACATGACGTGTCTGGGCTTAGGAAGAGGCAAGGCCAAAGGGCACAGGTAACCCAGATGGCTCAGTGGTAAAGAATCCTGGAGATTGGGTTCGATCCCTGGGTCAGGAAGATCCCCTGGAGCAGGAAATGGCAACTCACTCCAGTATTCTTGCTCCATGGACAGAGGAGCCTGGCAGGCTACAGTTCACGAGGTCGAAAAGAGTCAAACACGACTGAGCAACTGAGCGCGCACAAGCTCCGTGAGCAGGGGGTGTAGCAGCCATGTTATCCACAGCGTCCGTGCCACCGCTTCTCCGTCAGCTCACACCTGAGGCCGCAAGAAGTTCTCCTGTGACTAGCTGATAAAGAGCAGAAGGAATCGGATTTCTTGCATGGATGAGTTGGCTCCTACCGGCCTGGGGGTTCATCTTTCAGTGTCATATCTTCTTGCCTTTTCATGCTGTTCATGGGGTTCTCAAGGCAAGAATACTGAGGTGGTTTGCCATTCCCTTCTCCAGGGGACCACGTTTTGTCAGAACTCTCCTCCATGACCCGTCTGTCTTGGTGGCCCTACAAGGCATGGCTCATAGTTTCACTGAGTTAGACAAGGCTGTGGTCCATGTGATCAGATTGGTTAGTTTTCTGTGATTGTGGTTTTCAGTCTGTCTGCCCTCTGATGGAGAAGGATAAGAGGCTTATGGAAGCTTCCTGATGGGAGAGATTGCCTGAGGGGGAAATGGTCTTGTTCTGATGGGTGGGGCCATGCTCAGAAAATCATCAATACAGTTTTCTGTTGATGGATGGATGTGTTCCTGCCCTGTGATTTGACCTGAGACCAAACTATGGTGAAGGTAATGGCACCTCCTTCAAAAGGTCCCCTGCACGCGCTGCTACACCCAGTGCCCCAGCCCTGCAGCAGGCCACCGCCAGCCCAGGCCGCCACCAGAGCAATGCCCAGCTGTGGTTGGGACTGGTGATGGAAGTAAAGTCCGAAGCTGTAAAGACCAATATTGCACAGGAACATGGAATGTTAGATCCATGAATCAAGGTAATTAGAAATGGTCAAACAAGAGATGGCAAGAGTGAACATGCACGTTTGAGGAGTCAGTGAACTAAAATGGACTGGAATGGGTGAATTTAACTCAGATGACCATTATATCTACTACTGTGGGCAAGAATCCCTTAGAAGAAATGGAGTAGCCATCATGGTCAACAAAAGATTCTGAAATGGAGTACTTGGATGCAATCTCAAAAAATGACAGAATGATCTCTGTTCATTTCCAAGACAAACCATTCAGTATCATGGTAATCCAAGTCTATGCCCCAACCAGTAACACTGAAGAAGCTGAAGTTGAACAGTTCTATGAAGACCTACAATACCTTCTAGAACTAACACCCAAAAAAGATGTCCATTTCATTTTAGGGGACTGGAATGCAAAAGTAGGACATCAAGAGATATCTGAAATAACAGGCAAATTTGGCCTTGGAGTAGAGAATGAAGCAGGGCAAAGGCTAATAGAGTTTTGCCAAGAGAACGCACTGGTCATAGCAAACACCCTTTTCCAACAACACAAGGGAAGACTCTACACATGGACGTCACCAGATGGTCAATACTGAAATCAGATTGATTATATTCTTTGCAGCCAAAGACGGAGAAGCTCTATACAGTCAACAAAAACAAGACGGAGCTGTGTTTCAGATCATAAACTCCTTATTGCCAAATTCAGATGTAAATTGAAGAAAGTAGGGAAAACCACTAGACCATTCAGGTATGACCTAAATCAAATCCCTGATGATTATACAGTGGAAGTGAGAAATAGATTCAAGGGATTAGGTCTGATAGACAGAGTGCCTGAAGAACTGTGAACAGAGCTTCGTGACACTGTACAGGAGGCAGTGATCAAGACCATCCCCAAGAAAAAGAAATACAAAAAGGCAAAATGGTTGCCTGAGGAGGCCTTACAAATAGCTGTGAAAAGAAAAGAAGCAAAAGGCAAAGGAGAAAAGGAAAGATATACGCATTTGAATGCAGAATTCCAAATAGCAAGGAGAGATAGGAAAGACTTCCTCAGAGATCAGTGCAAAGAAATAGAGGAAAACAATAGAATGGGAAAGTCTCTAGATCTCATCAAGAAAATTAGGGACACCAAGGGAACATTTCATGCAAAGATGGGCTCGATAAAGGACAGAAATGGTATGGACCTAACAGAAGCAGAAGATATTAAGAGGTGGCAAGAATACACAGAAGAACTATACAAAAGATCTTCATGACCCAGGTAATCATGGTGATGTAATCCCTCACCTAGAGCCAGACATCCTAGAATTCGAAGTCAAGTGGGCCTTAGGAACACCACTGTTCCAGTTGAGCTATTTCAAATCCTAAAAGATGATGCTGTAAAAGTGCTGCACTCAATATGCCAGCAAATTTGGAAAACTCAGCAGTGGCCACAGGACTGGAAAAGGTCAGTTTGCATTCCAATCCCAAAGAAAGGCAATGCCAAAGAACGCACAAACTACCACACAGTTGCAGTCATCTCACACTTTAGTAAAATAATGCTCAAAATTCTCCAAGCCAGGCTCCAACAGTACTGGAGCCATGAACTTCCAGATGTTCAAGCTGGATTTAGAAAAAGCAGAGGAACCAGAGATCAAATTGCCAACATCTGCTTGATCATGGAAAAAGCAAGAGAGTTCCAGGAAGACATCTACTTCTGCTTTATTGACTATGCCAAAGCCTTTGACTGTGTAGATCACAATAAACTTTGGAAAATTCTGAAAGAGATGGGAATACCAGACCACCTGACCTACCTCCTGAGAAATCTGTATGCAGGTCAAGAAGCAACAGTTAGAACTGAACATGGAACAACAGACTGGTTCCAAATTGGGAAAGGAGCACGTCAGGGCCATATATTGTCACCCTGCTTATTTAACTTCTATGCAGAGTACATCATGAAAATTCCTAGACTAGATGAAGCACAAACTGGAATCAAGATGGCCGGGAGAAATATCAATAACCTCAGATATGCAGATGCCAGTACACTTATGGCAGAAAGCAAAGAAGAACTAAAGAGCCTCTTGATGAAAGTGAAAGAGGAGAGAGAGAAAAAAATTGGCTTAAAGCTCAATATTCAGAAAACTAAGAAAATGGCATCCAGTCCCATCACTTTGTGGCAAGTAGATGGGGAAACAGTGGAAACCGTCTCAGACTTTTTTTTTTTTTTTTTTGCTCCAAAATCACTACAGATAGGACTTCAGCCATGAAATTAGAAGACTCTGGAGAGTCCCTTGGACTGCAAGGAGATCCAACCAGTCCATCCTCAAGGAAATCAGTCCTGAATATTCATTGGAAGGACTGATGCTGAGGCTGAAGCTCCAGTACTTTTGGCCACCTGATGTGAAGAGCTAACTCATTGGAAAAGACCCTGATGCTGGGAAAAAATGAAGGCGGGAAAAGAAGGGGATGACAGAGGATGAAATGATTGGATGGCATCACCGACTCAATGGACATGAGTTTGAGTAAACTGTGGGAGTTGGTGATGGACAGGGAGGCCTGGTGTGCTGCAGTCCATGGGGTCGAAAAGAGTCAGACACGACTGAGTGACTGAGCTGAAATGAACTGAGTTGACTCAGCATGTGGGAGTAAGCCATTGCACACTTGGAATGTCCCAGAAAATACAGGTGAAGAGAAATCCTCCCAATGACAGAGCTTTGGATGGTGAACCCACATTTACACTATGAAGAAAGAGATGGGCCCTAAGGATAGAGCGTGGCCTCTTGGATAGTGAGTAATGGCTTGGCTGATTGGTTAGGAGACTGGAAGGAGAAAGATGAGAAGAATAGGATCAATATGGTTTGAAGAATAGAATGTGGGTGAGCCACGGGAGTAGGTGCAAAGCGTGAATCCTTCATCGCAAGCCACCACCCACGAAAAGGCAACTGCCAGAGAGGAAGCACTGAGTAATCAGGGGGCGGAATAACTCTGCCAGTTGGTGTCAGGCAGTATCTGTCATCGACACACCCAGTGTGGCCACACATGCCTCAGAGAGGAGATACGGTGGCAGGGACGGAAAATATATATGGGCCCCATAGCGGGCTTGGATCACATGAGCCCCTGATAAAATGCCATTCCGTGAGGGGCCCATCTGCCCACTTGGCGGTCAGCTGATTACATCAGCCGCTTCCCTACACCTTCTCGCTGGTGTCAATACCTATTTCAGGTACCACCTTTCATGTCCTGCTCACAGAGCCTCTGCCTACACCATGTCCCAAGATTTTGTAGTATTCGAATACTGTGTACAAATACAGAATCTCGTATAACATGGTGCCTGCACGCTCAGTCATGTCTAACTCTCCATGATCCCATGGACTGTAGCTCACCAGCTCCTCAGTTCTTGGGATTCTCCAGGTAAGAATACCAGAATGGGTTGCCATGCCCTCCTCCAGGGGATCTGCCCAACCCAGGGATCAAACTTGTGTCTCTTGTGGCTCTTGCACTGGCAGGCAGATTCCTTACCACTTGCCGCCTGGGAAGCCCGTAAGGTGGTGGTGGAGCACTTTACAGTGGAAGAGGGCGTGGCCAGGGTCACACTGGCCACATCCTTCCCTGCAGCCCCCAAGGCTGCCTGGTAGGAGATGCCGTGGAGCTTGGAGACCCAGTGAGGGGCTGAGCTGCCATCATCCAGGTTTCAACAGACACCCTACGTCAAGTCCATTGTATGATGCTGTGTTCCCAGTAGGTCGAAGACATGGGTTTTGGAACAAAGGGGTAGAAGGATGAGGGACTCCCTAACCACCAGTCCCAGTGAGCCACACAGCAAGTTTCCAGTCCCTTCCCAGCCAGTGTGGGCTCTTCCTTGGAGTCATCCCTCCTTGACTTTGGCACCCCGAGCACTTCATTTGCCTCATCTCAGCCCCTCCTCCACATTATTACCCAGCTCATGTTTTTACTGGCCACTGATTCATACTGTTTTCCAATTTTAAATTCTCACGGCAGCAGGCTTAAAGGAGTATGGCGTAGCAGCGGTAGTAGTTAGACACACGGTTCCAATCTGAGTTTTTCCATGGCCAGACCTTGAACTTGTCACTTAGCTCTCTAGACCGTAGTTCATTTTCTCTAAAACAACAGCAGTGGCCATTCTGCTCGCAGAGGCTCGTGTTGCTGTTGTTTAGTCGCTCAGTCATGTCCAAGACCCCGTGGACTGCAGCCCACCAGGCTCGTCCGTCCCTGGCATTTCCCAGGCAAGAACACTGGAGTGGGTTGCCATTTCCTTCGCTGGGGCATCTTCCCGACCCAGGGATCAAACCCACACCTCCCGCGTGGCCAGGCAGGCTCTTCACCCCTGAGCCGCCTGGGAAGCCCCCAAACCCTACTCCCTCATCGCCATGGGAAGGGATGGGACGACGAGGGAGGCTGGATGCGGTGATGACGTACCACGCTTCCCACAAAGTGCGCAGCACAGCGAGCCCGCAGGCAGGCACAGGCACGGTCCTCACTGCTGCTGCTGCTGCTTTGTTGCTGTCGGTAGACCCTTGCTGCAGCCGCTTCCCCTCCCAGGAGGCTGTCATGAGACTGAGTGCGCTTGGCGCTCGGCGGGTGCCTGGCGAGCGGAGGCTGTGACGCAGAAGCGGCACTGAGCGGGCGCATGGCGCTCACGGGCGGCGCTGTGGCCGGAGCTGCTGCGTGGAGGGGGCTTCGCACACGCATCCGCAGCGTGTCTGCTGCTGTTCCTCCGTCGCAGCGAGACGGCTGCTTTCCTGTGACACACGCACGGTGTGGCAAGCACTTCTCACACAAGATCTCGTTTAACCCTCACGCCAGCTCTGAAGGTGCAATGATTACTCCCCTTTCACACATGAGGAAACTGAGGACACCCCCTAACCCTCCGCAGCCTTCCCCCAGTGCCTGTGCGCGCAGCCCTGTGCGTGCTGCTGGTTCTCACCACTGTGAGCTCAGCACCAAGGACCATTTATTAAGCCTTTGCCCCAGACAAACTGGCCAGGGCAATATAGAAAGAAGGATAGATTTTAAGCTAGGTCCAGAAGATGACTGTGCTGTATCTATATTCTGCATCTTGAGTCTATACATAAGAACTTGGCCAAGTTTAAATTCATGACAAGCTTTCAACCTCCATGTAAACCCTCCATCATTCCACTTTTTACACAATTTATTTTACAACTTGGCCAAATGAAACCTTCTCTATGTTTGGCATGGTTTACTTTGTTCTGAAAGAAGCATGTGTGATGAGAACGCTATAAAAGTTATTACCAAAAGTAATAAGAAGTAACAGATAATTATAAATTGGTATTAAATCTCTGATCCATATTTTATTAGTTGCGAGGATGCATAAATCAGAGGTGGAGTGATTACCAGGAGTGTTTCTCATATTTTGTGGTTCCAGATTTTAACTTTCAGTCTGAAAAGTGTTGTAGTCTCAGCCAAATATAAAATGGTCACCCTGATGAAATGTTTCAATAGTCAAATGTGGATTGTATCCATTTGGTGTGCCTTAATGAAGTGGCAGAAATGGGCTTTGATAACAATTCAGGATGTATTTGGTCTTTGAACTATAAATTACTGTCATTTTCTGAAATGCTCTAGGGAAAGTCATTGTGCAGACTAAACGGCCTCAAGTGATAAGTAGAACTTTTCGTCTAGTGTGCACTTCTGCAATTCCCTATTTAGACATCACCTACAAAGTACTCAAGCTTGAAGGAACCCACGGACTATGTAGATGACAAAATGGAAGGTTAGAAGTATGCAGCCAGTTTTTGTAGTCAGGTAGTCATAGAATTGTATTAATTTATTGATTCACAAACATTATTGTCTGTTCTGTGCCAGGCACTTGTACTAGGTCTTAGGGATCAGTGTGGAAGAAAACAGACCCACCTTTGACTTCGTGGAAATTGATGACAGCTGGAGGCAAGTGAAGATAAAGAAACAATCACCCTAATGTGGTCAGTGATGCTAAGTTACATCCGATTCTTTTGCAACCCCGTTGACGGCAGCCCACCACGCTTCTCTGTCCATGGCTTTCCCAGGCAAGAATACTGGAGGGGTTGCCATTTCCTTCTCCAGGGGATCTTCCTGACCCAGGGATTGAAACCGTGTCTCCTGCATTGCAGGTAGAGTCGATGCCGCTGAGCCACCATAGAAACCCTAACACGTGGCATTTCTGTGGTAAATTTCATGATTAAAAAGCACAGGGCCAACACCTCTGTCTGTAGATTTAGGTTACAACAGACTTTGCACTCACAGTTCCCCGAGCTGAGTGCCGGGGCTGCACTGTCGGCATGGTGCTCACTAGCCACATGAGGCCATTTCAATTTAAATTGTAATGACAGTGAAATGGAATTTAAAATTCAGTTCCTCAGTCACATTAGTCACATTTCAGGTGCTCAACAGCCACTGCTGCCTACTGGACAGAGCAGAGGTGGAGCCTTCTCATCACTGTGGAAAATTCTGTTGGACAATGGTGCTTGGAAGAATGTGTGTGATTTAATCAAGCGATGAGCAGGCCATTGTTCTAGGGTTAGACGCTCTCTCATGAGCAGCTCCTGTGGTGAGAAGGGATGTGGTCAGATCTGCAGGAAGGCTGTGTGTCTCAGCACAAAGATGGGGTCAGGGTGGGCGTCAGGGTCTGCAGGGCCCTTCAGTGGCAGGGTCTTCCTCCCATGAGCAGCAGGAACCATTGAGTGGTTCCAAGCATGAGCAGACTTGGTTTTTCAAAAAGTCACTTTGCTAAACCTGTACCTTATATAATATTGCATATCAACAAAAAAAAATCACTTTATAGTGAGGAGAATGGATTGGAGGCTGCAGGAGTGCAGAGCACATGTGGTACCTGATAGCTGTAAATAAATATGGGATGGATGTTGACTAAATTCTCATTTAACACACAGGTGTACTAAAATGAATTATGTGGAACCCAAACCATTCACATCACTATTTTAATCAGCGTTATAAATCAGATCAACTATAATCAGTATTAATTATAACAATTATGAAGTCATGATCAGTATAATCAGCATCATCAATTGGATTTAATGGTTGAATCCCTGAGCCCATTCTTTTTATTCACGTTGTCCGGCAACACTAGGAGCAATAGCCAATGTTATTATTTTCCTTAGTTTTCTCAAATTTTTAGAAAATATCATAAACAGAATCATTTAGCTCCTTAGCTTCTTAAATGTGGTTGATTAGGACTGTCCAATGCAGATATATATATATCTCCATTAATAGCTCATGCCATGGACAGTTGATCCTCTTTTTAATAGTGGAAATAGAATCTTTAATTATATTAGAGAGCAATTCTGGAAAAAGCTAGAATCAAAAAAAAAAAAACTCACCCTATGTTCATAGAAGCACTATTCATAATAGCCATACATGGAAACAACTTAAATGTCCATCAGCAGGTCAATGGATAAAAAAGGCGTCTATGCAGTAGAATACTCAGTTCAGTCAGCCACTCAGTCGTGTCTGACTCTTTGCAGCCCCATGGGTAGCAGCATGCCAGGCCTCCCGTCCATCACCAACCTCTGGAGCTTGCTCAGACTCATGTCCACCAAGTTGGTGATGCCATTCAACTTGATGGATATTGTAATAAATACCTGAGAAATTTCTCAGTTGGTGATGCCATACAACTCCAATAATAAAATAAAATTATTATTTTTTGCAATGATCACTGAGGGAGGCTTTCTTATCTCTCCTTGCTATTCTTTGGAACTCTGCATTCAAATGGGTATATCTTTCCTTTTCTCCTTTGCCTTTAGCTTCTTTTCTTTTCATAGCTATTTGTAAGCCCTCCTCAGACAACCTTTTTGCCTTTTCACATTTCTTTTTCTTGGTGATGGTCTTGATCACTGCCTCTTGTACAGTGTCATGAACCTCTTTCCACAGTTCTTCAAGCACTCTATCAGATATAATCCCTTGAATTTATTTCTCACTTCCACTGTACAATCATAAGGGATTTAATTTAGGTCATACACGAATGGTCTAGTGGTTTTCCCAATTTACTTCAATTTACCTCTGAATTTTGCAATAAGCTGTTCATGATCTGAGCCACAGTCAGCTCCCAGTCTTGTTCTTGCTGGCTGTATAGAGCTTTTCCATCTTTGGCTGCAAAGAATATCATCAGTCTGATTTTGGTGTTGACCATCCGGTGATGTCTATGTGTGGAGTCTTCTCTTGTGTTGTTGGAAGAGGGTGTTTCCTATGACCAGTGTGTTCTCTTGGCCAAACTCTGTTAGCCTTTGCCCTGCTTCATTCTGTTCTCCAAAGCCAAATTTGCCTGTTACTCCAGGTATCTCTTGACTTTCTGCTTTTGCATTCCAGTCCCCTATGATGAAAAGAACACCTTTTTTAGGTGTTAGTTCTAGAAGGTCTTGTAGGTCTTCATGGAACCCATTCAGCTTCAGCTTCTTCAGCATTAGTATTTGGGGCATAGACTAGGATTACTGTGATACTGAGTGATTTGCTTGGAGATAAACAGAGATCATTTTGTCATTTTTGAGATTACACCCACTTACTGCATTTCAGACTCTTTCATTGACTATGGGGGCTACTCCACTTCTCCTAAGGGATTCTTGTTCACAGTAGTAGATATAATGGTCATCTGAATTAAATTCACCATTTCCAGTCCATTTTAGTTCATTGATTCCTCAAATGTGGATGTTCACTCTTAGCATCTCCTGTGAGAAAGTCATTTCCTAGGCAGGTTGATAAGAAGTCTAGGGGTCCCCAAAGAGAGAGAGGTCTGGAATTCTCAAGGAGGAAAAAAGGACAAATTTTTTTCCCCTCTATTCCTTCAGTTCAGTTCAGTTCAGTCACTCAGTCGTGTCCAACTCTTTGTGACACCATGAATTGAACCATGCCAGGCTTCCCTGTCCATCACCAACTCCCGGAGTTCACTCAAACTCATGCCCATCAAGTCAGTGATGCCATCCAGCCATCTCATCCTCTGTCATCCCCTTCTTCTCTTGCCCCCAATCTCTCCCAGCATCAGAGTCTTTTCCAATGAGTCAACTCTTCTCATGAGGTGGCCAAAGTACTGGAGTTTCAGCTTTAGCATCATTCCTTCCAAAGAAATCCCAGGGCTGATCTCCTTCAGAATGGACTAGTTGGATCTCCTTGCAGTCCAAGGAACTCTCAGGAGTCTTCAACACCACAATTCAAAAGCATCAATTCTTTGGCACTCAGCCTTCTTCACAGTCCAACTCTCACATCCATACATGACCACTGGAAAAACCATAGCCTTGACTAGACGGACCTATGTTGGCAAAGCAATGTCTCTGCTTTTGAATATGCTATCTAGGTTGGTCATAACTTTTCTTCCAAGGAGTAAGCGTCTTTTAATTTCATGGCTGCAAACACCATCCGCAGTGATTTTGGAGCCCCCAAAATAAAGTCTGATACTGTTTCCACTGCTTCCCCATCTATTTCCCATGAAGTGATGGGACCCGATGCCATGATCTTCGTTTTCTGAATGTTGAGCTTTAAGCCAACATTATTGTTATTATATAACAGTAATGTATCCTGCCTGAGGATAGTCTCTGGATTAAACCTTCTGACTAATCCCGTTATCTTAAAATGTAAATTATGGGAGTAGGTCTGGTGAGGTCTTTACAATCTCCAGACATTCTTTTGATTCATTGGAGAGTATATTACTCCACTGCTAACACTAGCAAGGGGGTACTCTTTCCACCCCCTTCTGATGCCTATGTCAGAGTCTCTGTCTCCTTTGTACTTTAATAAAACTTTATTACACAAAAGCTCTGCGTGATCAAGCCTCATCTCTGGCCCCAGATTTAATTCTTCTCCTCCGGAGGCCAAGAATCCTGGCCTCTTTTCGTGGTTCAGCAACAACCTTTCACCTATTTGACCATTTCCAATTTACCTTGATTCATGGACCTGACATTCCAGGTTCCTATGCAATATTGTTCTTTACAGCATTGGACTGTACTTCCATCACCAGTCACATTCACAACTAGGCATTATTTTTGCTTTGGTTCCATCTCTTCATTCTTTCTGGAGTTATTTCCCCACTCTCCTCATGAGGTACTACACAACCATAAAAAAGAATGAAGCAATGCCATCTGAAGCAACATGAATGCAACTAGAGATTATCCTAAGTCAGAAAGAGAAAGACAAATAGTAATGACATCCCTTATTGTGGCAATCTAAAATATGGCACAAACGAACCTATCTGTGAGCTAGAAACAGAATCATGGACACAAGGAATAGACTGTGGTCGTTGTGGGGTGGAGCGAGTGGGAGGCTGGGTCTAGCAGATGCAACCTGTTACATATGGAATGGACAAGCAAGGGCTTACTGTACAGCACAGAACTGCATTCAGTATCCCATGATAAACCACAAAGAAAGAAGAATATAAGAATGTGTATATGTATAACTGAATCACTTTTCTGTACAGCAGATTAACACATCATAAATCAACTATTCTTCAACAAATAATAAGAAATCTCATCTTTAAAATTCTGTTTCTCAGCATCTCTACTAGTATCCAGGGTCTTCCTGACAATCAGGAAAAAAAAATCTATCTATAGAGAGAGATTGAATTACCATAGGAATTGGCTCATGTGATTATGGAGGCTGAGAAGTCCCATGGACTACCATCTGCACCTTGGAGACCCAGGAAAGCAGACAGTTTAATTTAGTCTGAGTCTGGAGGCCTGAGAACCAGAGGGGTTGATGTAAGTCCTGGTCTGATTCCAGCCATCCAATAATCAGGAACATCCATGTCCAAAGTAGGAGAAGATCCGTGTTCTAACTTAGCAGAGAGAAATTCACCTTTCTTCAGCTTTTTTGTTCTATTCAGGCTCCCAATGGATTGGCTGATGGATGTCAATTCTGTTGTTATCGAAGCATGGAGCTTTATGGGGAGGTGTTAGAGCAGTGGGCAAGTCTAGGGGCATCTGAAGAAGATGCTGATAAAGAATTTGGCCCCTTCCCTTGTGGTTCAAAATTACTGACACATTTCCCATAAAATCATGTGACCTTGAGCCTGAGTATCAGATGAGGATGAAAAGCCTCATGAACTGCTTCATCATTAGGAAGTTTGAAACAGTGACCTTGACCAACCCAAAGCCTATGCTGTTGGAGAGGAAGGTGGGTTTTGAGATAGTATGTGGATGATGCAGAATTCTTTTCATCCCTGTGTCTTAGAGGAGATGGCTCTCTGTACCCAAACAGAAGGAATAAACTTTGAGGATGTGAGCCGTTTGGGGGGAAGGATCACCCACAGCCACACAAAGAGCTGTAAGAAAGGAACTGCTTCCTTGCCCCTGAAGAACCACGGTGAGGATGCGTTACAGCAGCACCCGCAGCAAGTGATGGGGCAGTGTTTCATCCCAACAGTGGTTCTAGATACAGGGCCTCATCCTGGGGCTTTTGACTATTCAGACTGTCCAGCCCCATGAGCTCCTGAGTGCTATCAGGATGGACCATTTGAACTGGATATGTCCTCCTTGGATTCTTGAATGTGCCTCCAGGGGAGAGCGAGAAAGACTAGATTCCTTTCTCATCTCTGCATGTGGGAGTTTGAATATTAAATAATATGCAATCTTGGGACATACAGGTAATACATATACAATTTATGAAATTATTTGTACATGATTTTTCCATGATGGTTCAGATGGTAAAGAATCTGCCTGCAGTATAGGAGACCTGGGTTCAATCCTTGGGTCATGAAGATCTGCTGGAAAAAGAAATGGCAACTCACCCCAGTATTCTTGCCTGGAGAATCCCATGGACAGAGGAGCCTGTTGGGCTACAGTTCATGGGATCACAAAGAGTTGGACACGACTGAGCAACTAACACTTTCACTTTAACTTATACAACACTTACAACAACTCGCTGAAATAGCTGAGAGAGATCATGAATCTGTTTTCTGTGTGTCAAATGCTGTACTTCTCCTCTGGAAAGCAGGAGATAATAGATGTGAATGAGAGATCAAATTGTCAACATCTGTTGGATCATTGAGAAAGTAAGAGAGTTCCAGAAAAACATCTATTTCTGCTTTATTGACTATGCCAAAGCCTTTGACTGTGTGGATCACAATCAACTGTGGAAAATTCTGAAAGAGATGGGACTACCAGACCACCTGACCTGCCTCTTGAGAAACCTGTATGCAGGTAAAGAAGCAACAGTTAGAACTGGACATGGAACAATAGACTGGTTCAAAATTGGGAAAGGAGTACGTCAAGCCTGTATATTATCACCATGCTTATTTAACTTATATGGAGAGTACATCAAGCAAAATGCCAGGCTGGATGAATCACAAGCTAGAATCAAGACTGCCAGGAGAAACATCGATAACCTCAGATATGCAGATGACACCATCCTTATGGCAGAAAGCTAAGAAGAACTAAAGAGCCTCTTGATGAAAGTGAAAGAGGAGAGTGAAAAAGTTGGCTTAAAACTCAACATTCAAAAACCAAGATCATGACATCCAGTTCCATCACTTCATGACAAATAGATGGGGAAAGAATGGAAACAGTGAGAGACTTTATTTTGGGGCTCCAATATCACTGCAGATGGTGACTGCAGCCATGAAATTAAAAGACGCTTACTCCTTGGAAGAAAAGCTATGACCAACCTAGATAGCGTATTCAAAAGCAGAGACATTACTTTGCCAACAAAGGTCCATCTATTCAAAGATGTGGTTTTTCCAGTAGTCATGTATGGATGTGAGAGTTGGACTATAAAGAAAGCTGAGCACCGAAGAATTGATGCTTTTGAACTGTGGTGTTGGAGAAGACTCTTGAGAGTCCCTTGGACTGCAAGGAGATCCAATCAGTCCATCCTAAAGGAAATCAGTCCTGAATATTCATTGGAAAGACCGATACTGAAGCTGAAACTCCAGTGCTTTGAAGAACAGACTCATTTGAAAAGACCCTGAAGCTGGGAAAGATTGAAGGCAGGAGGAGAAGGGGATGACAGAGGATGAGATGGTTGGAAGACATCACCAACTCAGTGGACATGGGTCTAGGTAAACTCCAGGAGCTGGTGATGGACAGGGAGGCCTGGCGTGCTGTAGCCCATGGAGTCGCAAAGAGTAGGACATGGTGAGTGACTGAACTGGACTGAGCTGAGATTCTTTAGGCTTCCCCAGCAACTCAGCGATAAAGAATCTGCCGGCAATGCAGAAGGAGGTGCAGGAGTCATGGCTTCAACCCTTGGGTCAGGAAGGTCCCTGGAGGAGGAAATGGCAACCCCTCCAGTACTCTTGCCTGGGAAATCCCACGAACGGAGGAGCCTGGCAGGCTATAGTCCACAGGGTCACACAGAGTCAGACAGGACTGGACGACTGGGCACAGCAGCACAGCACACGCCTTCCCAGGCCGGCCGGGAAGCCCAAGGTCAAGTCAGACCTGAGGCCTGCACGTGCTGAGTGCAGTGAGGCGGCTACACTCAGGTTGCTGTCAGTCTTGGAGAAGGAGAGAGGAACTCCGGCTGAAGGAACTGAGGAAACCCCAGGGAATGAGGTCCAGCCCAGCAAGGCTAGTTGGAAAGAGCATTCACATCCCTAATGCGCTTTCTGGGTACCTAGTGAATACCATGCCCCAGTTTGAATTTCCCATTCCTGGATTTAGTTCTGAACCGCTTGTTACAAAGCTTTTCTCCACTGCAGATGGACCAAATCTGCTATTCATCCTCCCACATCATGCCTGACCTTGTGCTGGGGCTGTGCCCTGAGACCCTGCTGCTGTGGCCGTGACTGCCTTTGCCAAGGTCCAGTCTACTTCAGGCTGTCTTGCTTAACATCTGTCTTGATGTGGTCTCCAGAACATTTCAGTCTCAGTTCTTAAGTCCTTCTCCAAAGTTATCTTTTCCTCCTTGTTTATTCCCTGTACCTGCTTTCCCCTGCCCTCATGTTGAGGGCAGAGGGCCTGGATTGTATTAGTCTGGGGCCTAACAGACACTTACATTTTGGATAAATAAAGATTTGTTTTTGAACCGAACCACACAGCAGGCTGAAGCACGAGTTTTCCTTTAAGGGGTTTACAGCTAGACCATCAGTTTCCAGAACGTATTGTTAATTCACTCATTTACTCAACATAAAATTATTGAATTCCTACTGCATGCTAGGCACTGTGCAGAACAGAGGAGTTATCATTCTGAACAAGACAGGTGTGATCCTAGGTCTTACAGAGTTTGCAAACTATCAGAAAGTAAAATATATTGAGGAGTGGTAATGGTGACAGTCAACAAGAAAACCAACCCCAAGTATGTCTGGGAGGTGCGGGCACTCTGGGGGTGGTGAGTGGACTGGTGAGGACTTCGGGTTTTATCTCAGAGGTAAGAGACTTCCCTGGTGGCTCAGTGGTGGAGAATCCACCTGCCAATGCAGGAGTCACTGGTTTGATCCCTGGCTCAGGAAAGTACCCTGGTGAAGGAAATGGCAATATTCTTGCCTGGTAAATCCCATGGAAAGAGGGGCCTGGTGGGCTACAGTCCATGAGCTCACAAAGAGCCAGACATGACATGGCAACTAAAGAGCAACAGTGGGAAGCCAGTGAGATGGTCTCGTCAGAGGATGAAATGTCAGACTTCGGTCTTCTGGCATCAGTGGGGGAATGGCAGAGGGGGGCCACCCTGGATTCAGGCTGACCAGTCAGACAGCCTCTCAGTACCCAGGTGGGAGATGCTGGCGGCTTAACCAGAATGATGGAGACGAAGACAAAACACAGGTGACAAGCTGTCTTCAAGAAGAAAGTCTAGGGGACCCTTAGAAATGAAGTGCCCACTCTTACTTCTTTCTAGAAAAGGCAAACATTCCAGTTCTGCCCACGTTTCATCATAGCATTAGACACTCTCTTGTGGAACTATAATGCAGATACCTTATTTAGTCCCAAGAAAGTTACAATTCCAGAACTTTCTGACAAAAGATAAAAGGGAAAGGGGACTTCAAGTGCTTGAGAAGGACGGGGTGTTCAAGGGAAGGGGAGTTTACTGAAACCCAGGAAGGGGACTGGGCGGAGTTCCTTCCTGAAAGACCACAGGGCGCTTCCTGGTGCTTTTTCTCCTCCATGTCTCATCTGTCAAACGAGAAATGACTTCTGTAGACCCCCTACATGGAGACGTGGCCAGCTGCTTCCTCTCAGCTATTTCACGTAAATCTGCAGTCCGGAGGATGAGCGTCTGCATGCTTCTCCCAGGATGTGTGTGGTGTGTGTCTGTGTGTGTGTGCATGTGTGAGCACCTGCACGCCTGTACACACGTGGTCACACAGGTACAGACTTAACTGTTTGTCTAGAACTTGAGAGTCACTCCTGTGGGTTTTTTACAGGAGAGTGTTTCCATAGCGATGTGAACAACGTGAACTTGAGTCTTCGAGAGGCTACTCAATGGGGCTCTGGCAAGCTGTGTAAAATCACTAATTGCAAACACGTTTGGCGTCTTCGGCATCCACTTGTTGGGGGAAGCTCACAGGAGGCTGGGCTCATGTCTGTGTCCCACGTGCAGCTGGAAACGTGTTCTTCCTCCCTCAGCATCTAAGGCTCAGCCTCTTCTGTCCTCGCTGCCCTTGCCAGCCTCAGAGCCGCTGGGGTTTGAGCAGAAGGACTGGTTTCTTCTGTCAAAGATTTGGTAAATAAGGGATCTTTAGGGGCTTCTTATTGATTCAGTCTCATCATTTTAACTGCCTTTGTTAAGAGCAGTTTTTTCACAGCTCATTTGGACTAAAGTCCTCACTGAGTCATCCTCAAAATGTCCTTCTCATCACTCATCGCGTTGGGTCCTCTGTTAGTACTTTCCTTGTGCTTAACACTCTAACATTTTTTTCCATCTGTTTATTTTGTTTTTGGCTGTGCTGGGTCTTCACTGCTGCTCAAGGTTTTCTCCAGGAGCAGTGCGGGGCGGGGCTTGTCGCTGCGGCGGCTTCTCTGGTTGCCGAGCGTGGGCCCCAGGGTGCTGGGCTTGGTAGCTGCAGCACTGGGGCCCTTGAGCACAGGCTCGGCACTTGTGGTACACAGGCTTGGCTGCCCCACAGCACGTGGGCTCTTCCTGGGCCAGGGGTCAGCCTCGAATCTCCTGCACCGGCAGGCGGGCTCTCCACCACTGAGCCACCGAGGGAGCCCTCTGTGCTTAACCCTTAACTGAAGCGTCTTCTTGGGTAGAACTGAGCGCCGCAAAATGTTAGCAGGCAGATGTGCATTTCACGCTGGTTACAAAGTACAGAAATCTCACTTGCCCTTGTCATCTTTCACTGATTCCTACTGAAAGCAGAAGACGGCCCTGCTACTTGGGGAGGCCTCAACTGGCAGAAGCAGCCATCAGCCTGATCTGCTCTGAGTATCAGAAGGACGCACAGGCTCTGCTGGACAAGTGGCCTCCCTCAGTTGCCTGTCCCCAGGAGCAGAAGCCCAAGAGGAAGGGTTATCTTCCGTTTTAAAGGCTAAAGATGCTGGGAACACACAGTCCAGCCTCTCTCGAGTTTCCTGAGACTTCCTCTGTGAGGCTGGCATGGTAAAGGGCACAGCCTGTGGGCAGGTGGGAGCCGGGCACCTCAGCTGGAGCAGGCACATTAGGAGGAAGCGCGGATGCTTCCCAAGCCAGGGCTGATGTCTGAGCGGGAGAGGCCATGTGATTCAAACCTTTGACCAGGGCCACCTGGGCAGTTGTGATGGCTTGGAATTAGTCTTTGTTATTTCCCATTCAGACCAACCCACTCCTCAGCAGCCCTCTGTCTGTGAGGCAGGCTCCCCTGGTGGCCATGAAGGCACCTGCCAATTTGGGAGTCACGGGTTGGATCCCTGGTCCAGGGATCCCACAGGAGACCAAGCCCGTGCACCACGCCTGCTGACCCTGAGTCTTGAGGCCTGAGGCATGCCTACTGAAGCCTGCGGCCTAGAGCCCGTGTTCTACCCGCAAGGAGCTGTGCAGCGAGGAGCCTGGGCACCCTCCTAAAAAGGAGCATCCTCACCATCAGAGAGCAGCCCCCACTCACACAACCAGAGAAGCCCCAGCAACAAAGGCCCAGCACAGACAATACATAGATCTGTGAGCTGGTTGAGCTCCTGTAAAGTGTAGAGTTTGGAGTGGGAAATAAGAACGTTACAGAACTTCCCTGACAGACCAGTGGTTAGGTCTCAGCAATTTCACTGCTGGGGGTGCAAGTCTGATCCTTAGTTGGGGAACTAAGATCCTGCAAGCTGCTCAGTGAGGCCAAAAATCAAGGTTTTAAAAAAACACTGCACTTCAAAAAGGAATGTTACTTCAAAGAAGCCTCTCTGTCACAGATATTCTGAAATGTTTTTTTAAAAATAAAAACAAAACAAAAAGCAAAAACAAAAATACCACAAACACAGACGACAAAAATAAAAAGGAAAGAGAATGCAGACTGGCATTTCTGGAGCTATTTGTAGCATACAGTCATGTTTGTGTACCTCCCAAACAATTTTGGATGAGTTGCTAACATCTAAAAGTGAAAGTTTCACCAAAAAATCAGAACTTATCTTTTTGTTTTGAAAAATCAAACAACTGGCATTGAACCGGGTTTACTAGCAGCTGCCTGTTCAAGATGAGGTGGAAATGATCTGCCTTTCCAGGATCCCTTCCCTCCGATATCATCATGATTCCCCTCCTTCTGACGCCACCCGTTTAGCCCCAGGGTCCATCTGGACTCACACTTGCAAGCACCGAAAGCTGATTGACTGGTTCAGTGGTTTGAGACTTCCCAGGTGGCTCAATGGTAAAGAATCCTCCTGCCAATGCAGGAGACACAGGAGACAGGAGACATGAGTTTGATTTTTGGGTCAGGAAGATCCCCTGGAGGAGGAAATAGAAACCCACTCCAGTATTCATGCCTGGGAAATCTCGTGGACAGAGGAGCCTGGTGGGCTGCAGTCCATGGGGTCGCAGAGTCAGACAGGACCAAGTGCTAAGCACACACATTCAGCGGCTCACAGGCTCTTAGAACGAAAGCCCTGGGTTGGGGCTGATGCACCCGGGGGGCACACAGCTTGTCCCGCTGAGAATGGACCCCAGCCGTGGCTGCCAGGTGCAGACCCACACAGGGCCTCCTGGGCACGTGTCACCTGCTCCAGGACCGCAGTGCTGGTTCTGCCCCAGATCGGGGGCAGCAGCTTCCTGTCTCCCCAGAAGGGGTTCCATGAGTTCCCGCTGCCCTGTGCAGGCTTCAAACTCAACGATGGGTGGGGAGTGTCTGACTGGCAGAGTTTAGGTCACATGCTTGTACCCTAGTTGCAAGGGAAGCTGGACATGACTATCTGGCGCTGTCAGCTCTGCTCCTTGAGGAGAAGGGTCCCAGAGGTGAGAAGGGGTTTCTACCCTTGAGTAACCAGGAAGAGCCATACCACAGATGCCGGCCACAGCCCCCGAGGGCACTGGAGTTTCCACCCTCGCCCTAATTGACGCCCTGTCTAAGCCCTAATTACCTATTGGCTGAGTGGAGTGTCAGACTGGGAACTTGAGAAAAACAAATATAGGAAGAGAATGAGAAAAGCAGAAACATGGAGGATGCATGGATGGTGGAAGGGAGAGAGAATGAGACCCAACCACAAGGGGCGCACTCTGACGCGTGGCCCATCCATTTCCTCATTCACTTTGCTTTTTTGTCTCTTTTGCTTTATAAAGACTCCACAAAGCTCATTCAAAGCCCTGTGAAATCCTTTTTTTTTTTTTTTCTTTTTTCTTTATTTGTGGTCAGGAAATACTGGACCCAACCCAGAAGCTGTTCAGCTCAGTCAGTCTCTCAAACACCAGCTGCCTCAGTGATGAGTTGGTCTATCCAAGAGGTAGTTATTTAGCCAACAGACAGATGGCCAAGAGTGTCAAGTTAGTTGGTGTATTGTCGTTCAGGATGCCCACAGCCAGCCTGGATAGGCAGAAGCCAGAAGCCAATGGATTCAGAAGCCGTAGCCTCTCACCTTGGAATTGTTCCTAGAATCCTGCAGGTACCCAATTAGCAGGAAAAGACCAGATTTTGCTTCATTGAACCCACAATCTAACAAAGAGGAAGCATTATCAGAACCCCAGGGGCAGAAAAAAAAGTGGGTGAGCCAGTAGCTTAGCCAAAACTGAGACACTCACAGCCGAGCGTGAGGAAGGGAAAACAAGGCCCAGCATGGAGACGGGTGTCCAGGGAGGAAAGGCCACGGAACAACACGCTCCCCCAGGCACAGAGGGTGGGTTATTCCAGATCACAAGGAAAGCACGAGGGCTAGAGAAGATGTAAGATAATTTTTGAAACTAGTGTTGTAATTGGAAATACACTCAGAGAAGGTAGCCAAAGTTAGGATCTATGCCACATCGCTTTATTCTTTTACTTGACAAATATCTAACACGTGTGTACTATGAGCCCAGAACTGTTCTGAGAAATCAGTCATATTACGGTGTGCAAAAAGAAGTTCCCTTCTGCCCTCACGTAAATCACAACATGATGCGGAAGACAGTTTGAGTCATGAAAAGACAGTGAATGTGAAATCGCAACCCTGGGGATCACTGTAAATGAAAAGCACACAAAGCTATGAGGTCATAAGATGATCTAGCCATGTATATAATGATATATATAAGATATTTGTTATTTAATTTATTATATATGCTTATACACACACATATACCTATATCTCTCCACCTTGGGCTTTGGTCCATAGCTTTTATTAGAATTGTGTGATTTGAGATCTGTCCTCTTATTCCTTAAGTTTCATTCTCATTTGTTCTCTACAGATGTTAATACTTCTAAGGATACAATCAGTTTCTCTTCTGAATTTGGTTCATTACAGACAAAACATTAGTTCTGAACATACCAAGAGCTCCGGTGCCTTTCTTGTATGGTCTTATGGGAAAGACATGAAGACAAGTGTTCTGCAATCAAATCCACCCCTTCAGCAGCAGCCTCTCAGACCCTCTCTTTCCTCATCTGTGAAATCAGGGTGGTAAGATATCTCAGATAAAGATATAGATAAATATCTTATCTCAGTTAAATGGGAGAATTTATCAGCAGTTGAGGCTTCTCCGGACCTGGGGGAACCAATGGAGCCGCCATGTATTCCAGGTTAGACCCTGAACTTGGCACACGGGGGGGACATTGTACATGTGTGTGTGCTACGCTGCTTCAGTCGTGTACTCTTCGTGACCCCATGGATGTAGCCCACCCAGGCTCTTCTGTCCACGGGATTCTCCAGGCAAGAATACTGGAGTGGGTTGCCATGTCCTTCTCCAGAGGATCCTCCCAACCCAGGGATCAAACCCATGTCTCCTGCATTGGCAGGCGGGCTCTTGACCACAAGCGCCACTTGGGAAGCCCCGAGGGGCACCGCTCAGCTCAGGCGCTCCTGGAATTCTGACGGTGGCGGCTGACAGAAGCTCCAGGGAGCCCACCACCAGTGCATTTTCTGTCAGAGTCAAAACAGACGGCCGTTCCTTTCAGCTGGGAGACAAAGTGGTTGGCTTGCTTTTAGCAGCCATGTTCTAGGAAGATACCTCTCTTTAAACACGAGGCTCACACGCAGCCACAAGAGAAGCTCATCTGAGAGAGGCGGTGGGAACGCAGGCAGCCAGCTCTTCGCCACTTCAGGCCTCCTACCCCACACTCCCCCGGCAAGTGCTGTGGAGGGCGGCAGAGATGAGGGAGGCCTTGTGAACCAGAGCTTTCTCCCTCTCCCCTGAGAATGACAGAGCAGCTCAGGGCAATGAAAAGCATCTAGCACTTGCAGCTGCCGAGTAAACAGCCGGATGGCCAGCTCCTCGGGACACCTCCACCTGGCTCCCATCCCCACGTGGCTTCCTGGCTCCTCTGACTGTGTCGGCTGTTTCCCGCCACCCGTGTTTGACTTTCACTTTCACTAAACGCATCTCTCAGATACTTTGAGTGATGAGACCCCATGCTTAAGAGAATGGGGAAGGAGGGAATAAGAAAGCGCAGCTCTTTGACCGTCCTTGCAGGAGCTCACACATTGCTTGGCACTTTAGTTTTGCGCAGGAGCTTTGCGGTTGTTTACTCACTAAGTTATGTCTGACTCTCTGCAGCCCCATGGATGACTGCACGCCAGCCTCCTCTGTCCTTCACTGTCTCCTGGGGTTCACTCAAAATCATGTCCATTGAGTTGGCATACTATCTGACCATTTCATCCTCTGTTATCCCCTTCTCCTTCCACCTTCAATCCTTCCCAGCATCAGGGTCTTTCCCAGTGAGTCAGTTCTTCGCATCAGGTGGCCAAAGTATTGTAATTTCAGCTTCAGCGTTGGTCCTTCCAATGAATATTCAAGGTTGATTTCCTTCAGGATGGACTAGTTTGATCGCCTTGCAGTCCAAGGGACTCTCAAGAGTCTTCTCCAGCACCACAATTCAAAAGCATCAATTCTTCAACATTCAGCCTTCTTAAGTTGGGCTTTAGCCAGGCAGAATTATTGCAGCTTAACTCTCATCAGCCTCATCACTCTAAAACTCAGGCACTCATCTGATGGCTAAAGCTTGCCCACAAATAGACTTTGGCTATTGTGTCTGCACTGGGCATCTGGAACTTGAGTCTCTTCCCCACTTGGTGAAGCTATGCTCTCTTCTGTTATAACATTGACGAGGTTCAATTGTGGCCACTACTCACCAACAGTTGATGAGCCTTGGTCCAGGGTATGGTGGTGCACCTTTGCCTTTAGTCATGAATAGATTCCAGAAATTAATGATAACAGTCACTACTCGCCAAAGAACGCTCAAACTACCGCACAATTGCATTCATCTCACACACTAGTAAAGTAAAGCTCAAAATTCTCCAAGCCAGGCTTTAGCAGTACGTGAACCGTGAACTTCCTGATGTTCAAGCTGGATTTAGAAAAGGCAGAGGAACAAGAGATCAAATTGCCAACATCCACTGGATCATTGAAAAAGCAAGAGAGTTCCAGAAAAACATCTATTTCTGCTTTATTGACTATGCCAAAGCTTTTGACTATGTGGATCACAATAAACTGTGGAAAATTCTGAAAGAGATGGGAATACCAAACCACCTGACCTGCCTCTTGAGAAGCCTGTATGCAGGTCAGGAAGCAACAGTTAGAGCTGGACATGGAACAACAGACTGGTCCCAAATAGGAAAAAAGAGTGCGTCAAGGCTGTATATTGTCACCCTGCTTATTTAACTTATATGCAGAGTACATCATGAGAACTGCTGGGCTGGAGAAAGCACAAGCTGGAATCAAGATTGCTGGGAGAAATATCAATAACCTCAGATATGCAGATGACACCACCCTTATGGCACAAAGTGAAGAGGAACTAAAGAGCCTCTTGATGAAAGTGAAAGAGGAGAATGAAAAAGTTGGCTTAAAGCTCAACATTCAGAAAATTAAGGTCGTGGCATCTGGTCCCATCACTTCATGGGAAATAGATGGGGAAACAGTAGAAACAGTGTCAGACTTTATTTTTAGGGGCTCCAAAATCATTGCAGCCATGAAATTAAAAGACGCTTACTCCTTGAAATGAAAGTTATGACCACCCTAGATAGCATATTTAAAAGCAGAGACATTACTTTGCCAACAAAGGTCCATCTAGTCAATGCTATGGTTTTTCCAGTGGTCATGTATGGATGTGAGAGTTGGACTCTGAAGAAGGCAGAGTGCTGAACAATTGATGCTTTTGAACTGTGGTGTTGGAGAAGACTCTTGAGAGTCCCTTGGACTGCAAGGAGATCCAACCAGTCCATCCTAAAGGAGATCAGCCCTGGGTGTTCTTTGGAGGGAATGATGCTAAAGCTGAAACTCCAGTACTTTGGCCACTTCATATGAAGAGTTGACTCATTGGAAAAGACTCTGATGCTGGGAGGGATTGGGGGCAGGAGGAGAAGGGGACGACAGAGGATGAGATGGCTGGATGACATCACTGACTAGATGGACGTGAGTCTGAGTGAACTCCGGGAGTTAGTGATGGACAGGGAGGCCTGGTGTGCTGCGATTCATGGGGTCGCAAAGAGTCGGACATGACTGAGCGACTGGACTGAGCTCTTAACTGAGCACCTCCTGTGTTCCTGATGCTGAGCTAAGTACTCTGCTTATGTCTCCTTGTTCAGTCCCCACCGTGAACTATGGACTAAGTGTTATTTTTATAATTGCAGTTTTCCTGACTGAAAGAAGGTCTGTAACTTCCCCTGTGGTCATAAAGCCAGTAGAAGATGAAGCTGATCTAAGTGCCCTATTTTCAACCAAAGGAATAATACTCTGACCACATAAGGACCCTTGGGGGACGTGCCCACCAGGGGCATCTACAAAACCACAGTGCCACCTGCTTCAGGTTCACCCAGGTGTTGGTTAAGAAACAAATTTCCAGTTTGTGAGAAGCACCACCATCTCAGACTAGGGCCAGAGGATCTGCACTGAAGATAAGCCTCCCAGCAGACTCTTATGAGTAGAAGCTACTGATTTGGATGCTACGTTCAGACCCTCCTTGCGTCTGCGACAGAAACGAGCACGACCAGCACAGGCTCCGGCTGCTCCCAGGCGCTGACATGCTCTTTGAGGAGCTGGGCTGAATCTAAAATGTAACCAGCCATCTTGATGCTACTATGAACTTTGCCAGTGGCAATGTAATCTTTTTTCTTAAATGGGCACTGGGAGGCTTTGTATGTCTGGGCATCTTCCTAGACTTTGACTGAATTATTTTTTAGAGTTGGATCAATATGACAAAAGAAAGGAAATTGTAGTTCAACCAATTCAGCTTATGAAAAAGAATGTTAGTTCTTTTTCTCTCCACTTTAATTAAGTTTAAATTATTTAAAAAGTCAATGTAGTAGATTTCTATTGGGCAGTCTTTCCAGCACCCTTTTCCTTAAAAACACACACACACACACACACACACATTAAATGTGAAACACGAGGTAATATACAATTGCTGTGAACATTCAAATCATAAACTGATGAAGTAAAATTAATACTTTATTTTCCTTTTATTTTGTTTCTCTACTGTTAGCAGTTTGCCACATAGCTTTTCATATTTTTCTATTGAATAACAAAAATATCCATATCTATATACACTTACAGTCTGTTAACATGGAATCACACATTATAGATTAATCTGTCCCTGGCTCCTTTTCACTTCATTGCATATTACTTGCCGCATTTTTTAAGGAATTGCACTCTCCTCTGGACCCTGCTCCAGTTTTCTATGTATCTAGTTAGGGGAATCATTCTGTGTGCACTACAAGGGGTACATGTGATCCTGGGGAGTGGGGAATGGAGTCAGGCTGTTCCCTGAGATTTGGGGGTACCCTCTGGGTGGATGGATCTGTTATGAGTACAAGTTGGGAGTGTCAGGTGCCATTGTCTATCATGTAAGCTTCAGAAAAAGCTGGATAGCAGTGAGCAAAAAATCATGAAGTTGTGCCAAAGAGAGAGAGAGAGAGATGGAGATATAGACAGATGATAGACAGATGATAGATCTAGATATTTAATAGAAGACGATAGATAAATTGATAGATGATAGATAGACAGATGAAAGGGAACATTCTGGGTTATCCACAAGGCTTCTCTACATCCCAAGGTTCAGTTTTGCCCTTAGACTTGTGACATAGAGTCCATCCTTTGCCTCATTGGCCTCCCTTTCTTGGACCTAAGCATGTATCAAAATTTTCAAGACCACTCTTAAAAAAACAAACAACACAATCAAAAGATGGGCAGAAGACTTAACTAGACATTTTCCAAAGAAGACAAGCAGATGACAAATAGGCACATGGAAAGATGTTCAGTTCAGTCCAGTTGCTCAGTCGTGTCTGACTCTTCGTGACACCGTGAACCACAGTACGCCAGGCCTCCCTGTCCCTCACCAGCTCCCAGAGGTTACCCAACTCATGTCCATCGAGTCCATGATGCCATCCAGCCATCTCATCCTCAGTCATCCCCTTCTCCTCCTGCCCCCAATCCCTCCCAGCATCAGAGTCTTTTCCAATGAGTCAACTCTTCTCATGAGGTGGTCAAAGTACTGGAGTTTCAGCTTTAGCATCATTCCTTCCAAAGAAATCCCAGGGCCTATCTCCTTCAGAATGGACTGGTTGGATCTCCTTGCAGTCCAAAGGACTCTCAAGAGTCTTCTCCAACACCACAGTTCAAAAGCATCAATTCTTCGGTGCTCAGCCTTCTTCACAGTCCAACCCTCACATCCATACATGACCACTGGAAAAACCATAGCCTTGACTAGATGGGCCTTTGTTGGCAAAGTAATGTCTCTGCTTTTGAATATGCTATCTAGGGTGGTCATAACTTTCCTTCCAAGGAATAAGCGTCTTTTAATTTCATGGCTGCAGTCACCATCTGCAATGATTTTGGAGCCCCTAAAAATAAAGTCTTACACTGTTTCCACTGTTTCCCCTTCTATTTCCCATGAAGTGATGGGACCAGAAGCCATGACCTTCGTTTTCTGAATGTTGAGCTTTAAGCCAACTTTTTTCACTCTCCTCTTTCACTTTCATCAAGAGGCTTTTAGTTCCTCTTCACTTTGTGCCATAAGGGTGGTGTCATCTGCATATCTGAGGTTATTGATATTTTTCCCGGCAATCTTGATTCCCGCTTGTGTTTCTTCCAGTCCAGCGTTTCTCATGATGTACTCTGCATATAAGTTAAATAAGCAGGGTGACAATATACAGCCTTGACGTACTCCTTTTCCTATTTGTAACCTGTCTGTTGTTCCATGTCCAGCTCTAACTGTTGCTGCCTGACCTGCATATAGGTTTCTCAAGAGGCAGGTCAGGTGGTCTGGTATTCCCATCTCTTTCAAAATTTTCCACAGTTTATTGTGATCCACACAGTCAAAGGCTTTGGCATAGTCAATAAAGCAGAAGTGGATGTTTTTCTGTAACTCTCTTGCTTTTTCCATGATCCAGAGAGTGTTGGCAATTTGATCTCTTGTTCCTCTGCCTTTTCTAAAACCAGCTTGAACAAAGATGTTGAGCATCACTAATTATTAAAAGAAGGAAAGTGATAGTTACTGAATTGTGTCCAACGCTTTGACACAGCATGGACTGTGGCTGCCAGGCTCCTCTGTCCATGAAGTTCTTCAGGCAAGAATACTGCAGTGGGGGTTGCCATGCCTTTCTCCAGGGGACCTTCCTGACCCAGGGTCCTGCATTGCAGGCAGACACTTTATTAAAGTGGATTTGATCATGATAATTTACTACTAATTATTCAGTTCAGTTCAGTTCAGTCTCTCAGTCGTGTCTAACTCTTCGCGACCCCATGAATCCCAGCACGCCAGGCCTCCCTGTCCATCACCCACTCCCCGAGTTCACTCAGACTCACACCCATCAAGTCCATGATGCCATCCAGCCATCTCATCCTCAGTCGTCCCCTTCTCCTCCTGCCTGCAATCCCTCCCAGCATCAGAGTCTTTTTCCAATGAGTCAACTCTTTTCATGAGGTGGCCAAAGTACTGGAGTTTCAGCTTTAGCATCAGTCCTTCCAAAGAAATCTCAGGGCTGATCTCCTTCAGAATGGACTGGTTGGATCTCCTTGCAGTCCAAGGGACTCTCAAGAGTCTTCTCCAACACCACAGTTCAAAAGCATCAATTCTTCGGCGCTCAGCCTTCTTCACAGTCCAACCTCACATCCATACATGACTACTGGAAAAACCATAGCCTTGACTAGATGGGCCTTTGTTGGCAAAGTAATGTTTCTGCTTTTGAATATGCTATCTAGGTTGGTCATAACTTTCCTTCCAAGGAATAAGCGTCTTTTAATTTCATGGCTGCAATCACAATCTGCAATGATTTTGGAGCCCCCAAAATAAAGTCTGACACTGTTTCTACTGTTTCCCCATCTATTTCCCATGACGTGATGGGACCAAATGCCATGATCTTTGTTTTTTGAATGTTGAGCTTTAAGCCAACTTTTTCATTCTCCTCTTTCACTTTCATCAAGAGGCTCTTTAGTTCCTCTTCACTTTGTGCCATAAGGGTGGTGTCATCTGCATATCTGAGGTTATTGACATTTTTCCCAGCAATCTTGATTCCAGCTTGTGTTTCTTCCAGTCCAGCATTTCTCATGATGTACTCTGCATATAAGTTAAATAAGCAGGGTGACAATATACAGCCTTGATGTACTCCTTTTCCTATTTGGGACCAGTCTGTTGTTCCATGTCCAGTTCTTACTGTTGCTTCCTGACCTGCATACAGATTTCTCAAGAGGCAGGTTAGGTGGTCTGGTATTTCCATCTCTTTCACAATTTTCCAGTTTATTGTGATCCATACAGTTAAAGGCTTTGGCATAGTCAATAAAGCAGAAATAGATGTTTTTCTGGAACTCTCTTGCTTTTTCCATGATTCATTGGATGTTGGCAATTTGATCTCTGGTTATTCTGTCTTTCTAAAACCAGCTTGAACATCAGGAAGTTCATGGTTCACATATTGCTGAAGCCTGGCTTGGAGTTTTTGACCATTACTTTATTAGCGTGTGAGATGAGTGCAATTGTGCGGTAGTTTGAGCATTCTTTGGCATTGCCTTTCTTTGGGATTGGAATGAAAACTGACCTTTTCCAGTCCTGTGGCCACTGCTGAGTTTTCCAAATTTGCTGGCCTATTGAGTGCAGCACTTTCACAGCATCATCTTTCAGGATTTGAAATAACTCTAGTATAATTCTATCACCTCCACTAGCTTTGTTTGTAGTGATGCTTTCTAAGGCCCACTTGACTTCACATTCCAGGATGTCTGGCTCTAGATGAGTGACCACACTATTGTGATTATCCAGGTTGTGAAGACCTTTTTGTGCAGTTCTTCCGTGTATTCTTGCCACCTCTTCTTAATATCTTCTGCTTCTGTTAGGTCCATACCATTTCTGTCCTTTATCGAGCCCATCTTTGCATGTAATGTTCCCTTGGTATCTCTAATTTTCTTGAAGAGAATTATTAGAGAAATGCAAATCAAACTACAATGAGGTATCACCTCACACCAGTCAGAATGGCCATCATCAAAACATCTACAAATAATAAGTGCTGGAGAGGGTGTGGAGAAAAAGAGACCCCTCCTACACTGTTGCTGAGAAGGTGAAGTGGTGTAGCCACTATGGAGAACATATGGAGGCGCCTTAAAAAACTAAAAATAGAGCCACGTATGGCCCAGTAAGCCTACTCCTGGATATATGCCCAGGAAGCGGAAAACTCTAATTTGGAAAGATAATAGTATTTGGAAAGCACCCCAGTATTCATAGTGGCACTATTCACAGTAGCCGAGACATTGGAAGCAACCAGAATGTCCGTGAATAGACGGATGAACGGAAATAGAAAATGAGGTGCATAAATATAATGGAATGTTACTGAGCACAGGAGTATTTCTCTCCTATGCAAGAATAGTTCAGGTTTTAATTTACTTCTAATAATTTACTTTACAATGTGCACAGATGCAGAGTAGTGAAATTGCTAAAGGTCTAGCAACAGAATTCCTAGCATCAAATGCAACCTGGGAATCTCAGAAAAGTGACACATTTGGATCAAAATCATAACTAGGATTTTTAATGGTACATCTGCAACAAGAAAGAAAGAGAAATGAGGTAGGTAGAGAGGGAAGGAAGAAGGAAGGATGGGAGAAGCAGATGTGTGTGTGGCTGGAATGAAACTTGGGTTTGATCCTGTTTCTTTCCTCCTGGGGATGCTGAGGCTGGAGAAGGCTTGGGGAGCAGGTGATGCTTCTGTACCCCAAATGTTAGGGAAACATGTCCCATCGGCAGGGGATTGGGTTTGGTAATGTCTTTTGGCTGGAGATGCATGGGTTTGTGTGGTGTGATTTCTGGGATGTAGTTCTAATGAGGATCCTGAATGGCAAGGAACAGTAGTAGGTTACTACAAAAAGCTCAAGTGAAATGAGTTTTATTACAAGGATGCAGGAGCCTCTCAAAAACTCAAGGTTGCTGGACATCCTGTGAATAGGAGTTAACAAACTGGAGACGGTTCACTCCCTCTCTCCTTCCATTTCTCAGAAGTGTGGAGAGTTGGCCTCTGTCCACCAGTGTGGCCACCCCTGTTTCTTCCAGCATGCTCGTCTGCTTAATCCTGTGGACGGCCAGTTCAGAAGACAACAGGCCTCTCCTCTGCAGGACCCAGCGTTAACTAGAGACCATCTGTGTCCCACTCAGATCCCAGAGAAAAGCACCAACTCCACTTTATCTGGTGGAATCAGGACACAGAAGCACAGGCTTCTGGTACCGGATGGACTGACAGCCCTAGAACCCAGGGCCTCCCCTTGTTCAATCACCTGTGGCGGAAACAGGAGACAAGGCGCTGTGATTTATGGTATCAGATTGCTTCTCCAGTAGGAGTCAAAAGAAAATGCATGTTCCACATCTTTAGAACCCCCTAAATAGGGGACATCTGTGAGTAAGGGACCAAGACTTCACCTCCAACTACTTGGAAGGCATTGCATTTAAATTTTGCTGAGAGAGATTCATATAATCTGGTTTATATTATAAGAGGAATGACTGATGCTGCCATTCTCTCTGGAGGAGTCAGTCATTTCACAATCAATTTCTGAGTCCTTAATATGGTCACTGTACTGGATTTGGGGGCTACAAAATAAGTACTTTGTAGAGGGGAAAAGAGAGAGGGAAGAAGTTTCTTTAAACCTGACTTCTTGCAGGAAGAAAGACACCCAGGGAAGAAAAGGATGCTCGGAGAATATATTGGGGTTGGAGGGAAAGACAGCTTATCGACTATTTAACAATGTTGTAGTCAACAGAGCTTTTTTTTTTTTCCCCCAAAGTTCTTCCAGCCTGAAACTGAACAGCCCAGGCCTCAGTTACTGAAGAGCTGTTTTGGACCAGAAAGGCAGAGTGCTGCTAGAGGAGGAAACTGAGCCAAATTAGATCCAGTCCCTGCCCCAAAAGGCAGCATCAAATGAAAAGAAGAGAAGCTGCAGCTGCTCTCCCAGCAGACTGTGCTAAAATCCAGGAGAGAGGTACAAAGTGCAGCCAGGGTTCAGGTAAGAGGCTGTGCTAGGCTTGGGGCGGATCAGTGACTCAACAGTTTCACAAATAGCACAGCAGTGGACCTACAATCAGCTGATACTGGCCTCACTGGAGCACACTCTGCAGGGCCTGTTGGCTCCAGGAACCTTAGTGACAAGATTCTGTGGAGGCAGGGGCTGGGGAAATACCAACTGGTAGAAGTATTTCTGATTTTAACCATTGGAGCTGCAGTGCGATGCTTGTGGCTCAACACACGGCCCTCTGGAAGGACCTGATGAGGGGACAAGCCTGGAGACGCAGGTCTGACTTCTGCCTGGAGCAGCTTGAATTCAGGCTCAGGAGGGTGTTCTTCTTTCAGGAAGGAGTAGGAAGCCACCCACCTGGGAGACATTGCTCAATAAACACCTTCTGTTTGATTAAATACTTAGGGCCTGTCCTCTGGGACAGCTGGGCAGCTGGGAGTCTGAACGGAATTTGGGAGGGCAGAGATGACCGAAAGCATCACAGAAGTAGAGGGCCCGTGGGGCCTTGATTAGTGGAGGCCCTCCGTCTCAGAAAGGTGAGTGATTTGGTTAAGTTCACTCGGCGGGTCACCAGACAAGCCTTTCCTTCCCAGCGGAGGCTGCAGAGGAGGCCGCTAAACCGTGCCAATCAGAGGCCAAGATGGCCCTGGGCAGGCACAGGGCGAGGGCGGCACGCGGAGAGGGGGAGAGGCGCAGTGTTCTCCGGAGGGGTTGGCTGTTGGAGGGCTAAGGCTCCGGAGGACTGATTGTTGTTGAGTTAACTCCCTTTCTCCCCTGGTCTTGCCTGGGGTGGACTGGCGGTGTGGGGGAAGGCGCACCCAGAAGCGTGTGAGGCCGCCCTTCCCAGAGCAGGAGGCCTCGGGCGCCTGCTCCCAGCAGCTCCGGCTCACCCAAGGCTCCTCGGAGGTCTCCGGGCCCTCGGGCTTGGCGAGGCCCGCGCTGCGCTGGGCGCGGTCGGGCCGGCGGCGCGGGCCCCTGGGTCCCCGCCGCGCGCTGCGCGAGGCCGCTGCCGCCCTTCGCTCCGCGGGCGGGGCTGGTAGCGCCGAGCTGCCCTGGGCGGCGGAGTCCCGGGCCGCCTCGGCCCCCTCCGCCAGCCCGCACCAAGCAGGGGGCGAGCCCGCGCGGAAGCTGTGCGGGCGCCGGGGCGCCGGGCGCCCGCCCCCTCGCACAGTCTGGGTGCCGCGCGCACCCGGGGCTGGGGGGTCTCAGACCTCGGCGGCCAGCAGAGCAGTGCGCCTCGCGCGCCGGGGGTCTGATCCAGGCCAGGCGGGAGCTGCTCAGCGAGGGTCCCCAGCCGCCTTCCCCTTCCCGGGGGTCGGCAGGCTGAGCAGCGAGCCAAGCCCAGCCGGTCTGCGCGCCTATAAATAGCGCGCGTGTGCCCGCCTCGCGCCCCCCGGCTGCGCGAGGACACGGAAAGTTGTGCGCGGGGGCTCGCGGCGCGGCGGCGGCGGCGGCGGGCTGGGGCTCCGGGGCCAGCAGCCCGGAGCGGTGCGGCGGATCCCGCGGATTTTTGCCTCCGTGCTGGGGACTCGGCTAGCCGCTGCCGCCCTGCCGCCTTCCGAGAGACGCCAAGCTCTGGGGGATTTTTTGACCAAGCAAAATCGAGTCGCTAGAGACCTGGCTATGAACACAGCCGCGCGTTCTTCCCGCTCCGGGAAACACCTTCGGCTTCTGTGAATCCGTCCCCGCCGCCAGCCGGAGACGAGCCGGGACGACCCTGGTCCCGACCGGCCCCCAGCATCCCGGGGCTTCTCCGAGCCCCTTTGGTTTTTCCTGCTGCGCGCTTCACCTGGGGGAGCTTAGGTTTGGGGTGAGGATTTCTGATCATTTTCCTCTTTGAGGGGTGAACGAGAGGGTTCGGCGACTCTGTCTAGGAACAAGGGAGGGTGAGGGGGTCCCAGGCAGGGCTGATCTCGGGCGGAGGAGGGCGGGGGGGGGGTTCTGCATGAGCTCCTTAAAGGACGAAGGTAGCAGAGCCAGCGAGACAGCGCGAGGAGGGACTCTGACTTCAAACCGCCGAGCTGCCGGAGGTGTGCGCGCCGCCGCCGGCCCCGCCGCGTGGTGCATCTAGCCGCCCGCACCGTCCCCAGCGCCGGGGTCTCGGGGAGGAGGCCACGCGGGCACGCGGGAGCGCCGGCCGGCTGCGGCGGCCCCCAGCCTCGCTCGCCATGGGCCCCGGGCGCCGGGCGCCGGCCGCGCTGCCGGCCCTGCTGCTGGCCCTCGCCCTGCCGGGGCTGCGCGTCTGGGCGCAGAATGACACGGAGCCCATCGTACTGGAGGGCAAGTGCCTCGTGGTGTGCGACTCGAACCCGGCCACGGACTCCAAGGGGTCCTCCTCCTCGCCCCTGGGGATCTCAGTCCGGGCGGCCAACTCCAAGGTCGCCTTCTCGGCGGTGCGCAGCACCAACCACGAGCCGTCCGAGATGAGCAACAAGACGCGCATCATTTACTTCGACCAGGTCAGAGCCCCGGGGGGCGCGGGAGGCCAGGGCTCGGGCGGCGGGAGGGGCGACGTGCAGGCGGCTGAGCCCCGGGTAGTCTGCCCGGCCGAGCCACTCTGACTGCGGTGCAGGGAGCCGGGTCGGCACTGGCGTCTCCGCGCTTCGGGATGTGAAACTTCTGAGGTCTCCCCCGCCCAGCCCGCCCCCACTCCCTCCTGGCCTCGGGAGAGCTGCTGGGGCGATGGGAGCGGGTCGGCAGCTCAGCGCCGCAGGGAGAGCTCGAGACACGTTGAGCAGCAACAGGTCTGGTGGAGCCGGCGGGTCCTGGTTCCTGCACCTCGCCGTCTCTCGGCTCGAGCCTGGCGCCCGGCCTCCACTCCTGCGGGGGCCGCGGAGGCCGTCCAAGGCAAGCAGAGGACTCTTTCCAGGGCCGGACAGACTGTGTTCCTCCCGGATGGAGAAGGGCTCCTAGTGGGAGCCCTGGGCGGACTGGGCTGGGAGGGGTCCACACTCTGCACAGGGGGCTGCGGAGGCGGCAGCGGGGTCCCCGGTCGGATCTCGCCCCCTGTTCGGTGCCAAGCGCGGCTGCAGCAGAAAGCCCTCCTCCGCTACTTGGAAAAGTTGAGAGGAGGAGAGAAGCAATGGGCAGCGGCGCTGAGCTCCTGTAGGGAAGCGCTGGGAAGCCTTTCTCCATCCCCCGCTCCTGCCCTTTTCAGAGACCCGAGCAGCAGTGGGGAGAGAGGCCGGGGGCTGAGGACAGGGGACTGGGAACGACTGATGGCCGCTGGGGCTTCATCTTAGCGATCGGAGCTCGGAGGTCTAGCCGCTGAGAAACTCCAGGATATCGGCTGAGGAAGGAGTCTTAAAACTGAAAACAGACTCCAGGCTGATCATTTCAACCTCTGCCGCACCCGGAGTCTTTTAAATTCCGAAGTCGTGTGTGTGGTTCGCACTGGCATGCCACATGGGCGCGAGCACGGGTTAAGTGGTGCTGTAGGATGTGCCCGGGGAGCGATGAGGCGACATTTCTCCTCCTTACTTAATTGTTACTAAGTGATGTACTCTCCAGCTGGTCAAAGACAGAGAATGCCTCTCTGGGGCTTCCTATCGAATAGCCGTCGTTTTAAAAGAATTAGCAACCCCTTTGGGTTTTGGCGCAGTGTTTCTCATCTTGATGGAAATAAAGTCTAGCGCGACCCCTGGTCTGTATTTCAGTGCATTAATTAGGTAATGTGGACGCTGCACTGTCTGCACATTGCTTTGTGCTCAGTGACCTTTCTGTCATTTAGAAGAGAAGGGTTTGCTCTCCTGTTCTGGGTGCTCCTGCATCTTAGAGACACTAAGACACCTTTGGTAATAAATCTCGAGGGGTCTGGGTGCTCTAATTACAATGTACAGCCAACATTCAGCCTTATGTGTAGTCAACACTAATCAGCTAACTCTGTTATTGCTAATGGATTATGCTACTTCTGTCTGATTCAGGGAGTCCCTGCTAAGTACCTCAAATTATTTTAAATGTGCTTAAACAAATCTTTGTAAAACCTCTGTTGGTAAGTATTGCATAGCTGGTTTGTTGTGAAAGACCATCGATCATAGGATCAGAAGAAGAAATCTGATGCTTACTTGGAAAAAGGAGTAATCTCAGAATAAAATGTATCACACACACATTTTAAGTCGGGGGTTGAGCCTGGTACATCTACCTGACCGGCACTATATTCCAAGCGTTGCTCAGGTAATAGTATGTCTAGGGAATTATGCAAAGGGCTTAATATTAGCCTGAATGTAGTGTTTAAAAGAAATAGTAGCAGATTGCCATTGATATGGGAGAAATGTACTTTTGTAAGGACATCTGATTTTTCTGAATGCCGCTTCTAGATTTATTTCTTGGAGAGAAATGGAAGAAACTTTAGTTGTATCCTGCCCGCTACCCCCATCCCCAATATGCATGCACACACACATTATCTCACTCTTTGTCGCATGTGGCATTTAGTTTAAGAGGTCATCTACTGAAATGCAGAGCTAATTTCATAATCAGTAGAACTAAGCTGAACATCTCGGAATACAGAATGCACTGTTCTTTTCTTGGGAACTAGCACTTTATTTCACTCTTCCTTTTTGTCCCTTGAACTTTTAAACAAACGTCAGGCAGTTGATCAGGGGACAGACACTAACTAACACTGGAGGGAACAGAGAATGCCACCTGTTTCACAGTCTCTACTCCCTGGCAGCCTGCAAAGGCTGAGTCATGACCAGAATAGTTATAGTTAAGACCTGGGTGGCATAGGAAGGGAACGCATGGCTGTGGATCTGAGCTGAGGCTTGGCAGGTGCTCAGAGGAGGGCCAGGCATTCGCCTTCCTCCGTCACCAACTGTTCAGTGTCATGGATCACGCTGCCCAGTGGAGGGAGCGTCCATCCCTCTGTCCAGGAGGGCCTGCAGAGAGCCGCGGACGCGATTGGCTGGCCCAGAACGCCACCCCTGGACATGCAAGGCTCCAGCGGGTGGGCGTGTAGAAGTGGGGCTGATGCCTTTTTCTGACTCTGAAGGTAGAGCCAGTGTTTATAAGCCCCACATGTTCAGAGCCAGCCAGCCTTGCTGGAAATCGAGGCATGAATACAAAGCTCTGACTTTTTTTTTTGGTCTAACATTAAAAAGACGAAGAACCTTCCAACATACAAATCCGTTTTCCAAGTCACTAAAGAAAAAGAGACTAGAACTCCACGTTTTATTTTCTGTGGTTTTTTAAACCTAGTTTTCTTTGTTAAGAAAGAAAAGAGGGGGAAAAGAGGGGGAAGGAGGGACACTGGTCTCACTCACAGAGAGTATTGTGACAGTTGACTGTGCTTATTCTTTCTATTTGTAGATTCTAGTAAACGTGGGCAATTTTTTCACCCTGGAGTCTGTCTTTGTAGCACCCAGAAAAGGAATTTACAGTTTCAGTTTTCACGTAATTAAAGTATACCAGAGCCAAACAATACAGGTACGTCTTTTGACCCGTTCCCTCTCTAACCTGAAATGACAGTGTTTATCTATAGTGGGCTATGTGTTTAAGTATTTATGTGTTTTCATTGTAAAAATAGCCATCTTCATAGTAGTTTATTTTTAAAACATGTAATTTCCAATAATGCCTTCTATGAAGCATAGAAGCATGTAGAAAAATATGTGACAAGAAGCATATAGAAAAATACACAATTAAACTTAGCACCTTAATAACAACCAGTCACTTAAAAAGCATAGTTTTTAAAGCTACTTTTCTTTGTTAAGAAAGAAAATAGGAAGGAAAGATGGAAATAGTAAAAATTTAGTGGTACAAATCTCTTTATAAGCTTTCGGCTGCTTTTAATGCATGTGCAAAAATTACCCGAATTTTTAACAACAACAACAAAAATAGTAAGACAATCAGAGTTTTACAAGTAACTACTAAATAAAACAAATTGCTGTCATTGTTAAAAATTATGAACTGCATTTAACAACTAAGAGCAAGAATAAATTGCTGAAGGAACAATTATTCAATATACCTTTAAAGAAAGGATATGCTATGCTTGTCTTCTAAGTAGTTTATCCTCAGTTACTCTGAAATTAGTGAATTCTTACCAATTGCAGTTCCACAGTTAATATATTTTGTGCTGTGCTTTCCAAGGAACAGGCTTGAACTCACACTCAGGGACAATGATGCTAATTCCTATAATATTCAAATATGCGGATACTCAGTAACACCAGTACCTGTCTATGGAATTCTAGGATACTTTTTAAATCATCTGTTCATTGTATGCATTGTATATTGGTGGTGGTGGTTTAGTTGCTAAGTTATGTATGAACTCTTGTGACCCCATGGACTAATAGTCCACCAGGCTCCTCTGTCCATGGGATTCTCCAGGCAAGAACACTGGAGTGGGTTGCCGTTTCCTTCTCCAGGGAATCTTCCTGACTCAGGGATCGAACCCACGTCTCCTGCATTGCAGGCAGATTCTTTACCACTAAGTCACATTGTGTCCAGATGAATGTTAGATTACACATCTACCACTTTTACATATCTTAGTGGATGGATAAATTGATCAGCCTCATACTTAATTTATTCAATATTAATTTTAGACATAAAAGGAATGAATATCTAGTAAACAAATTTACTCCCAAGGAAAAGCTTTTCCCAAACTCCAATATTTAGAAATTTAGATAATATTTGACACAGTATAATCAAAATTTTACTATGGAGGGAAGGTAATAAATTTGATTTGATTTGTTGCTAATTATCCATCATTAAAATATTCAGTGGTAGTAGTGATTATTATTTTTAATGCACATTTCTTATCAGAGAAAACACAAGAAATCACAGTGGACAGTCATATTCTATAATTTCAGCTGATGTTTATTTAGCATATGCATGTCTCAGCTGTACAGTAAACCTGCAGAGATATTAGTAGAGTCTTGCGGTCCCTGAGTTTCTCTGAGCAAAGGGCATGGGGTTATTTTTATTAATGTACTGGGAAGCCACAGGCATGTGTCCTTACCGAAAACTTGCCATTGAATATGAGAGAAATAAAGTAGTAGGCCTAACTTATGTCCTGAAGGGGAGTCAGGTTTCACGTGGCTAGATTTTTCTCTATGGATGGTGATCTTCTGTATTTAAGGAAATTTTTGTGGGAGAAATTTTTTTTTTTCAAGTTTAAAAGATCAGCTCAGTAAGATCATACTAAGCCTAGCCACCACAGTTAGCTAATTTGGAAGGAAAGGGATGTATTTACTGGACAGCAGATAGTTTACCAGGTTGATCATCTTAGACATCATCCCCTCCCCACCCCTGACTCTTATAGATGTTTTTGCAGAAAGATGCTTCCTTCCTTCCTTCCCACTCCCCCCTCCCTTCTTTTCCTTGTTTCTTTCTTTCGATTGCAGAATAGTTGATTCGCAGTATTGTTCGTTTCAAGTGAACAACATGGCAATTCAATATTTTTGGAGATTACGCTCCACTTAAAGCGATTATTAAATAATGGCTGTGTGCACCAGCCCCAAGCATCCTGTATCCTGTATCGAACATAGACTGGTGCTTCATTTCTTACATGATAGTATACATGTTTCAATGCCATTCTCCCAAATCATCCCACCCTCTCCCTCTCCCTCAGAGGCCAAAAGTCCATTCTATACCTCTGTGTCTCTTTTGTTGTCTCACATACAGGATCATCATTACTATCTTTCTAAATTCCATATATATGTGTCAGTATACTGTATGATGGCACCCCCACCCTAGTACTCTTGCCTGGAAAATCCAGTGGACGGAGGAGCCTAGTGGGCTGCAGTCCATGGGGTCACTAAGAGTCGGACACGACTGAGCGACTTCACTTTCACCTTTCACTTTCATGCACTGGAGAAGGAAACGGCAACCCACTCCAGTGTTGTTGCCTGGAGAATCCCAGGGACGGGGAGCCCGGTGGGCTGCCATCTACGGGGTCGCAACAAGACTGAAGTGACTTAGCATAGCATACTGTATTGGTGTTTTTCTTTCTGGCTTACTTCACTCTGTATAATCGGCTCCAGTTTCACTGGTAGATCGTGTGCACCTGTGGCAGATCCATGTCAATGTATGGCAAAACCAATACAGTATTGTAACGTAGAATAAAGTAAACATTTTAAAAAAAGAAAAATAAATAAAATAAATAATGGCTGCGCCTCCTGCGCTGTGCACACGCATCCTGGGAGCCCATTCATTTGCAGCGTAGCCAGCTTGCCTCCTAATCCCTCCCCCTTCTTCCGTCCCCTTCCCTCCCTCACTGCTAAGCCTAGCTGGTTCTCTATGACCGTGGATCTGTTTCTGTTCATTTGACTTTAGAGAGAGCTCTTCGGTGTCTTGTTTTGTTCCTTATAGGTTAACCTGATGTTAAACGGAAAACCAGTCATATCTGCCTTCGCCGGGGATAAAGACGTGACACGCGAGGCCGCCACGAACGGGGTCCTGCTCTACCTGGATAAGGAGGATAAGGTTTACCTAAAACTGGAGAAAGGTAACTTGGTCGGAGGCTGGCAGTACTCCACGTTCTCTGGCTTCCTGGTGTTCCCCCTATAGGATCCGAGGCCTCCGTGATGCTCGTCCGGGGAGGGGCGGCCCACCCCTGACTTCCTGAGGATCACTTCCGCTTCACCGGATTGATGACTTTCACTGGTTTCTTGTGGGTGAATATGTATTCTCTGTAAAGGATGCTAGGCCTGTCTGAACCAGTACCGAACTCCACAGATTATTTTTGTGTGTGTTTCAGTGTACTCGGATTGGGACTCAAAACAGTTGATACCCATCTATGCTTAAGTGTAACAATTCAAAGCTGTCTGCAAGGTTTATCCTGAATTTAATTTTCTGGAATCACTGAATTTGTTGCAGATGTGGCGTTTTATTTATTTAGTTTTCAAAGACCGACAACCAGGTCTGAGAATTAGAGAACTCTATGTGTAAAGTTCTGACTTCAATCAACGATTCATGTGATCCTGCCAAAGAATTGTGTGCTGTGTCCATATACTGGTTACACTTGTTTTTATCCCTTTGGGATTAGTTTGTTCAGTTCTCTTAAGGTAATTTCTGACTTTGTGTCTTCTCAACAAATAGGGTAATGACTTGCCCGCAAATTTACTCTATGAGATCACCCACATGACTTCCCTTTAAAAAAAAAAAGAATGCTTCATAGTTGTATTTTAATTATATATGTGAAAGAGTCATATTTTCCAAATTATATTTTCTAATAGGAAGAATAGATCATAAATCTAGCACGGAAAAAGTTGCATATCCGAATTCTTCAGTGCTCAATCCTCAAACCTAAGCAAAACAGCTCTCCTCCACGGGAAATCTTATAGTTTATTGCTCATTTTCATTAACATGATTGATAATAGCCACTTTATTAAAAACCTAAGGGATTTTTGTTTCCTTAGACATGACTACTTCATTAACTGGAGATAGGATGCCCTTGTTTTTAATTATACCTATTTTTCAAACCTTCTATTGTGTTTGAAGTATCATCTGGTTTTGCCTTAACTCCTAAAATTGTTTAGATTTATCTGTTCAGCTAATAGTAAATCCAAATATTCCATATCTGAACTTAGTACACTATCTTGTCTTTTGTACAGGTCATATGAATTCATAAAATTATTTATGTCTCTGTTACAGAATAAAGATTAATATATGTTAGTTGAATTGTTTGGTCCTTTCAGTTTTGGAAATATGGATCTTACATGATTTATTCCCTCTCTTACCAACCCTCTCTCCCTCCCTCCCTCACCCCTGTCCTTTCTTCCTTTCTCTCATTTCTTGGTCTTGGAGCTGAAGAAAAGCTTTCTGGATTTCTAGAGAATGTCCCTCAACTGGCATAGGAAATCTTTACCATGTTTAATTTGTCCAGATTCAGGAGTTGTGAGCTTGGTAAAAGAGGACCAATGAACTTAGTAAAGTCTCCTTTCAGAATAACTTACTGTTAGGAAGTTAAGTTTTAAAAGATCCACTGAAGCATCGTGAAGGGCTCAGTGAATGAATGAGTGGTGATGCAAATAAAGATCAATATTTTCAAACAAAAGACTTGAGGAAGAGTTCTGTCCTCCACTCAGCACTATCAGGCAAGCAGAAGGCCCGTTTCTTTTCAGGAGGAACTATAATGACAGATGTCTCCTCTGGAGATTTGGCTCAATTTCCTGGTCGGTTATCAATTAAAACAAATCTGGTGTCCCCTTTTGTAGTCTGTGGCATTGGGGGGCTCTTGTGGGGTTCTGTGGGGGAAACGTGCAGGCAGCCCCCTAGTATAATTGTGATTAATCACCACGTCAAAACATCCGTTCATCACAGGAAGAGATTCTCTTCCCAAGAAGAATTATCTGGAGATACTATTGGCAGTGGATCCGCAATGTTTTGTTTGGCAAATTATCCCCCAGCTGGCATTCCGTCAAAGATCTTCCCTCCTCTGTGACTGTGTAACGTGGGAAGCAGCCTTGCACACGGGACTTTCACCTAAACTGCATCCTCTGCGAGTGTGCTTGGTCTCACGTGACCTTCCCCACAGCTCTCTGTGTGCGGGGTTTGTGTCTCTACATTGCAAAAGAGTGAACTGTACTTGAATAAATATGCTATTAGTCATTGTTTTGGCAAAATGGCTTAGGAGTATTGGGAATTTCCAAGAGATACCTGTGATAAGACAGAGAAAGTTTGGTGCTTAGCAAAGTAGATGTAGAGTATCTATTATAGACAGACTTATGGCCAAGCTTTGGGGCTCGCCCTTATTTTTCTGAACATGGAAGAACACTGGCAAAGAGCTTGACTTTAATTCCTGAGGGCTTCCCAGGTGGCTCAGACAGTTAAGAATCCACCTGCAATGCAGGAGACCTGGGTTTGATCCCTGGGTTGGGAAGATCCCCTGGAGGAGGAAATGGCAACCCATTCTAATATCCTTGCCTGGAGAATCCCATGAACAGGGGAGCCTGGCAGGCTACAGTCCATGGGGTCACAAAGAGTCGGACACGCTGGAGTGACTTAGCTTGCAGCAGGCACACAGGCCAAGCAGGGCAGTAGGGAGGGTATTAAGATTGGAACGGTAAAAGGAAGAGGATTGAGTCTGAGCAGGCCAGGTGAAAATCAGGAGGCAGTAGCGTCAGAGTATTTCCACAGATGGAGCCAGATGCTCCTTACATATACTATGGCTTGAAAATACTTTCCAGAAAGTGCTCGGTCCACAGAAATGGCAATTGGGCACAGTGCTCACACTGGCCTGTCTGCGTTAATCAATGCCAGTGCGCTCGCTTCCTGTGTTCCTCACCTCCTTTGACTGTTCCTTATCTATTGATCAGCAAAAGCAAGCAGTTTTCTGTAGCAAGTATTTTCCCAAGATAGAATCCCATGAAAATGAAACTGAAGGGAAGAAGGAGCTTGTGCATAGGATCTCCTGGATTCCACATGCCTTTGGGGTCTCCCTGTGGTCTTGAATTCTGTTAGAGCTGGTTATCTTGTTAATGTTTTGTTTTAATTCTTTCTTGTTTTCCATTTTTGGATTTACAGCTGTTTTCCTCATTCTTTTTGGTTTCTAGATTCCCGGATAGCTGAGTGTCTTTTTTTTCTTTAGCAAGTTACTACTTTTACTCTTGGAATAAATATCTTCAACCAACATTGTTTAAACTACCCTTATAATGTGTTACATGCTTTGCTAGGTACTGAGTTTATAGAAGTGGTGGCAGCTTCTCTTTTAGAGCTCCTTAGACAGTAAGCACCAGAGAAGGCAACGGCACCCACTCCAGTCCTCTTGCCTGGAAAATCCCATGGACGGAGGAGCCTGGTGGGCTGCGGTCCATGCGGTCGCAAAGAGTCGAATACGACTGAGCGACTTCCCTTTCACTCTTCACTTTCATGCATTGGAGAAGGACATGGCAACCCACTCCAGTGTTCTTGCCTGGGGAATCCCAGGGACGGGGGAGCCTGGTGGGCTGCCGTCTGTGTGTCGCACAGAGTCGGACATGACTGAAGCGACTCAGCAGCAGCAGCAGACAGTAAACACAGCTAGAAACCTCACCAGGAGCAACAGAGGTCTAAAAGTGTGGTTTCTACTTCGTCTTCTGACTGAGGGTTGTAGGCTTTACCAGTCCACATTCGCTGCTTAAACTCTCTGTCTTCAGACTGCAGGGGATGCTGCTCGGCGTTACGCAGCAGCCTGGAGGGAGAGGAGTTTGGAGAAGGGATACATGCACGTGCATGGCTGAGTTCCTTCTCTGTTCACGTGAAATTATCACAATATTGATAATCAGCTATATCCCAATACAAAATAAAAAGCTAAAAAATAAGTGTATTTCTACGGACCGATAATGAATGCCCTTATCACAGAAGCTTCTTAGAAACCCAGGAAGGGTTTAGGCTTCCCCAGACCTGCTGAATCAGCATCTGCATCTTTAACAAGGTCTTTGCCCCTCCCACCCGCATGGTTCATGGACACAATAGAGTTTACGAGGCTGTATCTTCAAAGAAAACCCGAAGACCACCTGCCCCAGAATAGCGTCTGGGCTTCAGACAGTGGAACCAGATCCCCAGGTGATCCTTACAGCGTCAATGCATTCAGGTGCGGGTGTTTTCTTTGCAGTGACCCTCGAGTCCAAGCACTTTTATGATCCTCCCTGTTCTAACGCGGGGTGCCCGGGACAGTGAGCATGAGGCCTGCGCGCAGTCAGCCCGAGGCTCCGCACTGTGCCGAGAAGGCCGTGGAAGGGCTGCCGGAGGACCACACCTCGAGGAGCGGGGGAAGACCCGGCCTGAGATGGAGGTGAGTCACCATGAACGCGGCGCCTTATTGGGGAAAGAAGAGCCTCGGCGACAGGCCTCATTTCGTCAGCATTCCTCCCGAAATAAAGGTGTAGGCACAGCTTGCTTTTTCTTTATGGATGAAGCGACCCTTCTCCAGCGATTGTAGGCCCTGTGTCTAAGGGCACTTGACATTTAGCTTCAGAAGACAGTGTTCAGCTTAATAAAGTGTGTGTGTGACAGAGAGAGAATGGGGGAATATATTCAGAAGGCTTCAAGATGTGAGCAATTTCCAGGAGTCTGGAAAGTACGTTTAAAATTCATCCAAGAGCAGAAGGCTTTCTCAACAATTTTTGGTCCAGTTGTTGATATGGAGGAAATGTATCATCATAGGCACTGAGCTAAGGAAGCCTGTATTTCCCACGGGGTTACCTTGAGAACATAGATTTTGACCCTCTGACTTTCCAGGGGCTGGGGTTTTTGAGGAAACCTCCGAGACTTTCGGGCTGCTAGTCCCTGGGAGGATGAGGGACTCTGACGAGCAGCGGTGGTGCCTGAGAGTTGAGGGCGGAGTCTCTCTGGTTAGTAGTTGTTTTTTTTCTGCTACTTTTGTTTGTTGCGTCTCATGTTTCAGCTTGGATGTCCCGGTACAATCAATAAGGGGAAGAACGTGCAGGGTGATGAACGCAGGTGGTCGCTATTTTTGCGTCCCTTTCTTTTCCTTCAGGATGAGCGGAAAATGTGGCTTGAAATGATCTCTCTGTTGGGCGGGTTTCTTTCCTGGTCTTCCAGAGGGAAGGGGACGGTGCGAGCGAGAGCAGGCCTGCCGCCCATTTCTGGACGACGAGGGTCCACTCACCTGGGCACTCAGCCAGGCTGCGGCTCATCAGGCTCGCAGCGGGCTCTGGTGTCTGTGTGTGGAAATGGCCATCCCCTGGCAAGGATATGGCTTCAACATCCGGGGCAGGGTGTTAGCACACAGGAACGAGGGCTGTTACCTTTGGCCACGGAATTTAAGGACTGCACCTCCACTAAATCCTCAGGTCAGCAGGAGCCTTTAGGTGCCAAGTGAGACGACAGTTTCCCTCATTTTGTACTCTGCAGCCCAGGGTTCTGACTGGATGGTTATCCTGTTTCCAAAAGTGATGGCCAGCCTGCGTGATTCTGCTCTGGGGCTGGGGTCAGGGGGCTTTGATTCTGTTCTAAGTTCACGTGAACGGACCCAGCTTTCTTTGTGAGTTGTGTATGGTTCTTTTCTTCTCAGTTCCTTTGCTATTTAGAAACACATGCGGTCATGAGTGTCTCATTTAAAAATAGCTTGGCTTTCACTTTGAGTGTGAGCATTTTTTTAACACTGCAGTGAAAAGGTATCATGTTTTTCTCTCACCCCACCCCAGCCATGGTAAAAACAAAAACCAAAAAACCCAGCAACTCCAGGCACAAGAAGCAATTGGTCAAAGAAGTAATGCACAAGGATATAAACAACTCCAACCCAAACCCGAGAAAAAGCAAGTGGTAGAAACTCTTTGCTATCTGATATGACAATCAAGCAGGAAGGAGGGAAATCGATCCTGGTTTCTGTTCAAGTGTTGTGTTTTTCTCTCCTCTCTCTCTGCTGTCGAGGCCAGCTCTCTGTAGGTGAAAGGATTCTGTTGTGAAGATCCTAGCCCCTTTACATCAGTGTGACTTTCTGAACCACAGGCGGCATCAGAATGGGCACTGGGTTCTGCCCTTCTGTTTCTCCGTTAGCTTGACTGGGAGAGAAATGCTGCTGGAATAGTCTGGTGCCCTCTCTCTCAGTAGAGGAGACGCCGCATTTCGTAATCTATGGGCGCTGTGTCCAGACTTGGAAGCCACGTCCAGTTCCCTCTGCCCAGGGAGTCAGCCTCAGAACCAGAGGCCCTGGGGGACTTCGGCCTTTAGGAGCAACTTTAGAAGCACCGGAGCTCATCTCTGAGCTGGGACTTTGTCCTTTTACCTACTGTGAGAAGATGAGACAGTTTTTAATGAGCATCCGTAAAGGGAACTATGGGACCCATTTGCTCTTCAGTCGCTCTGTTGTGTCTGGACTCTGAGACCCCATGGACTGCAGCTCACCAGGCCTCCCTGTCCTTCACCATCTCCTGGAGCTTGCTCAAACTCATGTCCATTGAGTTGGTGATGCCATCCAACCATCTCATCCTCTGTCACCCCCTTCTCCTCCTGCCTTCAATCTTTCCCAGCAACAGTGTCTTTTCCAGTGAGCTGACTCTTCGTATCAGGTGGCGAAAGTATTGGAGCTTCAGGTTATGGAATCTATAAAAGCCGTTAAAAAGTCCTAGTTTGAAAATTGCCTTTTCTTTGATTGAACTGTTTTTTAAAAATGAAAAAATACCAGATCCTCCCTTACTACTAGAAATTGGCACAATGCCACGTGTTGACATTGGGGAGAATCACAAAAGTCGTCCATGAGAAAGGCCACGTTTGTTGGGAAATAAGGCAAGAGCCTTCTCTTAGGGTTTGGGCACCTCCATTTTCTACTGAATAAACAACCACACCTTCTTGTGCACCTGCTGCATGACTCATATTCTATAAATTCTGAGTCTGCCCTTCATCATTGCTATAAGTTGCAGGCCTCTTTGTGAATGCTGCTTCACTTTCTGGGTGGAAATCCTGCAGTCTGAAAAGCAGAGTGTGGGGTTAGTGTTTGCTGAGCCCAACAACCTAAGAGCTTTGAAACAGCAACCTGCTGTATGTGACCTCCGCGTTGCTTTCCCTATAGTATTCTTTCGAGGTCAAGTGCTGTTAAAATCATGAAGAATGACACAGGGCTGCCCGTGTACAGTTGTGGGGGCTGTGCACTGCACTATTCCAGGAGTGTGCCACATCTGTCATAGACGTCATAGAATTACTTTTATATTTCCATAATTTTCTAGCGGAAGACAGTAAACTGTCATATTCTAACAAGTGTATTATGACAACCTTCTGATGGAAGTATCTTTGGTTAAAAAAGAATCCCTTTCCTTTAAAAATAGATATGGGCAGAAATAAATTAGGAGCTTGGAATTAACATATATACAATGCTATGTATAAAACAGAAAACAAGGAACTATATTCAGTATTTTGTGTTAACTGTGGTGTTGGAGAAGAGTCCCTTGGACTGCAAGGAGATCCAACCAGTCCATTCTAAAGAGGATCAGCCCTGGGTGTTCTTTGGAAGGAATGATGCTGAAGCTGAAACTCCAATACTTTGGCCACCTCATGCGAAGAGTTGACTCACTGGAAAAGACTCTGATGCTGAGAGGGATTGGGGGCAGGAGGAGAAGGGGATGACAGAGGATGAGATGGCTGATGGCATCACGGACTCGATGGACGTGAGCATGAGTGAACTCCGGGAGATGATGATGGACAGGGAGGCCTGGTGTGCTGCGATTCATGGGGTCACAGAGTTGGACACGACTGAGCGACTGAACTGACTGACTGACTGATAAGTGCTAGTGTTAAGAATCTGAAAAGAATAGATTCATGTCTGCATATAGCTGAATCACTTTACTGAAGACCTGAACCTAACACAACATTGTAAATCAACTACAGTCCAATTTAAAATTTTTGTTTGATTTTTTTAAATGAGAATAAAAACAGATAACAACAACAACAAAAAGACTAAAAAACAAAATTCCTTTGCCTACTTTGTGGAAAAGTGCCTCACAGGTTAGTGGTAGAAGAGACTTCCTTCCCTAAATCCTCTCTGTCATTTCTTATTTCTAAAGAATGTTTTGTCCCAATGCTGGGAAGGACTGAAGGCAAAAGAAGGGGTAGGCAGAGGATGGGATGGCTAGATAGCATCACCAACTCAGTGGACAGAATTTGAGCAAACTCTGGGAGACAGCAAAGGACGGAAGCCTGGCGTCTGCAGTCCACAGGATGGCAAAGAGCTGGACATGACTGAAGAACGAAGTCATCACAAAGGGGAGACATTCCTAAGCTTTCTTTTTGCCCCAAAGGTAAATATTTTAAGCTGTTTGTTTTAAGGAATGACATAGAAAAGATTTGTATTTCTTTTGGAACTTTATTTTGGTTAAAATATAAGCAGGTCATTTGTTGAGGCTTAGATATCTTGTTATAAAGAGATTTAAGTGGTTTAATGATAAACTGATAATTATAATTATTTATTACAGTAGCAGCAATTCCTCCAAACTCTATTTTTCCTCATATGTGAATTTAACTGCTGTATTTAAAATGGAAAGCCAGCAAGGACCTACTGTATAGCACAGGAAACTCTTCTCTGAGTTATGCAGCGGCCTGGGTGGGGGCAGGGTTTGGGGCAGATGGATACAGGAAACTGTCACAATACTGTTATTGTTATACCCCAACATAAAATAGGTTTTTAAAATAAATGCCTCCCAAAATAAAGAATGTCTTGGTTATGGGAAGTTGGGGCCTGAGGCCTGTGTGCCCGTGGGTCAGCGTCGGATGATTCAGCGCCCTTCAGAGCTCACCTGTTCGGAGCCCAGGTGTCTGGTCCGATCCATTTTGTGAAAAGCCCCCAGTGACCCTGGTGTTGGAAGGTGAAGGAAACGTTCTCCATGAGCATCAGTACACTTCTTGTGAACTAGCGCACAGCGTCCTGGAAAACTTAGCAGGCTAGCTCTGAATCTGTACGTGTAGGTTTTCGAGGACAACTGTTCTTTTCAAAATCTTCTGTAGCCCCACTGCGTTTCTGCCTCTAAGACCCCCACCCCACCCCAGTTTGGGCTGGCGGTGGAGAATGTCTCCCTCCGCGGTCGGGACAGTAGCCCTGAGGTCTGATACACTGGGGGTGGGGAGAGCCGCCTCGGTCACAGCTTCAGGTTGGTGGTGGCTGAGGTCCTGCACGTGGACAGGCGATTTCTTTTCTTCTTCTTTTTATTGATTTTTAATTGGAGTGTAATTGGGGGAGGGAAGCTGGAGCAGTTTACTTCGTCCAAATGTCCAGCCGCTGCGCTGGCCCTTGGGCACCTGGGCCTCCGAGCGCCTGGTGCAGGCGGCCCCGCCGCGGTCCCGGTGACTGAGCGCGCGTGTTCCCGCTCGCCTGGCCCATTCCTAAGCTGTGAGGCTTGCCTCCATGCTTCCTGCCAAGCGCACGCTCATCTCATCTTCCTGTTGAGTCTGGACTTCCATAACTGACCTTACGAGGGCTTTAGTCGCCTTGAAGAACCCACCTTCCAGAAAACATTCCCCATGGTGCATCTGAAAAGACTTCCTCATAGCCCAGGGGGAGTGTAATTTCCAGAAGAATCTGGCTCATGCTGTGTTGGGGGAAAGAGCTTCCTTGTCCTTTGTCTTCCTCATCAGAAGCTTAGTCTCTGTCTCTTGGAAGAAGCTTCTGGGTGAGCTAGGGAAACTTTCAGTTTAGTTCAGTCGCTCAGTTGTGTCCGACTCTTTGCGACGCCATGAATCGCAGCACACCAGGCCTCCCTGTCCATCACCAACTCCCGGAGTTCACTCAGACTCACATCCATCGAGTCCGTGATGCCATCAGCCATCTCATCCTCTGTCATCCCCTTCTCCTCCTGCCCACTGGGACTGGCCCTCCCAGCATCAGAGTCTTTTCCAATGAGTCAACTCTTCGCATGAGGTGGCCAAAGTACTGGAGTATCAGCCTCAGCATCAGTCCTTCCAAAGAAATCCCAGGGCTGATCTCCTCCAGAATGGACTGGCTGGATCTCCTTGCAGTCCAAGGGACTCTCAAGAGTCTTCTCCAACACCACAGTTCAAAAGCATCAATTCTTCAGTGCTCTGCCTTCTTTGCAGTCCAACTCTCACATCCATACATGACCACAGGAAAAACCATAGCCTTGACTAGGGAAACTTTACAGGACATGATTCGAGCAAACTCATGGGCAGTTGTGCCACCCTGTCGTTTTGCAGGTTCTTGGAAAATGGGGAAGCATGACGGCTCTCCCAGTTCACCCCATGTGACCTTGGGCAAATAAGTGGTCCTATTTGCCTTGCCTGTGAAGGGTCAGTATGCTCTCCTGTTGTTCTTGCATTTCCTTCTGCACAAGAATCTCTTGGGATGCATGTTTAAAATGTTCTAATATTGCCCTCCATCTCCAGAATTTCTGGTTCCATAGCCCAGGAAATCTGGATTTTATCAGTATCATTGGGAATTCTGATGCTAGTTGTTTCTATACTACCTTTTCAGCATTATTATTTAAATAAAAATGCACCATTCATCACATGCTTAGTCATGTCTGAATCTTTGTGATCCCATGGACTGTAGCCCAGCAGGCTCCTCTGTCCCTGGGATTTCCCAGGCAAGAATACTGGAGTGGGTTGCCATTTCCTCCTCCAGGGGATCTTCTCTACCCAGGGATGGAGCTCGCATCTCCTGTGTCTCCTGCATTGCAGGCAGATTCTTTACCACTTGAGCCATTGTATACAATAAAGTGCCTTGCTCATGTGAAGAAGATTGTTCCTGATACTAAAATTAGGAATTACTAACCTTGTATTGTCCACTGTCTTTTCAAGGCAGCCAAATAGATGAATTTCAGAGTGTGAGATTGCTCCTTAAATTCCCCCACCTGAATAGGCAAATCTGTTGGGATAATTTTCAGGATGGTTTATTTTTTTCTTCCTTATGTTTTCTGAATTACCAAGTGAATGTGTGTTTGCTTAAAAAATTGCAAAAGATGCTGCTGTACGTAGGGTGAAAAAGAAGGATCATTTCACTCTCCCTGCCAGTGCCTCTAGCATCTCTGACTTATTGGGTGATGGGCCCAATAAAGCCCATGTGATGGGCTTTAGAGCTGAGAAATTTCTTTTCAGGTTCCCCAGGTGACTGCAATAATCAGCTAGATATTAGAGATGCTCTGAAGTGACTTTTCAAATATTGTCATCATTCAGTCCCAAACAAGAAGTTGACTTTAAGCCATCTTTCTATTTAAAATTCATGGAAATATCTGCCCCAGATTTGATAGGACTCATTAAATCTCGTCTCAGTGCTGTCAGTGGAGGCCGCACGGGCTGACCGGGAGGGAAGCTTCATTCTGCAGCTTTGGGGAGCAGCCGGACGCCTCTCTCCCCAGCACCCCTCCAGGTATGAGTGAGGGGAGAGAGGGCAGCTTAACAGTCCCAACCTCAGCCCCAGGGAACAGACTGAGCGGAGGTCCCTAGAGAGCATACCTCCCGACTTCCTATGCACTGGAGACCCGAGTTGAGCGTGTGCAGGTCTTACACTGTTCTGAGAGCCACCAAGAGGGCTGTCCCAGGAAGCCCGTGGCTGATGCCGGCAGTACACAGCGCCAATGCCTGTGCGCGGGCGGGCGAGCACCAAAGGGGCTTCTCCTGGTGAGATCCTAGAGGGAGGGCCTGTGCAACAGACAACATTAGAAAACCCTCTGGGCTTGCAGAGTCCCGTTGTCTCTTGGTTGCGGTGTCCTACTTTGCTGCCTGTGTGAAGTCTTGAGCTCTGCAAAGCTGGGGCTGAAGAATCAAGATGCTGGGAGAACCCCAAAGAGCACTGGTAACGGTCAAGCCAATCAACTCTTTTTTCTAACACTTCCTAAGCACAAAAGGAATACATTCTCCTGGTAGTGAATTTCAGATGATTTGAAGAAGCAATAGCAACAAAAATTCAAGACTCAATCTTTCTACCTGGAGATGGTCACCATCAATATTGTAGACTTGTGTGTGTGTGCTTGCATTTTTAAAAAAATTTATTTTAAATTGAAGTATAATAGGACAGGGAAGTCTGGAATGCTGCAGTCTGTGGGATTGCAAAGAGTCAGACATGACTTAATGACTGAACAATAACTAACAGTTGATCTATGCTGCATTCCTTTTTAAAAAACCAAAATTGGTCATTTTCTTCTTTGGGAAAAATATCTTCATCTCCTCTTTCCAGTTCTTCATTGAGTTGGTTGTTGTTGTTGAGTTGTACAAGTTCTTTATGTATTTTGGACATTCAGTTCAGTTCAGTTGCTAGGTCGTGTCTGACTCTTTGCGACCTCATAAATTGCAGCACACCAAGCCTCCCTGTCTATCACTAACTCCTGGAGTTTACTCAGACTCATGTCCATCGAGTCGCTGATGCCATCCAGCCATCTCATCCTCTGTCATCCCCTTCTCCTCCTGCCCCCAATCCCTCCCAGCATCAGAGTCTTTTCCAATGAGTCAACTCTTCTCATGAGGTGGCCAAAGTACTGGAGTTTCAGCTTCAGCATCAGTCCTTCCAGTGAACACCCAGGACTGATCTCCTTTAGAATGGACAGGTTGGATCTCCTTGCAGTCCAAGGGACTCTCAAGAGTCTTCTCCAACACCATAGTTCAAAAGCATCAATTCTTTGGCACTTAGCTTTCTTCACAGTCCAACTCTCACATCCATACATGACCACAGGAAAAACCATAGCCTTGACTAGATGGACCTTTGTTGGCAAAGTAATGTCTCTGCTTTTGAATATGCTATCTAGGGTGGTCATAACTTTCCTTCCAAGGAGTAAGCATATTTTAATTTCATGGCTGCAATCATGATCTGCAATGATTTTGGAGCCCCCAAAATAAAGTCTGACATTGTTTCTACTGTTTCCCCATCTATTTCCCATGAAGTGATGGGACCAAATGCCATGATCTTCATTCTCTCAATGTTGAGCTTTAAGCCAACTTTTTTCACTCTCCACTTTCACTTTCATCAAGAGGCTTTTTAGTTCCTCTTCACTTTCTGCCATAAGAGTGGTGTCATCTGCATATCTGAGGTTATTGATATTTCTCCCGGCAATCTTGATTTCAGCTTGTGCTTCCTCCAGCTCAGCATTTCTTATAATGTACTCTGCATATAAGTTAAATAAGCAGGGTGACAATATACAGCCTTGACATACTTCTTTTCCTATTTGGAACCAGTCTGTTGTTCCATGTCCAGTTCTAACTGTTGCTTCCTGACCTGCATACAGGTTTCTCAAGAGGCAGGTTAGGTGGTCTGGTATTCCCATCTCTTGAAGAATTTTCCACAGTTTATTGTGATCCACACAGTCAAAGGCTTTGGCATAGTCAATAAAGCAGAAGTAGATGTTTTTCTGGAACTCTCTTGCTTTTTCCATGTTCCAGCAGATGTTGGCAATTTTATCTCTGGTTCCTCTGCCTTTTCTAAATCCAGGTGAACATCTGGAAGTTCATGGTTCACATATTGCTGAAGCCTGGCTTGGAGAATTTTAAGCATTACTTTACTAGCATGTGAGATGAGTGCAATTGTGTGGAAGTTTGAGCATTCTTTGGCACTGCCTTTCTTTGGGATTGAAATGAAAACTGACCTTTTCCAGTCCTGTGGCCACCGCTGAGCTTTCCAAATTTGCTGGCATATTGAGTGCAGCACTTTCACAGCATCATCTTTCAGGATTTGAAATAGCTCAACTGGAATTCCATCACCTCCACTAGCTTTGTTCATAGTGATTTTGAACATTAACCAACCCCTTATCAGATATGTGATTTGCAAGTATCTTCTAAATACTGTATGACTTCACTCATATATGAAATATAAAAATGAATGAACAAATGAACATACAAAACCATTCAAAAACAAACGCGTAGGCACTTCCCTGGTGATCCAGTGATTTCGAATCTGCCTTCCAGCGCAGGAGACACCAGTTCACCCCCTGCCTGGGGAGCAAGATCTCACATGCTGTAGGGCAACTACACCCTCGCATCCCAGCTAGAAAGACTTCTCCAAGCGCAGCAGAAGAGCCTGTGTACTGCCAACTAAGACTGGATGTGGCCTGACCTTTCTAATAAGTAAATATTAATAATGAAAACGATGGGGAGGTAAAGAGAGCAGAGTGCTGGCTACCAAAGAGGAAGGGCTTGTATATGTTCATGCTCAGTTGCTCAGTGGTGTCCGACTCTTTGCGACCCCATGGACTGTAGCCCATCTGGTTCCTCCATCCATAGGATTTTCTAGGAAGAATACTGGAGTGGGTGCCATTTCCTTTTCAGGGGATCTTCCTGGCCCAGGGATCCAACCTATGTCTCCTGCATTGACAGGCAGACCCCTTACCACTAGTGCCAGCTGGAAAGAGAATAGTGGCATGCAGGAATGGAGGCATGTGGGATGGATAAAGGGGGACCCACTCTATGATGCTGGAAACTAAATGTTAGGTGGTGGACATGCTACAGACACAGACGTGGAAAGATAATGCGTACGTGATGCTTGCATAGCATTAGAGACCAATGTTAGAGACTCAATGCAAATGAACTTTAAAAAATTAGAGTCAAACTCAGGTCTGCAACTTTCTTGTTCTTGGTGTGTTAATATATTTTCACTCCTTTTAGTGTAACTTGGCATTTTGGGGCCATTTTGAGACAATGAAAACTTGTAACATTTACACATATAGGACTAAAGTCTTTCTTCTGAAGCCATTTGAGGATAAGTGTGTCTGTTCACCCCCTGGATACTATGGTATGTATTTCTTACAAATGAGGAAGCAGTTCTGCATAATCGTCATCCAACCACATGTCTGGTGCTGAGTTGCCTTAGTCGTGTTCAGCTGTTTCCAGCCCTATGGACTGTAGCCCACCAGGCTTCCCCTGTCTTTGGAATTCTCCAATCTATACTAGAGTGGGTTGCCATTCTCTCCCTCCAGGGGATCTTCCCAACCCAGGGAGCAAATCTGCATCTCTTATGTCTCCTGCACTGGCAGGCAGGTTCTTTACCACTTGCGCCACCTGGGAAGCCCGTTTATGATTTTCAGATGCTATTCAAGTTGCACCAGTTGGCCCAGCAGTGTCTTTTATAGTGAAAGCTTCCAGGTCAAAATCATACGTTGCTTTTTGTGGTCATGTCCCTTCAAGTGCCTTTGGTTCAGGATGCGGCCTCAGCCTGTGGCCGACTCCTGTGGCCTGCACACTTCTGAGAATGACAGGTCAGTGTTTTAGTTTGTCCCATGTCCCTCACTTTGGGCTTGTCTGATGTCTCCCCATGATTGGATCCAGGCTGAGCATCTTCACCAGGGATATTCCAGAAGTGAAGCTGCCTTGAAATTTAACTCTGTCGCATCACTGGCAATGTTCCCTCTGATGTTAGATTATGGTGGGGTCTGCCAGTCTTGTCCTCTGTTTTTACTCTTCTCCTCATTGGAATTAAGAGCTATTTCATGGGGGGGGTGAGACTGTGTAAATATCCCATTTATCGCTGGACTATTTGCCGGCCTGCCTGCAGAGACTCCTGGTTTCCTGCTTTATTCACTGGATTCTAACCCATCACTGTCACTATTTACTTAAAGACTCACATTGTCCTCAGTGTGGTGGTGCAGTTGGTAAAGAATCCGCCTGCAGTGCTGGAGACTCAAGAGACACGGGTCCAATCTTTGGGCTGAGATGCTCCCCTGGGGTAGTAAATGGCCACCCACTCAGTTTTCTTGCCTGGAGAATCCCATGGACAGGGCAGCCTGGTGGCTGCAGTCCAAGGGGTTACAGAGAGCTGGACATGACTTAGCACACACATGTGTGGTGTGAGGGAGCCCTCTCAGTTTGGTTTCAGTTTTTGAAAACACGTTTCTATCATTTTTCAAGTACATTCTTACACAAAAAGATGTTCCAGGCTCTTATACTTTTTCTTCCCCGCACAGGAGGCATCCCTGTCTCTGGCTCTCTCATTTCTTGTTATGGACATTGGATCACAGCAGCCGAGGTCTGGGATCTAGGCTTGCTGCATGCCAGGCAGCTTCTTTTCCATAACTGCTTTACAATCTTGTGTTGGTTTCTACTGTACAGTGAAGAGAGTTAGCTCTGTGTGTGTGTCTGCTCTCTCTTCAGCCCCCTGCCCCATCCTATACCTTCACCCCACCCCTCCAGGTCATCACAGAGCACCAAGCTGAGCTCCCTGTGTACATAGCAGCTTCCCACTAGCTAATCTGTTTTTCACATGGCCGTGTATATATGTCAATTCTGATCTCCCAATTCACCCCACCCTTCCTCCCTGCCCTACATCCACATATCCATTCTATGCGTCTGAGTCTCTATTCATGCCCTGAAAATGGGTTCAGCAGTGCATCTTTCTCGATGCTGTAAGTGTGTTAGTATACAATATATTTCTTTTCTTTCTGACTTCACTCTTTATGACAGACTGTGGGTCCATCCACAGTGTGTGTGTGTGTGTGTGTGTGTGAGTGTGTATATATATATATGCCACATATTTTTATACATTCCTCTGTTAATGGGTGTTTAGGTTGTTGCTTCATAACATTTTCATTGCATGGTTCATTCATCTACTGACTTACCTTTTTCTTTTTTTGCCTTTATTTTTTGAAACATAGCTATTATCACTGAGTGACTCCATTTTCACTGCAACTCGGGACTCAGTAAATATGACTGATGTACGTGGAAACCATTTGCCAAACTCCACAGAATCCTGTTCTCTCCATCATGTGGCCATAGAGAGCGAGGGGACCGCTGAGCACTTGTAGTGGGTTTCCTTCTTGTGGCAGTCATTCTTGCTGCCCCCAAATATTTCTGGTTCTTCTCCCTTCCAGCACACGAGTGGGCCATACGGTGAGTCTGTGGTCAAACAACATGCCAGCAAAACAGGGGTAGAGGTGATGTGTGCCACTTTCGTGAAGACACTCTCAAAGCCCATGTTCAGTCTACTTTCTTCTCAGCTCTTCCTGTGGTGAATGTAGAAGAACAGACGGAAATATCTTCATTGGTAATAAGATCTCAGTCCTGATGAACAAGTCTCCCTACTGCCCTGTGCTGGGCATGTAGCGTGAACACAAAATGAGCATCTGATAAGTTTCAAGATTTATATTTTGTTGTTGCTGTTGCATTCTCCAGACTATCCTGATGAAACATTGCTTAATTAGAATAAAATAGCTTATGACATCTTAGTGCTAACACTTCACTTCTGTTTCTAAGAAGCAGCTGCAGATGAAAAGAGAAGAATTTGGACGATGACCTTTTAGACAAGAGAAGCAAAGGAGAAAGTGTGAACTGACCCCTAATTTTCTCTAGGCACAAAAATCATTTCAGCCAGGAATGTCGTGAAACCCTCCAAAATATACCCACTAGAGAGCTGTGCAGTGCAGGCTACTGATGAACGGGATGGCCTGCCAGGCCTCTCATTTCCTCCTCTAATTTCCGTGATCATCAAAATGATGAAGTACGGCCAGTTCATTAAAATCTCTCTTTGAAGGCTGACCCAAGGCTCCTCACACGTCTGTGTCTCCGTCTGTGTCTAAGTGGTAAATGCCTACAGCATCCTTCACGAGGCCTGGCTCAGAGGCCAGTCAGTCACATCCCATACTATTGCCTTCTTTGGCCAGCCCTCTGGTAACTCAGGCAGCAAAGAATCTGCCTGCAATGTGGGAGACCTGGGTTCAGTCCCTGGGTTGGGAAGATCCCCTGGAGAAGGGAACGGCAGCCCACTCGTGTTCTTGCCTGGAGAAGCCATGGACAGAGGAGCCTGGTGGGCTGCAGTCCACGAGGTCGCAAAGAGCTGGGCGTGACTGAGTGAATGTCACTTTCACTGCTTTCACTGATTTTGAATCTCATCATCTCAGAGTTCTTTAACGCACTTGCTTTTCATGTGCTGGACATTGAAAGGGCCTATGAGAGGTGCATGGACATGGCAAGGCCTGTCTGATTGGAGGGATGGCAGCCCACTCCAGTATCATTGCCTGAAGAATCCCATGGACGGAGGAGCCTGGTGGGCTACAGCCCAGGGGGTGCAAAGAGTTGGACATGACTAAGCACCTAAGCTCAGTGGGGTGGGGTGGGAAAGCAGTGGCTGGACGAGAGACTGCCAGGGCTGCCGTGCTCCATCTCTGAGTATCATCCTTTTTCCAGAAATGAAAAAGTCCCATTGTCTAATCAACAGGCTCCACTCTCTTCCTTGAGCTTTTTCATCTGATGTCACATGCAGGCTTAGTCAGCAAGTCGGGGTCTTCACCCTTTCCCCAGGCTCAGGCATGTATGAAGGCTGAAGTAGACACCAAACAGCAGAGCCGTACTTCTCGACTTTGATGTGGTCTTGTTAGGATTCAGAGGCCTGCCCAGTCAGTCTAGGGTGGGACCTGAGATTCCACCTCACTACTGTTGTCCGCTAACCGGTTCTGATGTTGCTGATTCTTGGATTGCACTTTGAGTATAACAAGTCAGAGGAGGAAATTCCCTGGCAGTCCAGTGGTTAGGACTCCGTGCTTTCACTGCAGAGGGCCCAACTTCAGTCTCTGGTTGGGGAACTAGGATCCTGAAAGCCACATGGTGCAACCAAGAAAAAAAAGGAAAGAAAACAAGCCAAAAAAAGAGGAATAGTCCCTGTTCCGATGGATGCCAGCATCTTGAGGAGGAGATAAAGAGCCACAAGGCTGGAGATAGAAGCACAAGCGTGGAAACGGCAAGGGAAGTGAACATGGTCCCAGGCATCTCTGCACGCTGTCCTAGAGCTGCATTTTAAGCAGGGCCTTCTTAATGGCAACACCACAAGTTGGGTTCCCCAGGAAGCAGATGCTGGGACAATCTGAGATGTAAAGTATTTATGAGAGAACAACATGTGGGAAGGAAGGGAGAGGAAGCAGGAAGGGTGGAAGGAAAGGACAGAGACGCAGGCTAGCAGAGCTCAGTTTACCCCGGGGAGGAACTAATGTTACTGGCAGAGTGTCCAGCACTGGCTAGATGAGCAGGCGTCTGCACACCCACCCCACTGTGCCCAGCTCCAGGGAAGGGCAGGGCCTCCACCAGGCAGGCAGACCCCGGGGCACCGCAGCTGGAGTCTGGCACCTCCGCCTCTGTGCAGCTGCGTGCTTTTGGGAGGCAGGGTCTGGGTGCTGCATTTCTGTGTCCACCACATTGGTATTGGGAGAGCTAGGGCAGAACTCTGCTCCCGTGATTAGAAACCCAACCATCTAGTGGGTAGTTTTGTGTGACTTCCCAGAGCTGGTAAATAGAGCCATGGATCCATCAGTTTCCAAAGTGGGATTTTCCTACAAGATGCAACTCCTCAGTCGTGCAGACTTTTGGGGGATGAAGGCTCCCATTTAACGGTAATAAGTAGAGGAGAAATCCATGCAGGCAGACCCCTCAGGGAATGAAACACCCATGCCCCCTCCCGGGGAGTTACCCCAGTGAAAGAGGCAGTAGCCAGCATGTGGCTATAGCATGTTAGCTAGGAAAGGCTAGGGGCTTAAACAAAATCCAGAGAGGTGAGGGTGTGCATAAGGTCTTCACAAACAGATAATTCAGAGTCTATTGATCCTGGTTTCCTGGAGTTTCCTTAAACTTCAGTAAGATAGCAGGCCTGGCGAGTGGTAACCAGTGATTCGTTTTGTGCAGTTCAGGTTCCATGTGTCTGTTCAGAATAAGTCAGCACCTCCCATTAGGCCACACACCAACCAACACAGGCGATGAGCACTTCACAAGCATCTTAGTTTCTAGGTGTATCAGTCACCTGTTGGCATGTAACAAATTGCCCCAAACTTAGTGGCTTAAAATAACAGATTTTTTTTAAAGATTTTTTTTTTCACGTGGACCATTTTTTAGTCTTTATTAGATTTGTTACAATACTGCTTCTGCTTTATGTCTTGGTTTCATGACTGCAAGGCAGGTGGGATCTTTATCTCCTCCATCCAGCCAGCCAGGGATCCAGCCAGCACCTCCTGCCTTGGAAGGCTACATCTCAACCGGTCAACCACCAGGGAAGTCCAAGGTCCCAACATGAGCAGATGATTAGGAATCTGAGCACAGCCTAGCCTGGGGTCTCCAGCCCAGAGTCTCTCAAGGGGGCAGTCGAGGTGTCAGCTGAGTCTGATGTCTCATATGAAGGCTACCCTGGAGAAGAACCCACTTTGAAGTCCACTTAGGTGGTGGTTGGAAGGATTCATTTCCTTGAGGGAAAGGCCTTGCCAACAAGGCAGTTTGCTTCGTGAAGCTGCTGAGATGGCAGTGGAGACACAGGCTGGCATGATGGGAGTCACAGGTTTTTACAGCCTGAAATGACATCCATCCTTTTGCCACATTCCACTTATGAAGAGGGCTTCCCTGGGGGCTCAGTGGTTTTAAAGAGTCTGCCTGGCAATGCAGGAGTTCTATCTCTGGGTCAGGAAGATCCCCTGGGGAAGGAAACGGCAACCCACACCAGTATACTAGCCCGGGAAACCCATGGCCAGAGGAGCCCGGCAGGCCACAGTCCATAGGGTGGAAAAAGAATCAGACGTGCTTGGTGACTAAACAACAACTAAGTAAGAACAAGACCCAGAGATTCAGCCTGTCCTCAATGAATGTGGTTACACAAGAGAATACTAGTAGGTGGAAATTATTGGAGGATATTAATAAATTTAAAAATTGATTCATGAAAAATAATAACATTTTAGGAAACTGTCAACATTCAAGGTGAACCATTAAAAAAGAATTCTGATGAATTCGCGGTGGTAACTGGCATAATAACAGTGGTCCTCGAGGACACTCTCTGGTGGTCCAGCTGCTAAGCCTCCATACTCCTGATGCTGGGGGCCCGGTTCGAACCTGCTAGGGAACTAGGTCCCACCCGCTGCAGCTAAGACCCTGCACAGCCCCCCAAAAAGTGGTCCTGAGGGTTAGCCAGATCTGAGACTCCAGAGCAACTAAGGCACTCTTATTCTTTGGGGATGCTGAGTTCAAACATCAAAACTTAGAAGATTCCAACTGATAACTCCATTTAATTTACCAGGATCTCACTCAGTGACAGAACTTGGAATGTTTGAAAGAAATACTTGGATCAGCCATTAGCACTGGCAATTAAACTCCAGGCAGCCGTGGCTCGTGAACTCCCTTTTGGGTCCCTGCTTCTGTTGGTGACTTTGGTTTCGAGCAAGGCTGGAGGACATGTGTGGGTGCAGAGTGGACTTGTTCAGGGTCACACAGTGCAGGGAGGGAGTGGAGCTGCTTGCTGGCGGGGAAAACCACCCGAAGAGGTGCTGTGAGGAGGAGAAGGCGAGAGAAACCATTAAACGTCTCTCCTTGCTTTAGAAAACCATGGAGAAGGTTCTCAATCATTCACTGGTGCTTTGTGGAAAAGGAACCCTCTGAGAGATGTAGAGACAAGAGTGAGAGGGAAGCTTTGGAGCCACGTGGAAGCTCCTAAGATGGAAAGTAGGGGAAATGGAGTGTCTTGCCTCCTGTCTTTTCACTTACCTTTCTCAAACAAATGTAACATTTTTCACCAACTCCCTGTGTGCTGAGGATGCAGAGACAGAGAAGACCAATAACGTTGCTGCTTTTTAAAAAAGAGATTTATGAGTTTCTTTCTTTCTTTTGTAACGTGAACCTTTTAAAAGTCTATTGACATTGTTAATATCACTTCTGTTTTATATTTTGGTATTTCGGCCACGTGGCACATGGGATTTTAATTCAGACCAGGGATCAGACCTGTACCCTCTGCCTTGCAAGGCTGTCCCAACCACAGGACCAGCAGGGGAGGTCCCGCTGCTCGGGGTTAACAGCAGCATCAACAGACTAAAGGAGGCGAGGGAATGTCCCCAGGCTGACTGATGAGTCATGAGCTGAGGCATCCGTGTGGCTGAGGAAAGTACCACCAAGGCCAGGCGTGCCCACACTGGTGCACGCGTATTTGTACGCATACGTCGGCGCGTCTAAGGGATGAGGCCAGATCTGTGTGGGAAAAGGCTTTATCGAGCTCCCAAAATGGCCTTTCCTGCAGCCCTAGTCGGGCCCAGATGATCCCCTACGAACAGGTGAGGGCCCTGGAAGTTTCATCTGGACCTGCCGCGTCTCCGCAGGATTACTGGGCGTTGTTCCCGGACCTCGGCTGGCAGGTGAAGTGATGAGAGGCCTCTGTGCACCACCGCTGCTCCAAGTGTTTGCACAAACCAGTGCTGACTTTCACCTCCTCCGGAAGACTGAAGTCATACATTTTTAAATGGAGTTTTTCAGCCAAAGAACAAACTGGCCTCCTGCCCGATTTGTGGGTGAGGATGTCAAGAGCAAGAACCGCACCTCTGCCCTGCTGGTAGCGGATGAGAACAAACCTCTTTTCTTCCCCTCCTCCACAGGTGGGCTCTGTTTAAAGCACTGACTCTGGCCTGGGTTTAAAGCCAACGGGCAGAAACTGTCTGACTGGGCCTTGTCTTTCTCTGGCAGTTTAGGCTGGCTTTCCTCTCTGCTATTTCTCATCAACACTCTCTGGCAGATTCAGCGTAAAACTTTATTATTCTAATGTGTGTGTGTGTGTGTGTGTGTGTGTGTGTGTGTGTGCTGGGGAGATCTAAGGCTCCCCCAGAGCAATGTCAGCATCTTTAAAACCATAGGTGATAATATTAATTTCTAATTCTTTGAAGCCTTTAAAAGAAAATAAAGCCTACAGCCTACACAGCACCCCCCACAGGCACAATCTTTCTTTGGCCTGGACTGGTAATTCAACTGTGATAGGCAGAGTTGTGCAGTCCTAGCAAAAGAGAGGAGAAAAAAAGAGCAAGATCGAGGAGGAAGAGAGCTGCCAGCAGCTGCCATCTGTCTTGTGAGGGGTAAGGAGTGCTTACCCGTGTCCAGGTAGTAAATCCTACCTGCGTTATTAAATAAATGTAGTATTTCACTCAGGAAAGGAGACCTTTGGAATATCTGGAAAATCTTGCAGGCTTTGAAATGGAATAAAGATTGATTTATATGGAGGTTCTCTAGTGTGTGTGTTTTTCTTTCCCCGACACAAAGAATGGTAACTGAGACATGAGATTCATTTTAAAAGACCAAGGAAAGGAATTGGGTGTCGAGCATTTCGATGCTTCGTTTCTCTTTCTTAGAAGGAGAAGGGGCGCAGTGCTTATTGGAGAAGCTTTCCTGGCTCCGGCGATGCAGAGAGAGGGAGAGCCCGTCTGAGCGACCACACAGCCAGCGTTCAGCATGGCAGCTGTTTTGGGAATGAAGGGTTTGCACCCAGGTTTTTAAGAAACGCTTGTTTTATTTATTTTTAGTTTTGGCTGTGCTGGGTCTTTGCTGCTGTGCGGGCTTTTCTCTAGTTTCAGAGAACAAGGTCTAGTCTTTAGCTGTGGCGTCTGGGCTTCTCACTGCGGGGGCTTGTCTTGTGGGCCATGGGCTCCAGGTCATGAGGGATTCAGTAGCGCAGCCCCCGGGCTATAGAGCACAGGCCTGACAGTTGTGGCACAGAGGCTGATTTGCCCTGAGGCGTGCGGGATATTCCCGAATCGGGTGTTGAACCGCATGCCCTGTGTTGGCAGGCAGATTCGTTACCACTGAGCCACCTGGGAAGCCCCTGCATCCGTGGTTTTGTTTTTCTTGCTTTGAAGCAAAGGTAATTTAAGTCTTCCCTATTATTCCGGGTTATTTCAACTGCAAATGATAGAGACCCAAATAAAACTGGTTTAATAAAAAAATTAAAAAAAAACAGTTGGCTTGAGAAAGTTCACAGGGTGATAAATGGCTTCAGGTATGGCTGGATCCAGGTTCTTAAGTAGTAGCAATGGGACTCTTTCTCCATCTCTTAGCTCTAACTATTATTGGCTTGATTCTCGTAGGCTTCTCATGGTGGCCCCAAACAATTTCAGGCTCCTCCAGCTTTGTACCTTCACGGGTTTATCCCCAGACAGTGAAGGTTTCTCCTTAAGGAACAGCACATAGTTTAGGGACCCACTTGAGTTGGATTAGCAGAGCTCATGAACACAGCCTGAACAATCGTTATGGCTGGTGGGATGGGATTATGCTGACTGACACAGTTCCCCTCCTCCCAGCTATAGAGGCAGTCAACCCTGCCCAGCTTCATAGATGGAGAGTGGGGAAAGAGGCTCCTTAAGAAAAATGTAGGTGTAGCTAACCCAACAGGGGGCAAAAGCAATGGAGATCTCCTTTAGTGGTTGAAACAAGTTCTGGGAACTTAACATCATCTCTCTCCTTTTGCCACTGTCCATCTTTTTTTTCCATTTCTCTTTCTTCATTTATTTAATAACTATTTGAAGGCCTTCCATATGTCAGTTCCTGTGTCCGTACCAGAAGTACAACAGGCTGTTTCCAGAAACTGACATATTATTCCCTCAAGGATTTCATAACTGAATCCACATTTAGTGAGTACTTGCTATACCCACACTTTCAATGTTCCCACCTTTGGACTAAGCCCAATATTAGGCCCAACAAACCTGGAAACTTCTTAAAGAGATGGGAATCTCTTAGGTGCCTTCTGAGAAACCTGTATGCAGGTCAAGAAGCAACAGTTAGAACCAGACATGGAACAACAAACCTTTTCAAAATTGGAAAAGGAGTAAGTCAAGGCTGTATATTGTCACCCTATTTACTTAACTTACATGCAACTCAGAGCACATCAGGTGAAATGCCAGGCTGGGTGACTCACAAGCTGGAATCAAGATTGCAGGGAGAAACATCAGCCACCTCAGATATGCAGAGGACACCACCACTGTGACAGAAAGCAAAGAGGAACCAAAGAGCCTCTTGATGAAGGTGAAAGAGGGTGAAAAACCTGGCTTGAAACTCAGCACTCAAAAAACTAAAATGATGGCATCCGGTCCCATCACTTCATGGCAAATAGATGGGGAAACAATGACAGATTTTATTTTCTTGACCTCCAAAATCACTGTCGATGGTGACCACAGCTGTGAAATTAAATGACGCTTGCTCCTGGGAAGAAAAGCTATGACAAACCTAGACAGTGTGTTAAAAAGCAGAGACATCACTTTGCTGACAAAGGCCCATGTAGTAAGAGCTATGGTTTATCCAGTGGTCATGTATGGGTGTGAGAGCTGGGCCATAAAGAAGGCTGAGCACTGAAGAATTGATTCTTTTGAACTTTGGGGTTGGAGAAGACTCTTGAGAATCACTTGGACTGCAAGGAGATCAAACCAGTCAATCCTAAAGAAATCAACCTTGAATATTCATTGGAAGGACTGATGCTGAAGCTCTGATACTTTGGTCACTGGATGTGAAGAGGTGACTCACTGGAAAAGACTGATGATGGGAAGGGCTGAGAGCAGATGGAGAAGGAGACAACAGAGGATGAGATGTGTGGACGGCGTCATCGACTCGATGGACATGAGTTTGAGAAAACTCAGGGTGATAGGGAAGGAAAGGGAAGCCTGGTGAGCTGCAGTCCATGGGGTCGCAAAGAGTCGGACATGACTTAGTGACTGAGCAATGATAACATTAGGTGCAGGTGGAAGAGAGGAAGGGGAAAGGGATGACTTGGACTTTGCCCCTGGAAAGGAGGCAGTGGTCGTGTGGCTGCTAACACTGCTGCGCCTCCTGGGCCTCTGGCCTGTGCTAAGCACGTGTGTGTCTGTTGTCTCAGAGCCCTGGGGAGCGGGCTCTGCTGTTGTGCCCGTCTTTCGGATGAGGAGGCTGAGGCTCACAGAGTGTGAGTTACTTGTATGAATTTACCCAGCTGGTAACTGATAGCCTGGAGTTCCCACTACCCCGACCACCACTCTGTACTATTTTGAGTTAGGGTCATGCTATGTGACCTCATTATTACAGCACTGACTCTCCCTCACCCCTCTTCCCCAGAACAGACTGAGGCCAACATGGGCCGGGCTGGTGACACGAAGATAGCGGAAGGCTGGCCACCAGGAACACAGGGATGTCCTAACCTCTTTCACCGCCTCCCCGCCCTCTCCCCGCAGGGGCATGCCCATGGAGAAATATTTCTCACTGCAGCAGAAACAGCAGAACAAGCAACGTGATAAATGGACGTGAACCTTGGGCTTTGGTTAGTGATGGAGAGGCGTTAGGGGCTCTAGGGGCCGGGGCAAGCTCGGCCTCCGCACCATCTCAGCGGGGCGGCTGCCCTGCAGGGATCTGAGGCTTCTGTTTTCAGAGCATCTGGTGTGTTTTTTTCTTGATGAAAGCTCTTGATTGTAAATGTTGGTAATCCAAAAATCTCAAATCTTTTGTGGGACAAATGAAACACATCTGTGACTCTGCCATCTTGAGATTTCTGGGCCAGAAACTTCTTAAAGTTAGAGTTCCAAAACCACATAAAGTAGAGACACCACAGATGCTGTGCCTTGCCTTGCAGATTTATGAAAGTCACCAGCACGTGTGATGATCTGAGGTGTCCTGCATAAGCACGTTTTCAGGTTGATGGGACTTTGTCTTGCTTGAACACGTTAAAATTCCACAAATTCCTCCCTGGCACGTCTAGACCTCCACAGCATCCCAGGGACTCATGTTGTCTGGACCAATGTCCTCACGTGGTGGTGGGCATACCTTAGGCTCTAGACAGGCACCGTTCAGACACAGCCTCCTCACCCCCAAGTCTGATTCCCCCATCCTGCTGGCTGGCAAGGGGTCTCCTTGGTCCTACAGTTGCCCTGAGTACGTTCAGGGAGATGGCCTCCTGGAGTCCTGACACTCATTTTACACGAGCTCTGGCCAGAGTGCTTTTCAGGGTGAAGGGCCTCCTGGCTGGGTGTCAGCGGGCTCCCTGGGGATGTGGTGGTGGGAGCTGCCTCTGGTGGGGAGCTCGCTGGCCAGATCCCTGAGTGTCTCCCGCATTTCCTGGGCAGTGGCTCCACCCTGGACCCAGCCTCCTGGCTTCTTCTGAATCTTCTCTCTGCTTGCATCACCCCCTCAACCCATCACATCAGAGAGCCCTGCGTCTCAGGACTGGAGGCAAGTGACTGGGTGTCTCAGGTGCATACATGAGGGGGCTCCTTCCAGAGCTGAGCTGGAGCTTGCATGACCAGGAGGGGAGCACCTCCTTCAGTTCTCATGCCTGTGCCACTCTGCCCCCCTCCCCCCTCCTCCCCTTATCCCCTCTGCCTCCTCCCCCTGCTCCCCTCCTCCCTCCACTCCCCTCCTCCCCTCCTCCCCCTGCTCCCCTCCTCCCCCACTGCTCCTCCCCCTGCTCCCCTTCTCCCCCCTCCTCCCCCACTGCTCCTCCCCCTGCTCCCCTCCCTCCCCCCACTCCTCCTCCCCCTCCTCTCCCTGCTCCCCCTCCTCCCCCACTGCTCCTCCCCCTGCTCCCCTCCTCCCCCCACTGCTCCTCCCTCTCCTCCCCCTGCTCCCCTCCTCCCCCACTCCTCCTCCGCCTCCTCTCCCTGCTCCCCCTCCTCCCCCCACTGCTCCTCCCCCTGCTCCCCTCCTCCCCCACTGCTCCTCCCTCTCCTCCCCCTGCTCCCCCTCCTCCCCCACTGCTCCTCCCCCTGCTCCCCTCCTCCCCCACTCCTCCTCCGCCTCCTCTCCCTGCTCCCCTCCTCCCCCACTGCTCCTCCCCCTGCTCCCCTCCTCCCCCACTCCTCCTCCGCCTCCTCTCCCTGCTCCCCTCCTCCCCCACTGCTCCTCCCCCTGCTCCCCTCCTCCCCCCACTACTCCTCCCCTCCTCTCCCTGCTCCCCCTCCTCCCTCCACTCCTCCTCCGCCTCCTCTCCCTGCTCCCCCTCCTCCCCCACTCCTCCTCCGCCTCCGCTCGCTGCTCCTCCTCACTCCCCGCCCCCTCCTCATCTCACCCAGACCCTGCATCTTTCTCAACCCTCGTATTGGCACTGCAGAATCTTTCAGGAAGAGCTTTGATTGCCTGGGGAAACCTGGACTTCTGGTCATTAACAACAAGTAGGGCTTTCTAGGTGGCACTCACAGTAAAGAATCCACCTGCCGGGTGCAGGACCACAGAGTTGAGTTTGATCTCTGCATCCAGAAGAGCCCTGGGGTAGGAAATGCCAGCTCACTCCAGTGTTCTTGCCTGGAGAATCCCAGGGACAGAGGAGCCTGGTGGGCCACAGTGCATGGGGCTGCAAAGATTTGGACATGACTGAGCGACTAACACTCACGCAGCTGAGCAACTGAGCACAGTTTTTTCTGGAGGGGAGGCAGAGTTGTCCGAAGAAGAGTCCATGTCTGATGAGTCTCTTCCCTACAGCTTTCATTCTGTCCTGGAGAAGGAAAGCACTGTGGGCTAAAATTCTTTACTGCAATTAAAAGCGGTTAGTTTTCTTTAAATCGAATCATGCCATGCATTCATAGCCTCCTGTACTTGCGTTGTGAATCACTGTTGAAACGGCTGAAAATGTTGGATTTGAAGTCACATGCTTGATTATAATCACAGTCTAGTGAATTATTGACAACATAACTTTGACAGATTAATTGAACCCCTGACTGTCGATTGCTCAGTCTGACTGGTTATATCAGTTTATAGAATTGTCCAGGGGGTCAAATGGAACTCAGTGATATTTATAAAGAATTTGGATAATGCAGCCCTTCCAACACAAAGTACCAATAAGCAGTCGTTCAATGCCACGTGGATTTGCCGTGAATCCACACTGGGAAGGCTTTACTCTCTGCTCTGGTGTCTTAGCTGTTGCAAGTGTACGTCAGGTGTCCACCCTGGAGCCTCTTACAGTCTGGCAAGGGAAAAGGAAGCTAAAGTGGCAAGACTGGGGGTGCCTACGTGTCTTGTAAGAAAAAGCACTGATGTCCTGGTGGCATAATCTGGGGTCTTCCATCAAACTTGGGGAACTGGGGACAGCTTGCTGTTTCATCTGATTCCCAAGGTATCAGCCAAGGCTTCCTGGTGGCTCAGTCAGTAAAGAATCTCCCTGCAGTGCAGGAGACCTGAGTTTGATTCCTGGGTGGGAGGATCTCCTGGAGAAGGAAATGCAAGTCACTCTAGTATTCCTGCCTGGAGAATCCCATGGAGAGGAGCCCAGCAGGCTACAATCCATGGGTCGCAAGAGTCAGACATGACTCAGCAACTAAACCACCACCACCAAGGTCTCAGTCAGGATAGGGACACTGGGGGAGAAAGACAGGGGAAAGGTCCAGACGGAGGGGAGAGGCTGTGATGAGAATCCAGGGCCGGCCCTTGTGGGTTTTGCCACTTGAATCTGTAGGGACAGAGCCTGTTTCTTTTAGTTTCACTTTAAGTAAAACTACTGATCGCGGATGATTTCCAAGCGTATCTTCTATTAGGGCCTTTCAATGGCACTGTTTGACATGAGGTTTTCCAAGAGATGGAGTGACATTAGCATATCTAAGAGAAATTCCTTTGGGGGTGAGTTTGGAAAAGTCATTAATATAACAGAGAGGAAGCAAAAGGCATTTCTGAGCAATTTCCAATTTCAGATCCACTTTTCTGCTAGCAGGATTTTGACCTTTCTGTTCTATTTATTTAAAAAATTAAATTTTCAACAGAATTCAGTCCTCCACAGTGGGGAACTCTGTTATTGCTGACCCGAGTCAGAGCACAGTTCAGGCTTCAGTCTTATGCTCTGCAAGCTGGCGTGACAGGAATGCATGGCCTGGGCCCACAGCTCCTGTATGTTCCCCAAAGATGCGCCCACCAGCTCTCAGGCTCCTAAGTTCACACTGGAATTCTCAATTTGTAATTGGTGATTCTCCCCGCTTTGAAGTAGCTGTAGTGGTTGGCTGCGTGGGAAGGGCCTAGAGGAGCTATTCCATGTTCAAGGTCAGGAGGGGTGGTGGTGAGGAGATACCCCTCGTCTGAGGTAAGGAACAGCGGCTGAACTTTGCTGGAGCAACCGTGAAGAGATAGCTCACGTCCAGGTTAAGAGAAACCCAAGTTGAGATGGTAGGTGTTGCAAGAGGGCATCAGAGGGCAGACACACTGAAACCATAATCACAGAAAACTAGTCAATTTAATCAAACTAGGACCACAGCCTTGTCTAACTCAATGAAACTAAGCCATGCCCATGGGTCCACCCAAGAGGGGTGGGTCATGGTGGAGAGGTCTGACAGAATGGGGTCCACTGGAGAAAGTAATGGCAAACCACTTCAGTATTCTTGCCTTGAGAACCACATGAACAGTATGAAAAGGCAAAATGATAGGATACTGAAAGAGGAACTCCCCAGGTCAGTAGGTGCCCAATATGCTACTGGAGATCAGTGGAGAAATAACTCCAGAAAGAATGAAGGGATGGAGCCAAAGCAAAAACAATACCCAGCTGTGGATGTGACTGGTGATAGAAGCAAGGTCCAATGCTGTAAACAGCAATATTGCATAGGGACCTGGAATGTTAGTCCATGGATCAAGGCAAACTGGAAGTGGTCAAACAAGAGATGGCAAGAGTGAACGTTGAGGAATCAGTGAACTAAAATGGACTGGAATGGGTGAATTTAACTCAGATGACCATTATATCTACTACTGTGGGCAAGAATCCCTTAGAAGAAATGGAGTAGCCATCATGGTCAACAAAACAGTCTGAAATGCAGTACTTGGATGCAATCTCAAAAATGACAGAATGATCTCTATTCATCTCCAAGGCAAACCATTCAGTATCACAGTAATCCAAGTTTATGCCCCAACCAGTAACGCTGAAGAAGCTGAAGTTGAACGGTTTTATGAAGACCTACGAGACCTTTTCGAACTAACACCCCTAAAAGATGTCCTTTTCATTATAGGGGACTGGAATGCTAAAGTAGAAGTCAAGAAACACCTGGAGTAACAGGAAAATTTGGCCTTGGAATGCAGAATGAAGCAGGGCAAAGACTAATAGAGTTTTGCCAAGAAAATGCACTGGTCATAGCAAACACCCTCTTCCAACAACACAAGAGAAGACTCCACACAGGAACATCACCAGATGGTCAACACCGAAATCAGATTGATTATATTCTTTGCAGCCAAAGATGGAGAAGCTCTATACAGTCAACAAAAACAAGACCAGGAGCTGACTGTGACTCAGATCATGAACTCCTTATTGCCAAATTCAGATGTAACTTGAAAAAGTAGGGTAAACCTCTAGACCATTCAGGTATGACCTAAATCAAACCCCTTATGATTATACAGTGGAAGAGACAGATTTAAGGGACTAGATCTGATAGATAGAGTGCCTGATGAACTATGGACAGAGGTTCATGACATTGTACAGGAGACAGAGATCAAGACCATCCCCATGGAAAAGAAATGCAAAAAGCAAAATGGCTGTCTGGGGAGGCCTTACAAATAGCTGTGAAAAGAAGAGAAGTGAAAAGCAAAGGAGAAAAGGAAAGATAAAAGCTTCTGAATTCAGAGTTCCAAAGAACAGCAAGGAGAGATAGTCTTCCCTTAGCGATCAATGCAAAGAAATAGAGGAAAACAACAGAATGGGAAAGACTAGAGACCTCTTAAAGAAAATTAGGGACACCAAGGGAATATTTCATGCAAAGATGGGGTCAATAAAGGACAGAAATGGTATGGACCTAATAGAAGCAGAAGAGATTAAGAAGAGGTGGCAAGAATACACAGAAGAACTGTACAAAAAGATCTTCAAGATCAAGATAATCACGATGGTGTGATCACTCACCTAGAGCCAGACACCCTGGAATGTGAAGTCAAGTGGGCCTTAGAAAGCATCACTGCGAACAAAGCTAGTGGAGGTGATGGAATTCCAGTTGAGCTGTTTCAAATCCTGAAAGATGATACTGTGAGAGTGCTGCATTCAATATGGCAGCAAATTTGGAAAATTCAGCGGTGGCCACAGGACTGGAAAAGGTCAGTTTTCATTTCAATCACAAAGAAAGGCAGTGCCAAAGAATGTTCAAACTACTGCACAATTGCACTCATCTCACACGCTAGTAAAATACTGCTCAAAATTCTCCAAACCAGGATTCAACAATACATGAGCCATGAACTTCCAGATGTTCAAGCTGGTTTTAGAAAAGGCAGAGGAACCAGAGAACAAATTTCCAACATCTGCTGGATCATCTAACAAGCAAGAGAGTTCCAGAAAAACATCTCTTTCTGCTTTATTGACTATGGCAAAGCCTTTAACTGTATGGATCACAATAAACTGTGGAAAATTCTGAAAGAGATGGAAATACCAGACCACCTGACCTGCCTCTTGAGAAATCTGTATGCAGGTCAGGAAGCAACAGTTAGAACTGGACATGGAACAACAGACTGGTCCCAAATAGGAAAAGGAGTACATCAAGGCTGTATATTGTCACCCTGCTTATTTAATTTATATGCAGAGTACATCATGAGAAATGCTGGACTGGAAGAAACACAAGCTGGAATCAAGATTGCTGGGAGAAATATCAATAACTTCAGATATGCAGATGACACCACCCTTATGGCACAAAGTGAAGAGGAACTAAAAGCCTCTTGATGAAAGTGAAAGAGGAGAGTGAAAAGTTGGCTTAAAGCTCAACATTCAGAAAACGAAGATCATGGCATCTGGTCCCATCACCTCATGGGAAATAGAGGGGGAAACAGTGGAAACAGTGTCAGACTTTATTTTTGGGGGCTCCAAAATCACTGCAGATAGTGACTGTAGCCATGAAATTAAAAGACACTTACTCCTTGGAAGAAAAGTTATGACCACCCTAGACAGCATATTAAAAAGCAGAGACGTTACTTTGCCAACAAAGGTCCATCTAGTCAAAGCCATGGTTTTTCCAGTGGTCATGTATGGATGTGAGAGTTGGACTGTGAAGAAGGCTGAGCGCTGAAGAACTGATGCTTTTGAACTGTGGTGTTGGAGAAGACTCTTGAGAGTCCCTTGGACTGCAAGGAGATCCAACCAGTCCATTCTGAAGGAGATCAACCCTGGGATTTCTTTGGAAGGACTGATGCTAAAGCTGAAACTCCAGTACTTTGGCCACCTCATGCGAAGAGTTGACTCATTGGAAAAGACTTTGATGCTGGGAGGGATTGGGGGCAGGAGGAGAAGGGGATGACAGAGGATGAGGTGGCTGGATGGCATCACTGACTCGATGGACGTGAGTCTGAGTGAACTCCAGGAGTTGGTGATGGACAGGGAGGCCTGGCGTGCTGCGATTCATGGGGTGGTGAAGAGTCGGACACGACTGAGCGACTGAACTGAACTGAACTGAACCGTTTCTTGAGGTGATGAGTGCTCTTTGCTTCCAGTGTCTTCTCATCATTCCTCCACTCAGTACGCAGTAAATTTCACAACATCTCACCTTTGCTTATATGATCTCCACACGTAAAACTCCGTATTTCTCCAGTAGACATGATATCGAACATATAAATTCCTTTATATTCAAAAAAGCCTCCTGAAGACAACTTTCCTGCCTTGACTCACACTGATCATCATGTCCAGCCAAACTTGCCCTCTTGTCTTTCCTAAACTGGGAGTGCTCCCGTCTGTTCAGGGCCTTTGCATATACAATTCACCTGACCTAGGGTGACCAGCTGTTTCAGTTTCCCAGGACTGAAGAACTTCCCTTGCTGTGGGATTTCCAGTGCTAAAACCAGGAAAGTGTGGATAAAGCAGAACAAAATGATGACCGTACGTGCAAGGAGGACTCTTCCCCTGCTTTCCTTTCTCTTCACTTGGCTAACACTTGCTCTTCTGTTAGCTCCCAGCTCAAGTGTCACTTCCTCCAGGAAGCCTGGAACAAAGGACCACAGGCTTTGCCCTTAAAGCAGCTCGCAGTTGTCACCTCACTGTCTCTGTGGGTGTCTCCTACTAGGCTCTCCACAGGTTGCAAGCCAAGGTGTCAACAAGGGCCAGGTTTTCATCTAAAGACTGGAGAAAGATACACCTCCACATTTGAGTGACTGTTGGTAGAATCTGTTTCTGGAGACCATCTTCAGCTCCTACCTCTTAGTAACTGTTGATCTGAGGCCACCCTCAGTACCTTGGCCCCCTGGACCTCCCTTGAAATGACCACATGCTTCACCAAAGTCATCAAGGGAGACGGTCTCTTCCAAAGTGGGTGCTGAATTCTTACTTAATGTAATTGCATCCGTGTAATCACATCATTCTGTCACTGCTGCCAGTTCTATTGGTTAAAAGCAGTTCACAAGCTCCCCTGCTGTCTCCATGTTAAAGAATCTACCTGCCAAGCAGGAGACATAGGTGTGGTGCCTGGGTTGGGAAGATACCCTGGAAAAGGAAATGGCAACCCATCCAGTATTCTTGCCTGGGAAATCCCATGGATGGAGGAGCCTGGCGGACCTCAGTCCACAGGGTCTCAAAGAGTTGGACACGGCTGAAACGACTTAGATTGAACCCACCCTAGAGGGTGAGGCGGTGTCACGGACCATGCTCTCAAGAGGCGGAGAGTCGGGTGTATTTGGAGACAGGCACTGTTGACAACCCCAGGTGGACAGTGAACACAGAAGTCAGAGTAGTGCTTCTAACTACTCAGAGGTTTGCCCAAGAGGTCTGGACACCCTCTGGCTCCACACCAGTTCTCCCCTTGTCCTCGGCTCTGTGCCCCTGGGTGATGACCTTCCCAGGACGCATCACCTAGACCCACGCTGACCTCTGGTTCTGGTTAGACTCAGCCAAAGCGGCGGCTGTAGGAGTTTGGAGGATGAAAACGAGATATCTAGGTCGTGTATCTTCCTGTTTTCCTTATCCTCCGTCTCCGTCCACAGCTCATGTTAGGCAGCTGCTTCCCACCACTGGAGCATCCCTTGGGCTCCGCTAAGAGCTGCTCATTCAGCACCTCTCTCCTGTGCATGTGGGTGTGTGTGTGTGTGTGTGTGAGTGTGCGTGTGTAATGTAATGAAAACTGTGCTTTACTTCTTTTTCTCTGTGTTTTCCTTTAAACTCTTTACTTTGTATTGGAGTGTCGCCAGCTAACAGTGTTGTGATGGTCTGGGTGAGCAGCAGTGGGGCTCAACCATGTACACACGTGTATCCCTCCCTCCCCGGAACTCGCCTCCCTCCAGGCTGCCGCTTAGCCTGAGCAGAGCTCCTTGTGCCGCACAGCAGGTCCTCGTTGGTTATCCATTTTATTTATTTATTTTTATTTTTTTATTTTTAAATACTTTATTCTACATTAAAATACTGTATTTGTTTTGCCATACATTGACATGAATCAGCCACAGGTGTATGGTTATCCATTTTAGAGAGAGCCGTGTGTACCTGTCCATCCCCAACTCCCTAACTCTCCCTTCTCCCTCCCCCGCCCCCAGCAGCGCAGGTTCATCCTCTCAGCCTCGGTCTGCGCTTCATCCGTGTCGTTTCACAGCCCGCGTTTAGGGGCGCCGTGCGCCCGTCTCCTCCTCGGTCCGCCGCGCCTCGCTGAGCGCGGCCCCTCCGCCCGTCCTCCGCCCCGGCGTGATTCCGCTCTTTCTGTGGCTGGGTGCTGTATGTGCACCGCGTCTCTATCGCCCGTCTGTCAGCGGACACTTAGGTTGTTTCCCCGTCTTGTCTGTTGTAAGTACCACCGCAGTGAACACAGGGGTGCACGTGCTCTTCAGGTTGTAGCCTGTCCTGATACATGCCTGCCCAGCAGTGGGATTGCTAGGTCATATGGCTACTCTATTTTTAATTTTTAAGGAATCTCTTTACTGTTCTTCATACTGAGTGCGTGTTAATCAATTCAGTTTTGTCCAACTGTTTGCAACCCTGTGGACTGCAGCACACGAGGCTCCTCTGTCCACGGGGATTCTCCAGGCAAGAACACTGGAGCAGGTTGCCATCTCCTTCTCCAGGGGATCTTTCCAACCCAGGGATCGAACGTGCATCTCTTATGTCTCCGGCACTGGCAGGCAGGGTCTCTACCACTAGCGCCACCTGAGAAGTTCTTCATGGCAGCTGCACCAGTTTACTTCCCAGCAACGCCACTTTCCTCTTAGGATCGGGCAGTTCTCCTCGCCTCCCTGGTGCGTAGGTGACTCCCTGTGCTTTGATGCCTCTGAGAACTCTGCCCACAGCCTTGGGAGTAAACTGCTGATCTCTCTTACGTTGCCCCTTGGAATGGGCTGTCCTCACTAGGATCCTGACTGATAAATCTGACATGTCGCCTTTTGACCTCAGTGGAATGGTGTAAATAAACACTCTTTCCTGAGGTTGACTTTTAGGCCTGTAAGTTCCTGCAGAGTCATACGCAAGCCACTTAAGAATGATCAAGTTAAGGAAATACTTTTGCTGGAAGCTATGTTGGCGACAGTTCTAGGTTTGGGGTGGGGGATAGGGGGCTGGGAAGATCCTGTTGAAAATCTCCAAACTCCTAGCATGTTTGATTGCTTTTATGATGCACCTTTTCTCTTGACAGTAAACTCAGTCTTTAATATCTGGATTATATGTCTGGCTTTTCTGAGCCTGAAGTCAATTGGAAACAATTCGAAAGGTTAGAGAGGTGTGTCAGTTGCACGCACGCCCCCATGCTTCGTGTTGCCTGCGCGTTCGTGCCCTGTGCAGCCCCTTTGCAAATTATTTTCTCTAAGGAAGCCAAATGTGTTTGCCTGTCCCAGACCTTGGCTCTGTGTGATTTGCTTTGGCAAACAATGTTAGTGGCCATACTGCAAAGTCCTGAAAAATGCTTATGAGATTGCACCGGCCCCCTTGCCCCTCAGCCATCACCATGAGGACAACATAGCTGGGCTGCGCTGGGGGAGGAAGAGGGTGCACGAAAGGCTCACAGAACAGGTGGTCCCCAGCAGAGTCAGTGAGTCACATGGCAGGGCCAGGACCCACGCGGCTGGGAGGATGCGTAGTCAGTGGCTTGCTGTGCAGAATTACTGCGGCTGTAACTCATCCAAGTGGAGATGAGAAGCCCACTATTTCACAGCTTATTCTTCTGGTAGTTCCCCTCACAGGACTAAGAATCCCTTCACGGAAGGCCCTAGGGGGCAGTCATGAGTGAGCCAGATGGGGTCCCCAGCCTCGGGTCCTCCCTCAGCTCAGTCACTGCTACTCAAATGTCACAGATCCCCACAGCCATGGATGAGACACTTCATATCATCCTGCACTTTCTCCTTGCAGCTGCGTTTCTTCAGGGTCTTTTGATTGTAAGTGATAGAAACTCAATCAAATTGACTTCAGCAAAAAAGGAGAAAGACATATTGACTCCTGTAACTGAGAAGGTTAGGGAGGATGACTCAAGGCACAGCTGGATTCACTGTGGTGAAGACTTGATCCATGTCCCTCTGGTTCCTGTCTTAGCCAAGAAAACAGTTGAAGTTTATAATGATGCTTGAATCATTATATATATATATATATATATATATATATATATAATCATTATATGGATAATGATGCTTGAATCATTAATGATCCTTGAATGCTTACTATATGCCACTCCTTGGAATGAAAGTTATGATCAACCTAGACAGCATATTAAAAAGCAGAGACATTACTTTGCCAACAAAGGTCCATCTAGTCAAGACTATGGTTTTTCCAGTAGTCATGTATGGATGTGAGAATTGGACTATAAAGAAAGCTGAGCACTGAAGAAAGGATGCTTTTGAACTATGGTGTTGGAGAAGACTCTTCAGAGTCCCTTGGACAGCAAGGAGATCCAAACAGTCTATCCTAAAGGAAATTAGTCCTGGGTGTTCATTGGAAGGACTGATGCTGAAGCTGAAACCCCAATACTTTGGCCGCCTGATGGGAAGAGCTGACTCATTGGAAAAGACCCTGATGCTGGGAAAGATTGAGGGCAGGAGGAGAAGGGGACAACAGAGGATGAGATGGTTGGATGGCATCACTGACTCAATGGACACCAGTTTGGGTGGACTCTGGGAGGTGGTGATGGACAGGGAGGCCTGGCTTGCTGCAGATTCTTATAACCTCAGGAGACAGGTACAGTGTGGTACGCCACGCTGTGTTCTCAGATCCCCTACCAGAATCCCGCTGTCAGCACTCCATGGGGGAGAACAACGTACGATGTACAGCTGATACTGCTCGCCATTCTAAGGAATGTATCTCTGCTTGGAATAAGCATATGGTAAATGAAATTCATTTCCTTTACTCTCTGTCCATTTTATCATCTTCAAGTATCTCATACAATCATTCTAGGACATGTCGATTCATATATTTCATATGTCATGCCCACTAAATGTAAGTGATGACTTTATCTGTAGCTCTGGTGAAGAAACAGTAACTTATTCTAACTCTGGAGGGAAGATCTACATTGGACTTGGTGAGACATGTGGGGGATCACTTGATTTTTTTCATCCAGACCAAGACACTTTTGATAGTAAAAGGAACTGCTTTTAAGAGTCATGTAGGAGGTACCATTTCACACCAGTCAGAATGGCTGCGATCCAAAAGTCTACAAGCAATGAATGCTGGAGAGGATGTGGAGAAAAGGGAACCCTCTTACACTGCTGGTGGGAATGCAAACTAGTACAGCCACTATGGAAAACAGTGTGGAGATTCCTTAAAAAATTGCAAATAGAACTGCCTTATGATCCAGCAATCCCACTGCTGGGCATACACACCGAGGAAACCAGAATTGAAAGAGACCCTATACCCCAATGTTCATTGCAGCACTGTTTATAATAGCCAGGACATGGAAACAACCTAGATGTCCATCAGCAGATGAATGGATAAGAAAGCTGTGGCACATATACACAATGGAATACTACTCAGCCCTTAAAAAGAGTAAATTCAACTCAGTTCTAATCAGATGGATGAAACTGGAGCCGATTATACAGAGCGAAGTAAGCCCAGAATGAAAAACACCAATACAGTATACTGACACATATATATGGAATTTAGAAGGATAGTAATGATGACCCTATATGTGAGACAACAAAGAGACTCAGAGGTATAGAACGGACTTTTGGACTCTGAGGGAGAGGGAGAGTGAGAGGGTGGGATGATTTGGGAGAATGGCATTGAAACATGTATACTATCTTGTAAGAATGAAGCGCCAGTCTATGTTCAATACAGGATACAGGATGCATGGGGCTGGTGCACGGGATGATTCAGGGAGAGGATGTGGGGTGGGAGGTGGGAGGGGGCTTCGGCATTGGGAGATCGTGGACACCTATGGCTGATTCATGTCAATGTATGGCAAAACAAATACAGTATTGTAATGTAGAATAAAGTATTAAAAAACAAATTAAAAAAAAAAAGAGTCATGTAGGGACAAAAGGCGTCAAGTCGCACTGCTCCAGGGAGACGGGGGGCTGGCCCCCTCTCTCCTCCACAGGAGGGTGTGATGGGGAGGGGTCCCTACAGACTGGGAAGAGGGTCTTTACCAAATCTTCTGGCACCTTGATCTTGGACTTCTCGGCCTCCAGAACTGTGAGAAACAAATGCTTGCTTTAGCTCTTGGGTTTGCCATCTTATTTCTCCTTATTTAGTTTAGCTTTTATTGGCAGTTTAACTGCTCAACCCTGGAGACCAGTTCACCAGGCCTCTGGGAATTATTTGCTACATTACAGTTTTCATCCCACTTCACTTTCATTTAGAGATACGAAAATTGGCTGCTGCTTTTTTTTTTTCTTCAGTTCTTTTTCAAGGTTCCTCTTTTTCCCGGCATCAGATTTAATGAAAACCTGAATAATTGGATGAAAATACTGCCAGGTTATATTATGAAGGCGTAAGCAACATAAAAGACTCATACCTCCATATAACTAAGATAAACCTGAAATTACACCTTGATGGTTCCCCTAAGAAATCATTTCTTCTGTGAGGCTTCCTGGAGGCTCTGTCTTACACATAAGTTTGCCAGGAGCATCAGTTCTTGAGAATAAATATTTCCCAAGCAGCTTTAGTTGACTTTCCCAAATCTGCACTACTCTTACAAAACCAAATTCTTTGAATAAGTCTGTATGCACCATTTTACGCTCAGCATTAACATTTTTGTTTTTGCATAATTTATAGTAATTAATGTATTTAAATAGCCCAGTGTACACCTGTCTTGGGAATCAGGTGCCCCTTTAATTATCAAGAATCAGCCTCCCTGAGACTGATAAAACTATTGAGACCAAAATTCAGTGCCAGCCTGGAATGATGCTACTAAACTTTGAAAGATAATTCCCTAGCCTGTCAGCCTTACTGTCACTACTAAATTTCCTCCCAATGAAAAAGGTGTAATTCTCCAATCCAGCTGCCTGGAGACTAATGACTGCCTTGCAAATCCAGATCTGGAGCCCATGTGGCCCCAGTCCCCTAAACTGATTACCTTGGTGTCTTTTAAGGTTCTGACACTAATTTAATTGACTGCTGTGTGCAACCCCAGGAAAAGGGGTAAAAATCCGTTCACATCCTCACTGTTAAAAAAAAAAAAAACCCTCCAGGAAATTACTGGCAACTGAGGGGCTTGCAGAGGAAGGATCACCAGCAGAGACCTCATTCAAAGCAGTTACACCCCATTCTCTTGATAAAACGAGTATTTTGTTAGCTTCCCCACCAGGTAGCCCAGTTATCGCGTTTGGCCGTAAAACACACAGTCATTTTTATATGTTCTATTTCAAAACCATGTTTTGCAGCAGCCAACTCTGTAATGTGTTCATATGTGGCTGCCTTTTTTGGACTCAGTCAATGCCATCGATTTCCCTTTAAATGTGAAGATTGCACAGTTCAGTTTTAATTGAGGATCCAGTTGCAAGGGCTGTCTCAGTGCCAGGCAGTTTGTTTTTCCCCTAATCAATCACCTTTCACTGATGAGCACTGGTTGGGTGGGACCTGCCGTGGTTAGCATTTCCCCCTTAGTGTCGGGCACGGAGGTCTGTGAACCTGCAAGGGAGAAGTGCACGCAAGTGGTTGACTGAGAAAGACATTTTCACAAAACCCTTAATATCTAGGTTAGGCACTTTGTTTGTCTTAATAAAAGAGTTGAAGCTAAGGTTAAGCTGAAGTGCCTGGGGAATCATTTTAGAAGGGCATGGCTGTGCTTGAGTTTGTTAGGTGAGACCACGTGCCTTAAGGGAAGGGATACCGAGGTGTCATTGATGTTTCCAGCACAGTGATAGAGACCCTCTTCCACCTCCAGGCCGTCCTTCCAAGTTTACCAGGGACTGCTTCTCATCACACATGCTCCGTCGGGTCTGACTCGCTGTGACCCCGTGGACTGTAGGCAGCCAGGCTCCTCTGTCCGTGGGCTTCCCTGGATGAAAATAATGGAGTGGGTTGCCATTTCCTCCTCCAGGGGGTCTCCCCAGTCCAGAGATTTAGCCCACATCTCCCAGACTGGCAGCTGGGCTCTTATCACTGAGCCATGGGGGAAGGCTCCATTGCTTTATTTGGGTCTGTTTGCTCTCTGACTTACTGATTCGTTGACCTAAAGCCAAAACTGAGTGAGTGAAGTGCTGACTTGTTAGCTGTGTGACCTTGGGCAAGTCTTCTTATCTGTATTCCTCATGAATCAATTAAGAATAACCCTAAGTATTAATACATCCTGGAGCTTTCCAGGGTTAAATAAATGAATGCGTATAAAAGGCTTGGATTGATGCCTCCTGATAGGGAGGTTATATAAATATTGTTGTTGTCCCTAAGGTGTGTTTGACTCTTTGGCAACTCCATGGTCTGGAGCCCAAGAGGCTCTTCTGTTCATGGCTTTCTCCAAGGGATCTTCCTGACCTAGAGGATCAAACCTGCATCTTCTCATTGGCAGGCGGCTCCTTTAGCGTTGAGCCATCAGGGAAGCCCGTAAATATTAGCTGTTATTGTCGCAGAGTGTCAGTGGAAAGGGGCGAAGTGACCTCTGTTACTTCCACCCCTGAGCAGTCATGCTTAGTGGGTCCTGTGTCTCAGGTACAATTCTATGTGTTTTACAAACAAGCATTCCTTTAACTCTTAGACCAAGCCCACAAGGGAGGCACAGTTATTATTGTCCCATTTTATGGATGATGAACCTGATGAGAATATTGTCTACAAGGGTGCAGAGCTGGGCACCATCCTAGGCGACCTCCTGGGAGGGGTGTCCCAGGATTGCAGGAGTAAAGGGTATGTGACGGCAGATGAGGTCAGAGAAGAAGGTCAGCTGTGAGTGGGGGTCTAGGAGCATGGTTCATCCTGTAAGGCATCAGAGACCTTCAGGAAGGAAGGGAGGAAGGATCCAGCTGTGCTATTCAGGAAAATAACTCAGGCAGTAAGGCCACTGGAAGGAAAGCCAGGATTTACCAGGAGCCAGTAAACTTCTGTGAAGGGTCAGACAGTAAATATTTCAGGTTTTGTGAGCCATCCAGGCTCTGTCTCCACGACTTACTTCTGTGGAAGCACAAAAGCAACCATCAACAATGATGAATGAACGGGCGTGCTGGTGTTCCAGTAAAACTTTATCTATAAAAACAAGCAGTGGGCTGGATTTGGTCAGTGTGCCATAGTTTGCCAACCTTTAGTATTCCAGTAGAATATTTAAGCATGATAATTAATTATGGTGATTAGTTTGGTCTCAAATTTAAGAAAAATGAAACAAAAGTTTTTCTTTATTCTTTACTCTTAGCAGAGATGCGTTCACAAACTAAATCTTGGAATCTGTAAACTCTGAATTAAATAATAATATTTGACAGGGCTGACTCTTGATAGAGTGGCCAAGATGTTGGAATGATTGCTATCATTTTTCTCTTCCTGCACCAGCTCCTCTGATTTCTAGGTCTTCAGCACTCTGGAGCCTCCCCAGGTGTGTGGTGGCTGAGTTTCACAGGGCAGTGGGTCTCTGAGTTTCTTTGGAGGAGAGAAGAAGGAAGAGGGCTCCTCAGAGAGGGCTTGAGAGAACCTGTTCTGAAGCCATTTCCATCTAGCAAGCATGTTATTTTATTTATAGTATAAGTGTGAGGAGACTTCAGAGGTACTTTTGATAAAGATTCTGAGTGATAAAAGAATATTAATGAAGCAGTTTGGTGTCATTTCAGGGATTCCAAAGAGCTCCAGTACCTTAGTCTTTTATATCTCCACACAGAAAAGAATTCAGCACAAGGCAAAGTGGTAGATGAGAAGTGATTTATTAGAATAGGACTTGTGAGGCAGGCAAGGGGTTGCTGTGCCCTGAAAACTTACTGGGCCATGGTTTTGCAGTCAAAGGAAGAGTGGGGAGGGGGCACGTCTTCGTCTCTCTTGAGCTCATGCTTCCATCAGCAGCTCCTCCTCCAGCTTGGGCAGGGGGTTTCCTGTCCCTACGTGGTCAAGCCAGGTCACAAATGATTGTTTCTGTGTGGACAGACAGCATTTCCTAGGGCTTATTAACTCCCTGAGCTCACTGGGCAGGAAGTGGGGCTCGTGCCCCCCTCGTTTTTCGTTTGGGGGCCTGTCTCGCGCTCTGTATGTTTTTGTTGCTAAGCAAGCCTGCTTGGCTTTGTGGTTAAGTCTGCTTTCCTGAGCGGTCATCACCTTCCTGTGGTCCCCGTATTTTTCCTACTCACAGTGCCCTGGTGGGATCCCCTCTTTAGTCACCTAGTTTGCGTCTTTCCTCTGTCCCGGTTATTAATTATATGGCGGGTGTCGGAGAGCCCCCCTTGCAGGCTAGCAAATGGCCTGCCGTGGCCCTCTGGCTGTTGAGGACACAAGACTCGGGTCCGAGACAGAGGGCAGCTGGGCACGCACGGCCATGGTGCCAGTGTGTACGCTGTCTCCCGGAGCTCTGATTCCCACAGGGCAAGACAAACATGGCTGGCGATGCCTGCACAGGCATCCTGTTGTAGGCTGTGCTCTGTGAGAGGGACCCCAAATTTGGGAAGCCCCAAATCTTTCATAATGAGCCGTATCTACCCTCTTCTGCAGAGGGAGGTGTTATCTTTACTCTGTGGATGAAACAGACCCTGCCATTGCTGTCAGGAGACATCCCATCCATCTCCCAAGGCTGTTTGCTATGCAAAATTCTTGAACAAATAGCCTGTTGCAAAGGCAGGCAGTGCCTCTGCTCACAAGCTAGGAAGAAATGCAAGAGGCTCCTGGAGAGCCACCTCCCAACAGGAGGGCTCAGAGCTTGCATTTTAATTAGGCTGGGAACAGAAAGCAGAAGGAACTCTGCTGTAAGGACAGCATTTTCGGCGGTGATGAGCAAGCCGGTGGTGTGCTCCTTTGAAGAACCAGAGCCTCCCCTGAGCCCTGTGCAAGCCCCTCCACGTTCTCTTTGTCTGCTTTGACCTACGCTGACTGTGTAGAGTCTGTCTGCTTGTTTTGGTGGTTAGAATTATTTTTATCGAGTTCAGGGCTGTTTTCACACATCCTGAGTTTGGAGAAAGACCTTTGTTGTAAACAGTCTTGATGAATGATCCCCTAACATGCCAAAGAGTTCCCACCAAGAATGAATCATTTTTGAAGAATGCTGCTGCAACATGTTTCGGGAAATAGCCTTTCTTTCCAGACCTGGATGTTAAACCATTACAGAGTTATCATGAGTTATGGGGACCTTTGACTGGACATGAGGTAGAGGGACTGTTGTGTGGTCAGCGTGATTTCTACAGTCCCAGTGATGGCCTGTACACTTTTATCACAAGCTATTAACAAATCATGATTTCTGGGTGAGTATAAAAGATAGAACTCAATGAAATCAGTTTTGTTTTTTTTTTTTTTTTCCTTTTGGAAAGGTCAGATTCTCAAGTCAGGGGAGTTCTCTCTTGAAATTTTAACAGATTCCTGAGTTAGAAATAGGTTTGGAATACTTGAGAGCATAGAATTAATTTAGTTATTTATTTTTATATCTTCATGGTCTGTGCCAGGCTTGGGCGTATTTCTTGGTGTATGAAAGGTGCTCAGTACCTGGTTGCTGCAGTAGACGGTTCTTGTTTGGCAGTAAACAAGCGTTTTCAGTTCCTACCAAGTGCAAGTCCCCAGGAGCGTGGGGTTTGGGAACATCGCTTTGCATGTGCGTTCGTGGTATCGGTCCATCTAACTAAGGCGTTCAGATCCATCGATCCTGTTGATCTTTCTCACTCTGGCACTGGCAGTGCACTCTGTACTTCTGAATGTATGAGATCCTGTAATCCTCCCAAGCACCCAGAGAGGCGGCTCTACCAGCATGGAGATTTTGCAGGTGGAAAACGGTCAGCGGAGTTAACCGCCGACCAAGCTGCCACCCACTTGGCAGAGGCAAAAGGTGGACTTAAACTACATAGGCTGCTTCCGCAGTTATTTTGCGTGCATGTGCGCGTTCTAAGTGGCTTCAGGTGTGTCCGATTCTTTATGGACTGAAGCCCGCCAGGCTTCTTGTGCAGGGGATTCTCCAGACAGGAACACTGCAGTGGGCTGCTGTGCCCTCTTCTTCCCAACCCAGGAGCGAGCCTGCATCTCTTCGGCCTCCTGCAGCGGCTGGGAGGCTCTCACCACTGGTGCCGCTGTCCCGCGTCACTGTCACTCAGGCTTCCACTTCAGCGCTGGAATGGCGGGTGTGAGCAGTGACGTTTTCCCTCCCTTGGAAATGGAATAATAGTGAAAGAAGTGGATTTTGTCGTAATAGATTCCGACAGTGTCCAGCTTATTGGAATTGTCCCAGGTATGGTGGCTGAAAACATACACTTCATGAGAGTCTTGGGTTTGATTTTTTTTTTAATTTTTCAATTCTTTTTTTTTCTTTTTTTAAACTGGAAGATAATTGCTTTACAAAGTGTTGATTTTTGTCATACAACAACATGAATCAGCCGTAAATATATATATATATGTATATATATCCCCTCCCATAAAGGAAGGACTTTCAGAGGATGGGTATGAAAAAGATGACAACTGTCTACTGTGCAACAGCTGAATTCAATGAGTCTCTGCCCATCAGCTGTCTTTGTTGAGTTGTATTCTATTTACAACCAGTGATGCTATTTTTCACTTACAGTAGTGCTACTTTGTAAATTAAATTTATTTCGGTGAAAAACTCTATTGTTGATTTACAAAGGGGTGAAAAATTAATGGCAGTGTATCGGCTGTATCACCGTGGATGGAGGCAGTGGTCTCCAGATATGGAAAGCATCATAAACACAGGAGACAGAAGTCCAGGATCCAGGCTGAATCCAGGAGTGGTTTCCAGACCCTGCAATTCTTTGCATTCATAGTTATTTCTTTGGAAAGACTTAGGTATCAAGAGTCTTGGGCAACATGTGTCTATAATTCAGGGCATCACAAAGAACTAAGAATAGACAATCCATAAGCTCCAGAGATTTTAGCAAAGCGCTGAAGTCGCTATGTGCTTCAGGTGCATTTTCTAGCTCGTGCTGTCCTAACACGCTCTTTGGGCCTGGCCCTATATCTCTAATAACCTACTGGGCATTTTCAGCTATGCATCCCGCTGGTACCTTACGCTTAGCAGGTAGAGAAACAAGCTCATCGTTATGTCCCCCACCCCCAGCCTGTGTCTCCTCCTGGCTTCCCAGCTGACGCACACCCTCTGTGCCTGCAGCCTTGGGCACACCAGGTGTGTGCATCTCTATCACCTCCTAGTCACTGCATCTTAGTGAATTTTCCCCTGGAGAGTGTCGTGTATCTTTCCTTCCCACCATTACCATTGTTTTCTAGGCTTTCACCTGCTCTTGTCCACTAGCTGGAGTCTCCAACCCTCCATTCCCATTATTCATGTACATCTTTAGCTTGATTACAGCTGTCTCTTGTCTCCTCATTATCGGTCATGCCAATAAATGAAAGGCATGGAATGTAGCCCCTTTGGTAATTTCCAATAGTCCTGTAAACCTAAGGAAGCAAAAATGGTCACAAGAGCGCGCTTGCCTTATAGACATAGCTTCAGCCCAGTTCTCTTGTTCAGCCTTCCAAACAAAGTGCCACTCTCCTGTTTTACCTGTATGGATCCAGCTTGGCCCTCTACTGTCCTTTAAGCAGGTCACAATTATTACTTTCTCTCTTAATCCAAATTTCCTCCTTCTCTTCATTCCCTTAGCTTCTTGATCTATACTCTTACTCTTACTAATCACCAGAAGGTATAGCTGAAAAGAACATTAGCTTCATGACTTCCCTGGTGGACGACTGGTTAAGACTTCACCTTCCAATGCAGGGATGCAGGGTTGATCCCTGGTCAGGGAGCTAGGATTCCACGTACCTCATGGCCGAAAAGCAAAACCTAAAACAGAAGCAATATTGCAACAAATTCAATACAGACTTTAAAAATGGCCCACATTTTTAAAAAGTTAGCTGTGAACTCAAAACTGATAGGCAATGTTCAAACTTTTCTCCTTCCTCTGTGAGTCCCTGGAGTGTGTTATTAAGATAGAAAAATTTGAGTAGCTAAACATTTGCATTTCTTATTTATTTTCCCCTATCCCTTCCAAGTGCATTTGAATTAGGATACATCTGTTAAGCAAACATGCCCAGGACCTTGGACCAGTTACAGCCCTGGGTGAGCTAGGTAGGAACAGTGAGGAGCATCTGTTTGCCCCGAGCTAGTAAGATTTCCGAGGTTTGGTGTGGGGCACCAGCTGTCTTGCAAAGTCCTGATTTGTTACCGACTGTGGAAAAGTGATAATGATCCAGAAATGACTAGAGCTGTCAAGGACAAGGCGGGAGAGGAAAGCCCTTTGGACAAGGGGCCGAGATGGCGCCAGCCTGTTTCCCAGGAAAGTTTCCCTCCCATATCCCCCTCCCCATCTCAGTCTGGTTCTGGCTTGACCTGGGAAATTGCCAGAACTCCTTGGTATGGGTGGTAGTAGAGAGATAATAAAATGTCCTCCTATTTGACAAACAAATGGGCTCTTTAACTTTTACATCACTTCAGGACCAGAAGGCCATCGTTCTAGGTGGTGTTGAGTAGTTTTAACTGATTCTGACCTCCCTTAGGTTATACGTCCATTATCCTCCACAGGGCTGTTTCGGAATGTTCCAGACATGTCAGGTCTCATGTCTCCGGCTTCTGTCACTTTACCCTTTTCATCTATAAGCAAACCATTTGTTTGGCCTGTCCCACCAGAAGTTCTCAGGTCAGCTCAGCACGACCAGAAGCATGCAGGCCAGCGCTTGAACGGAGTCTCTGCATGGATTCGGCCTCTTCCCGGAGAGCGCGCCACCCCTAACGGCAGACGTCCCGGCGCTTAAGCCCGTGCTTCTCACAGAGTGCTCCGTCTTCCTGTGAACTCAAAGTGCCGGACACAAAGCACAGGAGTCCATGAAGGTGTTTCTGATTGATTTATTCCACAGAAAGGTTTTGTGTCTCAACTGTGTGGCAGACCTTGAGGCTGGCGGTGGGCCCACAACTGTGAACAAGCGAGGCGATCCCTGCTCGCACGCGGAGGTGGGTGGCGGCAAGCAGGCGCACGGGGCTGCAGCCAGAGCCTGGGCTTGTGCTGGGAGGGAGGTAAGGGTGCTGCTCCAGCAGTCTGGAGAGGGGGTCAAGGAAGGTTCTGCGTGGAGGTGATACTGAAACCAAGACCCGAAGAGAAGGAGCCACAGATGCAAAGGTGTAGAAGAGGGAATGGGAGGGAAAGAGGGTGCTCTCTAGGAGCCTCTCGGAGGCCCCTGTGCGGGCGGCGCGGCAGGAGCGCGTGTGGGGTCAGAGCGACGCGGGCGCCAGCTGCGCTTCCCAGGCGGCCCTCCTGGAAGAGAGCGCGCCTGCCTTGCAGGAGACACAGGCTCAGTCCCTGGGTCGGGCGGGTCCACTTCAGTGGCAGCCCACACTGGTGTTCCTGCCTGGGGAGCCCCGCGGACAGAGGGCCTGGGGTCCACAGTCCACGGGGTTGCATGGAGTCAGACACGACGGAAGCAGCTCAGCATGCACGCAGACACAGGCGAGGGGCAGGCGCTTTGATCTGAGGGTGGTGGGAGGCCGTTGGAGGACTAACGGCAGGCGGTGACGCTGTGAAAAACAGAGGAGTGAGGATGGGGGCAGGTGAGGAAGGCTCTGCCCTGGACCAGGTGAGAGGGGGTCCTGGCTCCTATATGGTGATGTGGTGCGGATGAAGGGGAGTGGGTGGACTGGGGAGAAACTTTGGAGGTCACACCAGCAGGTCAGTGAGGGATGATGTGGAGGGGACAAGCAGGAGCCAGGGTGAAGCCCACATTGCTGCCTTCTGAAGGGTGGGGTCACCTACTAAGAAAGTTCAGGGGAGAGACATTGGTCTTCATTTTGGACATGTTAAGTTGAAGGTACAGATGAGTCGTCAAAGGAAAGATTCGAAGGGGGATGTTGGTTTTCTGATTCTAGAGCTCAGAAAAAAAGAGATGTAGGCTAAAGAAATGAATTTGTGTTGCCGAGAGGTGGTATCTGAAAGCCACGAGAATGGGCAGAAGTCCGCCAAGGGGGCAGGACGAGCTGCCATGGGCTGGCGATAGGGGAGCCGTGCGCTGTTCACATGTGGGTGAGTCCAGCAAAACCATATTTCGGATGCAGTGCTCCAACTCCCAAGGCTATTTCCACCATTAATGTCATGTTTCAAGGACTTGATGTAGACCAAGGATTGAAACTGGGTTAAGGTATTAGATAAAAAACAACAGAACTCATCAGTGTCATTGTGAAAAAATTTTTGAAGAGAAAAGAAAGTTGATGATAATTTCCCAACAATATGCAGCGATTGTGCCAAACTTGTTTTCGTGTGGCAAGATCATTCAGCTGAGTGGTGACGTGAAGGAAGACAATTTCACTGTGTATATGGGACACAGCTAGTTAAAAGCAAGATAAATAAATAAGTGGAAGCTTTGCAGGGATGGGGGAAGAAAGGAGAAATTCAGTCAGCTTGTTCATCGCCCTTTTGTTACGCCTCCGGAAGTGGGTGACAGTGTCTTTCCTGGTTTATTCCTGTTTGTTTAGCGCTGAGTAGATCGAGCAGGGCACTTTTGATTACTCCAGTGCCTCCTTATTTTTGATGTGTAATCACATCAGTGATTCAGGACCAGCTTTTCCCTGTTAGACATGGACACGGCGTGGATATGGCTGGTTTCTTTCCTGAACTCTGCACTCAGTTCAGCACTTAGCCTGTGGGTTTCATGTGCCCTTCAGCCTTTTTCAAGAGCATTCCCATGTGTCGTCTTTGGAAAGAGACACGTGTATCCTTGGAAATATATGCTGGTTTATTCTCCTTCTTCAGACGTTTCCGCTTCAATGTGGACCATTTCAAAGGCTGAATTGGATTGGTCGCAGTGGTGCTGCTGTTTTTCGTCGTTTTGGCCGCGAGGGGTCTCAGCCCCCCGCCCGGGGGTCGAGCCTGTGCTCCCGCACTGAAGCGTGCGCTCTCAGCCACGGAGCACCTGGGAAGTCCCCCGGGCTTATTCTTTTACACGTATCATTGTCATCTTTTTTTCTGCCCAAAATACATTCCTTGCTGTGTCAGGGCATAATGAGTTGCACGGCATTTTAAAAGTTGTTAGGTGGAATTCTGTGTTGTGAGATGCTCTTTCCTCTGCCACGCCTGTCTACTGGCAGATCTTCAGACTGTTTCTGACTCTGTTCATATGGACAGGCTGCTGGGAGCAGCCTTGACATGCCTTGTGATCCGCAAGAGCCTTCCAGGGAGAACTTTCCAGTCAACGCTGTTCCTAGGAAGAGTGTGATTTGTGCCTGCAGATTCAGACTTAGCAAGCATTTGCCAGACTCTTCCTTTGTTCTGGGCTTAGAGTTAGTGTGTTAGGTATACCCACTGTCTCATCTAAATCTCCAGTCATTAGTGAAATGGGGTCTTTAGTCAAGTTTATGTCACGGTTGAGGGAGAGGAGAATTCTCAGGTAAACAGCTGTCTCAAGCGGCACAGTGAGTTATCAGATGCTGCACCAGGCATCTCCATGATGGTCTGAGACAGCTGCTTATAGTTATGGAGAAGAAGGGCCTGGGGGCGCACTCCTAGGTCCTGATTTCAGATCCCTGCTCTTTCCTGGAGGACGGGCCATGGTGCTTTCTTGTGTCACGTCATCTCTTACAGCTCTGGCTTCCTTACCTGGAAAGCAGAGCTCTGAATAATTCCCTGATCAGATGGCATGTGACCTGTGGTTATCATGGATCCAACATCATGAAGGAGCTTCAAAAGATAAGAATACCAAATATACAAAATGTTATCCTGTGATGGCATGAAAAACTCCCTGACCTCAAGGGGATTAGGTTGTCTACCAGTAACTATTAAGGACAGAGTGGCCTCCAGGTCTCCAGGTATCTGACCAAAGGCCAAAATCCTTTGTTTCTTTTTATCCCTCAGTCCTAAACCTGCTCAGAACTGCTACTCCCTTAAACATCTCTGGACCTTTCTGTTAGTTTGAAGAGATCTAAATCAGAAACTATTTTTTAAAATTTTGGACAGAAACTAGGAAATGGACCCCCTTCCCGTGAATTTCTGGTGATCTGGAAAGGAAGCATGGCTTGAGAAGAGAGATGAGTGTGGAGACTTCCAAAATAACGAGCGGCTTTCAAGTGCATTCTGTACATCACAAAGTATGTTAAAGCTTTACTTAAGGTTCTAGAACTCTAGGTTGCAAGATCCAAAAGACTTGCCTAAACTTTTCAAGAGCAAAGAGAGAATTTATTGGCTCATAAATCATTCCAGTATAGTTCAGCTTCAGGCATGACTGGGTCGAGGAGCTTCAACAGCGTCATCAGGCCCCAGTCCCTCCCTTGAGGGTTTTGGTCTGGGTGCCTCTGGTTGGCCTTCTTCTTCATTAGTTTTGCTTTTTGGGGTAGAGAGATGGCTGCCACGTGTTCTGAGTTGATGTCCTGTCCTTTTAGTAACTTAACCTGGTGAGCATCCCTCATTTCCTGAAAAGTGAAATAACGGGAGTTGAGCCTCACTTGACCTGATTTCTCTGCATCAGGTAATGTGTCCATCCTTAAAACCAGTCGACTGTTGTGAAGAGATGGGTTATTTCGATTAGCCAGGCCAAGGTCAAGTGTCTGTCCTTGAAGTGGGAGATGAGTAGTCAGGACCCAGTCTAATCGCTTGGACTGAGAAGGGGAAGGCCTGAGAGAAGATCAGGAGGCGTGGGAACCGGTCTTGGATTTGCAAAACTCTCAGATGCCTCATGTGAGTGTCACATTTAGTTCACACAATATCTGTAGAGCGGTCCTTGGTTAGAGGATGAGACAGGTGTTGTGAGTGGATAATTTGCTTGTTCAAGGCCACTCAGCTAGCAGTTGGAGAAGCTGGGTTTCGGGTCTTGATTGGATTGCAGTTTTGGTGGTTTAACTGTCCACATTTTAGCATTACCAATCTGCCCCTTTTCTCCGCTCCCACACTGTTCCCTTGCCCCCAAAACAGAGGGTGGTCCATGCTAACAGCCACTGTTCAAATCCCATTAGCATTGGTGGTGCCTGGTTTTCCTGAATGGCACACAGCAAAGGCCAGCACACAGTCATATCAGGGAAATCTTTACTAAACCAATACTTTACTATCGGTCTTTTCAACTTCTCAGCAAGTGACCTGCGCTCAAGGGTAAAGCCAGGAACTTTAAATCGCAGGAAAGCTTCCCCTTGACCAGTTTCTACACAGGGAAGTGAAACCAAGTGTTGTTTATTTTGTGTAACTGTACAATGAGTAAAAACCAAAATGGCTATGCGTGCATTCACTGTAGTAAATTATTAGGTAATTAACCTTAATGCCCCCTGCTCTGAATCACTAACTTACTTTGGCTCTGCAGCTGTGGAGAATCTTTCTCAGGCATCATATTTCATTGCACAGCAGCTTCGTGTTGAGTGCAGCACAGTTTGAACAGAGTGGAAGGGGTTAGGGTGGGTCCATTCCGAAAGAGGGAGGGAAGGGCTCTGTGAGCCCTGAGGGAACAATGCAGACTTGTGACCGAAGTGCAGAGCAGGGAGGAGAGGGGCTCTCCTAGCAGTCTCCAGCTCAGACTCTCTTTCTGCCTGCAAGTTTAAGCCTTATCACGTCACGCTTGGGCTGTGTTAATAGAGAACTTCTGAATGGTCTTTGTCTCTCTCTCCTCACCATTGTGCCCGATTAATCTTCCTGAAGCACAGGATTTATAGCACAGCCTAGCTCGGAAGTCTTTGGCAACTCCATCTCGCTAATAAACAGTATACAAACACCTTCATGTAAATTTTTGATTCTTCCTCAACCTAGCTTTCAAGCCATGTCCTCTATTACTGTTCAGCATGATGCATTTGAGCCTCTGGTCTCTGCCCTGCACACCCCTGCTGGGCAAGAGAAATATTTCAGGATTCTCTACTTATCTCCTCCTCTGAATCTTTCTCCTACCTCACTTAATGTATTTGCCTCGTCCTTGAATATGGATGATTTTGATGAAAAGAATAATGATCAAGAAAAGGTTTGGGAAGCAGGGATCAATAGCAGTATGGCTTATATCTTGCAAATGCCATTAACCTGTGCCACCTTTTAAAACTATACGGAAGTTGTTTATTGTAACTGCCACAAACACTGCGCTGCTCCTCTGTGTGTATGCCCCTTCGAGTATTTTTTAGGTTAAATCTCAAGTAGTGGTTTCGCTGAGACATAGAATCTGTAAATTTTAATGGAAACTGTCAGGACACGCTCCTCTCTCATCAGCAGTCTCTTAAAGAGCGTGCTTGCCTGTCAACAACCAGCGCGTTGTGTCCCGGACTCTGATGCCTCTTGCACTCTGCTGGGTGCTGCTCTCTTGCTGAGGGATGGGTGAAGGAATGGAGCTGCAAGTGGCTCAGCTTCATCCACAATGCTTGAACTTTTATGAGCAGAATGGACTCATGCATGACCTATGAAATTTAAGCTTCTTTTAAAGCTTTAAGATTGCATTCATGTGGCTGATGTTGGAGGTTAGTGCTCTTCACGGAGAGGGGGCCGTCTGAGAGATCGGTGCCAGGCTGGGGAGGGGAGACCAAGCTAGGGACGAGTGTGTTCTTAGGCTGAGACCAAAGCCTTGTCCAGAGACTGGAACTGGAGTCAGGGTCCTGCTGAACTGAGATTCTGAATCAGTAGCAGAAAAGGCACTAGGCTGGAGAAGCCAAGAGAGGAAAGAAGTTGGAAAGCAAATCACCAGGTCATCAGCCCGGGTGTTCGGTGAGAACTCATGGCAAGCTGTGAGGAAAGGCGCAGGGGCTCGGACAGACTCGTGTGGATGAAGCTTCCCTGGGGCAATGGGAGAAGAAGCTGGAAAAGAAGCATCTTCTGAAAGACTCAAATCTCGCTTTTGAGAGATGCCCTCACTGGCCTTAAAGACACAGCTCTCTGCATTAAACAAACTATATTACTGATATCTGAATAAGTTCTCATAATTTGAAGAAAGCTGAGCACTGAAGAACTGATGCTTTTGAACTGTGGCGTTGGAGAAGACTCTTGAGAGTCCCTTGGACTGCAAGGAGATCCAACCAGTCCATTCTGAAGGAGATCAGCCCTAGGTGTTCTTTGGAAGGAATGATGCTAAAGCTGAAACTCCAGTACTTTGGCCACCTCATGCCAAGAGTTGACTCATGGGAAAAACTCTGATGCTGGGAGGGATTGGGGGCAGGAGGAGAAGGGGACAACAGAGGATGAAATGGCTGGATGGCATCATCGACTCGATAGACACGAGTCTGAGTGAACTCTGGGAGTTGGTGATGGACAGGGGGGCCTGGAGTGCTGTGATTCATGGGGTCACAAAGAGTCAGACACGACTGAGCAACTGAACTGAACTGAACTGAACTGAATGTCTCTTTTCCTCTATAGAACTGGAACCAATTTGTAATTACGTATGTCTTCTCTTCTGGACCTCCTGTGTCTAGTCTAGGGGCTGGAAAGCCTTCTTGAAAAGGGCTATCTGGTAAATAGTTCAGGCTCTGTGAACGAGATGGTCCCGATCTCAACTATTCAACCCTGCTGTCAGCCTGGGAAAGTGGGTATAGGCAGTGCATATGCAATTGGGCATGGCTGTGTTACGATAAAGTTTTATGGAAAAATGTAGACGGTGGCCTGATTCAGGACATATGCTGTGGTTTTCTGACCCATGATCTTATCCTCATTGTTATGTAGGGGTGATAATCTCCTCTGTTGATCTGAGAATTGAATGAGAGCATGCAGGTAAACTACCGATGGAATAAAACATATTTTATGGCAAGACAAAAACTTAAGCATAAAAATTTTCTCTGCCCATTTGGAGAAAGGCTAGTGTACCTGCGCTCATCAGCCCTCCTTAGCAGATAATATTCCTTCTTAATCTCATAAAGGGCCACAGGTTCTTAGAAGAACCTTCCTTCTTACTCTTGTAAGGGGTCATGAAGACCCTTGACCCCCTATTCAACTTGGAAGTGTAGATCTGTGTTGTATAAACTGTCAGTACATCACTTAATAAAGAAACTTTGTCTTAAAACTTATGTACAACTATGACCTCTAACAGGTGGAACTCTGAGCTCTCTGCAGGACTGGCTTCTGGTTATAATCTTCGGGTTGACTGGAGTACAATTTTCATTTCTTTCCTAGTTGACTATTGATTATTCTTTTTCACTAACACTACTTGGCTCAGTGTTTGGCGTGTAGCTTTTTATTTTCATATCTTCTTAATTAAATGTTTAGTAAGTGTAAATTTTGTCCCGATCCCTGTAATTATTGTATAAGCCTATCTAGTGCCTCTGCTCTTGAACCTGTTGGTTGGAGTTCCTTGTCATGATCTTGACCAGTGGGTCTCTCACGCTTAGAGGATTCTGAGCACTTAAAACTGCCTGCCCTCCCCTGAAATACCCAGGTGATTTTAATAAAGACTGAAAATGTAAGTGTTAGTTGCTCAGTCGTGTCTGACTCTTTGTGACTCCATGGACTGTAGCCCACCAGGCTCCTCTGTCCATGGGATTTCCCAGGCAAGAATAACTGGCGTGGGTAGCCATTCCTTTCTCCAGGGGGTCTTCCCAGCCCAGGGATTGAACCCAGCTCTCCTGCCTTAGCAGGCAGATTCTTGACTGTCTGAACCACCAAGGAGGACCCTAATAAAGACTGGGCATGTCCCTTAAGACAACCTGACCGGAGCAACGTGGCTGATTGTTCTTGGCTGAGGACATTACCTGGCATTTGATCTTCAGACAGGCTCCTGCAGGAAATGGATTTCAGATTCAATTGGGAAGCTCAGTGATCTCTTGGATGCATAATAAAGACATCTCTTGACCAGAGCCCCCTGAGGTTAGAGTGCCCTGGAAGTGATTAAAAGCTATTTCACTGAGTGTTACTCTTCAAAGTGAATGAGTATTCTGATCAGTAGGGCTGTTTGAACTGAACCATTTTTTAAGTGGTAACTTGATTTGCTGTTTTGATAAGTCTGATGAAGTGTATTTGAACATTAGCAGAAATTTAGCAGACATTCCAATTTGTTTGTACAATTACCCCTAAATTGTAGGAATTATCCGCTCATTAATACTGTCATTTGCTCTTTGGGCTAAAGCATATAGTGAGTGCATAGTAATTAGAATAAAACCGGAAACAAATGAACAGATTGGTTAATCATCATAAGTAAAGTTGCTTCAGAGTAGTTTTGTACTGCATCAGGATGTAGAGAAGCAGTTGAGGGTGACTTAGTACCTTGCTTTAGTCTAATTACTTTGGAGTTTGATACTTTATTGTGGCAAACCTATATTTGCAGTAGTTGATATCTTTTGAGAATATAGGTGAGTGTCAGGATGTTGGCTCTAAAGAAGGGAGGTTTAGAATTGCACAGAAGTATTTAATCCTTCTTATGAAAAGAAATATCAAAATCCTTTTAACTCCAAAGTGAAAACTTGGGAAATTTTCCTGGTTAGAGTTCTTCTCTAGAACGAATGATTCAGTGTCTAGTTACGGTGGTGTTGAAGAGTTCAGGTTTCAGAGATCCCACTGTTTTTTGTTGTTTTTTGCAGGTATTTTTATTTATTTTTCAAACTCTAAACTTTTTATTTTGTATTGGAGTGTAGCCGATTAACGATGCTGTGGTAGTTTCAGGTGAACAGCGAAGGGACTCAGCCACACAGACACACGGGTGCGTTCTCTCGCAAGCCCCTCCCATCCCGGCCACCACGTGACACTGAGCAGAGTCCCCTGTGCTGTATGGTAGGTCCTTGTTGGTTATCCATGTACATGACCTCCCCAAACTCCCTACCTATCCCTTCCCCCACCAGCCATAGTTCACTCCCTAGTCTGTGCGTCCCTTTCTGTTTTGTAAGCAAGTTCACTTGTATCGTTTCTTTTACATTCCCCGTGTAAGGGATGTCATCCCATATTCAGAGACCTTGTTTTTATAATGACAAACTAGCCATCAGCTGTAAAACTATGGGCTGATAATATAGGTACAGGCTGTAGGAGTGGACAAGTGTAGGCTGTAACCTTAAGACCCTCTTAACTAACCGAGTGGCCTTAGGCCTCAAGTAGCTAAGAGTAAATAGGATGACCAGCTTGTCCTGCTCTATCCCAGGTCTCTTGATTTGAGCACTGAAAGTGCCACGTGCTGGGAACCTCTGTCCCAGGCAAACCGGGACAGCTGGCAGCTCTCTCAGAAACCGAGGCCACAGAGGGTTGCTCACTAAGTACCCAATGCTGCGGCTCAGTGAGGGTCCTGCTCGAGGATGCTGGATGACTTCCTTAGTCTCTCTGAGCTCTTGGTGCCTCGTCTGTGAACTAGGGCACCAACACCTACTCCGCACTGCAGCTGCAAGGCCCGCAGATAGGATGTCAAGGGGGCCATCCGGGTCGCGGTGCCCACGTCTCACTGCAGAGGCTCCTCTGGCGGCGGAGCTCCGGCTTCCAGCGTGTGGACCCAGAAGCTGCGGTTCCCCGGCCCCGGAGCACAGGCTCGCTAGTCGAGGCGCAGCGACTTGGTTGCGCCACAGCATATGCGATCATCCCAGATCGGGGGATCAAGCCTGCGTCGCTTGCACTGGCAGACCAGTTCTTTACCCCTGAGCCACCACGGTGGCCCCTTTAAAGCATGTGTTGGCCAAAATGCATGGATTCAACTGAATGACAAAAAGACATTCTGGGGTAAGGACTGACTGAGCAGAGATGGAAAGTAATTTAATTAAGAGGCAGGGGGAAGAGGGACGGGGACCAAGTCTGATCAGTTGGTTGCTCATCCAGAGCTTTCGACCTCCAGGTGTCTCTTCCCGTTTCTTCTGGAAGCAGGAGTTGCACTTTCCTTTGGGACTCTCAGCCCCTGTATGTGTGCGTGTCTCCATCCTCCCCAGGAGGGCATGGAACCCAGATTCGGCCAAAGTACAGTAGTCGCCTGGGTACCACAGAGACTGGCATCCTTTGAATCCATGAGATTCAGACCCGAGACTTGCTGCAGTTCTTGGAAAGGACTGCTGATCTTCCCCTGACAACCTCAGCTCTGAGCCCAGGAGTCTCAAGCTGCGGCAGCCAAGCTCCACCACGTGGAGGACACCTGGCTGGGAGAGCAGAGACAGAGAGGACAGCTGGGCTGGCGGCAGGTGAGAGAAGAAGGTAGACCCTGGGGACCATGCCTCAGACCGTGCATCCTGCCAGGCTTGTGTGAAGCTATGCTTCAGCTTTGTTTAATGAATGAATGAATGAGTCAACCATTTTCTTTCCTGTAGTTAATTCAGATATGTTTCTTTCACTTGCAAAAGGACCAACTCTGAGTGACAGAAAGTTCTGGAAAGGTTGTATAGCTTTGCCACACTGACAGCTATATCACCTCTCCCCACAAGCAGTTCAGAGCTTGTCTGAAAACTTTCTCAAGATCTGTCAATAGTTCAGGTCCTATTCAATGATCTGCCAACAATCTCCCTCATCTTGGCATAAATCTCTCACAATTTCAAACTTAGATGCTCACAAACTACTTTTTAATGGCAACCCAGGTATTCTATTGAAATCATTGTATGTGGTAATTAGTAATCTGCAGGATAATTTCAGTTAATTTTAAATTTAAAATCCATCATGCAAAACGAGTTGGATCAGAGTGGAGCTACCAACAAAAGAAATGAATCAGAGTATGAGAGAAGCCACACTCAACCCTGGAAATAAAAATGTGCCGATTTCTCAGGGAATAATCATTGTCTCGATTTTTACTTGTAATTATAATTTAATTATGAACCCACTTTTGCAACATTTTAAAAGTACATAGTTAGCATTTAAGTACTTTCCATATAATTATGTGTTATTGAACCAGCTCATTATGGAGAGGTTGCTGCATAAATTGCTATGCTTTGTGTAAAAATATTTTTTCACTTCAGGTTGACTTGAAATAAAATAAGACACATTATTTGAATGGTATTTAGAGACTGCCCTGTACTGCATGGGCACTCTAAACTTGATTGTCTTAAAGACTGATGAACTTGCTAACGTTGGTAAAAATAATTTCTGGAAACCCAGGAGATTTTTCTTTCTTTTTCCCTAAGAATTTGCTTCTTTCTTCATTATTCCCCTCGAGACATTCCTAGAGAATACTTGAAAATCCTGCTTCTAACACCTCCATAGTCCCTTCAGCCTCATGGAAAAAGAGTGAATATTTGATTAAGAGTCTACTATGGGGCTCCTCGGGTGGCTCGGTGCTAAAGAATTCACCTGTCGATGTAGGAGACATGGGTTCGAGCCCTGATCTGGGAAGATCCCACCTGCCGCAGCAGTGGAGCCTGAGGGCCACAGCCACTGGACCTGCACCCTGGAGCGGGGGGAGCCCCAACTCCAGAGGCCAGCAAGCCCTGGGGTCCTGGCTCCGCAGCAGAGTAGTCCCCCCCTCCACAGCTCGAGAAGGCCACGCAGCAGTGAAGGCCCGGCACAGCCAACAGTGATAGTAATGGAGGCTCAGCGGCTTCATGGAGTTGGCACGAAGGGCACGGTCACATTAAAGGGAAAGGAAGAGTGCTGTGTCTTCAGAAGGCCCGTTCCCGAGTGGACTGTGGTTAGGGACGAGAATGAGTGCCGACATTCGAGTGCTGTCCTTCCTTCTCTGCCGGGGTCCAGCCCCGGTGGATCCAGGGTAATTTGAAGGGGAAATGGAGCCGGCGTCCTGGAAAAAACTTATTTAATTACAGACATAGAGAGAGATTAGAAACGGATAGTGTAGTAGGAAAATTAGTGGAGAAAAAGAGGCTGAATAACTTGGTTTATGTGGAATACCAATCATCACCTACGTAGGCCACAGGCATCTTTCCGTTCTCCTGAAGGAGAGGAGGCACTGAGGCCTCCCCAGTCCGATCTTAAAAGCCCAGGCAAAATTAGCAGGCTTGGTGAGTACCCACATTCCAGATGGGAATTCAGCCAGAAGGGGAAAGAAGGACACGGGGGAATCAGTCTTTCCAGAAACTGATCCGATTTATTTTTCAGGTTTGCTTATATACTTTTTGTTATACAGAGGGATGAATACAGAGTCACGTGGGGGTGCTGACCCTTGTCACGATCAGGTGCTTCATATAAAATTATACAAAGATCTTATGGATTTTACATCATCTTCTGGCCATGAGGTCTGCTGACATTTTATGGCCCTTTCTGATAATGGTCAGTTAACCAGAAAACTTATTTTTTTCCAGGGATGATTTTTTTCTTAAACCAAGTGCCACCCTCCAAATAAAGTTGCATTCCTATAGGGTGAGGGTGTAGTGGATTACAATCAAGAAAGGAATTTACTTAGCCTAAGGTTTAACATGATTAATCTTAAAGGTTAATACTTATTTCTCCTATATGCTAGTTATATTCATTAAAAGGGCAAGGAATATGGAGATTTAGCAGCAAATATTGGCTCAACAAGTGAAAACCCTTCACCAGTGTTCCCCTTAAGATCTATTTAGTCTTAAGATATTGATAAAGTTACATTTTTACATAGCAAGGACACAGTGATTTATAACAAAGTACAGTGATCTATAACAAAAGAGAAAATTCATTAACTCAAAAAGTCTAGTATTGCTAACCTCAAAAACTACTATATTTCCTTTTCTATATTCCAAATACATTGATTAATATATTCCCAGGTGCCTAAGGATATGGAGGCCTGGCGACAGTCATTGACTCAACAATGAGAAAAGCCCTATGCTAATTAAGACTTTCAAAATACTCCAAACTCTCTGTGCTGTTTATGGTTGAGAGGTTGTCACACAGCTAGTCTATCAGCAGAGAGGTTTGACCTGAGACACCCTTGTCACACCCAGGGCAGGGAATTAGCAGTAATTACTGGCACAACAAATGAAAAAACCCTTCACCAATATAATTCCTAATCAACCCACTATACTATACTAATAATTTTCTAACTTCTCAAAAGAGTCTGTATTTAGAAATACCAGATACGAGCCTGCTGTGAAGAGACACCCAGGGATGAAGCTGTATTCCCATTTTGCAGGTGAGAACCTTGAGGCTTAAGTAACTCGCCCAACTCATTGGTGGAGCTGTGCTTCTAGGGGAGTGTGTCTGGTTCGAATGTGCTTCCTGATCAATTCTGAAGTAGAGGGTTATGCCCCGCCAGGTGTGCAGGCTGGGTCAGGATGGCACCTTGGGTCCCCCTCTTTTCAGAGACATGCAGGGCTACCAGCTTCTCGTTCACAAAGGACCAGGTGAGGCTGAGACCAAACATGAAGGCATCTAGGCAGCTCATTTCTGGGATACTCAACAAGAGGAGGATGAGCAAGGGGGTCTCAAATCCCAAATATGTTGAGGAGGAAACTCGCTTTGGGAGCGGGAAGCCCTGGAGATGGATGGGAAGGCCTAGGTGCCGCAGTGGGGGTGGGACCTAATCGAGAAGGGGAGCCAGGTAGAAGGAACCCAGTCCAGGCACAGTGGTGGTGAGAAGGCGCGGCAGTGCTGCGTCCATGAGGGCGCCCCTCCTCCCTTTCCTCCCATCCCCAGACTCTAGTGCCCTTTAGGGTCCAGTTCAAAGTGCCCCCACCCCCAAAGTCCTTTCTGCTTTCTGACTTTGCTCTACTGTCTTCTAAAGATTCCAGCTCAGAACTTTATTACAGCATGCACCCATGTTCAGGCACTCGGTCGTGTCTGACTATTGTGACCCCAGGGATTGTAGCCCGCCAGGCTCCTCTGTCCATGAGATTCTCCAGGCAAGAACACTGGTGTGGGTGCCATGCCTCCTCCAGGGGGTCTTCCCGACCCAGAGACTGAACCCGTGTCTCTTGTAGTTCTGCATTAGTGGGAGATTCTTTACCCCGGGCCACCTGGATAGCCCACCTTGTCTGGACTATAACGCCCTTTCCAGGTGAGCAGTTTGGCATCTGAAAACAAATCACTTATTTCTACTTCCTTGTCTCGATCTACTGGTAACCAGACCCTTTGCTTTAAAAGTAGAATGGACTTGGAGTAAGCAGTGTTAGAACTGGTGTGGCTGCAATTGTGTGTCTGGACTTTCCCAGGGGACACATGAGGGGAAGACAGCTCTGTTCTGTTGCTTCTCCACTCGTGGCTGCCCAGTCCTAGTGAACTGCCCACGTGTGCAAATGCTCAACAGAGGGTTGGATACATGAGTCTGTGTCTTGCCCAGTTTGTTCACTACCTGTATCCTCCCACCAGAATGAAATATCCCTGAGAATAAGGTCTTGGTTTTGTTTACCACAGCATCCCCAGGGTGTTACACAGAGCCCTGAAACATTAGGGTCTTAATGAATACCAGATTAATGGAAGAATCGACTATTCTTTTGCTCCAGATATCAATCAGGCTGGAAAGTTTTAGTTTGTTTGCACCATGAAGGGGCTCATTCTGCACAATCGTTTTAGGGACAGTCTCACCAGCAAGAATGAAAGGGAGGTAGAAACAATCCGCACACCAATCAGCTGGCCAAGGGGCAGGCAGGTGTGCACTGGAATTATTGTTCTGCTGTGAAAAGGAAGTACTGATTCAGCTCCAGCATGGATGAACCTTGAAAACATTATGCTAAATGAAGGGAGCCAGACACAAAAGACCACATGTTGTCTGCTCCCATTTATATAAAATGTCCAGAACTGGCAACTCTACACAGACAGAGAGGAGACGAGTGGCTTCCAGGGGCGGGAGAGAGGGAGGGGAGGGAGTCTCTTTTCGAGGTGATAAAACTGCTCCTGAACTGGATAACGCCCAGCCTTGTGATGACACTGAAATCCACTGAATCCTGGGCTTCAAAGGCTGGGTTTCAGGGGTGAATCACGTCTCCACAGAGCTATTTGAAAAAGAAAAACCAAGGGGAGGATCACGCTTGATCTGAGCCTGCAAAGTTCTTCTCCCCCGGGAGCCTGTTCTGGGGCTCTTCACGGGGCCTCCTGAGAGCGTCCAGGCTACTGCTCCCGAGAAGCGCTCCCTTGGGTGTGGACCCCCCTGTGGCTGCAGAAGCGGCGGCAGCAGTCTCGCCAGCTGCCAAGGGCGGGAGTCAATGACGAGGGGGCTTCCCTGACGGCCCAGCGGTTAAGAGCCCACCTGCCAGCGCAGGGCACGCGCGCTCAGTCCCTGGTTTGGGAAGATTCCGCGGGGCAGCTCAGCCCCCGCGCTGCGGAAGCTCGTGAGCCCAGAGCCGGTTCTCTGCAGCAGGAGGAGCCGCTACAGTGAGCAGCCCGTGGAGCCTGGTCCCTGCTCGCCCACAGCGAGAGACGCTGCGCAGCAACAAAGAACCAGGCGACCAAAAGTAAATACACAAGAATTTAACAAAAAGAGTAAGTGAGGAATAAGATAGTAGAGGATGAAAGCTCTGGGTCACCTCTTGAATAATGATTCTAGAACTTCTGAAAAAATAGAACTTGATAACAACGTTAATATTTATTTTTGAAAACGTCTGTCAAGCAATTAGTCCTATATCTTTATAACCCTGCACTCTGTCCATTTTTTCCAACTCAGAAATCCTCAACTACCGAGACAGTTTTGCCCTCTAGAGAATATCCATCCATTTCTAGGGACAGTTTTGGTTGTTACACTGAGTGGGAGGCGCTAGTAGCATCTAGTCGGTTAGGCCAAGAAAGCCGCTGACTTTATCCTACAGAGCACAGGTCAGCTCCCTGCAGGCACAAGAATGAAATTCTTATACAGCCATCAGTATACCAAGGTTGAGAAACCCCACTGTGAACCCATCACCAACTTCCTGGTCCAAACTACCATCATCTCTTAATCGAAATTTTGCAGTAGTTTCCCAACAGATTTCTGTGCTTTCATGCCAAGCATTGCTAGAGAAATCTTCTCCAAACATAAATCTGATCATCTGTCACTGGCCACTGTTGGGCCAGTCAGACCAGTTGTTCCCGATTGCTGCTGTAACGACTTACCCAGACTCAGTGGCTTTGAAGAATAGAAAGGTGCTGTCTTCTATTTATCTGCCCATGTAATAGAGCATTTGAAAGATGGCAACATGCAGTTTGAGGAAAGGCAAGCTGTGAGTGGTCAGAAGACTCATTCCTCCCTGTCAGCTGTGGACAACGTAGGTACAAGCCATGTTCCAGCGCTCTCCACGACCACCTCAACAGTCACCAGTGAGATCTGGAGACCTTAAGGCTAAAGTATTCAGTGTCTTTGTGTTTATTTGCAGTAGTCTGGGTTTAAATATGCAAGTCCTGACATTGGCTGCATATTTCAACTTTACAGCCCAGCGAGTTTTCTCTGCAGATCGACATGTAGAAGAATCAGTAGCCGCTGGTGGTCTGAGGACAAGCAGAGGTTTTTCTCGCTGTCTGCCATTATTCCAAGAAGGAGAAAGGTTTTAGGCAAAGATAAATGGAAATTATCCAGTAGCTTCAAATATATTACTCCCCAGATCTCCTGTCTGAGTAAATCAGAGATACTCACAAGTAAGGATAACGAGATAATTAAAGACTAGTAAATAAAACTGTGGGGTGCTTTCTATCGTTAGCCCAGGACATGAATCTGATTATGAAACACTGACTCTGTATTTTGAAATGTCATATCAATTACATGAGACACTTTTACAGATCTCCTGGAAAAACATTTACATAAAATGATATTTTTATACACGATGTAAAGTACTGAAGTATAGATTTAATCAAAACTGTAAATAAGACTAAAGGTATGCTATAAGTGTAAAATATGCAAGCATAAAAAGTTTTAGCAAAATTTTAAATTGATTTCACTCTGCGTTGCATTGGTTTCCCTATTACCTGCATACCCAGCTCCCCAAGCTGCTCCTCCCCTGCTTCGGTTTAACACTCTTTCACTGGAGAGAAGACGCTGGGGGAAATACAGCAACAAACCCACAGCGTTGTTAAGTTTCTGTGTTTGGGGGAGAGGAATGTGAACTTAGTGCGCTTCTGCCTCGGTTGTGAATTTCGTTTTCAGTCTCTCCCTGGTCCCGGGAGGCCACATGGGCCCCTGGAGGGAGTCAGGCTTGGGTGGTGGGCTGAGACTTGGGCTTGAATTCCGCCTCTGAGCTGGAGCTGTCAGAGCGCTGTCTCTGGACGAATGACTTTCTCTGGGGCTGAGTTTCCTCACTTGTGAAGTGGGGTTCCGGCGCCCGCCTCCCGAGGCGTGGTGAGGGGGCCGGGGAGAGCCGGCAGTCTGCGGCGCGTCTGAGGCTTGCTTCTCCCGCGTCCAGCGCACCTCATTTCTGGGGCGGCTGAGACTCGGACCCTGTCTCCTCCCCGCGGCGGCAGCGACGGGCTGTAACCCGGGCATCCTTGGGTCCCGGGGGTGCTGCGGAATCGGAAGGGGCTCTTTGCTTCATTTCCGGAATCTCTTGAATCAGAATGTTTCACAGACCTTGACTTACAGAGGGTCTCCTTTTGCAAGCTGCTTTAGCCCCGATTCACCAAAGCAGGCTACACCAGTAGGCAGAGGTCAAATGAAACGTGAGAAGGGGAAGGGAGGCTGGAAAAGTTTGGTTTATGAAAACACCACAGTTGAGTAACCAACTTGTCCTAGTTTTCCTGGGACTGTCCTGGTTTAGCAGAGACTATTCCGTGCCCTGGAAAGCCCTCAGTGCTGGCAAAAACAGCATGCTCCATCACCCTACGCAATTTAAATTCTGCGATAGGCAGTCAGAAACAGGAAGGTTCACGGTTCCATAAGGCTGGGGTGAGAATAGGGAATGCCTCTAAATGACCACACGATTTCTGGTTAGGATGATGGAAATTTTCTAAACTTAGATGGTGGTGATGGCTGACAACTCCATAAACACACTAAAATCCTTCATCTCTTAAAAACAAGTTTGTTTGCCCGCGGCTGCTCTGGGTCCTGCGCCGCACACAGGCTTTCTCTGGCCGTGGCGAGCGGGGCTGCGCTCTGGTTGCGTGCGGGCTTCTCACTGCCCTGGCTCCTCTTGCGGGGCGCGGGCTCCAGGGGGTGGGTTCCGTAGCCGTGTGCGCAGGCCCAGCTGCCCTGAGGCAGGCGGAATCCTTCCCGACCGCGAACCGAACCCAGGCCAGTCTGTCGGCAGACAGACTCTCTGGATACCACTGGGCCACCGGGCAAGTCCCAGTTCAACTTGTACTCTTAAAACAGATGGCTTTCATGGTATGTGAATTATATCTCTGCAAGGTTGATTAAAAACTGATTATGAAATTATATTTCCATAATCAGGCATTTGATTTTTAAATAGAGAAATGAAATAATAATATCCTGCCCACAAAATGCATTAAGAATTTCAACTAAATTGTCTATCAAACTGAAAAAGATTAAGGTTGACAAAACTCAGATTTGATAAGGATATGAGGAAAATGTCTCATGTTCAAATGGTCAAAAGTGCAAATGAATAAAATGTTTAAATAGGACAGTTTTGTAGTATGAACCAAAGTGCAACATAGATACACTCTGACTCAGCAACTTTATTTCCAGATATGTATCCTAGGCAGATAATTGTCAAGTGTTCAGAGATATATGTGCAAAGATGTTCATCACAGATGGTTTGTAATAGAAACAATGGCTTATAATTAGAAGCAATCTAAATTTTCATTAGTGATGGATGGTTTGGATGAGTTATAACAAATCCATATAATGAAACACTTTTACTATGACAGCGTTGAGATGGTAATATAAATCCATATGTACATCTGACCGACTGTTCCAGTCTGCCTGGGACAGTCCTTCTCTTAGTACTGAAAGTCCCCACGTCCAGGAAAACCCCAGTCTCAGGCAAACAGATTGATTGTTGGTGTTGTTTGGTTGCTCAGCTGTGTCTGACTCTTTTGTGTTCCTGGCACTGTAGCCCGCCAGGCTCCTCTGTCCATGGGATTTCCCAGGCAAGAATCCCGGAGTGGGTTGCCATTTCCTTCTCCAGGGAATCTTCCCAACCCAGGGGTCGAACCAGATTCCCTGCTTCACCCCCTGAGCCAGCTGGCGTGGGTTCAAGTCCCTCTTCTGTTTCTTGCTATTGAACGTCCTTGGACAGGGCTCTGAGCCCCTCTCCACACCTTCGCTTCCTTATCTCTTAAGTGGATAAAATAATATCAGCCTCTAGGGCTGCAGTGCCATTCCATGATGTGACAATATATAAAGAGCTCCCGGGGAAGTGCCTGTCACTGTCCTTAACTGCTAATTTATGTTCCTTATCATCCTTCCTACATTCCATTTTGTCTCAGTAACTGAAAACTTATTTGAAACCATCAAAATCTTTATCATCCATGTGTAAAACAGTAGGTGATATGGCTTTATGAATAAAATCTCTTGTCAGTCTGTAGACTTTATTTTTGCCATAGCTTGACTACCTGGGTGGAGACAGGGCATGATAAGATAGCTTAAAAATACCTCACATCTGGGACAGCCTGCTAGTTTCACACAAAGAAAACTTGTGTTAATAAAATATTACTCCAGTTCATTGGAAACCTACACCAAAACCAGCTTCTCTGATTGTATAAACTGTCTCTACCTCGCTGCTGCTTTTGGCCAAAGCCATCATGAAGCTCAGTTACAGAACTGGGGGCTAAGCATCGGAAACGGGGTGCTAAGCATCGGAACTGGGGGCTAAGTGTCGGAAACGGGATGCTAAGTGTCAGAACTGGGGGCTAAGCATTGGAAATGGGGTGCTAAGTGTCGGAGCTGCGAGTGTGTTGCCTACCACTCACAGGGTGAAGTGCTCAGCGATTCAGAGCTTCTTTGTGACTCTCAAGCTCTTCACTTAGAGGTTGTCCTGCACACAGTTTAGGGCTCTGGACCCAATGTGTTTCATTCAGAGGTTCATATTTCCAGGCGAGTTGGCAGTCATTTCTAAAGAGCTTTATTGTTTTGTTAAGTTTTCCAAATATAGGCATAAGTCATAGCTGGAGGACAAGAATTCATTCACCAAGGATCTCATTCACCCACCCTTCCTTCTATCCATCTTCCTTCCTTCTGTCTACCCTTCCATCCAACCAGCAATATTTATTATAACCCAATGATGCAACTGTTCCATTCATTTCCACCAGTTTGTAGTAAGTACCTTCTATACATTTAGAAGGTTGCGCTTGTTGAGTGTCAGGGATTAACAGAGGAGACAGTCATATTTCTTAACTGTGCAGGGTTTGTGTTCAAGGACGGAGGCATTAACAAAACAGCCCTATATATGCATATACATGTATTATATATAATGATAAATTTGATAAATGCAGTGAAAGAAAGGTCATAGAGACATGAGCACTTATAATGATAATAGGAGGAAATGTACTTTAATCCATGGGGAAACAGAAGTTTTCCCAAGAGAGTGAAGATTGTGCTGAGGTCTAAAGAGTACATAAGAGTTAATTAGTAAAGGAAAAGAGGAGCAAGTGTTCAGGGAAAAGGGGGCGGGCATGTCCGGTCCTATGCTGGAGGGATGATGGTAGGAAGGAGGGGATTGAAAATCTTGAGTGGGGCAGAGAGAAGGCAGGAGCAGAGCTTGGTAGAGACCATGTAGAGCTCTGTAGGCCATTTAAGAAGTTTGGAAAAAATCCTCAGCGCATCCAAAATGCACTGAAAACTTTTCAGCAGGGGTGTCTATCAGGTGAGGGAAGAACAGGCTAAAAGGGCTGGTGTGTGGATAATTCAGTCACAAGACTTTATCAGCAACCTAGATGGGAGATGCTGGAGCCTTGAACTGACATTGTGTTAAAACCATGTGAACTGATGGAGAAAGATTTTATGCTAGGGTCCAGTGAGGCAACTAGAGATGTAACGTACGGACAAATGAACTCGCGAGTAAATCACATCACTAGTATGGCAACAAGTGGTGTGGCAGCCGTCTGAAATAGGAGTTAGAGGGTCAGAATAGCTTTATGAGACGGGGAATTAGGGAGGGCCGTGAAGGACAATGAGGGAGGGACTCAGAGGGCATCTCAGATTGGTGGAGCAAGTGAGCAAAGCCAGAGAGGAAAGAATTTGCATGGTTTGTATAGAGGAAGCTGAGGAGAAAAATAAAAATAAAAAAAAAATGCTGAGACGGATGGTACAGAGCAGCTGTGACAGTCTTTCCAGACAAAGTGATTAGTCATGACTCTTAATTTCATGGCAGAAAACTGACTCAGACTGGTTCAAGGAAAAAAGTGAATGTATTTGCTGATACAGATGAAAAGGACATATGTAAGTGACATCAGGTAAAGCTCGATCCAGGTGCTCAAGTAACGGTGCCAAGACCTTTTCTCTCTCCATGTCTTGACTTTGCTTTTTTCTGAACGATGATATCAGCTGATCTAGGTTTACTTACCAATTACACAATCCAGGTGTTACTTTTAGCAAAAGTTGGAGATACAGTCTTACTGGCATAGCTGATATCACATGTCCATCCTTGAACCAGTCATTGAGGCCAGGACACAGGATATTCAGTGCTCTGATGCCTGGATTAAAAATATTTCTCTCAAACTGGGGAGAGGATCAAGGGCCCCTTCCCCAAGTCAAATGGACTGAGAGAAGGGGGGAGGGTCCCCCACTTGGCAGAAGTGCCTTTATTCTAAGAGATTCCCTCTTGATGTGAGAGAAATGAACTGTGATGACATTGTGGGACACATACTTCATTTTAAAACCATGAAGGTTCTTTGCTTTATGGAACAAACACATCTACATTTTATCCTCAAGATTGGTGAGTGATGTCTCCTAGAAGCGAGAGAGTCTTCAAATGTCTGACTCAGGTTCCTAAGACTGGGGTCAAATACCAGGTTCATATCTATGCTCTCTTTTCAAAGTTGACATTACCTTGTTCATATGATTTTTTAAAAATAAAACAGAAAGAACACTGTCATAGAATTGGGAATTGAGTCATATTTGGAAGGCGAAGTGAATAGACTTGAGTCATTCTTTTCCGTTTTTTTAGTAGAGGGAGATTCGTATGGGTCTTTGATTGTGTATTCGAGTAAGGTATGTCCTTGACAGTGATTCAAGAGAGGTGTCTCATTTAGAGCACCTGTTAGCCCGTAAGTTATGTTTTTCATTTACTTCTCTGAATTCTTTCATCTTTAAGCATATATATTTTTTAAATTTAATTTTATGTTCTTTCATCTTATCTTGATTAAGCTTTGGAAGGCTTTAATCAAGGTCTTATTCTGGCCGATAATTGATTTTAAGGTATTCTTTCTTGGTTTGTAATAGTTTTGTTGTTGTATAATTAAAAACAAAATTAAAATATTTCTGCCCCCTCACTTTTGCAAAGCCTATAATCTAGCTCCTAGAGACACAACAGGAGTGTCACAATCAGAGGCAGAGCATGGAGCCTTCACTGCTGTTGCAAGTAAATTAAAACCCTAGTCATAGGAAACAAAGCAAATATTGAACCATTTCCCAGGAATGATGAAATTTGATGGTAAATTAATTCCCCCATTCAACAACCTTATCTTTAGTCTTTTCAGGGTTCCAGGACAAATGGGCGTAAGGATTGTATTGTCCTTGCCTAGCACAGCTCTCACTGCGCTCGTGTGGCTTGCAGGTCCCCACAGAAGTCACGCAGAGCCCAGACCCAGCAAAGGTGGACCTGAAAGGGAACTACACAAGCCCCAGGCCTCCTCCTGGGCCCTGCTCCCCGCTTGCCAGAAGGGCTGTTATCCAAAGAATTCCAAAGATGCCTCCAAGATTCCCACGTCCAGGTTATTCCATCAGGCACTAATCTAGACACTTCTCTAAAGAGATTTGGCAGCAGCAATGAAGGCCCTGAGTCAGGTGACCTGAGGTATGATAGGCCTTCTTTAATTAAATATTTTCACTGGCTTGTGTCAGAATCAAGAGCCAGAGACATTCAGGAATCTTCAAGAATTCATGGCACCAGGGCAGTCCTGTTCTGAAGATGGGAAGGACCATGGGCAAGGACCAAAAGGTACCACGTGGAAAGTGAGAACTATTCTTGGCTGACAGTGAGGAAACAGGACCTCTGTCCTTAAAACACAAGTAATTGAATTCTGCCAACAATTTGAATGAGCCTGAAAGCTGATTCTCTCCCAAAACCTCCATAAGAGAGTTCAGTCCTGCCAAGACCCAGATTTCCACCTGGTGAGACACTAAGATGAGGACGCAACTGAGCCTGTGCAGACCTCTGACCTTCAGACCTACAGAAACCAGAGGGGGGGGGGGGAGTAACATAACAAGTGGATGTTGTCACTAGCTACAGTTTGTGACATTTTGTTACACTGGATAGAAATCTAATTCTGGAGTTTCAAAGCAGAAACTTAAGGTCACATAGAAATAATTAGACACTAAGAGCTTCTAAATATTGCTGAGCTGTTAAAGGCATATGAACCTGGGATGCAACTGATGATTCGTGTGTCTCGGTACTTGTCTGGCACATTTTTTAAGTGTATTTTTTCAATGAGGAGATAAAAGAAGAATTAAAATCTAATAATGCTCTATTCAGAAAAATATTTTAGTGACACTCCATCATAAGATTAAGAGCAGAGTGAAGGGAGAAAGAAAATACAAACTCTTGAATACAAGTTCTATGATGATAGAAATGTGTTCATCAATGCCAAAGAATGCTCAAACTATCGCACAATTGCACTCATCTCACATGCTAGTAAAGTAATGCTCAAAATTCTCCAAGCCAGGCTTCAGTAATACATGAACCATGAACTCCCTGATGTTCAAGCTGGTTTTAGAAATGGCAGAGGAACCAGAAATCAAATTGCCAACATCCGCTGGGTCATCGAAAAAGCAAGAGAGTTCCAAAAACATCTATTTCTGATTTATTGACTATACCAAAGCCTTTGACTGTGTGGATCACAATAAACTGTAGAAAATTCTGAAAGAGATGGAAATACCAGACCACCTGACCTGCCTCTTGAGAAATCTGTATGCAGGTCAGGAAGCAACAGTTAGAACTGAACATGGAAGAACAGACTGGTTCCAAATAGGAAAAGGAGTACGTCAAGGCTGTATATTGTCACCCTGCTTATTTAACTTCTATGCAGAGTACATCATGAGAAACGCTGGACTGGAAGAAACACAAGCTGGAATCAAGATTGCTCGGAGAAATATCAATTACCTCAGATAAGCAGATGACACCACCCTTATGGCAGAAAGTAAAGAGGAACTAAAAAGCCTCTTGATGAAAGTGAAAGAGGAAAGCAAAAAAGTTGGCTTAAAGCTCAACATTCAGAAAACGAAGATCATGGCATCTGGTCCCATCACTTCATGGGAAATAGATGGGGAAACAGTGGAAACAGTGTCAGGCTATTTTGGGGGCTCAAAAATCATTGCAGATGGTGACTGCAGCCATGAAATTAAAAGACGCTTACTCCTTGGAAGAAGAGTTATGACCAGCCTAAATAGTATATTCAAAAGCAGAGACATCACTTTGCTGACTAAGGTCTGTCTAGTCAAGGCTATGGTTTTTCCAGTGGTCATGTATGGATGTGAGAGTTGGACTGTGAAGAAGGTTGAGCACTGAAGAACTTATGCTTTTGAACTGTGGTGTTGGAGAAGACTCTTGAGAGTCCCTTGGACTACAAGGAGATCCAACCAGTCCATTCTGAAGGAGATCAGCCCTGGGATTTCTTTGGAAGGAATGATGCTAAAGCTGAAACTCCAGTACTTTGGCCACCTCATGCAAAGAATTGACTCATTGGAAAAACTCTGATGCTGGGAGGGATTGGGGGCAGGAGGAGAAGGGGACGACAGAGGATGAGATGGCTGGATGGCATCACGGACTCGATGGACGTGAGTCTGATTGAACTCCGGGAGTTGGTGATGGACAAGGAGGCCTGGCGTGCTGAGATTCATGGGGTCGCAAAGATTTGGACACGACTGAGTGACTGAACTGAACTGAACTGAATTCTTCTTATATCCCCAGTGAAAAGTCTTCACTGAAAAAATGAAATAAAGAGGGAGAGATTTGTCAATGCCTAGGGTAGCCTGGTGGGCTATCGTCTATGGGGTCGCACAGAGTCGGACATGACTGAAGCCACTTAGCAGCAACAGCAGCAGCAGCAGAGACATTTTTGGTTGTCACATCTGGGAGAGGTTGCTCCTGGAATCCAGGTAGAGACTGGGGATGTCCAATTGTGCGGGAAAGCTCCTCCCACCTCCTCCACCCACCGCCCCAACACACACACACGGGGTTATTTAGCTGGAAATATCAATAGTGCTGAGTACTATTAGAGCATTATATTTCTAACTGAGATGGGCTTCTTTTCTCCTACTTCCTTATCGTGGCCTGGTTTCCGCAGATACTATGTTCTTGATGGTTTTCTAGAATATTTCATCATCTGTCTCAATCTCAGTCTTTGAAATCCATCTGATTTCTTAGCTCCTATGCATTCAGTAGGGCTTCCCAGGTGGCAGAGTGGTAAAATGATCCATCTGCCAATGCAAGAGACGCAGGAGACGCGAGTTTGATCCCTGGGTTGGGAGGATCCTCTGGAGGAGGAAATGGAAGCCTACTCCAGCAGTCTTGCCTGGAGCATCCCACGGACAGAGGAGCCAGGCGGGCTGCAGTCCGTGGGGTCGCGTAGCGTCAGGCACGACCGGGCACGTAGCACGTGTGCCTTTACTGGGCGTTTGGCTCCTTGCATCCTTGCCCCATCACCATCTTCATCCCAGCCCGGCCGGGACTCAGCCATTATACTGAGTCCCAAGTATATGCAACTGAGCAAGCCACATTTCCTGTCCTCAAAGAACCGTGGACACACATTCAGTGAAGTAGGCCATGGTATTATTCTCACTGTAACAGACATAAGCGAAAGGTGACGCTTTGAGGCTGAATAGTAGAAAATGAACGTGTTCCTAGAAAAATACTTCACATTGTCTTTGTTGACAGGCTTAGGTACAAAGAAATGATGTTAATTATTTTATGTTGTCCTAGAGCTTTCTATGTTGCAGAGTGCTTTTAGACATGCTATCTCCTTTCATACACTAACAAGCCCAAGGCCAGGTAGGCCAAGTATTACTGACTACATTTTGCTGATGAATAAAGAGAAACTCAGGGAAGTTACAAGCTTTGCTAAGAGCGCATAGTTGTTAAATCATGGGGAGTGTGGGGAGGAGATGGTTCCCAGAAGGAGCAGGATGGCCAGGCTCACAGCAGTGGGTATTTATCGGTTAGTCGAGATACCTTTCAACATTTTAATAACCAGAGTCACCAGTTAGGGTCTTCCCTGGTGGTTCAGTTGTAAAGAATCTGCCTCCAGTGCAGGAGACACAGGTTCAGTCCCTCGCCAGGAATATCCCCTGGAGAAGGAGATGGCAATCCACTGGGATTCTCACCCAGGAAATCCGAAGGACAGAGGAGCCTGGTGGGCTGCAGTCCATGGGTCAGAAAGAGCTGGGCACAACTTAGCAACTAAATGAGATCAGTTATACCATCTGACCATCAGCCCGACTTCCAAACCAGGTACATTATCAACTCCTGATGCTTCATTCCAAAGAGTTTATCAATTTTCTTTTTAAAAATACCTTTTATAGTTAAAAGTTACCTACACACGTTATTAAAATATCAGTAGTGCTAAAGTATATAAAAAAGAAGGAAATGTTTTTCTCTTTCCCCAGAAAACCAGTCCCTCAGTCCCTTCCCTAGAGGCAATGCCAACTTCTTCTGTATCATTTACAAAATTTTGCATAAAACCTATGAACTGTTAGATACAAATGAGACTGTGCATTTCTCATGGGTTTGCTCCTAGCATTTTCTGCTTAATGTAAATATTCTGTATCATAGTACATAGGTCACCTCATTCTTTTTCATTGCTATAGAGGACTATCTTATTGGAACTATTTATTTATCATATATAATCAATAGATTATATGACACATATTACATATTGTATTTATAATGAATATATATTACATCCTTAAGTTATTACAGAATACCTATTCATATACAAATGCAGAATTTATACATCCATTCTCATAATCTGTAAATAAATATAGATTATTTATTTACCTACAAAAGCCACTAATGGAGAAGGCAATGGCACCACACTCCAGCACTCTTAACCTGGAAAATCCCATGGATGGAGAAGCCTGGTGGGCCATAGACCATGGGGTTGCTAAGAGTCGGACGTGAATGAGTGACTTCAATTTCACTTTTCACTTTCATGCATTGGAGAAGGAAATGGCAACCCATTCCAGTGTTTTTGCCTGGAGAATCCCAGGGACGGGGGAGCCTGGTGGGCTGCCATCTATGGGGTCTCACAGAGTCAGACATGACTGAAGTGACTTAGCAGCAGCAGCAAAGCCACTAAATCAGGGATGGGAAAACTATGGACCAAGGGCTACATCCAGCCTACCACCTAATTTTATGAGTAAAGTTTTAGTGAAACATGGACATACCTATTTGTTTATTTAACAGCAGAGCTGAGTAATTGTGACAGAGACCATACTGCATGAGAAGCCATATTTACCATCTGGTCTTTTGCAGCAAATTTTGGCTGTGTTGCATATGGTTTACTTATTTATTTATTTTAAATTATAAAATGGAAAAGTATAAATTATTTAAACTGTATCGATTAAATAACTAAACTTTGTGTGGCTTGGTTTTGGTTTAACTATTACTAGAGACATTTAGATTGTTTTTAGCCTTCTACAATAGATGCTGCAGTGAATGTTTTTATATGTAAGTTTATTGGCAAAATAAACTTGGATGGAATTCAAGATGCTGGAGTAGGAGGACATGTGGTCATCTTCTCCTGCAAAAACTCCAAGATTACAACTCGCTGCTGAACAACCATCGACAGGAGAATGTTGGATCCCACCAAAAAAGATGCCCCACATCCAAGGGCAAAGGAGAAGCCCCAGAAAGACGGTAGGAGGGGTGAAATTGCATTTAGAATCAAACCCCGTACCTGCCAGAGACACTTGGAGGGCTCAAACAAAACGTGCATGCCAGGAAAGGCCACAGAGACTGAGCCAGACGCACCTTTGAATGTCTCCTGTGCAGGTTCAGGAGGCAGCCACCTGCCGCAGGGGCAGGGGCTCTGGGTGCAGTAGACCTGGGTGTGGCATAAGCCCTCTTGGAGGAGGTCGCCATTAACCCCACCATAGAGCCGCCAGAACTTACACGGGTCGGGGAAATAGATTCTTGGGGAGAATAACAGAACCTTGTGCATACCAGCACACAGGAGAAAGTAGCAGTGACCCCACAGGAGGCTGACCCGGACTTGCCCGGGAGTTGCAGGAGTCTCCCCGGGAGGCGTGGTCAGTGGCGGCCCGAGGCGGGGCTGGGGCGCCGGGTGCGGAAGCACGTGCGTGGGCCCTTGCGAAGGAACTGGCCACTGTCCTCACTGCCTCCACCAGAGTTTGGCCTCAAGTCAGACAACAGGGAGGGAACAACCCTGCCCATCAATGGAAAACTGGGTGGAAAATTTATGGAGCATGGCCTCAGCCATCAAAACAAGACCCAGTTTCCCCCTGTCAGTCTCTGCCATCAGGAAACTTCCATAAACTTCTTATCCTTACCCATCAGAGGGCAGACAAAATGAAAACCACAATCACAGAAAACTAAACAAACTGATCACATGGACTACAGCCTTGTCTAACTCAATGAAACTATGAGCCATGCTGTGTAGGGCCACCCATAACGGATGGGTCATGGTGGAGAGTTCTGACAAAACGTGGTCCACTGGAGAAGGGAATGGCAAACCACTTCAGTATTCTTGCCTTGAGAACTCCATGAACAGTATGAAAAGGCAAAAAGATAGGACACTTAAAGAGGAATTCCCCAGGTCGGTAGGTGCCCAGGATGCTACTGGAGATCAGTGGAGAAATATCTCCAGAAAGAATGAAGAGACAGAGCCAAAGCAAAACCAGTACCCATTTGTGGATGTGACTGGTGATGGAAGTAAAGTCCGATGCTGTGAAGAGCAATATTGCATAGGAACCTGGGATGTTAGGTCCATGAATCAAGGCAGATTGGATGTGGTCAAACAGGAGATGGCAAGAGTGAATGTCGACATTCTAGGAATCAGTGTACTAAAATGGACTGGAATGGGTGAATTTAACTCAGATGACCATTATATCTACTACCGTGGGCAGGAATCCCTCAGAAGACATGGAGTAGCCATCATGGTCAACAGAGGAGTCCAAAATGCAGTACTTGGATGCAATCTCAAAGACAACAGAATGATCTCTGTTCATTTCCGAGGCAAACCATTCAATATCACAGTAATCCAAGTCTATGCCCCAACCAGTAATGCTGAAGAAGCTGAAGTTGAACGGTTCTATAAAGACCTACAAGACCTTCTCTAACTAATACAAAAAAAAAAAAAAAATTGACCTTTTCTTTATAGAGAACTGGAATGCAAAAGTATGAAGTCAAGAGAGAACTGGAGTAACAGGCATATTTGGCTCTGGAGTACAGAATGAAGCAGGGCAAAGGTTAACAGAGTTTTGCCAAAGAGAACACCTGGTCATAGCCTGGAACAGATCAGCTTTCATTTAAACCCCAAACCCACTTCCAACAACACAAGAGAAGACTCTATGCATGAATATCACTAGATGCTCAACACCAAAACCAGATTGATTATATTCTTTGCAGCCAAAGATGGAGAAGCTCTATACAGTCAGCAAAAGCAAGGCGGGGGCTGACTGGCTCAGATCATGAACTCATTATTGCCAAATGCAGACTTAAATTGAAGAAATAGGGAAAATCACTAGACCATTCAGGTATGATCCAAATCAAATCCCTTAGGATTGTACAGTGGAAGTGACAAGCAGATTTAAGGGATTAGATCTGAGAGACAGAGTGCCTGAAGAACTCTGACAGACGTTCATGAGACTGTACAGGAGGCAGTGATCAAGACCATCGCCAAGGAAAAGAAATGCAAAAAGTAAAATGGCTGTCTGAGGAAGCCTTATAAATAGCTGAGAAAAGAAGAGAAGTGAAAGGCAAAGGAGAAAAGAAAAGACACACTCATCTGAATGCAGAGTTCCAAAGAATAGCAAGAATAGCCTTCCTCAGTGATCAATGTAAAGAAATAGAGGAAAACAATAAAATGGGAAAGACTAGAGATCTCTTCAGAAAATTAAAGATTCCAAGGGAACATTTCATGCAAAGACAGGCACAACAAAGAACAGAAATGGTCTGGACCTAACAGAAGCAGAAGATATTAAGAAGAGGTGGCAAGAATATACAAAAGAACTATACAAAAAGGACCATCCTGGCCCAGATAATCACGATGGTGTGATCACTCACCTTAGGCCAGACATCCTGGAATATGAAGTCAAGTGGACCTTAGGAAGCATCACTAAGAAGGAAGCTAATGGAGGTGATGGAATTCCAGTTGAGCTCTTTAAAATCCTGAAAGATGCTGTGAAAGTGCTGTACTCAATATGCCAGCAAATTTGGAAAACTCAACAGTGGTCACAGGACTGGAAAAGGTCAGTTTTCATTTCAATCCCAAAGAAAGGCAATGCCAAAGAGTGCTCAGACTACCACACAATTGCATTCATCTCACATGCTAGCAAAGTAATGCTCAAAATTCTCCAAGCCAGCTTCAACAGTACATGAACCATGAACTTCCAGATGTTCAAGCTGGATTTAGAAAAGGCACAGAGACTAGAGATCAAGTTGCCAACATCTGCTGGATCATCAAAAAAGCAAGAGAGTTCCAGGAAAACGTCTACTTCTGCTTTATTGACTACATCAAAGCCTTTGACTATATGGATCACAACAAACTTTGGAAAATTCCTCAAGAAATGGGAATATCAGACCACCTTACCTGCCTCCTGAGAAATTTGTATGCAAGTCAAGAAGCAACAGGTAGAACTGGACATGGAACAACAGACTGGTTCCAAATCAGGAAAGGAGTATGTCAAGGCTGTATATTGTCACCCTGCTTATTTAACTTAAATGCAGAGTACATCATGTGAAATGCCAGGCTGGATGAAGCACAAGCTGAGATCAAGATTTCCAGGAGAAATATCAACAACCTCAGATTTGCAGATGACACCACCTTTATGGCAGAAAGCAAAGAAGAACTAAAGAACCTCTTGATAAAAGTGAAAAAGGAGAGTGAAAAAGTTGGCTTAAAGCTCAACATTCAGAAAACTAACATCATGGCATCCGGACCCATCACTCCATGGCATATAGATGGGAAACAATGGAAACAGTGAGAGACTTTATTTTGGGGGCTCCAAAATAACTGCAGATGGTGACTGCAGCCATGAAATTAAAAGATGCTTACTCCTTGGAAGAAAAGCTATGACAAGTCTAGAAACATATTAAAAAGCCTAGAAATATGTTAAAAACATATTAAAAACATTACTTTGCCAACAAAGGTCCGTCTAGTCAAAGCTATGGTTTTTCCAGTGGTCATGTATAGATGTGAGAGTTGGACTATAAAGAAAGCTGAGCACTGAAGAACTGATGCTTTTGAACTGTGGTGTTGGAGAAGACTCTTGAGAGTCCCTTGCAGCAAGGAGATCCAACCAGTCCATTCTAAAGGAGGTCAGTCCTGAATATTCACTGGGAGGACAGATGCTGATGCTGAAACTCCAATACTCTGGCCACTTGATGCTAAGAACTGACTCATTGGTAAAGACCCTGATGCTGGGAAAGATTGAAGGCAGGAGGAGAAGGGGATGATAGAGGGTAAGATGATTGGATGGCATCACTAAGTTGATGGACATGAGTTTGAGTAAGCCTCAGGAGCTGGTTATTGACAGGAAGGCCAGGTGTGCTGCAGTCCATGGGGTCACAAAGAGCGGATACAACTGAGCGACTGAACCGAACTGAACTTACTGGTTAAAAAAAAAAAAAGTGGAAAAAAGTGACCGTGCATATAGGGTAAATACTTAGCAGGAGAATCTATGGGATCATCATTAAGTACCCTTTGCATTTTTATAGATGTTTCCTCTATAATGCCCTCTGGAAAGATGGCACTGTTCTTCATTTACACAGTAGCACTTGAAAATTTATGTTTTTTCATGGGCTCACCAAACCCTGTATATTGATCTTTGCTTTTTAAAAATTACGAGTGTAAGCAAATGTCTTTATGTTCAAAAGTCATATTGTACCCCTCTAAAACAAGAAATTACTATTTTCTCTCACTTTTATAAATTGGAAAAATAGTCTTTTAAAGTATTCTTTTGCTCCAGGGAAGTTAGTATTTTGTCATATTGATTTTAAATACTTTGTTAGACACCTGTGTTTTTTATAATAAACGCAAAATAATTCAACTAGTGAGATCTATAACCCATTTCTTAGATTGTTCCTATTTCTAGACTAGAAAGATCTTGCTTAGAAGTGAGCTTAATTTTTTAAAGTATTATATTTTCTTCTAGTGCTTTTAAGGTTTTGTTTCTTACTAGTCTTATTACTGCCCCATTTGAGATGATTTTTGGTGGAAGAAATGATGTAGAGCTTCAATTTTAATTTACTTTATATTTAGAAGACTTTGAGGAGTCCCAAATATATTCATTGAATAATTTATCTTTCTTCTGCTGTTTTAAAATGAAAACTTTCTCATAAAGCAAATCTCCACCTGTATTTGTGTCAGCTTCATCATTCAGCTTTGTCCCATTAATCTTTCTCTCCACTCCTATGTCAGGAATTGTGCTAAGAAATTTGCATTCATTATCTCAATAAATTACTCTATCTTTATAATATTTTATATTTCAAGGCTGATCTCACCATCTACTTACTCTGCTGTTTCAGTTTTTCTGGTTATTTTTGTATCATTAATTTTCCCTGAGACTTTAATTAACTTTTTCCTTCCTTAAAAAAACAAAACAAAACAAAAACAGTCAATGAAATACACTTCTTGGGGTTTTAATAGTGATCACATTACATTCTTACGTTAGGGGAAAATTTGATAGTTTCATAAAACTGACCTATGTTAGAAAAGAGTGGCAGGTATCTTTTCTATTAATTGATTAATAAATTGTATTAATTTAGTAGTACCTCTCATAGCATATTAGTTATATTTTATAGGTTTTTAAAGATCCTATATATTTCCTATTAAATTTATTTGCTGGTATTTGAAAACTTTTTTTCTTGCTTTTTAAAAAAGAGTCTGTTCTTCCTTTATACTTCTAGTTATCTCTATTGACATCTATTTTATATATCTGTGTGCTGCTGCTGCTGCTAAGTCGCTTCAATGGTGTCTGACTCTGTGCGACCCCATAGACAGGGGTCCACTGTCTCTGGGATTTTCCAGGCAAGAACACTGGAATGGGTTGCCATTTCCTTCTCCAATGCATGAAAGTGAAAAGAGAAAGTGAAGTCGCTCAGTCGTGCCCTACTCTTAGCGACCCCATGGACTGCAACCTACCAGGCTCCTCTGTCCATGGGATTTTCCAGGCAAGAGTACTGGAGTGGGATGCCACTGCCTTCTTCAATATCTGTGTACAAAATTGTTATTAAAATATCGACTGTTCTTAAAATAATAAATACAAAATTTAATCAGATGTCTTTTTTTAATCATGTTTAGAACATCATAGGTTTTGTGCCCACAGACTGCCCAATAGGATAAATTATGTTAATAGGTTATGAACCTTATTTGGGCATGGTAAATCTATATGTTAACATGTTAATTTTGCTGTTATTAGTATTTTGTTTAAAATTTTTTGTATGAATATTTATAAGTCAGATCAGTTGGCTGTTTTCCTTTGCTTTGTCAAAGGTTGATGTTGATGGTGTCAGGGTTTCATAAAATGACTTGTGATGTGTTTTTCCTTTCTGTGTGTTCTAGAACAGTTTAAGTGGTTTGGAATTATCTATTCATTGAAGGGACATTGAATTCATTTGTGAAAATTGCAGGCCATCAGTGAACGCTTTGGTGGAGGGCAAAGAGAGCCTCTTGGGTTGGATTCCCTAAAAGCAGAGCCTGAGACGAGGATTCATGTGAAAGAGAGTTTTTGAGGAGGTGCCCCCAGGAGAAGTGAAGAGGGAAGTGGGAAGAAGCTAAGCAAGGCTGTGGTCTAAGCTGGCCTGGGGCCTCGGCTTGATCCTGGGTGCAGGCCTGGGGCAAGAACAGCATCATAGAGGCAGCCTTCTTGAGACTGGATGTCCAATGTGAGTTGCTCAGTCACGTCTGATTCTTTGTGACTCCACGGACTGTCGCCCACCAGGCTCCTCTATCCATGAAATTCTCTAGGCAAGAATATTGGAGTGGGTGCTCATCCCCTGGGTAGATCTTCCTGATGCGGGGATCAAACCTGGGTCTGCTGCACTGTAGGCAGATTCTTTACCAGGGAAACTGAGAGCTTACAGTGAATGGTGTCAAATTCGTGATCTCCAAAGAAGATTTAACTTTAGGACCAGGGACCAGGCTTGATCACCCAAGAGCTTTTGTGTAGCAGAGTTTTATGAAAGTGAAAAGGGACACAGAAAGCTTCTGACACAGACATTAGAAGGGGAGAATGCCCCCTCTCTGGTGTTAGCAAGGGAGTTATATACTTTTAAATTAGTTATTATAATAAATCAACAGAATGTCTCAAGGGCATAAAGATCTTACTAGATCCACTCACATAATTTACATTTTAAGATAACAGGATTAGCCAGAAGGTTTTCAGAAAGGAGAAACTGTCCTCAAGGAGGATACATTGTTGTTGTATATTCCCTAGTACAGAGTTTAAACTGAGTTTTTTTGCTGTGTACAGTATGAAAAGGCAAAAAGATAGGACACTTAAAGATGAATTCCCCAGGTCGGTAGGTGCCCAGGATGCTAATGGAGATCAGTGGAAAAATAACTCCAGAATGAATGAAGAGTCAGAGCCAAAGCAAAAACAACACCCAGTTGTGGTTGGGATTGGTGATAGAAACAAGGTCTGATGCTGTAAAGAGCAATATTGCATAGGAACCTGGAATGCCAGGTCCATGAATCCAGGCAAATTTGATGTGGTCAAACAGGAGATGGCAAGAGTGAACATCGACATTCTAGGAATCAGTGAACTAAAATGGACTGGAATGGGTGAATTTAACTCAGATGATCATTATATCTACTACTGTGGGCAGGAATCCCTTAGAAGAAATGGAGTAGCCATCATAGTCAACAAAAGAGTCCAAAATGCAGTACCTGGATGCAATCTCAAAAACAACAGAATGATCTCTATTCATTTACAAGGCAAGCCACTCAATATCACGGTAATCCAAGTCTATGCCCTGAGCAGTATTGCTGAAGAAGCTGAAGTTGAATGATTCTATGAAGACCTACAAGACCTTCTAGAACTAACACCCAAAAAAATATGTCCTTTTCATTATAGGGAACTGGATTGCAAAAGTAGGAAGTCAAGAAACACCTGGAGTAGCAGGCAAATTTGGCTTTGGAGTGCAGAATGAAGCAGGGCAAAGGCTAATAGAGTTTTGCCAAGAGAACACACTGGTCATAGCAAACACCCTTTTCCAACAACATAAGAGAAGACTCTACACATGGACATCACCAGATGGTCAATACCGAAATCAGATTGATTATATTCTTTGCAGCCAAAGATGGAGAAGCTCTATACAGTCAGCAAAATCAAGACTGGAAGTTGACTGTGGCTCAGATCATGAACTCCTCATTGCCAAATTCAGACTTCAGTTGAAGAAAGTAGGGAAAACCATTAAACCATTCAGGTATGACCTAAACCAAATCCCTTATGATTATACAGTGGAAGTGAGAAATAGATTCAAGGGATTAGATCTGATTAACAGAGTGCCTGATGAACTATGGACACAGGTTTGTGACAATCAAGACCATCCCCAGAAAAATAAATGCAAAAAAGCAAAGCTGTCTGAGGAAGCCTTACAAATAGCTGAGAAAAGAAGAGAAACAAAAAGCAAAGGAGAAAAGGAAAGATATAAGCATCTGAATGCAGAGTGCCAAAGAATAGCAAGGAGAGATAAGAAAGCCTTCCTCAGTCATCAGTGCAAAGAAATAGAGGAAAACAACATAATGGGAAAGACCAGAGATTTCTTCAAGAAAATTAGAGATACCAAGGGAATATTTCATGCAAAGATGGGGACAATAAAGGACAGAAATGGTATGGACCTAACAGAAGCAGAAGATATTAAGAAGAGGTAACAAGAATACACAGAAGAACTGTACAAAAAGATCTTCATGACCCAGATAATCATGATGATGTGATCACTCATCTAGAGCCAGACATCTTGGAATGTGAAGTCAAGTGGGCCTTAGGAAGCATCACTACGAACAAAGCTAGTGGAGGTGATGGAATTCCAGTTGAGCTATTTCAAATCCTAAAAGATGATGCTGTGATAGTGTTGCACTCAATACGCCAGCAAACTTGGAAAACTCAGCAGTGGCCACAGGACTGGAAAAGGTCAGTTCCAATCCCAAAGAAGGGCAATGACAAAGAATGTTCAAACTACAACACAGTTGCACTCATTTCACATGCTAGGAAAGTAATCCTCAAAATTCTCCACATTAGGCTTTAAAAGTTCATGAACTGAGAACTTCCAGGTGTAGAAGCTAGATTTAGAAAAGACAGAGAAATCAGAGATCAAATTTCCAACATCCTTTGGGTCATAGAACAAGCAAGAGAGTTCCAGCAAGAACATCTACTTCTGCTTCATTGACTACACAAAAGCATCTGACTGTGTGGATGACAGACTGTGGAAACTCTTAAAGAGACGGGAAAACCAGACCACCTTACGTGTCTCAAGAAACTGCAGGTAGAACTGGACATGGAACAAGGACTGGTTGAAACTTGGGAAAGGAATACATCAACTGTGTATATTGTTACCTGCTTATTTAACTTCTATGCAGAGTACGCCATGCGAAATGCCAGCCTGGATGAAGCACAAGCTGGAATCAAGATTTCTGGAGAAATATCAATAACCTCAGATATGCAGATGACACCACCCTTATGCAGAAAGTGAAGAGGAATTAGAGCCTCTTGATGAAAGTGAAAGAGGAGAGTGAAAAAGTTGGCTTAAAACTCAACATTCACAAAACGAAGATATGGCATCTGGTCCCATCACTTCATGGCAAATAGATGGGGAGACAGTGGAAACAGTGACAGGTTTCATTTCCTTGGGCTCCAAAAGCACTGCACGTGGTGATGCCAACCATGGCATTAAGAGATGCTTGCCGCTGCCGGGAAGAAATGCAGTGGCAACCGTGACGGCGAATTAAAGAGCAGGGACACTCCTTTGCTGACAAAGGTTCATCTTGTCAAGCTGTGGTTTTTTCAGTAGTCATGTACGGATGTGAGAGCTGGACCATAGAGAAGGCTGAGCTCCGAAGAATTGATGCTTTTGAACTTTGGTATTGGAGAAGACTCTTGAGAGTCCCTTGGTCTGCAAGAAGATCAAACCAGTCCCACCCTAAGGGAAATCAATCCTGAATATTCATTGGAAGGACTGATGCTGAAACTGAAACTCCAATACTTTGGCCACCTGATGCGAAGAACTGACTCCTTAGAAAAGACCCTGATGCTGGGAAAGCTTGAAGACAGGAGGAGAAGGGAACAACAGAGGATGAGATGGTTGGATGACATCACCAATGCGATGGACATGTGTTGAGGAGATGCCAAGAAACGGTGAAGGACAGGGGTGTGTAGTATGCGGCAGTCCATGGGGCTGCAAAGAGGTGGACAAGACTGAGCAACCAGACGACAGGAACAGCACGTATTTCTCTTTGCACTTGTATAGGTAGGTATTTTCGGAGAGTTGGGACGCTGCTTTAAGAATGGCAGAGCCATGCACTCTCTGCCACATTCCCCGTCGTGGGCTTTGATTATGTCCTGTGAGGAGTGATGAACTTTTTGGTTGAGGCGCACATTCTAAATGTGGAAAACCAGGATTTAAGGTTTGAAAAGAAAATGTGTATTAACCTCTGACTTCCATGAGAAGTCACCAGAACTTCGTCACCATATCTTCATGTCACCAGAACTTTGAGAGGTCAAAGGATGGAGATGAAGTTGAATGGCAAATTTCCTGCATTTTATTGGCTAAAATGGTGTCTTCTAACTTTAGGAAAATCTTTTTTTATCCTTTCCTCACTTTACTATATTAATCTGATAAGTATTTTCTTTTTGCCTTAGGAATCCAGTGACCCAATTTCTCATCATATTCTCAATGTCACATTTTACTTAACAATGTCTCTGAATCCTTTCCTGTTGTTTGGGGAGAATAGCATGTACCTCATAGAGTTTCTTGCAGGTTTATGTGATGAAATGATGTTTATACAGCACTTGACATAGTGCCCACCATGTAATAAGCACTCAATAAATTATGGTTGATTCATTTTTAAAATATTAATTAATTAACTTGGGCCCTGGTGGCTCAGATGGTAAAATAATCTGCCTACAATGCAAGAGACCTGAGTTCGATCCCTGGGTTGGGAAGATCCCCTGGAGGAGGAAGTGGCAGCCCACTCCAGTGTTCTTGCCTGGAGAATCCCATGGACAGAGGAGCCTGGCGGGCTACAGTCCAGGGGGCCACAGAGAGTCAGGCATGACTGAGTGACGGAGATCAGCACAGCACATCTGGGCTGTCCCGGATCTTACTCGCAGCACTCGGGATCTTTTTTACCTTTTATTTCTTCAGTTGTAGCGTATGGGATCTAGTTTCCTGCCCCCTGCGTTGGGAGCGTGGAGTCTCAGCCACTGGACCACCAGGGAGCCCCCTGGTTGACCTATGACATGTATTTTCCTGCCCTCCCAACTGCTTAGTGCTCACTTTATACTTCGTTAGGACTTCCTTCTTGGATGTGAAGAGCGGCTACTTGTTTTACACAAACACTAATTCATGTTACTTAAGAATAAAATGAGAAAAAATACTGTCTGATATAGCCCAAGTGCCCCAGTATTGTGTTGGCAAACCATTCACATCTTAGGAAAGTGATTTATTTTTGAAAATGAATAACTTAGAATAGGCAGTCAGTTCCTTGAGCTGTTACTGCTTACCAGATACAGGAAAGATAGGTATTGATCAAGAAATCGACAGTCAAAATGACAAATGAAAAACTCTGCCCATTGTCCCCCAACCAGCTCCTTGATTGAAAAGCAGACAAGTGGGGACCTTCTTTGGTGGTCCAGTGACTGAGAGTCTGCATCCTGGGGCAGGGGATGTGCAGGGTCGATCCCTGGATGGGGAGCTAGGATCCCATGTGCAGAGTAACCAAGCCCTTGCTGTGCAACTAGAAAGCATGCAGATGCTCCTCCAGAGCCGGCGCCCTGGAGCCCACATCGCAAGCCGAGCACAGCCCACCCTGCAGCCGAGACTCCTCGCAGCCAGACGCATACACACCAGCGCCAGTGGCGTTTTCAAAACAATAAGAAGCAAGCAAGCAAGCAAAACCTTTAAAGCAGCTCAGCCGCATTTATTTTATTTTATTTATTTTTGGTTTATTTATTTATTTTTTTAGTATTTAAAAATAGTTCTTACTTATTTTCTATGAAACGTATTGGGAACTGAAAAAGTCTGCAGCATTTTTTTGTCATTGGAAAGTTTGTTTCTGGGGATGTGCAGGAAGAAGGAACTATTCAAATTTCTTGTGTTCTTCAGTATGAGAAAGGATCTTTCTTCTCTGGTGTATCATGTGGAAGTATAACTGGGGAAAAATTGGAATGTATGAGATCATTATCAGAATTAGGAATGCATAATAATCAAAGGAGAAATTGTATTTGTTAGGTAAACTGATGGAGTACAGGCCAGCCTGTCTGACAAAGGGCAAAGCGGCATATATTGTGAGCAGTTCTCCTGACACTCCCATTGGGTACAGCACAATGAAGAGTGTGTACCTGGCCCATTTGATGAGGTAAGGCAGATGGTTTAACAGACTGAATGTATAAAAGGAGTAACGGATAATTTCTGTGATTGTCCAGGCAATAACAAACAGGAGGACACTGTCTTCACTCTGGACCTCTTTGACACTATGTGTTACTGCCCATATTAGAAAAACTCTTGACATCACCTGGAAAGAAGTCAGGACAACAGAAGATGGAACAATTCCTATTGCACAATGTAAAATCTCCAGTAAGGCTCCAGTCTGGAAGAATTTCAAAGGCTTTTCAATGGAATAATAAAGGCTGTGATAGCTACCCTTAGCCAGCTATGCTCTGACTAGACCAACTGCTATAACGAGCCACCCCGCGGTCATCACCACATTGTAGATGACCAGGTATGCCGTGGCCAGAGGCCCCGGGCCCTTTTTCTTCCGCGAGCTGCTGGCTTCGCCGGCCCCGGCCCGGCCCCCGCCGCCCCCATTCCCCTTGACGCTGCAGTCGCCGCCGCTGCCGCCATGTCAAGTTCAGCCGCATTTAAAGTGACTTCCTCTTTGTCCACTTCTTCAGGCCTCTGTGATGGGAGTGCCGTGGGCAGCTGGGGGTTCAGGGGTGAATCTTCTGTCCCACCTGTCCTCACCATGGGCCACTTTGAGCCCGGTGGCAGGCTTCCAGGCAGAGGAACCCTTTGTGGGTACAAGCGCCCCCAGCGCCCAACCTTTGCTAATAAGCAGGTCTGTCTCTGATCTTTTGGAGGATGGTGCCTTTAAAGCGCATATTGTTTTGAGACTGTTAATTGCACATGCTCTCCTGGGCTGATGCTGGCAGCTAGGGTCCAGCCCCTGCTCCTCAGTGCAGAGGGAAACCCAAGACTCTTGTAGAATAGGGGAGAGCTCTCTAGGGTTGGGGTAAGCAACATGTCTTTCTTCCACCTGGAAAGCCACAGAAGTCCCCTCGGTACCCCCTCGGCGCCCGTGTCATTGGGAAAGACCCCAAAATGAGCCCGAGGAAGGTGCCAGGTGCTGCTTGCAAAACCTTGCATAGAGCTGGTGGCTGGACTCGAGCCACAACTCTGCCTCCATCCTGCGCCTGGCTTTTGACCCTCCTAGCGGCCTCTTTGATGTGTGTGCATTTTCCCAGCTTGGAGACGTTGCTGGCAAACTGCATGGTTGGCGGGAGTGAGGCAGAGCACTGGCCCTCTGCGGAGCTGGCAGGGAACAGGGTAATGTACTCAGTGCCCGCAGAGCCCAAAGTCACTTGAAAGAGACAACGATGGTCTCCAGATGAAGCTGGCAAAAAGATAAAAAGGATGTTGGGCCTCAGTCTTGGCCACATTGCTTCGTTTCAGTGGATGATCCCAATAAACATTTAATCAGTTTTCAGTCTTGGAGATAAGAATCTCTCTCCTGTCCAAATGGAGGAAAAGGGCCTCCATGGAAGAAAAGGAACGGGAAAGGGCCGGGAGAAAGGGAAGGAGGGTAGAAGCTGCCCGTTTCCAGACTGCCACGGCCTGGGTGCTTGGGTCCTTGCAGAAGGTGTGAGTTGGAATATGAACGTCAGACGTGATGGTGTGTGAAGGTAGAGCTTTTGGAAGGTGCTTAGGTCATAAGGATAGAGCCCTCTGAATGGCACTCGTGTTTTGGTTTTTTTTTTAAGATTTTTTAATGTGGACCATTATTTTAAATTTGTTACAATATTGTTCCTTCTTTATGTTTTGGTTTTTGGCTGCAAGGCATGTGGGATCCTACTTCCCCACCAGGGATGGAACCCACACCCCCTAAACGGGGAGGCACAGTCTTATTCACAGGACCACCAGGGAAGCCCCCGGGTCCGTGCTCTTATAAAGGGACCCCACAGAGCTCCGTCCATCCTCCAACCCATGAAGATCCAGCAGGATGTGCCCACAAAGAAGCTTGGGAGGACCCTCATCAGAGCTTGCTGAGATCCTTATCTGAGGCTCCAGAACTGGGAGAGAGCTTTCCATTGTTTGTAAGCCACCTGCAGCATCCTTAATCCTGAATTAAGGAAGACACAGACCTTCCGCAGCCCTATTTTCCATTCTTCTACTTCCCACAGGAACTCCTATTTTATAAGCCTGGGAGCACAGAAGCCTTTGAGTGCTTCTAGTGATTCTAAGCTCAGTCTTCGCAGGAGCATCTCCAGCTGCTAGCCGATCAACAGTTGTGTTCAACAGATTTTCCTTGAACATCTCTTTGCAAACGTCCGTTTCCCACACGGGGAGAACACCTGACTTGCAGTCCAGGCTGTGGGCTTCTGGAGGAGAAATCACAGTCCCTCTTAGGGTCCGCCACACCCGTTATTCCTACTAGGGTTCATGGTCGCCTCAGTATGTGAGGGCTTGTTTTGTTGTTAGATATTATTTATTTAGTTGTTTTTATTTTATTTTTGGCTGTGCTGGGTCTTCATTGCTGTGCCTGGACTTTCTCTAGTCGCCGCGGTGCGCAAGCTTCTCGTTTCCGTGGCTCCCCGTTGCAAAGCACGGGCCCGAGGCGCGCAGGCTTCCGGAGCTGTGGTGCTCAGGCTCCTCGCTGCAGAGCACTGGCTCCGGGCGCACAGGCTTCAGGAGCTGAGGCGCGTGGGCTCAGAAGCTGCGACCCCCAGCTGGGCTCTAGAGCACAGGCTCAGCATCTGTGGTACATGAGCTTAGTTGCTCTGAGACATGTGGGATCTTCCCAGGCCAGGAATCCAATCCCCACGTCTCTTGCACTGACAGGTGGATTCTTACCCACTGAGCCATCAGGGAAGCCCCAGTTTTTGTTTTTGTTTGTTTGTTTGTTTTAACAGGAAGCCGCATTTGAAAAGAATCTATGACTAGTATAGGGCCATTTTTAACACCTCCGTTGTCCTTTATGGGTCTTGCTGGGAAAAAAAGATGCATGGGGACTATTCAGCCCAATTTTATCATATTCTTAGGACATATTTGGTACCTCAGAAATGGGGTCCAAGCAAGTAGATGATGAGGTTTGGGCTCAGGAGGTCACTCTCGGAGGGCTTTCCGGTCTTGGAGAGCTTCAGGGTGGTCGTGTCACTGGCAGTGGCTCTCTGAGACCATCGCTACCAGGCTTGGTGGGGGGAGGGGACAGATAGGTCCTAACAGGATACGGGACTAGAAAGCTTGCCAAGCTTTGAAGGTTCTAGATGTCAAGATGCATTTAAAGAACAGCATCAACAGATACAAGTGAATGAGAAAAGGGAAAGATAGGTAATATGGACAGAATTATTTCAAATGTCAAGTCTCAGAGTTTGGGCAGTTGGCATTTTACAACATGGTGGCTTAAAGCGTGAGCTTTGCAGGCACTTGCAACTTGCAGGATTGGATTCCTGGGCTTGATGTGACTTTTACAATGGAAGTGATAATTAAGACTACTTCCCAGGGGCTCAGTGGTAAAGAATCCTACTGAACTGCAGGAGATATGCGTTCGATCCCTGGGTGGGGAAGATCCCCTGGAGAAGGAAATGATAGCCCACTCAAGTGTTCGTGCCAGGAAATCCCATTGACAGAGGAGCCTGGTGGGCCAGAGTCCATGGGGTTGCAGAAAAAAAGCTGGACTTGCCTCGGCAACTAAGCAGCAGCCATCGATTGCAACTGCTTCTACCTGTGTGTCGTCTCACTCTGGGTCTTGAGATGCGCCATCTTCTGTGTTGCTGTGGAAGCACATTGTTGTTTGTGTGGCCTGTGAACTCAGTCCACACAGCTGGAAACCCTTGGCTTGGGTTACAGCTTATACAGAAACAAGTGATACTGACCTTGGCAAGGCTCTTCCTGCTGCCCTGGGAGCTCGGCCTACTCACCCTGTATCCGCAGACGCACTGGAGGATGTGGTCCTTCCCAACCCGCAATGCACCTGCCTCACCCAAGACCTTCCCTGTGGCCATGGAAACAACTCAGCCATATCTGGATGGACAGGCAGCAGGGAAAATCAGATGGGCTTAGGAGAATCAGTGTGATTTATGCATCACATGTTTTTATGTTCAGAGATAGAATCACAAATCTCTTTCACATATTCATATGCAAATGTGGAGCAGCTCCAGTGCTCCTATAATGGATGAGCGTCATAATGACTGGTGTCCTAGTCAAGTTTAATGGAGGAGGGAAAACACACACACACACACACACACACACACACACACATACACCCAAACCAGAGTTACTTTGAAGGGTCTGATTACAGGGCACAGAAGTAAAAGGTGTTGGTGGAAAACTCGCCACTCTTAGAGAACATGCATCAGACATCCATCTACTCTAAAGGTTTGATGGCTGAATAATTATTTACAGTCAACAATTCTCAACTATTAATGGACTTCACCTTGCTGACTCCTGCCATTCAGTCATTTCACTCCTTGCCTTCATCAGAGAGTGGGAAGAGAAAATAGCACAGGATAATAACTTCAGCTCTCATTTTTGTTTCTGTATAGTGTGTTTATATTTTAAATTACTCTCGAAGACTTTTCTTAATTATTTCTCTCAACAGCCTTGGTAATAAGTTAGTTTTAATATGATTGCCAAGACTAAGCAGCTTACTCCATAGCAAGGAGGTAAAAGAAATAGGACTCCAGACTATTCACTTTCCTCTTAGAACTAGTCAGTTGCCTTAACTGTTGGCGACTGAGCAAAAGCCCAGGGCTCAGGCTGCTTCCTCTGGCTTCCTGTGTGCCTCTTTGCTGGCTCCTTCTCTAGCGGACGTTCCCTCGGGGGGCATGATGGAGCCAACAGCTCCAGGCTTGCATCCTGACTGTTCAACAAACCTACAGGTGGAGAAGGAGTCCTGCTATCCTTGGTCTTCCCAGTGAAACTCCCAGGGTCACCTCTTGAGTCACATGCTCAGGTCCGATCCATTCAGAGTAGCTGGGAAAATGTGATGCTCTGATTGGACAGGCAGCCTGCATCACGCCAGCAACCTGGAGAGGCCGAAGGGGAGATGGTCAGCCAGGGAGAAAAGTCCTCTTAGTCTAAACTCTGCGGCCTGAGAGTCAGAGAAAAGTAGTTCTTAGGGAAAATTAGGAAATTGTCATCAGGAGGTGAAAGAGCGATGCTGGTCAGATAGATCACAGTGGTCCACGACACTGGATCAGTAAGTGGGAGACTGGCATGAAAGTTATCATCTCAAAGAAGCTGTGGAGGGTGATGGGCTAATCACCTGAGTGAAAGAGAACTAACTCCATCAGTCCCAAAGGTTTTCTCTAGGCACCTTCTGTGTTATTTTCTTATAGTTCCTATGGTTTTAAAGATTATTTTTGAACGAATTGCGCTTCTTCATTGATGTTCCTGTCTTTGCTGATTGCTAACTGACTAGTGTAATCTGGAGCCCGCAGGCTGGCCACAAAGCCACCAGAATTAGACAGTCAACACAGCATCACCAGTGCGATATCCTACTTCTGTGTAACGCTTCCGAAATGATTTTTGAAATATTGAAACCAGTTCACATAATACCATGATCTTTTAGGCGCCTAGGAACCTGTGCCTGGAGTGCCTGGTTCAGATACTTTCTCACCTTGGAGACTTGCTGCTCTAGTTGCTGCTCCCACTACCAGACTCTCGCAACGTTATTCTCACATAGCATTGATGAAAAAGGTGATGGGAAAGGAGGCTGAAAACAATGGTGTCCTCAAATCATTGGAGGACCTGACTTGATTTTAATTATCCAAGCTTTTTCTTTGCTTGTTATAAATAATCTTGTAAATTGTTCAAATGGATCCTGAAAATGAGCCTCTTGGGGAGAATAGTTAGGCTGCCTGGGGCTTAGGATTGCAGAGAGTGAGGAAGGAAAAAAACATCTCTGTGGGTGGCAACTTTCTCCCTGGATAACTTTCATCCTGACCATATGTCAGAAAATTCCATCCTACCTTGAAAACAGATCAGTGTCAAATCCCTGCTCTGGGATGGAGGTCTAAGCGACTGTCACTTTTGCCGAATTATTGCAGTGGTTTCCCAGCGTCTCTCTGCTCCGCCTCCCCATCTACGTCTTTTCTTAGCCTCACAACCAAGATGATATTTGTAAAACACATCAAGAGACCCACCACTTCTCACTGCCTTTGTCCAAGTCATTATTACCTCTCACCTGGATTTTTAAAAATTTACTTTATTTTTCACTGTGGCTGTGCCACATAACTTAGCCAGATCTCAGCCCCCTGAGCAGGGACTGAATACCAGGGTCACGGCAGTGAGAGCACCAAGTCCCAACCACCGGACAGCCAGGGAGGCGCCTCACCTGCTTCTTAGACAAACTGGTCTCTGCTTCTGTCTTTGCCCAGCTCAGCGGTCAATAGAGTAATCCTTTTAAAACATAAATCCCATCCCCTCATCTCTCTGTTTGAAAACCCAGTAATGACTCCCTATCTCATTCAGGGTATGGGTTCCACCCGCCCAGCCTGATTGATCTTAGTCAGCGACCTCTGACCTCATCCCCACAAAAGCCCCTCCCCTTGTTCCCACTCCCTGCCAGCCACTGATTGATCTTAGTCAGTGACCTCTGACCTCACCCCCACAAAAGCCCCCTCCCCCTGCCTCCACCCCCCACCCCCCACCAGCCGTGCTCCGCCTTGGGGAACTTGCGCTCACTCTTTGCTGCCTGGAACGTGTGTCCCTCTCAGATGACCCCCCATTAGATCTTTGTCCAAGTGTCAGATTTTTAGTGAAGTTGTTCATGGCTACCATATTTGTTTCCTGATCTGCTGTAACAAATCACCATAAACATCAGCTCAGTTCAGTCACTCAGTCATGTCCGACTGTGTGCGACCCCATGGGCTGCAGCAAGCCAGGCATCCCTGTCCATCACCAACTCCTGGAGTTTGCTCAGACTCATGTTCATCAAGTCGGTCATGCTGTCCAACCATCTCATCCTCTGTTTGTACCCTTCTCCTTCTGCCTTCAATCTTTCCCAGCATCAGGGTCTTCAGATGAGTCAGTTCTTTCCATTAGGTGGCCAAACTATTGGAGTTGCAACTTCAGCATCAGTCCTTCCAATGAATGTTCAGGACTGATTTCCTTTAGGATAGACTGGTTGGATCTCCTTGCAGTCCAAAGGACTTTCAAGAGTCTTCTCCAACACACCAGTACAAAAGCATCAATTCTTCAGCACTCAGCTTTCTTTATAGTCCAAATCTCACACCCATACATGGCTACTGAAAACAATAGCTTTGACTAAATGTGTTTGTCCAACAAAGTAATGTCTCTGCTTTTTAATATGCTGTCTAGGTTGGTCATAGCTTTTCTTCCAAGGAGTAAGCATCTTTTAATTTCATGGCTGCAGTCACCATCTGTAGTGATTTTGGAGCCCAAGAAAGTAAAGTCTGCCACTGTTTCCATTGCTTCCCATCTATTTGCCATAAAGTCATGGGACCGGATGCCTGTCTTTGAGTGTCTGAGTGTCTCCTGTAGAGGCAGGGGCCAGCACTGTCTTGCCATGGGGCTCTGGCTGCAGCAGGCCTGGGAGGTGCTGCCTGTCTCATCAGTCCTCTTGGAGGAGGTCGCCATTAGCCCCACTATAGAGCAACTGAGCAGACGACCCACAAACTGGAGAACAATTATATTGAAGGAGTTCTCGAACTGTTGCAAAAGTTCTAGGGCCCACAGCAGATTCCCCCAGCCTGGGGACCCGGCAAAGGGACTGAGGGCCCCTGGGGGTTTGAGTTTGGAGGCCAGTGGGGTTTCATTACAGAACTTCCACAGGGCTGGAGAGACAGATTCTTGGAGGGCACAAACAAGACTGTGTGTGCACCAGGACCCAGGAGAAAGGAGCGATGACCCCCACGAAACTGAGCCAGACTTGTCTGTGAGTGTCAAGGAGTGTCGGACAGAGGTGTGGGTCAACAGTGGCCTGCCACAGGGTCAGGGGCACTGAATACAAAAATCCTGGGAGCCACCTGGCAAGCTGGCATTTGAAGGAGGTCACTATTACTGCCATTACCCCTATCATAGTGTGGCCTCAGGCCAAACTACAGGGAGGGAACACAGCCCCCACCCATCAACAGAAAATCAGATTAAGGATTTACTAGGCACAGCCCCGCCCATCAGAGCAGGACCAGATTCCCCCACAGCCAGCCCCTCCCATCAGGAAGCTTGTATGAACCTCTCATCCTTCTCCATCAGAGGGCAGACAGAATACAACCACAATCACAGAAAACTAAACAAACTGATCACATGGACCACAGCCTTGTCTAACTCAATGAAACTATGAGCCATGCCGTGTAGGGCCACCAAGACAGATGGGTCATGGTGTAAGTTCTGGCAAAACGTGGTCCACTGGAGAAGGGAATGGCAAACCACTTCAGTATTCTTGCCTTGAGAGCCCCATGAACAGTATGAAAAGGCAAAAGATAGGACACTGAAAGACAAACCCCCAGGTTGGTAGGTGCCCAGGATGCTCCTGGAGATCAGTGGAGAAATAACTCCAGAAAGAATGAAGAGATGGAGTCAAAGCGAAAACAGCACCCAGTTGTGGATGTGAGTGGTGATGGAAGTGAAGTCTGATGATGTAAAGAAAAATATTGCATAGGGGCCTGGTATGATAGGTCCATGAATCAAGGCAAACTGGATGTGGTCAAACAGGAGATGGCAAGAGTGAACATCAACATTTTAGGAATCAGTGAACTAAGATGGACTGGAATGGGTGAATTTAACTCAGATGACCATTATATCTACTACTGTGGGCAAGAATCCCTTAGAAGAAATGGAGTAGCCGTCATAGTCAACAGAGGAGTCTGAAATGCAGTACTTGGATTCAGTCTCAAAAATGCCCGAATGATCTCTGTTTGTTTCTACAGCAAACCATTCAATATCACAGTAATCCAAGTCTATGCCCCGACCAGTAATGCTGAAGAAGCTGAAGTTGAATGGTTCTATGAAGACCTACAAGACCTTCTAGAATTAACACCAAAAAAAAATATGTCCTTTTCATCCTAGGGGACTGGAATACAAAAATAGGTAGTCAAGAGATACCTGGAGTAACAGGCAAGTTTGGTATTGGAGTACAAAATGAAGCAGAGAAAAGGCTAACAGATTTTTCCCAAGAGAATGCACTGGTCATAGCAAACACCCTCTTCCAACAACACAAGAGATAACTCTACACATGGACATCACCAGATGGTCAACACCAAAATCAGGTTGATTATATTATTTGCAACCAAAGATGGAGAAGCTCTATACAGTCAGCAAAAACAAGACCAGGAGCTGACCATGGCTCAGATCATGAACTCCTTATTGCAAAATTCAGACTGAAATTGAAGTGACCTAAACAACAGGCCAGGAGCTTTCCTGGTGGCTGGGCTGTAAAGAACCCACCTGTGAGTGCAGGAGCCTCAGGTTTGATCCCTGGGTTGGGAAGATTCCCTGGAGAAGGGAATGGATGCCAACTCCAGTATTCCTGGTGAGAAATCCTATGGACGAGGAGCTTTGCTGGCTACTGTCCATGGGGTGGCTATGACTTAGCGACTGAGCAGACATCCACACAAAACACACAAATTTATCATCTTGCAGTCCTGGAGTTCAGGGTCCAAAATGTTTCTCACTGGGATAAAATCAAGTTGTTGGCAGATTTTCATTTCTTCCAGAGGCTCTTAGGAGAGAATCTGTTTGCTTGCCTTTTCCAGCTTCTGGGAGCTGCCTGTTCCTTGGGCCTCTTGCAGGAAGACAGCAGTCACATCAGTCCAACATCTGCTTCCAAGGCCACACCTCCTCTGCCTTACAGTTACAAGGACAACTGTGATTAACTGAGACCCATCCAGATAATCCAGGGAACTCTCCCAATCACAAAATCTATAATTTATTCACATCTGCAAAATCTCTTGTGCCATTCAGGTAACACATTCACAGATTTCTGGGATTAGGATATGGACAGCTTTGGGGGACCTTTATTCTGCCTGCAATAGCCACTCCATGTAAATGAGCAAGCCTCTACCAAAGCACTGAGTCTTCTCCATCTGACACTTTTACTTACACGTCTATTGTTATTTTACTTAATAGTCTATTGACCATCAATTAGCTTAGAAAGTAAGCAGCTTGAGGCCCAAGGACTTTATCTGCTCTGTCTCCAGGGTCTGGACTGGAGACTCACACATAACAAGCATTCAACATATATCTTTGAATAAATTCTTCATCAGTATGTCATTCCCCCAAAGAGAAACAGCACAATTTGAAAAGACAGCACAATTTGAAAAGACAATTTCACAAGGTCCTGTTTTGGGCTCCTGACAGAGACCAAAACTTCAGATGACATTTCTCATCCAATAGTCTGTTTTCCTGCTTAGTACAGATGAGAAGGAGGGAGAGAAGCAGGCCTCACATACCTGTGAGTGGCATTTCTGCAGCCCTGCTGTGCACAGTTAGACTTGGGGGTTCAGTAGGGACCATCTGATCCTTGTCTCATTATACCCTCCATCTGCGATATGATTCCTGTACCTGGAAGTGAAAATCAGTTAAAAAGAGCAATTTATTATCAGCTTTTGAAACAAAATTAGGGCTCTGCACCTCACGATTGTAACTGATGCGTGCCTTAGACTGTGCTTTCATTGTCAAATGTGCTCTAGGGAGAATAGTCTATAATGGGATTTCTGAACTTGGCTGTCGAAGGGTGTTTTGCAAATTTGGCAGCCAGTGATGAAAACTGGAAAAGTCCTTTGGAACTTTCCAATATGAATTACATGAAACAGAATTATCACTTTAAAAATTAAAAATTTTTATTTAACAATTAAAAAATTATAATTCTTGAATAAGCAATACGTGCACCTAGTGCAAAAAGAGTGTGTTACAGCCGCTTACCTAGTGGTGACCCGTCGGACCTTCTCCAGTGATGGAAATGTCCTATTTTTGTGCTGCTCAACCCAGCAACTAATGGTCATATGAGATGCTGAATTATTGGGATGCAGTTAGTACAACCAAAGAATGTTAACTACTTTTAATTTGCAACTAAATATATATGGCTATAGTTTGGACAAAATGACTCTCATTTGCCAAACTGAGTTTCCATGTTTTATCTATTATTTCTTGGGTACTGGTACATTTGCACACATGTGCACATATTCTTAGGGACTTCCCAAGTGCCTCAGTGGTAATGGATCCACCTGCCCATACAGGAGATGTGGTTCCATCCCTGGGTCGGGCAGATCCCTGAAGGAGAACATGGCAACCCACTCCAGTGTTCTTGCCTGGTGGGCTTCAGTCCGTGGGGTCATAAACAGTTGGACACAACTTGGAGACTGAAGGACAGCAACACCTATCTTTACCTTTGTGTAAAGTTTGGGTTTGGGTTTGAGTTTGTTGGGTTTGTTTTCAATACTGTGATCTTGGTGCGTGGGAAGCAAGTATTGATGATACGGTTCTCCTGGGACGCTGCTGCCCCTCTGACTGTCCACATGAACTCAGCCTTTGCTCGTGGAAGACAGTTGACATGAAATAAAAGAATGTGAAGCCTCAGATGGTGGTCAGCTTCCTCAGTGTCACAGATCAGGAAATGACAACCCTTAACTTTTTCGTTGTTTTAATATTTTCCCCTAGTGCCTTCCTGGATCTGTCCTAAGAAAGCTTCCAAACCAAATCTGAAGCCAGACTCCTGGGAATGTTTCACCATCACACGAGTGACAATGGTTTACTTTATGGGCATCACTGCAGTGCTAGTGAGGTTTTGCTTGGCTTTCAGTTGAGGCAATGGATTTTTCCTGTGTCATCAGGCTACCCTTGTGAATTCCCTTGGTGAATAATTTGGTTAGCAAAAGTGTCATTTGACAAGACTCAAAAGAGGAACTATCTTCCCTCATTTTTCTTGTTTCAATTTCTCCAGCTATGTAGTAGCTGCAGTCCTCTGAGAGGTCATTTGAAATGGGCGATAAACTTTTTTTATTTCATGGGAAGTCTCAAAGACACTCTTCAAAAGTCAGTTGTATGGCAGCACAGGAACGGCGAGAGAGTTTCCTTTGTGCCCGGAAGAGCAGAGACCGTCCCTCTGTGTCTTTCATCTTTGGGAAGGGTCACCAAAGATAAATTGCTCCCAATGGCCTTTTCTCCCTAATGTCTCTCTCTCTCCAGCAAGACATCAGTCTCATCTAACTGACTGTTTGGGTAAATGTTGAAGCCTGTCTGCTGAGTATTGATTTTACAGGCAACTTAGTAGTTTCTGTAAGATGACATATAAAGAAAAAGGCAGAGAAGAGTGAGAAGCACTGAAAATACCATAGCATGGAAATAGCAGTTTTCATTTTCAGAACACCGTTCGGTACAGCTCTTGTGCCGCTACAAAGTCACATAGAGAAGCATGTGGGGAACTTACATGAATGAGATCATACTCCGTATGTGGTTCTACAGACTGATTTTTTTAAAACCCAGCAATAGCATGTGTATATTTCTAATACTAAAGTTCGGTTAGTTCAGTTCAGTTCAGTCGCTCAGTCGTGTCCGACTCTTTGCAACCCCATGAATTGCAGCATGCCAGGCCTCCCTGTCCATCACCATCTCTCGGAGTTCACTCAGACTCACGTTCATTGAGTCCGTGATGCCATCCAGCCATCTCATCCTCTGTCGTACCCTTCTCCTCCTGCCCCCAGTCCTTCCCAGCATCAAAGTCTTTTCCAATGAGTCAACTCTTTGCATGAGGTGGCCAAAGTACTGGAGTTTCAGCTTTAGCATCAGTCCTTCCAAAGAAATCCCAGGGCTGATCTACTTCAGAATGGACTGGCTGGATCTCCTTGCAGTCCAAGGGACTCTAAAGAGTCTTCTCCAACACCACAGTTCAAAAGCATCAATTCTTCGGCGCTCAGCCTTCATCACAGTCCAACTCTCACATCCATACATGACCACAGGAAAAACCATAGCCTTGACTAGACGGACCTTAGTTGGCAAAGTAATGTCTCTGCTTTTGAATATACTATCTAAGTTGGTCATAACTTTTCTTCAAGGAGTAAGCGTCATTTAATTTCATGGCTGCAGTCACCATCTGCAGTGATTTTGGAGCCCCCCAAAATAAAGTCTGACACTGTTTCCACTGTTTCCCCATCTATTTCCCATGAAGTGATGGGACCAAATGCCATGATCTTCGTTTTCTGAATGTTGAGCTTTAAGCCAACTTTTTTCACTCTCCTCTTTCACTTTCATCAAGAGGCTTTTTAGTTCCTCTTCACTTTGTGCCATAAGGGTGGTGTCATCTGCATATCTGAGGTTATTGATATTTCTCCCGGCAATCTTGATTCCAGCTTGTGCTTCTTGCAGCCCAGCGTTTCTCATGATGTACTCTGCATAGAAGTTAAATAAGCAGAGTGACAATATACAGCCTTGATGTACTCCTTTTCCTATTTGGAACCAGTGTGTTGTTCCATGTCCAGTTCTAACTGTTGCTTCCTGACCTGCATACAGATTTCTCAAGAGGCAGGTCAGGTGGTCTGGTATTCCCATTTCTTTCAGAATTTTCCAGTTTATTGTGATCCACACAGTCAAAGGCTTTGGCATAGTCAATAAATCAAAAATATATATTTTTCTGGAAGTCTCTTGCTTTTTCCATGATCCAGCAGATGTTGGCAATTTGATTTCTGGTTCCTCTGCCATTTCTAAAGCCAGCTTGAACATCAGGGATTTCACGGTTCACATATTGCTGAAGCCTGGCTTGGAGAATTTTGAGCATTACTTTACCAGCATGTGAGATGAGTGCAATTGTGCAGTAGTTTGAGCATTCTTTGGCATTGCCTTTCTTTGGAATTGAAATGAAAACTGACCTTTTCCAGTCCTGTGGCCACTGCTGAGTTTTCCAAATTTGCTGGCATATTAAGTGCAGCACTTTCACAGCATCATCTTTCAGGATTTGAAACAGCTCCAATGGAATTCCATCACCTCCACTAGCTTTGTTCGTAGTGATGCTTCCTAAGGCCCACTTGACTTCACATTCCAAGATGTCTGTCTCTAGATTAGTGATCACATCATCATGATTATCTGGGTCATGAAGATCTTTTTTTGTACAGTTCTTCTGTGTATTCTTGTTACTTCTTCTTAATATCTTCTGCTTCTGTTAGGTCTATACCATTTCTGTCCTTTATCGACCCCATCTTTGCATGAAATGTTCCTTTGGTTCCCTTATTGAAGAGATCTCTAGTCTTTCCCATTCTGTTGTTTTCCTCTATTTCTTTGCATTGATCGCTGAAGAAGGCTTTCTTATCTCTTCTTGCTATTCTTTGGAACTCTGCATTCAGATGCTTATATCTTTCTTTTCTCCTTTGCTTTTCACCTCTCTTCTTTTCACAGCTATTTGTACGGCCTCCCCAGACAACCATTTTGCTTTTTTGCATTTCTTTTCCGTGGAGATGGTCCTGATCCCTGTCTCCTGTACAATGTCACGAACCTCATTCCATAGTTCATCAGGCACTCTATCTATCAGATCTAGTGCTTTAAATCTATTTCTCACTTCCACTGTATAATCATAAGGGATTTGATTTAGGTCATACCAGAATGGTCTAGCGGTTTCCCCTACTTTCTTCATTTTTAGTCTGAATTTGGTAATAAGGTGTTTAGTATGATAAAAAACATCCATTAAGTATCTTTTTCATTAAGTTTTTTTGTGTGTATGTGCAACTGACAGGTCTTATGAGAGCATTTTAAGCATATTATCTCAAGTGACTTGAACAACTGTTCTCTGAGATGGTTACTTCTGGAGGGATGAGATAAGTTGCCCAGTATAATATAGCTAACAAATAGTAGGATGCGGACTTGAACCCTGGTCTGTCTGATACCAATTTCTGTGACCTTGAACATTACATTTTACTGTCTACATGGTGATTTTTAATGACTGATTTGCAATCCATTGTGTTATCTCACAGTTTGTTTAGCATGGCTGGTAAAAATCTTTATCACATTTGATTACCTAACTCTGGAGACAAGATTCCATCTAGAAGTATTGCAGGAAGAGAGACCCCTTCCAGGGCCCAAAACTGCGCTCTTGTCTAACACTCGGAAATGAATTGTCCGAGGAGACACATGTGCTGACAAAGCAAGAGATTTTATTGGGAAAGGGCACCCGGGTGGAGAGCAGTAGGGTAAAAGAACCCAGGAGAACTGCTCTGCCCCAGGCTCGTGGCTCGCAGTCTCAGGTTTATGGTGATGGGATTAATTTCCAGGTGGTCTTTGGCCAATCATTCTAATTCAGCATCTTTCCTGGTGGTGCAGGCATAGCTCAGCCAAGATGGAGGCTAGCAAGAGGGATTCTGGGAAGTGGACAGACACACGGTGTCTCCTTTAGGCCTTTCCCGAACTCTTCCGGTTGGTGGTGGCTTATTAGTTCTGTATTCCTTATCGGGATCTCCTGTCATAAAACAACTCATGCAAATGGTTACTATGGTGCCTGGCCAGGGTGGGCAGTTTCAATCAGGGTGCTCCCCTAACAGAAGAATGACTGTTCTATTACTTTGAGTCCAATTCCTCTGCTTCATCTCAGTTGCCAAGTTTTAAACTTTCTAAATTTCTTGTTGCACCAAGAATTTGATAGAAATAGTTTTGTGATGATATAAGAGAGAATGGTTACCTTGAGCGAAGACAAGATTTTTCCATGCTGCTGCATTTGCCTTTACATCTAGAGAAGGAAAATTAATAACAACAATCACAATACCCTTAGCCCAGTAACTTCTCATTCTCTATTCTCCCTGCCTCTGAGTGTTCAAGACAGGCTTCCCAAATGAGGAATTGCCAGCTCATCACTAAGACATGAAGAGAGCTTCTTTGACACCAGATAAAGCTGTTAATCATCCATTTTTCATTCTTCAGTAGTCCCCAATTGTTTCATTAGCTGACAGGAGAAAATGTCAGTTCATTTTTTATTAAAATACAGGGCCAGTGTGAAATTACATGTCTTTACTCAGAGAGCACGTAGGCCGGTTGTTTTATGGGTGATGATGTCTATTGTTTTATGGGTGATGTCTATTGTTTTGTGGGTGATGATGTCTATTGTTTTATGGGTAAATGTCTTGGATGAAAACAAAGTCTGTGCCATCGTTGTCCCCTCCCCACCAATCCTGGTAAATAACAGGAAAAATAAAATCCCATGATGATCTCTCTTTTAAACAACCAAAGATTTCACATCTTGTTTAGTGTGTAAGGAAGATCTTGAGAATAAAATTACATCCAGGCTATTGAATACTTGTCAACACTTCATCCCAACACTACAATAAAATAATTTCACTTTTAACTTGATATTTCGTATAATACCTATAATAAAATAAAAAATGCTTTGTCTGTATTTTTATGTGTTTCACAGTTGAAGGGTGAGTTTATTACATTTCATGTGAATTGAGGCAAAAAACTATAGACCTAATGAAAGAATGAAAAGGATGTAACTGAATTTCAAAGTAGGTCACACACTCCCATTGGCAAACTTTAAGTGCAGTTCAAGTTCAAGAATGAGAAGAGTGGGAGTTTATTTGTATGTATGCATTTCAGTTGAGGAATACCTTGACCTCAGTATAAATATAATGGGTCATTGATTAAAAGCCTAAAGTTAAAATGCCCCTCTGCTTTCAGTGAAGAGAGAGCTTGTACTTTTCCTTCTAGCTGAATTCTTCAAGTGTATTTTAGCTAAAGGTTTGAAGGCTATTTGGATATTGACACTGTAATGACTAAAGGTAAAAAGATTTGAAATACGGTTCTAAATTTGGAATTGACTAATCACAATCAGTTATTATCTCGAGGGTTTCTTGCTTTGCTTTTCTCACTCCTCCAAACCCCTTTTCTGATCATTTTTCTTTTTCCTGAGATTTGTTAGAAAGATAAAAACAAACCCATCAGGAAACAGAAGATTCAAATATGAATCACCTAAGCTTTTTTCCACCTAAAATTGTCTAGGGCCTGGAACAATTGCTTTGGTGATTCCTTTGTCGCTTGGAACCTGAAATATTACCCATTTTAGAAAGGCAAGCAGGCAGTTGACAGGAAGAAATCTTGAAAGACTCTGCTGAACCTAGTCTTGCTGTTTGATGATATAGTTGTTGCTGTTTTTTAATTTTCCCAGACTGGGTCACCCACTTGCAAAATGCTCTTGTCTGGCAAGAGCTGATGTTTGATTAACCAGCTCTAGACTTTTGAAATTCAGCTGTATCCAACTAATCATGGCTATTTTTTTTTAACTTTATAAAAAAGGATGTGTTGAGAAGATACAAAGGATATGCTGGTGTAATCAATGTGCTCTATGCCAACTTTGCAGCTGCAAAGTTGCTCTATACATATGCACATCTGTATATGCACACCTCCAAAATCACACATTCCTTTCACCCTATAATGGTAGAATACCTGCATGTTAAGTGATATGGTGTATCTAGTTGCATCTTACTAAAGAGATGATGCACATTGATCCAACTCTGAGGATATATATATCCTCAGCATAGATATACATATATACATATATATATGTGTATCCTTTAGATTGAGATCAGAGACTAAATCTTGTTCCTCCTTTGCTGGGAGCCAGCATGGGAAATCCCACCCATGGCAAAGGTCATGCAGGCAAGGCAGATCAAGAATTCAAGAAATCCCTTAGATCTGCTCGAACATCTATCCCCCGAAACCAAAATCTGTCTGTTATACTACACTTTTCTGACATTAACAGGGGCTATCCCCAACCACCTTTCTCTGGAAAATTAACTTAGAGCTCCAGTTAATAGTCTCCTTCATATAAATGGAGTATCTCAGGTCAAACCTCTCTGCTGGCAGACTAGCTTGTGTGACAGGATTATCCACAGTCTTGCTACTACTTGTACATGATTGTTTACAACCTCTCAACCATAAGCAGCACAGAGAGTTTGGAGTATTTTGAAAGTTTTACTTAGCATAGGGTTTTTCTGAAGATAAAATCATGTTGGTGAAGGGTTTCACTGCTAAGTTAATGATTGCCGCCAGGCCTCCATATCCTTAGGCACCTGGGAGTATGTTAATCAATGTAATTGGAATGTAGAAAAAGAAGTATAATAGTTTTGATGTTAGCAATACTAGACTTTTGAGTTAATGAATTTTCTCTTTGTTATAGATCACTGTACTCCTCTTTCTTTGTTTCAAATCATTGTGTCCTTACTATGTAAGAATGTAACTTTATCACTATCTTAAGACTAAGTAGATCTTAAGGGAAAACAAGTTTTCTGATTGACTAGCCTTTATCAATAGAAAGAAAGATGGGGCCATAAAATGTTAATTGGTCTCCAGACCAGAAGATATTGTAAACAAACATAAGACCCCTGTAAGAACTAAGATATGCAAAGAACACTGTCTTTAGATAAGGGTCAGAGCAGCTGACCCTGCTTGACTCTGTTTCTTACATTTATCTCTATGTACAACTAAAAGTATAAAAGTGGACTTGGAAAATAAAGAAACGAACCAGTTCCTGGAAAGACTGGTTTCCCCCATGTTGTCTTTTCTCATTTTCTGGCTGAATTCCCATCTGGAGCATGGAGTCTTGCCAGGCCTTCTAATTTTGCCTGGGCCTCTAAGATCTGAACGGGGGAGGCACTTTGTGTCTCTGCTTCTCTGGGAGACTGGGAAGACGCCTGTGGCCTATGTAGGTGGTGCAAACCCCTTGTCTAGGGGTTTTATTGGTTCTCCACATAAACCAAGTTATTCAGCATCTTTTTTCCACTGATTTTCCTACTACACTATTCTTTTCTAATCTCTTTCCATATCTTTAATTAAACAATTTTCCTCTGGATGCTGACTCCATCCCCTCTTTGAATTACTCTGGATCCACCGGGGCTGGACCCTGGCACTCATTATTTCAACAAAACTTAGAAAAGTGCCTGGTGGATAGTAAAGTGAAAGTGAAGTCGCTCAGTGAAGTCAACTCTTTGCGACCCCATGGGCTGTAGCCTACAAGGCTCCTCTGTCCATGGGATTCTCCAGGCAATAATACTGGAGTGGGTTGCCATTTCCTTCTCCAGGGGATCTTCCCAACCCAGGGATCGAACCCAGGTCTCCCGCATTTCAGGAAGACACTTTAACCTCTGAGTAGGTATAGCGTAAATATTTGTTGATTAAATACATGAATGACTACAGCATGGTTTTGATACGAACCATCAGCTGTTCTTCACTGCTGTTCTGCTATACTTATTTGCCTTTACATCTAGAGAAGGAAAATTAATAATAACAATAATAATACTTTAACACAGTAATTCTCTATATCTAACTATGAGATAGATAGCATCACCCACTCAATGGACAGGAATCTGAACAAACCTCAGGAGACAGTGGAAGAAGAGGAGCTTGGTGTGTTGCACTCCATGGGGTTGCAAAGAGTCAGACATGACTTAGTGAGTGAACAACAAGGAAACTTTGTTCAAGCTATTTTGCTTAACTGCTTTTTCTTTGTTTCTGCATTTTATCACTCCCTTAGTTAGTGATGAAACTCAAGGAAGGCCTAGGAAATGAAAGCCTTTTTCTGCAAACGAGAAAAAAGGACAGGGAGGAGCCTCTGTGCCCTGGAGGGCCATGAGGGCCCTGCTTGGCTGCAGTCCTGGTTTCTCTTTGATCCTCTGTACTCCTGAGGGGAACAAGAGCAGGACAGGAAAGGGAATGGTTTTAGTTAGAGAGGTTCATCATAAACTCAGGAGGGCAACTTGGTTTTAAGGGGACTCAGTTTCAACTTTACTCATTAAAGTTAAAAAACAACAACAACAACAACATTATTTCAGTCTTTGACAACAGTGTAGAGATACAGACAAACCCCACATCTGTGCTCAGGCGCTCAGGCTTCTCTGACTCTGTGACCCCATGGACTGTAGCCCACCAGGCTCCTGTGTCCATGGGATTCTCCAGGCAAGAACACTGGAGTGGGTTGCCATGCACTCCTCCAGGGGATCTTCCAGACCCAGGGATTGAACCTGCGTCTCTTTTGTCTCCTGCATTGGCAGGTGGATTCTTTACCACTAGTGCCACCTGGGAAGCCCATAAAATCTCCCATAATGAGGAAAATTTAAAGGGTAGATAGGTACTACTACAACAAACGTCTTACTAAAGTAGGCCTGAAGTAGCAAAAAAGAAAAAGAGGGAAATCCTTGATGAGGGAAATCCTTGATGAGGGAAACTCTCGATGAGGGAAACCCTCGATGAGGGAAATCCTCGATGAGGGAAACCCTCAATGAGGGAAACCCTCGATGAGGGAAACCCTTGATGAGGGTCTAAAAGCAGGGATGAGGTTCTTAACCGAGATGCGAGCTCATGCTGTTGCTAGTCCCTGTTCTTTCAGGTCCATTTCCTCCCAGCTTCTCTTTAAAACTATTTCTCAGGATCCCTTGAAAACTGGTTTCCAGATAGACTGGTTAAAGAGAGGCACTCATAAAAATTGGAGGGCAGAAGGGAGAAGCCAGTGTGTTGTTAAAGAGAAGACCACAGGCTCAAAATGGCATCAGTTGTGGTAAAGGCCATAATTCTGAATCTGGATTTAATACCTGACTTAACTGCAGTTTAAACCTTCTCTGGGAATGTAGTCCTTTTTTTTTTAGGATTTGTTTATTTATCTACTGTAGTATAATTGAGGTACAATGTTGTGTTAGTTTCAAGTATATAGCAAAGTAACTCAGTTATATCTAGTTATATATATATAACTATATATATATAGTTATATATATATATAGTTATATACATATATATACACACACATGCGTGCACACACACACACATACATATATACATATATGAGTTTCCCAGGTGGCACAACTCTAAGGAATCTGCTTGCCACTCAGGAGATGCTAGAGATGTGGTTCAATCCTAGGGTCAAGAAGAACCCCTGGAATAGGAAAGAGCAACCCAGTATTCTTGCCTGGAAAATTCCATGGACAGAGGAGCCTGGTGGGCTACAGTCCAGGGGGTTGTCATGTCAGACATGACAGAGCACACACATATATGTTTCTAATTCTTTTCTGGTATAGATTATTGCGAGATAGTGAATATATTCCCTGTGCTCTGTGGCAAATCCTCATTGTTTACCTGTTTTGTATGTAGTGGTGCATATCTGTTAACCCCTCACTGCCCCTCTGGTAGCCATAGGTTTGTTTTCTGCTTGTGAGTCTCTCTGCTTTGTAAATGAGTTCGTTTGTCTTCTCTGTTTGGATCCCATGCATGAGTGGCAGCTTGTAATATCTGCATCTCTCTGTCTGGCTCACTTCAGTCAGTGTGATAGTCGCTAGCTCCATCCATGCTGCTGCCAGTGGGTGGTCCCCTCCTTTCAGAGGCTGAGTGAGATCCGATTGCATATCTGCACCATGTCTTCTGTATCCATTCATCTGCTGGTGCATATTCAGGTTGATTCCATGACTTGGCTATTGTTGTAAACAGTGCTGCTGTGAACAGTGGGGGGCATGTCACTTTTTGAATTAGAGTTTTTAACCTTTCCCAGATATATTCCCAGGAGTGGGATTGCGGGATCATGTGGTAGCTCTGTTTTTACATTTTGAAGTGTGCTCCACACTGTTTTCCAGAGAGGCTGCACCAGTTTACAGCTGGGAGTGCAGTCTTATGAGCCAGTTGGGGAGTGTTCTGCTCAGCCGCAGTGAGGCAGTCTGTCAATGGCCCCTCTTTATCCCCTTTCCCTCCCCAGAGGAAGAAGAGGTGGTTTGCATGATGAAACCTGTGTGGTCGCTTCCCCACGGAAAGAGGATGTTCTGGCCCCAAATAGTCCCATGTTTTCTTTTGCTAACACCGTGGCCCTTGCCTCACCCTCCTCTCTATAAAAGCTCCATTCTGTATCACTTCTCAGAGCACCCGTGTATTTACTAGACGGCATGCCGCCTGACTCATGAGTGATTGAGTGAAGCCGATTAGATCTTCAGATTCGCTCAGCTGAATTTTTCTTTTAATCGTGTTTCTCTCTTCTCCTCCCACTCAAGGGGGCGTCTCCCTGCGGCTGGTGTGTTTCTCGGGGTCCCAGCTTCTGGCTGGAAGGCTCTCGCCATGTCCCTGCCCCCTGGCGGGCCCTGCTGCAGCGCTGGCTGTGGCCTGGTGGCCCTCGCGTCTGTGTCGCGGCCGCGCGGCCCTCCCGTCCCGGCCTTGCTTGTGAGTCACTCTCGGCTGCTGGGAGCCTCCCGACCGTTTCCAGTGTTTGCCTTCCCACCTTGTCCATAGTTCAGGTAAGTGGTGCGCTTTGCGGAGCTCTTGGCCTCTACCCCTATTTAGATGGTACTAGCATCTAGTTGTGACATTGTCCAGTGCCCATGGGGGCAAAGTTGATCACCACTTCCTGAGGTAGATCCTGGTGTGAAATACCGTATAGTCATAAACTATAGCATATCTGAGTAAACAGCCAGCAAGCAGCAGAATGATATCCTCAATTCATTTAGATAATGGAATTATTTTTTAAAGGTGATAAAACAATATTTAAAGATATTTTAAGAGAAGAATGAAAGAAGAAACAAGATGTTCTCCAGAAAGAGCAGATGATGATGATAATCATAATTAGGAGAAGAAAGAGGAGAGTTTAAGAGACATGAGGATTTTTTGAAAAAGCATAGAAAATAAGTACAGAGGAACTGTGAAGGAGGATGGTACTACCAGCTGAGACTTTCAAAGACTGATAAAGAACACACACATTCTCACTGACTTCTTATGGTGTTTAAAAACAGATCTTCGAATGTGGTAAAGTTAACTCAGCCATGTTAGCTATCAATATTATACTGCACTGTTTAAATATGTGTTATTGGAAGGACTTATAGAATTTTATCCTTTCAGCAGGTATGGCTTTGCTTCAGTGCATGTGGCTTTGAAAAAGCCAGCAGATACACAAAACTAAACTCTGATACAGTAGAAATATCTTGTAAAAGGATATATGAGGTCTTCTACAAGTTTTAAGTAAAGAACAACCATAAAGAATCAGAGTAAAAAGTCCTTTAAGACAGATTGGCCCCAAAAATAGAGGAAGAGTCAAGGAGAGTTTTTCCCCTCCATTTTAACTACCTAAAAGAATTTAGATGGGTGTAGGGGCAGGAGGGTGGGGAGAGGGGACTGAATCTGAGGGAGAGATAACTTTGTCCCAGTGACCTATCTAAAAGGCAAGGCAACAGCTAATTACCAAACATCTGCTCTTTTGATTATCCTGCAAATCACCCTCCTCCTCTGGAAGCCCCAGGCCCCACCCACCCCTTAGATCAGAATGACATGTTTACGCCTCAGCTGCCTGACTCATCCTTGGGTCTCAGTTTTTCCAAGATTCCCTTATGTACGCTGGAGAAGGAAATGGCACCCCACTCCAGTACTCTTGCCTGGAGAATCACATGGAGGGAGGAGCCTGGTAGGCTGCAGTCCATGGGGTCGCAAGGAGTCGGACACGACTGAGCAACTTCACTCTCACTTTCACCTATGTATGTAATTAAACTTGAGCTTCTTCCGTTAGTCTGTGCTTTGGAGATTTCGCTGGTGGTCCAGTGGCTAAGACTCCAAGTTCCTCAGGCAGGGGACTCAGGCTCAACCCCTGGTCAGGGAGCTAGATCCTAAATGCTGCAGCAGAAATCCCTCATGACGCAACTAAGGAATGGCACAGCTAAATAGATAAATAAAAATAAAATTTTAAAATCTGTCTGTTGTCAATTTGATTATTAAACCAGCCAAAGAAACCAGAAAGGAAGAAGGAAATTTTTCTCTCCCCAACAATCCACAGTCCTTTACTTCAAAAGGTGTGCATAAACAAGAGAAGGGCCAACAGATACACAAAACTAAACTCTGATACAGTAGAAATATTTTGTAAAAGGATATATGAGGTCTTCTACAAGTTTTAAGTAAAGAACAACCATAAAGAATCAGAGTAAAAAGTCCTTTAAGACAGATTGGCCCCCAAAATAGAGGAAGAATTAGGAATAGAATGTTTGTGTTATCAAGGCAATTCACTGAACCGTGCATTTACACAGTTGGAATATTCAGGGGAAAGGGGGTGAATTCCACCGAGAAAGTCTGCCTGGGAATCTAAGTAATGACTGGACTTGATGGAGATGAGGGACTGCCGGTGGGCACTACAAACAGTACTTCATCTCAAAGAAGGGAAAGCAGGAGACTCACCCAAATGCTGAGTGAAAGGGAGAGGCACAGATGGTGAGTGGCGGACTTCCTGGTGGTCCAGTGGTTAGGGGTTCACCTGGCAATGCAGGAAGCGCGAGTTCAGGCCCTGGCTGGGAAACTAGGGCCCCACGTGCCTTGAAGCAGCTAAGCTCACAAGCCACAGCTGGAGTCTGTGCACTGCAGCAAAGGGACGCGTGAGGCAACTGAGACCCAACACCGTCAAACAAAGAGAAGAAAAAATAGGGCGGGTGGGCAGCATGAGAGGGCAGTTCCAGGAGACCAATAAAATGGCAACTGTGGGGAAAAGAGCACAGGCATAGTGAGTGTGAGAATCAGACATAAAAGAAAGAAACCTCACTAAGCTAAAAAAACAAAAACAAAACCCACCAAATCTACAACTCAAAAAAAAAAATTGACTATTTTGATAAAATGAATGAGAGACTATGTAGACAAAGATTAATAAAATATTTGAATTTCAAGCACAAATAAATAATCTCTTAAGACTGAAGACTCAAATAAACAGGTTACCTAAAATGAAGAAAAGTCTATTAAATAAATTGAAGACTTTGGACAAAGTAAGAATGATAAAGCAAGAGATAAAAATTCAGGGGGACATGGCTAGAGCTCTTCTCGGAGAACAATTTGTTTTTTTGAATGCTTTAAAAAAATTGATGCTGTCCTTTTAGATAAGCATTTATTTATTTATTTGACTACACTGGGTCTTAGCTGTGGCATGGGAGACCCTTCCTTGCAGCTCTCCAGCTTCTCTCCATTGAGGCACTCAGGCTCAGTAGCTGGAGGCATGTGGGGCTTAGCTGCCCTGAGTCATGCGGGCTCTTAGTTCCTTGACCAGGGACTGACCCTGCATTCCCTGCCTTGGAAGATGGATTCTTAGCCACTGGACCACCGGGGGAAATCCTGGAATCCTTTTATTATTAAGAAAGAAGATCAGACATTGTTGAACTAATTGATAAGTAGATAAAAGTTTTAAGGATAAAAGCAGTGCATAGTCTTTTGTATATTACACTGTTGTTCAGTATCTCAGCCATGTCTGATTTTTTGCAGCCCCATGGACTGCAGCACACCAGGCTCCTCCGTCTTTCCCCATCCCCTAAAATTCTTGTCCGTTGAGTGGCTGATGTTAACCGTATCATCCTCGTCCACCCTCTTCCCTTTTTGCCTTCAATCTCCCCAGCACCAGGGTCTCCAATGAGCTGGCTCTTCGAAGCAGAGCTCAAGTTTTGGAGCTTGAGTTTCTGCAACAGTCCTTTCAGTGAATGTTCAGGGTTGATTTTCTTTAGGTTTGACTGATTTGATTTGCTTGCAGTCCAAGGGACTCTCAAGAGTCTTCTCCAGTACCACACACATATATATTTTTCCATATCATTTTCATGGATTTGCTAGTGTTTCTGAGACTGTTCTGAGAAACAGGATTTCTGAGTCAAAGGGAAATTTTGTATGTGTCCTCGCTGTACATTGCCAAGCTTCTCTCTGTAGGGACCGATTCATTTACAGGCTCACCACCAACACTTGGAAGAGCCACCTTCCATGGCTTCACCAACAGAATGCATTGCCAACTTTTGAATTTCTGCCCGATGGGTGAGAAGTGGGTGGCAGCACGACAAAGGAGCTCATTATCCTGAGCAAAGTCGGCCTTTCATACCTAAGACCTTAAAGGGCCATTAGAGTCCTTTTCAGTGAACTATATATTTTTATATTAGTACAACTTTGCAAAAATTAGATAAGTTCTATTGTCTGCAGAATGATAATATGAGTGTCCAAGTGGAGAACTTCAAATTAGCTGAAAATATTGAAAGAATAAGCAGCATTTTATAAAAAGGTTTATACATGAAGCAATTACACGTAATTCGGTCTCTTTATATATGGCAGTCATACATAATAAAACAGTAAATCTGCATCAGCAGTAAACTGCATTCTTCCAATGAGAGGGGGAAAAAAACTAAAAGGTGTGTCCTTTTTGTCTGTGCTTGTGGATTTTTTTTTTCTTCATGGTTTGTGGGATCTTAGTTCCCCCAGCCAGACCAGGAACTGGATCTGTACCTCTGTCAGTGGAATTCCCAAAAAGATGAACTTTTAAAGTAAAGAAAATGGAAAATTTTGTGGAGACATAAATACTTAACTATGATAACAGCAAACCATATTTCTGAGTGGTAAATATTAGTTTTCTAAAGGTGTGGCATCTTCTTAGATTAATTTGCAGCTATAAACAATTTTAATCAAAACCCCAGAGGAATTTATTTTTTTTCTCCTTTAGTTGATGAAGTAAAATCTCATGTTCACTTGAAAGAATAAATAACGTGGAAGCTTGATGAGACTCTTTTTAAAGAAGCATAGTTAGGTGGGGCTTTGTTAGCAGTTATTTACTTACTTATAAAGAGATAGCAAATTACACATAGTCTTGTGAACCAAGACGATCTGTGGAGATGAATGGACAGGACAGAAAGTTGGAGCAGTAGGCCTAACTATTAGATCTGTGAACAGACCATTTCCAATTGAGAGACGTTTGTTTTTTTGACTGTCCTCTTTCAAGTGTATTTAAAATTTCTTTTTCTTGAAAGTAGAAAAACATTCTTAATCATCAGACTGGATCCATCTAGAATTTAGGTGTTGGAACTTGTTGCTTTCTTTTTTCTTCATAAATGATACTTATTCAACTCTTAAGCCTTTCTTTCTTTTGATAGCAGAAAATACAAGCTTTCCAAATTACAGGAACTTCCGGTGTGCGGTCTGCATGTTTGATTCTTACCTTCTCTCTGGGAGGGCCTGAGCTCAGGGCTGTGTGCGGGAGGGGCTGTGGGTTTCCATGGTGTCTGTGCTGCCCTGGCCTCCGGGGAAAGGCTTGTGGTCCCGTCAGAACTCTCTCTCCATCCCACCCAGCTCTCGCGTCTCAGCTGGCCGCCCCGGCCCCCTCTGCGCCCCTCTGCCTGTGCGGCCAGCGTGGACCCTCCGCCGTAGCCACTCGGCCCAGCGGTCCTCTGGTTTCCCCACCCGTCACCCCTCTCTCCATCAGTCCTTGGGCAGTAGAAGCATTTGCGATCCGCCCGCCTCTCTGGGGCCTACCCAGGGGCTGGCGAACGTGCCCCGCTGGCCCGGGAGTGGGGAATGATGTGTATAGTTTTCAACGGTTGAAAAAGGTTCAAACAAAGAATAACATTTATGATATGCAAATATATTAAATCCAGTGTCATACATGTACAATTCAGATGCCAAATAATAAAGTGTTATTGGAATATAATCGCACCCATTGGTTTAATGTCATCTACAGCTACTTTTCTGTGATAAGGACAGTGTTGAATAGCCACAGAGACTGTATGGCCTGAGAAGTCTGAGCTATTTAATATTTGGCCTTTGGCAGAATGGCTCAGCAGTAAAGAATTTGTCTGCAATGTAGGAGACGTGGGTTCAATGTCTGGGTCAGGAACATCCTTTGGAGAACACTCTAACATTCTTACCAGGAAATCTGGTGGACAGAGAAGCCTGATGGGCTACAGTCCATGGGGTCCCAAAAGAGTTGGACATGACTTAGCGACTAAACAACAGCAAAACAAGGAAAAACTGTGATAGCTCTTGACCGGCAAGGGTGCGTGGGACTCCGTGGGCTCAGACTATTTCCTACAGCTTCTCATGTAACCACTGCAGTGGTGCCAACTGGCGCCTGTCTTGATGAGAGCAGGGGCTTGTGAAGGGCTCTTCAGGCTTCCTGGGTTCTCCTAACAGATGGGAAAAGAGGCCAAACCTCTCTGCTTTGTAAAACTTCTCTTTGATCTCTGCCATCTTCCTGCCAAGGCCGTGGTCTGGTTGGGATATAGGACACGTGCGTACGGCAGGACTCCACGTCTGCCTGGAAGTCACTGTTCCCTCTCAATCCCCCTCCAGTCCAGAAGGGTTTGCCATTTCCACGCTGTGCACCGGAAAGGGCCTATTGTTATAAACCTTGCTTTGAGGCATGACTAAACCTTTGAAATTTCTTTTAAAAAGAGAAAAAAAAAGAAAGCCAGCTTTCTATGCTCAGTTCTTGCCATCAAAGGACAAGGTTTTCTAGACTCCATTTTTGTTGGGTTCTTTTATGTCCTTCCTTCTTGGGGAAAATCTTCTCCAGTCTAGGTCCAATTTTCATAGTGGGATGGCCTTCAAGATAAAAGCAATATTAAAAAGAGGAAATAAACACATACACACAGTCTTATATTCTTTTAAAAACGAAAGTTTGAAGTCAAATTGGCAGAAGGTGGACATAGCTAAGTAGAAAGTGTAGATTTATGTAATAGATATTATACGTATAGCAGAAATGTGTTTCTCAGAAAACATGATGGCTCCCAGTTTTAAGAAAAATTAGTGCTAGGGATATATTGTGCAATTAACATTGCTGTATGTTGGGTTTCCCTTGTAACCTAGTGGTTAGGAATTCACCTGCCAGTGCAGGGGGCCGGTTCAGTCCCCTCGTCTGGGAAGATCCCGTGTGCTGCAGGGCACCTGGCCAGTAGCCCCTGCTCTCCACAGCCAGGGAAAGCATGTGCAGGGCAACAAAAGTCCAGCACAGACAACAATGAATCCATTTGACTAAAACATTGCTGCACGCTAGAGACGGAAGTGAAGAGAGTAGATCCTCACGCTAGAGATGGAAGTGAAGAGAGTAAATCCTGAGATTTCTCATCACAAGGGAAAAATTTTCTGCTTCTTTCATTTTGTAACTATATGAGATGATAGATATTCACTAAACTTACTGTGATAATAATTTCATGGTGCATGTAAATCAAACCATTACACTGGACACCTTAAACTTACACATGCTGCATGTCAATTATACCCCAATAAAAACTGGAGGAAAAAAAATGGGTGATGGCATAGGAAGATGTCTATAATATCATTTGGATTTATTTTTTAAAAGAGTACAAAATTTTATGTGTAGAGTTTTAGGTATAAAACTTTGTGTTAACCCAGATTCATAAAGCATGCATTTATACAGAGAAGGGCATTAACTGTTCACAGTGTATTAATACTTTCTTTTCTAACTTAGTATGTTTTCTCTAGTTTCTATTTTTGCTTCTTTCAAAAGTATATTTTTCAATATAAAAATATAAATCTACTTTTTCACGAAAATCATTATTTAAAACAAATTAGAATTCTCTTTATAGGAGAGATGGGCTGTAGAAACTTTTAGCTCACTCTGAAGGGCAGGCAGTCCTCACTAAAAACAATAAAGCTTTTATTATTTGTGAAATGTGCTTGATTCACACACACACTTTGCTCCTTTTAAGAAGATGCCTTTCTTCATCAATCTCACTAGTCATAAGTATTATAATTATAGAATTTATAATTTATAAATGAATATGCTGAGATATCTGATGATTACATTTTGATCTGTAATACATCACCTCATCTATTGTAAGTTCACGTTATTGGACAAGGGAGGCAATTAAGTGTAGACCCAAAATACGATTCTGTATTCTGTAGAGCTAAGTATCTACACCCCGTGTTTGCTGACAACTCACCTTATTAAAGCTTCAGCCTGATGGCACCTCTGATAGAGACACTTGCGTGCACACCCGGTTTCCTCTTGGCTCCCTCCTTGTTGGTCAGTTCGGTTCAGTCACTCAGTCATGTCCGACTCTTCGCGATCCCATGAACTGCAGCATGACAGGCTCAGCTGGCAACTTCAGACAAGCAAATGTCCAGACATCATTAGACCAATGGGGTCAGAATCTTTGGGGACAGAACCTTCAATTGGTATTTGTTTTTGTTAATCTCCCCCAAGCAATTTAATCCAAAGCTGAGAGCCTCCTATTTGCACAAATATACTGATGGCCCATGATTTGAGGTTGGAAAAATGGAAATAATAAAGTGTTGCTTGACAATTTCAGTGGCAAGTTAGATATTGGGTTAGTCTAGAAAGCCCACGATGATAGTTCTTTATTAGGATTTATTTTTAAGTGTCATGTACAAGAAGCAAGGCTTAGAAGAACCACTCACAGTTAGTTGATTCTTGAGAGTCCCTTGGACTGAAAAGACATCAAACCAGTCCATCCTAAAGGAAATCAACCCTGAATATTCACGGGAAGGATGATGCTGAAGTTCCATAGTTCTGGCACCGGATGCGAAGAGCCAACTCATTGGAAAAGACCCTGATCCTAGGAGAGTTTAAGGCAACAGCAGAAGAGGGTGGCAGAGGAAGAGAAGGATAGATAGCACCACTGACTCCGTGAACGTGACTCTAAGCAAACTCCAGGAGACAGTGGAGGAGAGAGGAGCCTGCATGCTGCAGTTTATAGAGCTATGAAGAGTTGGACAGGATTTAGCGACAGAACATCAGCAAAGCAGTTAGTAAGAGTGGTGAAGATGGAGAAGAGCATCTCTGATGGAGAAAAACGCCTGTGGGATGATTTGGGAACAAAAGAAGACAAAGAGGCCACTGAGATGGGGGATGGGCCTCGGGGGCTTAGAGAGCAGCCAGATTGCCTCGTGAGTCATGTTGTGGGTATCTGGCTTTTATCCACCTGGCCATGGGAAGCTGCTGAAATATTTCAAATAAGAGCGTCGAGTAATTATGTTTTTAAAAGATGACCTAGTGGCAGAATGGGAAGCGTGAAGAGCAGGTTTGATTATGGCACAGCAAGTGAGGAAGATGGTGGCTTGATTAAGGAGGCAATGGTATAGATGGAGAGAAAAGACGGCTTTGAGAATTATTTCCCAAATGATTTTTAGGTCAAGATTTTCATTTTTTTCCCTTTTTGGTTTCTATAAAATATTGTGTATAGTTCCCTGTGCTATACAGTAGGTCCTGCTGGTTGCTTATTTTATTTACAGGAGTGCACACCTGCTCATCCCAAGCTCCTCATTCATCCAACTCCTCTGCCTTCCCCTTTGGTAACTATGCACTTGTTTCCTATGTCAATGGGTCTATTGCTGTTTTGTAAATGAGTTCATTTGTATTTTTTCTATTCCACATCACCTGAAACTAACACAGCAATATAAATCAACTATACCTTGATAAGAAATAAAATAAAAAAATTTTCATTTCTGAGCTATTCTCTGCCCATGCAGAGCTAACAGGGGCTAGAGTAATAAACCTCATTTGACAAATGCATAACCAAAGACATCAAGAAAGGGGCTGTGTGGCCCACTCAAGGTCCTGGAGTGAATTCAGCCAAGGAAGACGCAAACACACTGGCAAAACTAAACCAGGGAACCACCTTGCACCTGCCACCGGCCAGCGCTGTAAATGCCTTGCTGTCATGTAATTCAATTCATTTTCCTTCATAACCTCAAATGTGTTTGATTTACAGTCTTGTCTTTAGCAAAATATATGTCTCTCCTCTTTCTCTAAAGCTCACGGTGTTCTCAGGCTATTTATTCTTTCCAAGGCAAAAGAATCAGACACGACTGAGCGACTGAACTGAACTGAACTGAACTGAAGGCAACATTGACGGTTATTCACAAAGTAGTTCAGAGGAAATTGAGTCCATTGCTTTACTATTTTTGTGAACAATTAAAATAATTCCAGCTCATTGTCTTACTTTTTCATTTTCTTTCTATATTCAAGCACTCCCCCTGTGGGTGCTCAGTTGGGTCCCACTCTTTGCCACCCCAGGGGCTGTAGCCCACCAGGCTCCTCTGTCCATGGGGTTTCCCAGGCTAGAGCACTGAAATGGGTTGGCATTTCCTCCTCCAGGGCATCTCCCCAACCTAGGGATTGAACTCCTGCTCTCTCTCCTGCCTCTCTGCACTGCAGGCGGATTCTTTACTGCTAAACTACAAACAACTTCAAATGAGAATACTGAGGTAGTTGATCTAAGAGTTATAAATTGGTATCATAAATCAGATATTCTAAATTAGTGGTGAAGAGGATCCATCTTGCTGGGGTCAAGCCACTTGATAACTTGGATGTACTTAATAACAGTGTGAATTGGGCAAGCCAATTAACTGTTTTGGGGCCTGAATTTCATCTGTAAAATGGAACCTTCTTCTGTGAAGATCAGTTGAAATGATGCCTGTAAAGTTGAACATAATTCCTAGTCTTCAACAGTGCCCAAAAAAGGTTAATTATTGTTATCTTTAATAGTAGTAGAAGATGGACGGAGAAGGCAATGGCAACCCACTCCAGTACTCTTGCCTGAAAATCCCATGGATGGAGGGGCCTGGTGGACTGCAGTCCATGGGGTCACTAGGAGTCAGACACGACTGAGGTGACTTAGCAGCAGCAGCAGCAGTAGAAGATGGAAGAGAGAAGAGGTTTTCATGCAAATTCCATTAAAAATTAAACAAATGATTGTCTAGAAACTTGTCTGTAGTGTGGAAGACTGCTTCAGCTGGAAGAAAACATTTTTGCTGAGACAAGTATTAAGGGAGAATTGTTGTAGCTGTTCATTCAGTAAGTCACGTCCGACTCTTAGGGACCCCACGGAATGTAGCATGCCAGCCTCCTCTGTCCTCTGCTATCTCCTGGAGTTTACTCAAACTCATGTCCATTGAGTCGGTGATGCCACCCAAGCATCTGATTCTCTGTTGTCCCCTTCTCCTCCCACCTTCAATCTTTCCCAGAATCAGGGTCTTTTCAAATAAGTCAGTTCTTCTCACCAAGTGGCCAAAGTTTTGGAGCTTCAGGTTTAGCTTCAGTCCTTCCAATGAACATTCAGGACTGATCTCCTTTAGGATGGACTGGTTGGATCTCGTGCAGTCCAAGGGACTCTCAAGAGTAATCCAAGGCCACAATTCGAATGGCTTTGGTTAAATGAAATGAGGCCAACTTTGGCACCAGGGAAGATTTCTTGTTGCTTTTACCTCTTCTGAAAGTAAATTGCCCTCTATTGTGGGGAATCACCAGGATTTCTTCTGACAATACAGGCATTATGTACTCCTCGATTTGCAAATGATTGACATTTGCTTGTTTCAGTTCAGTTCAGTTCAGTTCAGGTGCTCAGTCGTGTCCGACTCTTTGCGATCCCATGAATCGCAGCACGCCAGACCTCCTGGAATCAGCCATTGGGTCATTTTGTGCTGTAACAAACCCACAAAGGGACTCAGCAGGGATTAGGGTATAGTCATTGTCACTCATCACGCCCCAAACTGATTCTGCATATCCGAAGTAGGAGAGCTTAGGATTCTGTTAATTCTGTGCTCCTTGTAGAGACAGGAGACACTGCTCATGTTTCCCTTGCTTGCTCTCTTCCTTCCCTGTCATTTATTTCCTGGTCTTGCCTCTTTGCAATTCTGTAGCAGGCCTTCCCTGGTGGCTCAGAGGTTGAAGCGTCTGCCTCCAATGCGGGAGACCTGGGTTTGATCCCTGGGTCGGGAAGATCCCCTGGAGAAGGAAATGGCAATCCACTCCAGTATTCTTGCCTGGAGAATGAATCCCCTGGACAAAAAGCCTAGTAGGTTACAGTCCATGGGGTCACAAAGAGTTGGACACGACTGAGTGACTTCACGTCACGTCATTCTTCCTTTCACTTCCGTCTCTCCCCACCTCTGAATATCTTTCTTTCCTTCATTGTATTTATGCCAGTCATCCGCTTTCTCTCATTATTCAGAGCTGTCCTTACGTTTATCAGCACTTGTTTTTATTTTTCCCAGGAATCTTAAGCCCTTGTTCAGAACTATAAAACAGTAAGTAAAACTTCCCCTTCTTTGTGAATGGTTGAAATTTATTGCAGACTTACTGCAGAAAATTTCCACTTTATTAAGCTGACAGGTTTTGCTTGAAGGCATACTACCCTGTGAAATTCTAAATTTGATTTAAAGGTCAGAGGAAAAGCCTGGCACCTACAATCTGCCTGTGAATTGTTTTTGTAACACTAAATAGAGTTTACAAGGAGAGGAAATTACAACTGGTCAGCAGAAGGCATGCCAGTCATAGTTTTCCTCAATAAACTCTTTGCCGTTAACCAAGCTAAGAGATGAAGAAAGCCACTAGATTAGCGTGATATTGCAGAACCTAGGGAGCGCCAGGTTCAGTTAGGCGTCAGATTGGATGAACCACTGTGTGAGAGGAGAAAGTGCTGTGTCTCTGAAAGCTGGGTGGGGAGCCAATGGTGGGTACCTTTAATCATAGTTATCACTGACAAGGGCATTTTCACTTACATTAACAAAATATTGACTCTAAAAGGATTTAAAATAAGCTCTATTTTTATTTGCTCCTTAAGATAAAATAGCTCAACTTGGCACTGATGACAAGCATAGGAAACTCTCTTTTCCAATGATTTTATTACCATTGCAAGAATATATTACTTTCTTTTTTAAAATTATGTTTTATGTAATCAGGCTGTACTTTTTAGTAGTAAGGAAGTTTAATGGAGTTTTCAAATTTACTCTGTGTTAAACTCTTAAAATGTGCAAACTTTAATTATCTGATAATTGAGTCTTGGTTATGGTGAGAGACAGGGAGAAAAAAAAAAGGCACAAACTCCTAAATGTGTCAACATGGAATTTGTCAGCATCAGAAATAGGCTAAAATAGGAATGCAAGAGTCTAATACCATAAGTAACAAAACTTTCTAAATCAACTGTACTCCAATAAAAATTATATATATATATAAAAAGATAAATTCCCCAAATTGGAAAAAAAAAAAAAGGTAACACCTCTTTGATGGCTGCAGAATGACCGTTTTGCATCTATACCTCCTTCTGATGAAGAGACTCTTCAAAGTTTGCTTGAGGTTGAAAAACAATAAAGTCCCAGTAGGACCCATGTAGAATATTGGCTGTGTAAACAAAATAAGAGTACGTCAAAATTGGTTTTCACCCAGTTCTCGTCTTTTGTTGATAATCAATTGCAGGGAAAAGAAAGCTAAAAAGGGAGCTCTCATTTGAAAATACAAGAGGCAGCACCGTGAGTCTCCCCAGTGCTCCCCAGCAGGTCCGCGTTAGCTAAGCTACTCTGTGCACGCCGTGGGTACTGTGCATGTTAATCCCAGTCTCCCAGCCCCTCCTACCCTGGTTCCTTTCTCCTTTGGGATCCATACATTTGTTCTCTATGTCTACTGTGTGTCTCTTATTTCTTCTTTAAAACCTTAAGAGAGACATCTGTCTCTTTTTAGTTTTGGTTGTGCTGGGTCTTTGTTGCTGCGCAGACCTTCCTCTCGGCTGTGGCCGGGGAGCTGCTTGCTGCAGGGACGTTTCCTGTCAAGGAGCAAGGGCGGAGGGCAGGCGCGCCTCAGGAGGCGCAGCTCCCGGCTCAGAGCACAGGCTCAGCTAGGTGTGGCGCGCGGGCTTGCCTGTTCCTTGGCGCGGGGGATCTTCCCAGATCGGGGATCAAACACGTGTCTCCTGCACTGGCAGGTGGACTCTTTATGGCTGAGCCACCAGGGAAGCCCTATGTCTCTGTTTCTGCTTGGAGAAATTAAAGATACATGAATGAAAGAGAGCGCCTCTGGTGACGGCAACAACAGCAGCAGTGAGAGCGAGCACTTTCTCCCTTCCTGCTCGGCGGGTGCCCAGGCATCCATCAGCGGACACTCTGCAGTCTTTCATTATCGTCATCCATACCGCCACTGGCTTGTCACTGCCTTTCGCCCAGCTTTACTGAGGTACAGTTGGTGTGCAGCACTGTGTAAGTTTAAGATGTACAGCGTCATGGCCTGAGTTGCATACGGTATGAAAATGATGACCAGAGAAAGTTTAGTGAACATACATGATCACATAGAAGATCCAAAGGTAAAGAAATAGAAAAAGATTTCTTTCTTGGGACAAGAACTCGGGATTTACTGTCTTAACTACCTTCATGTGTAACAGTCAGCGGTGCTAATCATTTCCATCATGCTGTAGTGGCCTCCCTGGTAACGACAGCTGGCAGTCGGTACCTTCTGTCTGTCTTCATCCACTGCCCCTCCTGCCTTGGATGACCGCAGCTCTGCTCCCCTCTTGAAGTGTAAGCGGCCTATAACGCTGTTAGTTTCTGCTGCTCGGCACGGTGATTCTGTCCTCCTGTACATTTCAGGATGGTTGCTGTGGCGTCTCCTTACGCTTGGTCATCGTACAGACATCATGTGTCACTGACTGTGTTCTCCACACTGTACATTTCACACCCATTACTCATTTATTTTGTAACTGGAAGTTTGTATTTCTTACTTTCCCTCACCTGTTGTTTCTAAAATAGCCGTCTTACCAACTATAATAATAGCACATGTTCATTGTTGAAAATTTGGGAAATTCCCAATAATTCAAAGAAAAATGATAGCATCACCTGGAATCGCACCACCTAGAGCTAAGCATTTTAAGTATTTTGCACTGTTTTCTCCAGCTCTTCATTCTGTGAGCTTCTGTACACACAGTGTGCATATGCTCTGGGTGTGTGTCCCTGTGAAATGTTACAAAATCAGTAGTATAGGATATATGTATATTTATATTCAGTCTTTCTAAATTTAACATTATGTTGTGAGCAGTTTCTATATTTTAAGTGTTTTAAAAAATGACTCATAATAGCTGGGTATTATTCTACTGAGAAAGAGACATTTTTTCATTTGTGATGAGTATTAAAAGTGAAAAAGATGAAAGTGTTAGTCCCTCAGTCATGTCTGACTCTTTGCAACCCCGTGGATGGTAGCTCAGCAGGCTCCTCTGTTATGTATCAAGGTTGTCTCTAATTTTTCACTCTGACACTGTCCCACGGTAAAGCCCATTGTTCCTAGGTCTGTGTATCTGATTGTTCTGAGGGGTCTTTTCCTGAATATGTGATGCTAGCTTCAAAGGAATGGAGCAGCCCTGGAGTTCAGGATGCACACTGTCCTTGTAACAGCATCCTTGCTGTGAGGCAAACATGGGACCTTTTCTCTGCCTTTCTGACGTGGGTTCTGCTGCTCAGACAGAAAGCGCTACCCCGGGGCCAGCTGAGTCAGCATCCTAGCAGCCGGCTTCGGCTGTGCTCCTTCCTCTTGTCTGGATTCGAGGCATCTTCTGAATTTGCTGACAAAATACATTGGACTCTTTAAACTTTCTCAGAAACCAGATGGAAAGAAAACTTGGTCTGACTCTGGAGTTTTATATACATGTATTTTTTATGTAGATAAACAATTAAAATTGGCCAACACATTTATGTCTTTATGATGTTACATTCAGGAGACAAAAATCACTCCTGAAGATTTCTTATTATTACTAGTGTGAAAGGATGGTTGCCCTAAGCTGGAAGCTTGGGAATGAGGTCCAAGAAGTCTAATTGGAATTTTCAAACAATTCACTAGTTTATCAAGATTATGTCTAAATGACTCATTACTATATGTTAGAGCCTGTTTAGGAATAATTCATATTACCAGACTGGAAAAAGTCAGTTTTCATTTCAATCCCAAAGAAGGGCAATGCCAAAGAATGTTCAAACTACTGCACAATTGCATTCATTTCACATTTTGGCAAGGTCATGCTCAAAATCCTCCAGGCTAGGCTCCAACCGTATGTGAACTGAAAACTTCCAGATGTATAAACTGGATTTAGAAAACGCAGAGGAACCAGAGTTCAAATTGCCAACATCTGTTGGATCATAGAAAAAGCAAGAGAATTTCAGGAAAAAAAATCTACTTCTGTTTCATTGACTACGCTAAAGCCTATGACTGTGTGTATCATAAAAAACTGTGAACAACTCTGAAAGAGATGGGAATATGAGAACACATTACCTGCTTCCTGAGAAACCTGTATGCAGGTCAAGAATCAACACTTAGAACCAGATTTGGAACAACAGACTTGTTCAAAATCAGGAAAGGAGTATGTCAAGGCTGTATATTGTCACCCTGCTTACTTAACTTCTATGCAGAGTACATCATGTGAAATGCCGGGCTGGATGAAGTGCAAGCTGCAGTCAAGATTGCCAAGAGAAATACCAATAACCTCAGATATGCAGATGACACCACCCTTATGGCAGAAAGTGAAAAGGAACTAAAGAGCCTCTTGATGAAAGTGAAAGAGGAGAGAAAAAATTGACTTAAAGCTCAACATGCAAAAAACTAAGATCGTGTTATCTGTCCCCATCACTTCATGGCAAATAGATGGGGAAATAATGGAAACAGTGACAGACTTTATTTTCTTGGGCTCCAAAATCACTGGGGACTCTGACTGCAGCTGTGAAATTAAAAGTTGCTCACTCCTTGAAAGAAAAGCTAAGACAAACTTAGACAATGTTAAAAAGCAGGGACATCGCTTTGTCCACAAAGGTCCATCTAGTCAAAGCTATGGTTTTCCCAGTAGTCATATATGGATGTGAGAGTTGGAACGTAAAGAAGGCTGAGCACCAAAGAATTGATACTTTCACACTGTGGTGTTGGAGAATACTCTTGAGAGACCCTTAGACAGAAAGGAGATCAAGCCAGTCCATCCTAAAGGAACTCAACCCTGAATATTCATTGGAGAACTGATGCTGAAGCTCTGATAATTTGGCCACCTGATGCAAAGAGCTGACTCATTGGAAAAGACCTGATGTTGGGAAAGATTGAAGGCAGGAAAAAGGGATGACAGAGGATGAGATGGTTGGATGGCATCACCAACTCAATGGACATGAGTTTGAGCAAACTCTGAGAGATAGTGAAGGACAGGGAAGCCTGGACTGTGGTAGTCCATGGGGTGCCAAAGAGTCAAACATGACTGAGAGACTGAATGATAACATATACAACACATGTTACTATGTATTATATATATACACTATGTACTGATTATGAACACAGAAATATATGATAATTTTTGTGATTTCACAACAAAGCCCATAAGGTTGTTATTCTTGATATCTACATCTTAAATAGGAGGTGGTGAAACTGGGAAAATTTAGTTAATTCATCCAAGAATTTACCTAGAAAGTAAAGAAGGAATCTAGAATTAGAAACCATGTGTACATGGCTACTAAATCTGGCCTGTATCCCATAGTACCCCTCACAGCATCTCAGCATATCTATATGCTACTTCAGAGTCCTGCACCCTGGCACCACTTCACTGGACCCCTCTAGGATACTACATCAGAGTAATACTTTGAGAGGCTTCATGGTACTACGTCACAGCACTCTCAGCATATCTATATGCTGTTTCAGAGTCCTGCACCCTGGCACCACTTCACTGGACCTCTCTATGGTACTCAGTTCAGTTCAGTTGCTCAGTCGTGTCCAACTCTTTGCGACCCCATGAATCGCAGCACGCCAGGCCTCTCTGTCCATCACCATCTCCTGGAGTTCACTCAGACTCACGTTCACCGAGTCTGTGATGCCATCCAGCCATCTCATCCTCTGTTATCCCCTTCTCCTCCTGCCCCCAATCCTTCCCAGCATCAGAGTCTTTTCCAGTGAGTCAACTCTTCGCATGAGGTGGCCAAAGTACTGGAGTTTCAGCTTTAGTATCATTCCTTTCAAAGAAATCCCAGGGCTGATCTCCTTCTGAATGGACTGGTTGGATCTCCTTGCAGTCCAAGGGACTCTCAAGAGTCTTCTCCAACACCACAGTTCAAAAGCATCAATTCTTCGACGCTCTACCTTCTTCACAGTCCAACTCTCACATCCATACATGACCACTGGAAAACCATAGCCTTGACTAGACGGACCTTAGTTGGCAAAGTAATGTCTCTGCTTTTGAATATGCTATCTAGGTTGGTCATCACTTTTCTTCCAAGGAGTAAGCGTCTTTTAATTTCATGGCTGCAGTCACCATCTGCAGTGATTTTGGAGCCCCCAAAGTAAAGTCTGACACTGTTTCCACTGTTTCCCCATCTATTTCCCATGAAGTGATGGGACTAGATGCCCTGATCTTCGTTTAAGAACATGGCTGAACTTAAAATGCTGATTGGTCTCTGAGAATGAGCCTAATGACCTGAACTGCAGGCTAAGTTCTGGCAATTAACCAGAACAATAGAAACCATTATGCATAGATCTCTCTCATAGGTTGGAAGAATACACAGCAGAAGAACTGTAGCCTAACATCACCAAAACCTCAAGAGATTACAGCCTTATAAACAACCACCATTTAAGCCATGATTAGTCTTAGAGAAGTATAAAACGTAAGACTTCAAAGGGTTTGTCACACGAGTGTATGTTCCTCGGTTCTTTGTCTCGTCACCACAAAGATTTGGAGTGATGGACATTAAAGCCCTTGGCACGTCACAGCTCTCGGGTCTTGGACAAACCATGTTGTAGCTCTTAGGCAAATCAGTGTTACAGCTCTATTTTATTTAGAAGATAGCAGGAGAATCTATCCTTGAAGCGTGAGAGCATGCCAACCCAAAGACTGGAAGAGAAGAGGGTGGAGGAGAGCACGGGGGAGGGAAGGAGAGAGGGGGAGGGAGAGAGAGAGAGAGCACTTGGCTTCTCCTTTTATATGTTTTTTCCTCCACCTGGGCCTGTCCTATGCAAATTGGACTTAGCCAAGAGTGCTGTTTTTTCTACCTGAAGTCTTCACTCTGGTCCTTGAACCTCCCTTTGACCTTCCTTTGTTCTGTTTTCACAGGCTTTTCCCTTGTCTTTTAGCCACTGCCATTTTGGACTCCTTTTCCCTATTCTACCTACCTAAAAGGTTTTACACGGCCCAGGTAGCAAAGAAAAGTGGCTGAGATTTCCTGATTCTTTCCCTAACAGCCCTTCTCACCCCTCCACACACACATCACCACAATGAAAGCACAGAATGGCTGAGAGAATTAATGGGCAGCAGAAGTGTTGAGGTTAGCTTGAGGAGGATGAAATATCCCATGGAGGCATTTGTTAGTTCTATAACAGTGTCTGAGAATAAGAGAAGAACATTTGCAAGTCTTAGAAGCTGAAAACAAGACATAACAAAGTTCAGTTCAATTCAGTCGCCCAGTCGTGACTGACTCTTTGTGACCCCATTAATCACAGCACCCTAAGCCTCCCTGTCCATCACCAAACTCCCGGAGTTCACCCAAACTCATGTCCATTGAGTCCGTGATGCCATCCAGCCATCTCATCCTCTGTCGTCCCCTTCTCCTCCTGCCTCCAATCCCTCCCAGCATCAGAGTCTTTTCCAATGAGTCAACTCTTCACATGAGGTCGCCAAAGTATTGGAGTTTCAGCTTTAGCCTCAGTCCTTCCAATGACCACCCAGGACTGATCTCCTTTAGAATGAACTGGTTGGATCTCCTTGCAGTCCAAGGGACTCTCAAGAGTCTTCTCCAACACCACAGTGCAAAAGCATCAATTCTTCAGTGCTCAGCTTTCTTCACAGTCCAACTCTCACATCCATACATGACCACAGGGAAAACCATAGCCTTGACTAGACGGTACTACATGGTACTACATCAGAGTAATCCCTTGAGATGCTTCATGGTACCCCTCACAGTACTAATCCACAGTACTGTATGGCAGTGGTGTGTCACCAGACCACTTCAAGGTGCTACTTTAGAATACTCCATTCAGAGTAGTATTTCATGGTTGTACTTTGTGGTAGTGCCTCATGATAGTATTTTAAAATATTATTTCATGACAGTACTTCAGGGAAATACTTTATCAGTTTATTGCAGCATAATTTGCGAATATATCTACAGTGATCCAATATTGTTAAAAGATAATTTTCAAAAAAGTAAATCATGACTCTGATACAAAATGCACGTGAGTTAGACTCTGTCAGTTAGAGACTAGATCACTGAGGAAACCAGGTGTTTGGGGGTTTTTTAGATTTTCTTTTTTTTTTTTTTTTTTTTTGATGTGGACCATTTTTAAAGTCTCTACTGAATTTGTTAACAATATCACTCCTGCATTATGGTTTGTTTTTTGGGCCGTGATGCACATGGGTTCTTCGTTCCCTGACTAGGGATCAAACCCACACCTTCTACAACAGAAGACGACTCTCAACTGCTGGACGGCCAGGGAAGTCCCAAGGTGGATCTTGCAATCAGTGCAGCAAAGAAGTCTAAGAGCCATGCATTCAGCTGGAGTAAAGGAGCGCTGTGATGAATGTGTAAATGCAGGTAAAGCTGACGTCTTCCCTCCAGGAGGGGTCAGGTCAGCTTGTGCTGGAAAGGACAGGATTTGTATGTCTATGGCCAAGAAAAGTTTCCTTTTCTATCAGTTACCTATAATTCACAGAACTGGAAAACAGAATTTAAAGACTCTCTGGTTTGGACAAGGCATATGTTTCCACTAAGCCACAAATTCAGTGTGTACTCTTGGAACATGATAGTACAGATTTTCGTCATCTCAGACGATAGCTCAGGGGCTTTCCAGGCGGCTCAGTGGTAAAGAATCTGCCTGCCAGTCAGGAGACGCTGGGTCAGAAGGTGTCCTGGGGAAGGAAATGGCAACTTGCTCCAATAATCTTGCCTGGGACATCCCATGCCAAAGAGCTTGCAGTCCGTGGGATTGCAGAGAGTCGGACACAACTTGGCAACCAAGCAACAACCAAGTGAAAAACAGAGATAACAGCTCCGTTCTTTAAAGTTGACAACACGAATTATCCAGGTAATTGAAATAAAAGAGACTCACATGCATTATCTACACATCTTACTTTGTTTGTGGAGACTCGACAAAATCCATGCTGTGCAGTGACTTAACCAAAGCCGTTTCAGAAGGAGATGGATGGAAGGGTGAGGGGAGTTTTATATTAATTCTCTGACTTTCATCGACAAGTTTTCTTGGTTTATGAAGTCACAAGATAATTTTTCTAAATGCCAACCTTGCAAATTCAAGCTGGGAATGAAATTCAAGCTGTGTTTTTTGCTGCTTATAGTCCATCATTGCTTGTAATAAAGAGCCTGTGAATTTGTCAGCTAAGTTCTGACAGTAAAATCTTTATTACTGGTGATGATGTAAGAGGCAAAAGGAACACAGCTTTAGTTTTAGATCCCAGGTTGAATACAGAAAGCTGATGTCTAGGAGGGGAAAAAAAAAAAAAAAACCAACCTTATACCAAAAAGATTTGATCACTAGGGCAAGATAAATGTGGAGCCCAACAAGGTCAATTTTATAGTCATGGAACCAATCATCACCACTGTTAATTGTTATTAGGAAGGTGATGAAATTAGTGTAGGGATTAACTAACCAGGAAAAAAAAACTGGAAAAAAATTACTTTAAAGCAACAGCTAGTGATACAAGTCAGCTTTAGTGTATGGCTGCAGGGAAAAATTGATAAAGCAATTTCTCAGAAAATCTATAAAGTTCTACAAAATGGCCCTGTGATGAGAATTTAGACTATTGAGAGTTGGATGATTGTTTAATTAAAATTAAGCCAAGTCCAAAGGGTGGGTTAATTGCCGCAGGTCTTGATCAAATAACATTAATAAAAAAGCAAGAACTAAATTGGGAAGCAAAACAAAACCATACAGTATTATATATATATAAAAGAAAACACATTGTACCTCTTCAGCCAAAGGAAGTAGAAGTTGAGGTTTGCTATAAACTATGTTATTAATTCAACATGTTAAACAGTAGACTGATACAGACCGAGATTTTCCCCTTCCCCACATACAACCACACCCTAGCCAAGGGAACTTTATTCAAACCCTATTGTACTTTTTATTATTTTTTTATTCTTGCATTGCTCAGAGCTGCTGAAGATGCCTTGTTTATGTCCACTATCTTTTTGTTTAGCTTTGTTGAAATTCATATCTGCTGCTTGCAGCCAAAGATTTTGACTAATGTGTATGACAGTTACTGGAATAATTATAGGATGTGCAATCTCAATTTTCCACTTCTCTGTATCTGAAAGCTGGCAGAAGTGTCCAGCAAGAGCCTGAGAAAAGTAAGAGATGGGATGGAAGGATGAATATGGGAAGAGTGAGAAGGACGGGGTTAGAAGGAGAGCTCGGTGTGCACCTTCAGCCTTAAACCAGAGGCCACAGTCTGTACCACAACGTGTTTTTCTATCAACAACTTCATCAACTTCATCAGCTCATTTGAATTTTCCTTTTTTTTTTTTTTTGTAGAGTCCACTGATTTTCTCACTTTTTTTAAATAATTTAATTGATTAATTTATTTCCTTTTGGCTGTGCTGGGTCTTCGTCGCTGAATGGACTTTCCTCTAGTTGCGGCCAGTGGGAGCCACTCCCCACTGTGGCATCTTCGGTTACGGAGCGGGAGCTCTGGGCCCACGGGCTGAGCAGCGGTAGCTCCTGGGCTCCAGAGCACAGGCTCGACGATTGCGGCGCGCGGGCTTGGTTGCTCTGCGGCGCGCGGCATGCTCCCAGATCAGGGATGAACCCGCGTCTCCTGTATTGTCAGGCTGACTCTCGACCACTGATCCACCAGGAAGTCCCGGATCTCCTCTGTCGTAATGTCAGGTGTTGAGTACGGATTTCGGGGAAGGGGTCCAAAAGCGTCATCAAGCTGACTTTCAGAAACATCCTTGCAGTGCTTGCCTCAACCTGACGTCGCTCAACCTCGCTGCCCTCGGCGCAGGGCCTTCACACCCGGAGTGGGCCTCGTGTAAATGTTTGCTGATGGCACGAGGATAAGGCGGATGCATAACGGTTTGCAGGGATATAGCCCATGCAGTTGACACTTTTGAAGGAACTGCCTTCAAGGCCGTGGCTTTGTGAGCAGAGTGGGGGACAGAGTCGGCTCAGTGGTAGAGAACCTGCCTGCCAAAGCAAGAGATGCAGGTACTCAGGCTTGATCCCTGGGCTGAGAAGTTCCCTTGGAGGAGGAAAGGATAACCCATCCGGCATTCTTTCTGGAAACTTCCATGGATGGAGGAGCCTGGCGGACTGTAGTCAAGGGTCGCGAGGAGCTGGACACAGCTGCACGCACACGCGTGGCAACAGACTCTTAACGCGGCCCCATCCCCGCCTCCCGGTGTCTGGCTCCCTGTGAGTGTGGGTGGACCTGTGAGTGGTTTCCAATCCATACCGTACAGCAGAGGTGGTGAGAATGCACATGACTGGATCACAAGGCCCCCCCTTGCTGGAGGCTAGAAGGTTACAAGGCACCTGCATGCTGGAGTCTCTCTTGCCAGCTTAGAGGAAATGAGCGCTCGTGCTAGGCAACCCACGTGACAAGGAGCACAACCTCTGGGAGCGAAAGACAGCTTCTAGCTGACGGCCAGCAAGTAACGGTGCCCTTCAGTCCTACAGCCATAAGGAAATTAACTCTGAGTGAGTCTGGAGGCTGAGCCTTCCCAGGTGAGCCTCAGGTGGTCCCTGGGTCCCCAGTGACACTGAATGACAGGTGAGTGTGAGCCTGAGCAGAAAACCCAGCTAAGCTTTGCACAAACTCCTACCCACATCCACGATGAGTTGCTATAACCTGGGTTTCTGATGTATTGTTACTTAGCAATAGATAATTAAAACAGACGAGAAGGAAGAGAGGGTTGGAGAAGGAAATGGCAACCCACTCCAGTACTCTTGCCTGGAAAATCCCATGGATGGACAAGCTGGAAGGCTACAGTCCATGAGGTCGCAAAGAGTTGGACACGACTGAGCAACTTCACTTTCCACTAATTAAAACAGAGGGTTTGTGTCATAGACAAAAGCCTGGATCTGGAAAGCCATTGGCACTGGTAGAGTCCTCTTTACCCTTTAGAAAAAAATGAATCAATAGTTGATTTATAATATTGTGTTCATTTCAGGTGTACAGTAAAGTGATTCAGTTATACATATATATATATATATTTCAGATTCTTTTTTCATTATGGGTTGTTACAAGATATTGAATATTGTTCCCTGTACCGCATAGTAAATCCTCATTGTTTATCTATTATAAGAAAGGGGGCATCTATTAACCCCAGACTTCTAACTTATCTCTCCCCTTTGCCCTTTAATACTTGTGTCCTTGGACTAATTAGCCAACTAAAACTTAGTTTTCTAAGTGTTGTGAAGCGAGGCTTCTCAACCTTGGCACTTGACATTTGGAGCTGGGAGGCTGTCTGGGGCATTGCAGGGTGTTAACAGCACCCCTGGCTTCTGTCTGCAGAATGTCAGGTGTTCCCTGCTCCCACTTGTGACAATGAAAATGCCCCCACATTGCCAAATGCCTGGGGAGGGAACAAAACTGCCCCCGTCAAAAATCACTAGTGCAAGGTTATGGGAATTAGTCCTCTGGGCTTGTTGAAGATTCTTTTTTAAAGATTTGTTCATTTATTTTGGTGGTGTTGGGTCTGCACTGCCAAGCTTGGGTCTCCTCTGCTGTGGCAAACAGGGGCTGCCCTTCCTGCGGTGTGCGGGCTTCTCTTGCTGTGGCGCGCAGGCTCTAGCAGCCCGGATCAGGCTTCAGCATTGCCGCTCTGGGACTCCATCTCAGGCTCAGCAGTTGCAGTGTGTGCGCTCAGCTGCTCCGCTGCATGTGGAATCTCCTCGGACCAGGGATGGAACCCAGACTGCTGCATCGAAGGTGGATTCTTCACCACTGGACCACCAGGGAAGCCCCTTGTTGGAAGTTTTAAATCAGATAGTTGAGCTAATAACCTTCAAAATAAGGACTTAGAATATGACATTATGATTGTAATGAATTTTACATTTTTTTCTTATTTTTCTCAGTTGCATTTTTATTCTCTTAGTTGCAGCCATGAGCACAAGATGGGTTTTGACTGGCTCCAAATCTTCCAAGAAGGGAGCAGTTTTGCTTAGCATGAGATGGAGACAAAACATGAGCAGCTTAGAGAGAGAGAGAGAGAGAGAGAGGAGGCAGGGAGGCTGATAGGGAGGAGGAAGCTCACGTGCTTCCTGAAGCTTCAGTGTTCACCAGAGTTTGCTCAGTTGTACATGGGAGTTCCATCAGGATGAGAAAGGCACGGGCATTAGCAGTCATGCAGGGGAGACTTGGGCTCCCCTAGACTGTGGCTCAGGATTGGGGGTGATCCAACCTAGATCCTAAGGGATGGGGACCCCGGGTGACACCTAGATTGCCCTGCTATTATCTTCATTGTCATGACCTTTGGCATGGTTATAGGTAAGGGCAGGTACCTGCTAGAATGCCTTCCTCAGACCCAGACCCTTTAAACCTCTTCCCTGGAGAAAGCAATGGCACCCCACTGCAGTGCTCTTGCCTGGAAAATCCCATGGACGGAGGAGCCTGGTGGGCTGCAGTCCATGGGGTCACTAAGAGTTGGGCACGACTGAGCGACTTCACTTTCGCTTTTCACTTCATGCATTGGAGAAGGAAATGGCAACCCACTCCTGTGTTCTTGCCTGGAGAATCCCAGGGACGGGGGGAGCCTCGTGGGCTGCCGTCTATGGGGTCACACAGAGTCAGACACGACTGAAGCGACTCAGCAGCAGCAGCAGCAGCTGAATGCAGTGGCATTGCAGTTTTATTGCACAAAGCAAGTGAACGAGCCCTTGGGCCTCCTGGTGATGAGCATGAGCCAGCGCACCACGGGCCAAAAGTGATAGAGAGATCTCCCGCCTCTCTAGCCAGCTCGCGGCTAGTGACTGGACACAGGTGAAACCAGTCAAAAGGACGGAAATTTCCCTCAAGGAAAAGCACAGAGAAAGCAGAAAAACAGGGCTCTTACTAACGAGTCATAAAATAGTTCAGTGTCTGCTACTGATTTCCTCTTCTTTCCCTTTTCTCCCTTTTCCCCTTCTGTCTTCTGGTCCATCCCTAACCCCTTCTTCCTGCACAGTATTTGACTCTGTAACCAGGGTCCAAAGGCAGGCATACTGGCCCACACAATTGATAACTGAAAGTCCGTGAATGCAGTAGGTCAGCTAAGACTGTTTATAGCAGGGTCTCCAGGAGATGAGATAGTCACAGCTCACGGTGGCACAACATTCCCCACGCGTGGATGTTTTTCTGAACGCTGCCCTTGTACGAACTTATCTAACCACATGGCAGCTCTGGCGTGCACGTACGAGGCTGATGCCCCTTTACAGGTAATAATCAGACTTCCTATAAAAACTCATACAGTGGCCAGCTCTGGTCTAAGGACGCTACACCCGTTTCTTGTTATCCAGTCACTAAGTCTTGTTCAACTCTTTACGACCCTACAGACTGTAGCATTCCCCTGTCCTGCACTCCTGGAGTTTGCTCACATTCATGTTCGCTGAGTTGGTGATGCCATCCAACCAGCTCATCCTCTGTCGTCCATTTCTCCTCCTGCCTTCAATCTTTCCCAGCATCAGGGTCTTTTCCAATGAGACAGCTCTTCACATCAGATGGTCAAAATAGTGGAGCTTCAGCCTCAGCATTAGTCCTTCCAGTGAATATTCCAGGTTGATTTCCTTTAGGATTGACTGGTTTTATCTACACTTATTATCTCAATTTAATCCTCAGGTAGGAATGCTCTGAAGTTATTATCCCATTTTAAAGCTAAGAAAACTGAAGCACAGAGAAAAGTGGTTTGTCACAATTTCTCAGGCAGCCTGGTCCCAGTATATTTGCTTGCTGCTACCTTAACTCTCCCATCTGGCAGATTGATCATTCTTTGCAAATCTGGAAAGTTTTAAGTATTTCTAGAGCCAACTCAGCACAAAGTAGAAGTGGAGTATGTGTGTGCTTCCAAGGAATGAAAGATGAATATCCAGGTAAGACTATCTTCCACTTATTTTGAAGTGTATTTCCATCCCAACTAGAATTACTTATTGTAAACTTTTGCATGCTATAGAGGTAGATCTTGAAGCTTGTTTCTGGTATTAAAGTGCTGCAATGATAAATACTGGGATATCAGTCACAAACCAGGAGATAAACATCCCTGTTTCCATATTGACAAGAGTGTGACCGCTAGAAGCAAGCTTCTGTTTCAGCCTCATCTAATTAAGCCCAGAATGTGTGTAAGATCATTAGCACAGTGGTTTTGAAACTCGAGTTTGAGCTACACTTCGGCAGCTTATGTCACCCAAAGACAATTCTGCGATATTTGTATTGTTAAATGTGATCTCGAGCAGCATCTGTAAAAGGAGACAATAAATAGCTTGTGTCTTCTGCCGGAGGCAGCGGACGCCACTTTCCACGGGTAGTAAAATCACAAAAGTTGCAGGTACATCAGAAAACAGCAGTGGTGTCAGATGGAAGGGGTTCATGCCTGAATGAGCAACTAGCATCCAGCTCCGAGGGGAGATGTGTGTTCATCCACTTTCTTCTGAAGAAACAGATTTTCCCCCAAACCCTTCCGTGTGCATGCCTGCTCAGACGCTAAGTCGTATCTGGCTCTTGCGACCCCATGGTCTGTGGCCTGCCAGAATCCTCTGTCCATGGGATTTCCCAAGCAAGAATATTGGAGTGGGTCATCATTTCCCCTCCAGAGGGTCTTCCCCGACCCAGGGACTGAAGCTGTGTCTCCTGCATTGGCAGGTGGGTTCTGCTGCTGAGCCACCCTTGTGTCGTGTATGGTGACATCTAATCTCTAGTCATTTGTCGTGGGAATACCAGGGAGCTAGTTTCTCTCCATTCTTTGGTAGAAACTAAATGAAAGAAGGAAAGTTAATTTCTGCAAGAAGATGGCTCTTTGAACAGGCGTGTTAGGCTTGCCTTTTCTAGTCCTGCAGACGTGTGTACTCTGCAAGAAGGGGCCTGCAGGTCCTAGCAGGCTTCACTTTGGGGAGAGTCATGGTCTGTTCATCCAGTGTGCTTCTCCCCAGAAGGTGAAGGCGATACAGTGATGGCAGAGGGTGTGAAGGACAAAGGTCTTCATCCACCGGGGGAGGGGAAGGAGGAGGGCTTTTCAGGATGATGCCGAGTCCACTGCGACACAGACGACGGGGAGCGAAGTCTTCCAGTGGGTGTGGCACACACATGCCCCCACCCCGCCACAGTCAACACACACGCATTCAGTCTCCACAAGAACACAAAACGGGAGAGAGAATGAAACTGCATGACTCGGACTGGGACTCGAACCCAGTGGCCAGAACTCAAACAGCAAAATCCATGCCCTCCATTGAGGCCTCTCCCTGGCTTCAGCACTCAGTGAAGCTGAGGTTCTTGGCGTCTCATCACAGAAGGAACTCAGTGAGAGGCAAAGGGACAGGTGAGAAGTGAACCTCTTTAGAGAGAAACACTCCACAGACAGAATGTGGGCCATCTCAGCAGAGAGCGGCCCCAAATACGATGTGGTTAGCATTTATGGGCTGGGTAATTTCATACACTAATGAGGGAATGATTACTCCAACTGTCTTGGGAGGGGCAGAGATTTCCGGGAACTGGGCCACTGCCCCCTTTCCGCTCTCTCATGGTTGGGGTGTGCTTTAGCTTGCTGATGTGTTACAGTGAGCATTCGATGAGGCTCAAGGTCTGGTGGAGTCAACTGTCCGCCCTCTTGGACTCACTTCGTTCTGATCAGTGTATGTTGTGTCCTCAGGCCACGTCACTCTTTCAGAGGCTGTGCCCGGCTCCCTCTCCTCCAGTGAGCACGTTTGCTCCTGGGTGTCAGGGTGAACGCTGGGCAGCGCCCTAGGGCTTTGCGTTGGCCTGCTCCTGCATGTAAGTAGGCGGTCCAAGGGGCCCCAGGCTTCGCTGCCACAGGTGGCTTTCAGTACTGCGGGCGTGCTCAGTTACGTTTGCCTCTTTGCAGCCCCATGGACTGCAGCCCGCCAAGCACCTCTGTCCATGAGATTTTCCAGCGAGATTACTGGAGAGGGCTACCATTTCCTTCTCCAGGGGATCTTCCCGACCCAGGGGTCGAATCCATATCTCCTGTGTTGGCAGATGGATTTTTTTTTTTACTTCTGAGCCACCTAGGAAGTCCCTTTAGATACTGAACTATTTATAATTTGAGAACTTTTCCTGCTGGTTTAGACTCCATGAGTATTGTCCCTTCTGCCTATGCCTGTCTCCCAACCAGATGACCAGACTTTTACCCAGTGGACCCATCGTCGTCCAGCCCAGGCAGTGACCTCCTTCAGGAGTCCCGTTCCCCCTCCAGCCCAGGCAGTAACCCCTCCTTCAGGAGTCCCATTCCCCCTCCAGCCCAGGCAGTGACCTCCTTCAGGGGTCCTGTTCCCCCTCCAGCCCAGGCAGTGACCCCTCCTTCAGGGGTCCCATTCCCCCTCCAGCCCAGGCAGTGACCTCCTTCAGGGGTCCTGTTCCCCCTCCAGCCCAGGCAGTGACCTCCTTCAGGGGTCCCATTCCCCCTCCAGCCCAGGCAGTGACCTCCTTCAGGGGTCCCATTCCCCCTCCAGCCCAGGGCAGTGTGGGCAAGGCTCCTGCTGCCCACACACTGGCGTCATAGGCTGTGCTGTACCAATCAGCTGCTGCAGCCTTCTCTGACTCAAGTTTTCGGAGAGCAGGGGTCATTTTTCACTCGACTTTGCTTTGCAGAGTGTCCATCGTGATATATGCATATGTCTGGTGCAAGGACAGATGGCCAAAGAAACCCAGAAGATGAGAATATTGGATGAAGAGTTTGAATAAAGTGGAGATTCAGTAATAGCTGGCTTTTGGAAAGAATTTTTTTCAGCCCAAATGCCTGATTACACTAATCAAGTTAGGGGAAAATCAACATATGATTTGGGAGCTTGCATTTGGTTCTAGCAAAATTCGTTAAGCAATGTCAATGGTTACCAAGGGGCGGGGGTAGTAATGGTTAGGAATTTAAGATTTAGAACAAATAGTTAAGGATTCAGCTTCAAGCTCAAGCACTCAGCTAGCCTTGTGACCATGGCCCAGTTACAAAACCCTCCTATATCTCCATTTTCTTCCCTGTAAAAGTAGACTGATTAGTGCCTATCGCTTTTGGGAGTTGTGATGGTGAAATGGAAAGATGGCATGCACGGTAGTAACCCGGGCACCTGTGCATGGTTGGTTATCAGTAGGTTACTGTGTGACAGGCAGAATGCAGGCTGCCACAGCCCAGGTGGGCTCAGGACTGAGTTGCATCTGAAGGGTGCTGCATTTAAAGACTCCCTCACCCCCAGCAGGGGTGCTAGGATTCAGTCCATGCTGGGGAAGTGCCATCCTGTGTTCTGTTAAATAAATTAATTTTATGGCCCAAATTTTTAGCAAATGCATGCAACTCTCATATGTTAGCATTCATAATGTTATCCACAGCTCTGAGATTTCATAAACATCAAAGCATCTTAACACATGTTGATTTTCTGTGTATATTCATATACATAAATAAAGCTTTGGTGGTAATTATCATGAGCAATATTTCCTACTTATTATGAATTTTTCACCAAGGGTCATCAAAACTTGTTTTAAAAGAGGCATGCTAAGAATAGCTCATGTTTTTTCTTCTTCTGGAATTTATGACCAAAGTCAGGCATCGGAATTCTTATCTGTTTGCACTTTGCATGTCATAGAAGGTCCAGAACATGCTTGTTAACTCACTTTGCTAGCTAGACAACTGAATTATGGCAGCGGTGGCATAATCCTATCACGACAATAGCAGGGAATCCATCTGGGAGCAACTATCTGGGGCATTTGGAAAACACTAGTCAACTCTACTGTTTTCAGTATTGCCTGAGCTAGGGCCAGCCAACTCCACTTGTAACTTTGGAAGATCAGAAAGCCTGGATAGAGTGCCAAAATGATGATATGAAAATGATTTGGATCTGGAATGAATACAAATGTGATCAGAGAGGTTTTCAGAATTCTTAAATTCTTATCTTGCCTTTGACCTCAAAAACAGTGTGACTCCAGGCCTGTTTCTCCAGCATCTGCCTCAGCCATGCCAGTTGGAATGTGCAGCATTCTGGACGTGGGGCCTGTGAATTCATCAGCAGGTTTGTGAACTCCCTGTGGTTTTGTGTGTAGTAGTGCATCTTTCTGGGATGAAGGTGCTGCTTTCATCAAATTCTCAGAGAGATTCATGAATGCAACATAATCAGTAATCATTACTCTGACCAGTCCTTGAGATTCCCTCCTAGATCCAAGAGTCTCTGATTTTCTCAAACTTGAGATGAAAGTCTAATAGTATGGTAAGATAAAAATACATAAGGCTTTTTGGTAAAGGTAATGCCTTACTTCCAATTAAAATTTCTTTTTCATCTTTCCTCAAATAGGCAAATAGCTAAGGTGTCCTATTCAAGTCTCACTTGATCTAGAACTTGTATCTCATACTGAAGTTTCAGCAATCATGATAGTAAGTTATACCTTGGTATCGTTGGTCTTTAGTCACTAAGCCATGTCTGACTTTCTGTGATCCCATGGACTATAACCTGCCAAGTTTCTCCGTCCATGGGATTCTCCAGGCAATAATCCTGGAGAGGACTCTGATGTTTCCTTCTCCAGGGGATCTTCTTGCATCTCTCACATCTCCTGCATTGGCAGGTAGATTCTTTACCTCTGTGCCACCTGGGAATCCCCCTATACCTTGGAATAGCTTGAAGTATTAATTCTATGTTAAATACATTTGGGGGATTTTATATTATAGTTCTCTTTTGGTTCACAGACCACCTTTGCCTATAGAAAGTTCTAAGCAGTTCTGCACTTGAGAACCTGTTTAAAAATTTAAACACAATGTTTTTTAAATTATTTGATCCTAAAGCTCTTTATGCACCTGTTCACATAAAAGGGTAATTCTTCTGAGGAATCTGTTATTAGAGATGCTGACCTAGTCCTTTCAACTTTCATTCTTTGGGGCACATGCTTACTCCTTGGAAGAAAAGTTATGACCAACCTAGACAGCATATTCAAAAGCAGAGACATTACTTTGCCGACTAAGATCCGTCTAGTCAAGGCTATGGTTTTTCCTGTGGTCATGTATGGATGTGAGAGTTGGACTATGAAGAAAGCTGAGCGCCGAAGAATTGATGCTTTTGAACTGTGGTGTTGGAGAGGACTCTTGAGAGTCCCTTGGACTGCAAGGAGATCCTACCAGTCCATCCTAAAGGAAATCAGTCTTGGGATTTCTTTGGAAGGAATGATGCTAAAGCTGAAACTCCAGTACTTTGGCCACCTCATGAGAAGAGCTGACTCATTGGAAAAGGCTCAGATGCTGGGAGGGATTGGGGGCAGGAGAAGAAGGGGACGACAGAGGATGTGATGACTGGATGGCATCACGGACTCGATGGACATAAGTCTGAGTGAACTCCGGGAGTTGGTGATGGACAGGGAGTCCTGGTGTGCTGCGATTCATGGGGTCGCAAAGAGTCGGACACGACTGAGCGACTGAACTGAACTGAACTGATGGCCTTCCCTGGGTTTTCTGAGGTCTAATAATGCTTATTTAGTGAGGCACCCACATACATTTAGATGATACCATTCCACAGTGTTTTAGGAAGTCTTAAATTAGTGTAAGTAAAAAAGACTTTTTCTATGAGATATAGGGAAGGGAGATACAGTTTTATGCGAGAAGGGAGATATAGTTTTAAAAAGCTGGCATTATGGTGTGCTGTGTGCTTACTCGTTCAGTCATGTCTGATTCTTTGTGACCTCATGGACTGTAGTCTACTAGGCTCCTCTGTCAATGGGATTCTCTAGTCAAGGATACTGAAGTGGGCTGCCATGCCCTCTTCCACCCCAGGGATCAAACCCAAGTCTTCCGCATTGCAGGTGAATTCTTTACCATCTGAGTCAGTGAGGTACATAAAGGTAAAAAAAAAAAAAAAAATAGCAAGGGTAAAAGGAAAAGTTTGTGGGAATTATAGACATTTATTCATGATTTATTATTGAGGTCCTCCTAAGTAATGGGGAACATGAGATTATCTGATAATCAAAAAGAGGTTGGGAGAAGGTATCTGACCTTAATGTAGTCAAAATCAAGTTATATTGGCAGATAGGTGATAAATAATTTCAATATAGAGTCCTGCTATGTAGAGATAGGTACTATTGCTATAAAAACACAGATGAAGCTAATCATTTGCAGATCTGAAGTCTTCAAGGAGGAAATGATATTTGATTTGGCTTTAAAATTCACAGTTGAATAAACCAAGTCTGACTCTCTTCAGGATGCTAAAATAATATACGAGAAGCAAAGCCACATGACGCTGAGAATCGCACTTAAAGTTTGAAAGTGTTAGAAGCTCAGGCGTGTCTGAGTCTGTGGACAGGCTCTGGTCCCTGTCTGACTCTAGCCCTCCAGGCTCTTCAGTTCATGGGGTTTTCCAGGGAAGAGTACTGGAGTGGGTTGCCATTCCTTTCTCCAGGGGATTTTCTCACCCCAGGGATCACACCCGGTTCTCTTGCCGATTCTTTACTGTCTGAGTAAAGAAGGAAGCCCTATTTTGGTTAATGACATTTGGGCTGCAAATATCAGAAATCCCAACTCAAACCAGCTTAAACAATAAAGAAATGTATCATTTTATTAAATAGAGATTTCGGTGTAGAAAGACCTTCAGTGACACTCATTTCTTGTCATTGCTCCATGTTGACATCTTCCATTCTGAATTGATTCTCATGATGTCAGCAAGAGGTTTGCTGAAGTTTAAGGTAAACAATGTCTTCAGTTCAGTTCAGTTGCTCAGTCGTGTCTGACTCTCTGCGACCCCATGAATCGCAGCACGCCAGGCCTCCCTGTTCATCACCATCTCTCGGAGTTCACTCAGACTCACGTCCATCGAGTCCGTGATCCCATCCAGCCATCTCATCCTCGGTCGTCCCCTTCTCCTCCTGCCCTCAGTCCCTCCCAGCATCAGAGTCTTTTCCAGTGAGTCAACTCTTCGCATGAGGTGGCCAAAGTACTGAAGTTTCAGCTTTAGCATCATTCCCTCCAAAGAAATCCCAGGGCTGATCTCCTTCAGAATGGACTGGTTGGATCTCCTTGCAGTCTAAGGGACTCTCAAGAGTCTTCTCCAACACCACAGTTCAAAAGCATCAATTCTTCGGCACTCAGCCTTCTTCACAGTCCAACTCTCACATCCATACATGAGCACAGGAAAAACCATAGCCTTGACTAGACAGATCTTAGTCGGCAAAGTAATGTCTCTGCTTTTGAATATACTATCTAGGTTGGTCATAACTTTTCTTCCAAGGAGCAAGCGTCTTTTAATTTCATGGCTGCAGTCACCATCCGCAGTGATTTTGGAGCCCCCAAAATAAAGTCTGACACTGTTTCCACTGTTTCCCCATCTATTTCCCATGAAGTGATGGGACCGGATGCCATGATCTTCATTTTCTGAATGTTGAGCTTTAAGCCAACTTTTTCACTCTCCTCTTTCACTTTCATCAAGAGGCTTTTTAGCTCCTCTTCACTTTCTGCCATAAAGGTGGTGTCATCTGCATATCTGAGGTTATTGATTGTCTAGAGAGGGTATACCTCTCCCTCCCTGAGTCCTTCTTTAGAACAAGAAAATTCTCAGAATCATCTCAAGAGATGCCACTTCATGTCTTATTAGTAAATGCTAATTCCTAAGTGAGTCTTGGGTGAGGGACCCTGGTTCCAATCAAGTCCACTGGGAAGGCTGAATCATCTTCCTTTAAAGCCTGTGGTTAAAAGGAGGAGAAGTGAACCCTGAGCAAAGTCAGAATCTTATGAGGAAGGGAGAAGTGGGAGATGGTTAGGAGACAACTCACAATGCCTACCTCAGAAAATCAATATAAACAGACATTGCCATTTGCAAGATACTTGAACAGTAATGGATAACACTGTCTTTCCCATCTCCATGACCAAGACTAAAAACCCAGGCGTGGGTAGTTGCCTGGAGTGTGTCTCCATACCTTCCTCTGTATTTTTTTTTTTTTTTTTTTAAAACTACCAGAAGATTTTTTTTACCCACCTCTTAGCATAATGAAAGTAGAAACAAAAATAAACAAATGGGATCTAATGAAACTTGAAAGCTTTTGCACAGCAAAGGAAACCGTAAACAAGACAAAAAGATAATCCTCAGAATGGGTGAAAATATTTGCAAATGAAGCAATGGACAAAGGATTAGTCTCCAAAATATCCAAAAACTCATGGACCTCAATTAAAAAAAAAAAAACTAAATAAAAATAGGCAGGAGACCTAAATAGACAGCTCTCCAAAGAACATATACGGATGGCCAAGGGGCACATGAAAAGATGCTTGGCATCACTAATTATTAGAAAAATGCAAGTCAAACTACAGTGATCACCTCACACCAGGTCAGAATGGCCATCATCAAGAGAACCTCTATATTTTAATCTGCAAGACTGTTCAATATGCAACATAGTAATGCTAATCACTGTGCTTTAAAATATGAGAGGGTATTTTGAACCACTGAAGTCTCCCCCACCCTTAAGACTTTGTTCTCCACTAGTACTTATTTTGAGCATGTATTCTAATATCAGACAGACTCAAAGTCTCTCACAGTGCTATGCAAAGGTAGGTTTGTAGAAGAATTATCAAATAATGATGATGATTGGACACTAATTGTCATTTCAGTTAAACAACAAATCTCAGAGGCTTATGAACTAATTCAAATAAAGAGAGTTCAGCATCTTCATTGTATGGAGAGAGAAAAACCCAACCATATCAATCTTCTGGGTTTCCTATTGATTAACATTAATTGCATAAAATTCCAATGCCAGCAATATCTTACTGATTTATGGTTTATGAAAGCTATTGACATATGTGGAGATGCAATAAGGAATCCTTTATAGGCATGACTACAATAGATTGCTATAGGGATTATCTAATTATTGAGTAAATGCTAGTGATGAACTCTACCATATGCTCACCAGGGGGCTACGGGACCAAAATGATGGCTATCTCTGACAGCATAAATTGGCTTTTCTTTTCCTTCCCCCAAACAGAAATTCTCACTAGCATTCTTTTGGAAGTCAAGAATGGATGAGTTGAACAACTGTTATCCCACTCTTCACCCCAACTTTCCTTCTTTAAATTATAAGTCTTTTGAATTTCTAATTGAATTCTTATTGTTTCCTTTCTCCTACTTTCTAAAGAATTATCTTGTAGGCATCCAACAATAGAAATGACCAAAAAAAAACCTTCAAATTAAAGGTGCGATGTCTTACTTTTTTGTCTTCACTGCTTGTATTTTTTGAGCACTGCCTAGACCAGAATTGTCCATTATACCATCGTCGGTAAGACCCAGGGATCTGGAGTATAACCACTTCCCCGTAAGTCCTTGCAGAGGGAATATCTAGTGTGACTGCTGTCTTTCTCACTGGTTCCTGATTATATTTTAGATATTATTTCTCCTCTCCTTTCAGGTAGAGAAACATAATCAGAAAGGGGCTTTGATGTGAGGAGACTGCAATCTTGGCTAGAGGGCTCTGTGCAGACCTAGCTGAGAAGGTGGCTTCTGTCAAGAATTAACGTTGCTGATGAGATGAAGCAACAGCTGTCTGGGGAGAGAGCCTGCCGGGCAGAGTCGCGAGTGTGCGTAAAGGCAGGCGCACAGCTGGCCGGGCAGACCCTTCAGGAGGCCTGGGTGGAGGAGGAGCACGCGGGGGGAGATGAGTTCCGAGCGGAACTGGGCTCTGGGGGTCATCGTAAGGCCTCCGAATCCCCTCTCGGACAAGCAGCCGTGCAAAGCTAGTCGAAAGGGAGGCCACTATGAGCTGTATTTACAAAGTTTCCATGTATGTATGGCTTTATCTTATTTGAACAGCCATTTTTCTCCCAAGCTTTAGTTTCCAGAGTTCCAGATCTAGATGCCCAATTGCCTTCAAGACATCATTAGGCCTCTGGGACTGAACAGGGCCAGTCTGAGCTCGGATTCCCCAAAACCCTGCCCCAGATATCCCCTTCTCGGTAAACGGTGACCTCCCCTTTCCGTGGCTCAGGCCCAGACCTTGAGGCTGCTCTTTGATCTGCTCCCCACCCCCCACCCTGCGCTCCATAGACAGTCGTCAGCAAATCCCATCGGCTCCACACTCAGAATGAGCTCCAAGCTGCACTGCCTGCCGCGCATGCCGCCCCCATCCTGCCCAAACTCATCGTCTCCTGGGCTGCCTCCATCCCCATCGCCTGAGGCCGCCTCCCCACACCTGGGCCTGTTTTGCCCACCCACAGCCTAATTCTCATCAGTAGCAGGAGCAAAACTTTGAAATGAGTCAGGTAACATCATTGCTGCTGCTAAGTCGCTTCAGTCGTGTCCGACTCTGTGCGACCCCATAGATGCCAGCCCGCCAGGCTCCGCCGTCCCTGAGATTCTCCAGGCAAGAACACTGAAGTGGGCTGCCATTTCTTTCTCCAATGCATGAAAGTGAAAAGTGAAAGGGAAGTTGCTCAGTCGTGTCCTACTCTTAGCGACCCCATGGACTGCAGCCCACCAGTCTCCTCTGTCCTGCTTAAAATCCTCCACGGCTTCCTATTTCAAACAACATGCAGCATATTTGCAGTACTCGATAGAGCCCTGCATGACCTTATCCTTTGCCCACGGCACCAACTCCCTCATCCCCACACTTCTTCAGTCACACTCTCTTCTCCCTGCTCTTTAAAGACGCTTGGCACAGCTCTGACTGGGGTCCTTGGTTTCCATCATTTCCTTTTCCCGGAACACCCTTCTACAACCCACCCACTTGTTTGTTATAGTTGATGTTACTGCAGGAGAAAGAAGGCATCTTAGCTGACTGAGTCTGGGTCGTTGCCTCCTATCCGGCTCTTACAGTGCTGAAGGAGAGACAAGGCTCAGGGACTGGTGAGTGGACAGAGAGAGGACAGGATGGATGCAGAGTAAACAGTAAGCCCTGAAATGTTTCCCTGGCTCAGCCGGACACCATCCATGTGAGGAAAATTGTCCTGAGACCCTGAGATGTTGAGAGGAAGCCACACATGGACTGGATGGGCTCCCCGGCACTTCAGTCTTAAATTCTGCCAGTGGACCTGTTCCCATAACACTCACATTTGGTAAATGAGCTGATACCTGTCTCTTTTATTTAGTATTTTTGTCCTGAATTAATTCTAATTCAATTTTATCATCTGTTACCTGTGTGCGTGCATGCTAAGTCACTTTAGTCCTGTCTGACTCTTAGAGACCCGTAGACTGTAGCCCACCTCTGTGCATGGAATTTTCCATGGGAAAGATCCAGGGATCTTCCTTCCAACCGAGGAACTGAATCACATCTCCTGCCTCTCTCATGTGGCAGGTGGGTTTTTTACCGCTGAGCCAGCTGGGGATGCCCCTGTGCTGCCCTAGACAAGGCTGATAGTAGGTGAGCTCGCAGGGCTGTCTTTATTCACATAGCAAATATTGTGTGTTGAGAGCCCACCATGCGCCGAGCACTGTTACAGGGACTGAGAGCAGGGCAGTAAACAGAACAAGATGTTTGCTTCATGGAGCCCACATCCTGGAGAGGAAGACAGACAGGTATGGAGGTAATGGGTTCCTATAGTGCTGTGTCTAGCAGCGAGTGACGGCTGAATGGGCCCAGGTCGCCTTTTAAGGTGAAGGGATGTTTTGGAGTGAAAGACAGATGTGGGGGTTGCCTAGCATTGAGCATGTACTTTACTAAATGTCACTGAATTTTTCACTTTAAAATGGTTAATTTCATGTTATGTGAATTTCATCTCAATAAAGTTAATAAAAGGGAGGATGTTTGAATCAGAGACCCAAGGATGAGAAGGTGATGCAGGTAAAGGAGGGAGACTGGGAATGCCAGAATGATCCAAGCAGAGGGAACAGAAAGAGTAAGATTATTTGAGACAAGCCTGGGGTACTTGAGTCACTCCCAGAAGACTGGGGGTGGGGGTGGGTAGCCAGAATGCAGAGAGCAAGGAGAGAGGCAGGAGAGGCAACCAAAGGGTTGGGGTGGTCAGGTCATTGTGCAGAGGGTCCTAGTCTATGTTGGTGGCTGTGCCCAGCAGTGCCAGCCAAGGCAGCCAAGCAGCAGTGCCAGCCAAGGGAGAGGAAGCCACTGATCAGGGTGGAGGGGCGGGGCAGCCAGAGCTGACGATGGGTGAAGGTGTGGCGGAGGGGGCGTGCCATGTGCCAGTGCCCCGGGAGGACGGCACCCCAGCGTGGCTGGGAGGACGGCGTCCCAGTGGGGTTAGGAAGACAGTGTCCCGGTGGGGCCAGGAGGACGGCGTCCCAGTGGGGTTGGGAGGATGGTTTCCCAGTGGGGTTGGGAGGATGGTGTCCCACTGGGGTTGGGAGGATGGCTTCCCAGTGGGGTTGGAGAATTGTTGTAGTGGGGATGGTGGTGGTGGTGGTTTAGTTGCTAAGTTGTGTCCAACTCTGCGACCCCATGGACTGTAGCCTGCCAGGCTCCTTTGTCCATGGGGTTCTCCAAGCAAGAGAACTAGAGTGGGTTGCCATTTCCTTTTCCAGGGATCTTCCTGACCCAGGAATTGAACCCAGGTCTTCTGCATTTCAGGCAAATTCTTTACGAACTGAGATATGAGGGAAGCCCTGTAGTGAAGATACTAGAGAAAAACTGAACTGGAAAATTGACAGAGATGGTCCAGAAATGGGACCCATGGAATTAAAAATTTTTTTTTTTTTGAGGTGGTACGGTTGATGAGGCAAGGAGTGTCATTATATCAGTGTATGACTGGAGTGGGCTAGAGCAAGATGCTGTATTTTGTGTGCACTCAGGTCAGTGGATGAGGAGGCAGGTGAGTGGACGGAATAATATGATGTCATCGAAGGCATCGAGGGGACTGATGGGAGACAAGGATGCACAGAGGTCACATCACCACTGACTGATGGGGAGCTGACTGCTCCGAGGAGGTGACCACAGGGACTCACATTAGGTGGCCTCATTAGATGACCTATACTTCAAAAAGGTGGAGAAATGGTTTTGAAGGTCTTAAAGAGCCAGAAAGACATCTACATCACTCACAAGCCTGATGGGCATGCGGTATTCATGGGAAAATCATGTTTACTTAGAGTCAAGCTTAAGTTAGAACATTCAGAGAAAAGGGAAGGGACAAAAACTTTTTCTGCTGATACATCGTGAATTCCAGATGCCCTTTGCGGCGGTGGTGGTGGTCAGGGGGCGGGTTGGAAGTTCAGATCTGGGGACGTCCTGGCTTTATGGGGATGAAATGAAGGATTCTGGGGAGATACTTGGGCTTCTGTTAATAAGTGGCTTTAAAAAGTTTATAGTATGTAAGTCATGATGTTGTTCAGTCAATAAGTCATGTCCAACTCTTTGCAACCCCTTGGACTGCAGCACTTCAAGCTTCCCCCGTCTCCTGGAGTTTGCTCAAGTTCTTGTCCTTTGAGTCAGTGATGCCAGGTTCTTGTCCTTTGAGTCAGTGATGCCATCCAACCATCTCATCTTCTGCTGCCCTATTCTCTTTTTGTCTTCAATCTCTCCCAGCATCAGGGTTTTTTCCAATGAGTCGGCTCTTTGAATCAGGTGTCCAAAGTATCGGAGCTTCAGCTTCAGCATCAGTTCTTCCAGTGAATATTCAGGACTGATTTCCTTATGACTGACTGGTTGGATCTGGTTAAGTGATGGTGAGTCTGTTCTTAACATGGCCCTCATTTGGGGGTTGTCTTCATGGAGCTGAGACTGGTGGCGTGTGTTTGGATGAGGGGGCTGCAGGAAGAAAGACAGATGTTTGGGCACTACTGTCTAAGTAAACAAACAACTTCCAAAAAAGCGTGGTAGAAATCTTCAGGCACTCTTACAGTGCCCCATCCGGCGCTAACTAGATGGTGGCTGACCTTTTAAGCAGTTACAAGAAACAAGGTCCTGGCAGATGGATGCACTGGGAAAGCAAGCTTCATTTCTGGCAAATGGGCCCTCAGTGAGCTCATGCTTGATGGTCTGAGCTGCTTCCCGTCCTGTGTCCAGAGGGGAACCTGAGTGCCCCTGGAACTTTCTTCTGACACTGTCCCCATTCTCTGTTTTTGAAAATGTTGACGGGCTATTGATGTGGCTGAGCCAGCTCATGTGCTTGTGAGATTTTGGTTCTCTGACCAGACACTGAACCTCATCCCCTGCGTTTGAAGGCAGATTCTTATCACTGGGCCACCAGGGAAGCCCCTCCCTCTTTCCACTTTGAAAGCCTCTAATTGGCTGATCTTGGGCAGGTGCTGTCTCTGTGGCCAGAGGCGGGTTTTAGGATAAATAGCCCTCTGAGAACCTGGGTGTCCGGGGAGGAATTTCTCTGGACAGAGAAGCGGGGCAGGGACTCTCCTTAAGAAGAGAGAGATGGGGGCTTCCCTGGGGTTTCAGTAGTAAAGAATCCACCTGCCAATGCAGGAGTCCCGGGTTCAGTCACAGATCCGGGAAGATGCAGCTAAGCCTGTGTGCACAACTATTGCTCTAGAGCCCATGAGCTGCAGCCTCTGATGCCTGTGCACCCTGGAGCTCAGGCTCCTCTGCAATGACAAACCCCTGCATCATAACTAAAGAGTGGCCTCCAGCCCAGCAATTAGAGAAAAGCTGTGCAGCATCCGCTTCCACATAGGAAAAGGAGTCCGTCAAGGCTGTATGCTGTCACCATGCTTATTTAACTTCTATGCAGAGTACATCATGAGAAACACTGGGCTGGAAGAAGCACAAGCTGGAATCAAGATTGCTCGGAGAAATATCAGTCACCTCAGATATGCAGATGACACCACCCTTATGGCAGAAAGTGAAGAAGAACTAAAGAGTCATTTGATGAAAGTAAAAGAGGAGAGTGAAAAAGTTGGCTTAAAGCTCAACATCCAGAAAACTAACATCATGGCATCCAGTCCCATCACTTCATGGCAAATAGATGGGGAAACAGTGGAAACAGTGAGAAACTTTACTTTTGGGGGCTCCAAAATCACTGCAGATGGTGACTGCAGCCATGAAATCGAAAGATGCTTACTCCTTGGAAGGAAAATTAGGGCCAACCTAGACAACATATTAAAAAGTAGAGACATTACTTTGCCAACAAAGGCCCTTCTACTCAAAGCTATGGTTTTTCCAGTAGTCATAGTATGGATGTGGGAGTTGGACTATAAAGAAAACTGAGCACCGAAGAATTGATGCTTTTGAACTGTGGTGAAGACTCTTGAGAGTCCCTTGGACTGCAAGGAGATCCAACCAGTCCATTCTAAAGGAGATCAGCCCTGAATATTCATTGAAAGATCTGATGCTGAAGCTGAAACTCCAATACTTTGGCACCTGAAAAACTGACTCATTTGAGAAGACCCTGATGCTGGGAAAGATTGAAGGTGGGAGGAGAAGGGGACAACAGACAATGAGATGGTTGGATGGCATCATGGACTCGATGGATGTGAGTCTGAGTGAACTCCGGGAGTTGGTGATGGACAGGGAGGCCTGGCGTGCTGCAATTCATGGGGTCGCAAAGAGTCAGACACGAATGAGCAACTGAACTGAACTGTGCAGCAACCAGGACCCAGCACAGCCAAAAATAAATAAATAAATAAAGTTATAGTTTTTAAAAAGAGAGAAAAGAAAAAAGGGACAGATGCTGGATGAACTAAGTGATATCCCTCTCCACTGACTTTTTTTTTCCCCCAGATTATTGTTCCTCCATTTGAAACAGAGAAGGGACGACTTAGAGAGTTCAAATGGCTCAGACCCTCAGAATCACGGATTACTGCAGGATCCAAAGCCACAATCCTGGACTTCTGTCCCCTGGTGTTTTCCTGCCTTAGGCTGCTCTGAAAACATCTGCTAGACTTCCACTCATCAGCTATCAGTTCACGTGCTCATATTTTTCTCCTGAGGTTCACACAATCCATTTTATGAATTCACCCACACGTCTCGGTGGCCAGAATTACTTATGCAGAGGTCCTGATGCCTACTGTAGCTGATGAGCCCCAAATTCGGACTCCTGGCCCGGAGCCGAGCAGCAACGGGAACCGGGGTGTCAGGAAACCAAAGACAATTAGCCAGGGTTCACTGTCTGCATGGCGCCTGGGGGAATTTTAAAACAAGGTGAAGATCCCTGACCTCAGCGTTCTGTGGCTCCAATTTGTTCCCTTTCTCAGTGGAGAGGAGATTATAAATTGAGTACAATTTATTTTCCCCATTGTCTGAGCCAGCTGCTCTGGGAGTCGATGTCTCCACCATGTTTTAAATAGGAAGAAATGGATGCTATTTACTTCCCTGATATCATTTAGTGTGTGAGAGGTTGGGTTCATTCCAAGTTGCAAGCCTTCTAGTTTATCATAAAGTATACCTTGCCCTTCATCCCACCTAAAATTTGTGTGTAAATCAAAGACTCTTCCATTTATCAGGCTTTGAGCATTTCTCAGACAACAGATACTAATTTAATATAATACCATATTTTCAAGTGTGATGCAGATAAAAAAAGTGGTTTCTACGGTCACACTGAAAACAACTCTTAGCTTTGGTGCTGACTGTTTTCATTTCTTAAGACAATTCTTGTCAACAAGGGCTAGTCACAATATCAAGAAGCAGTTTAGAGAGGCATGGAAAAAAATCCTCCTTTCTAAGGGAGTGAAATAAATCATTGCTCACTAACAGTGATATTTAGGAAGATTAATTTGAATTGCCTTCTCCTCTGGCTACATTTCACAACAGTCAGTATTTATCTTTTGAAGGTTTCCCAATCATCCAAAAGAGATAGATGGGTCTGAATTAGTTTCACAAGCAGAAATGTAAAAACAGAAATATAAATTGGAGTCTAATGACCGTGGTTTGAACCACATTGTGTACAGTGCTCTGAAGACTGCTGGAACAAATGTTTTCTGTGTCAGATGGGGCTTGACGCTAAGCCTTGATGTGGTTTTTTAAAAGCAAGGAAGTTGACTCATTGGAGGCGGCCTGTGTCATAACATGACGTCACAGTGAAATGATAATCTAGGTGAAATGATGTCAACGAGTGAAACTGTGGAAGTGTCAGTCTCTCAATCCTGTCTGACTCTTTGCAATCCCGTGGACTGTAGCCCATCAGGCTCTTTTCTTCATAGCATTTCCCAGGCAAGAATACTGGCCTTCTTGTATCTGGATACAAGGGCTCTTCCTGGGATCTTCCTGACCCAGGGATCAAACCAGGGTCTCCTGCATTGTAGGGAGATTCTTTACTGAATGATTTTAACTTGGCATAATTTAAAAGATAAGGATTAAAAATCCATGACACAGTGATGATCTTACACTGTTGAAGTCTAAGAACAATAGTCTTTCATGATTGTCTTCTATTTTCTTATTCTCAGGAGGCACTGACCATCCTGTCTGGCATACTGAAGACTCCTGTGATCTAAAGATCGGTGCTCATGCAGTATTTTCCTAGAGAGCAAGGCTTCTCAAATGACATCAGTTTGTGGACTGGATGGATTGATTGCCTTGCTAGGCAACACACATCCATCTCCCTTTGCCAAACAACACCCATCTTTCTCTGCAGGACTCCACTGTTGCTTTATCCTCAGTCTTGCCGGTTTGGTGCAGGGGGAGGCTGACCTCTCCTCCGTCCCAGGGAAGCAGCTATCCCTCTGTGATGTGTGTGCTTGGCTCAGGCATTGATGTTGCCTAACACAGGAGAACCTGTGAGAGACAGTGACTCTTGGGTCTTTGCTAGCGATTCTTCCTCTTTTTCTAGAAGGGATACTAGGGTGACATAATCACTTCGCTACCTGTGAATCAGTAAGTTCTGGGCTCAGCATTTAATTATTTACAGGTTGCTCAGAGGGCTTCCCAGGTGGCTCAGTGGTAAAGAATCTGCCTGCCAGTGCATGAAACATGAGAGGCGAGGGTTCAATCCCTGGGTTGAGAAGATCCCCTAGAGGAGGAAATGGTAATCCACTCTAGTATTCTTGCGTGGGAAATCGTATGGACAGAGGAGCCATGAGCTACAGTCCATGGGGTCGCAAAGAGTTGGACGTGACTGAACACACACACACACAGACACACACAAACACACACAAACACACACGAGCCCTGGGAGCTGCTGGTGGTCTTCAAAAAGAGCAGTAATGGGACAAAGCAGGTCTAAGAGAGAGAGCAGAGGTCACAAAGGGAAGGTTCTTGGTGACTGAAGCCTCACCTGAAAGCTCTCCAGTTACTTCCAATAAAAGATTTTTAAAAAGGGGAAAGGAGTTCATCAAAATTCCTCTTTAAATGAGCAATCACCCCTTCCCTCAATATTTTTAATTTAAAAATAACGCATAAATGTGTGAGTTCCAGATTTCCTGGAACCTGCCAATGATCTAAAAGGAATTCAACTTTTTGTTTTATATTTAACAAGTATCTCCCTCATGAGCACCCACATTTTTGCAAATGTCAGGTGCTGTGGGGGCTGATGGGCGTGGTGGCCTTGAGGCCTGTTGCTGAGCACACCTGTAGCCCATTTTCTGAGCATGTGGCAGCATTCTTCCTGCAGCTGAATGGGAGCATTGACTGATTCTCCCCAGTGAGTTGCAAGAAGAAATGGTCTGTGTCACACCTGGGATAAACATTTATGCACCAGTGAGAAAGAACCCTTCTGAAGTTCTTTGTCCTGGAGGCATGGACGTGGCCGCCATCCACCTGGGCCTCGAGTGGCAGGAAGAATGAGCACCTCCTGCCCACACACAGCGCCGCGGGAGCCGTCCAGAAGCTACAGGGACCTGGGGGCCTTTGTTACCCCAGTGCCCCAGCCCGTCCAGCTTGATCCAACACCGTGATGGAGTTACAGACAGAGAGACTAAAGTTGAATTCCCTGTGATCTGTCACAGAAGCAGGCTTAGCAAGACCCCGCAGGCGCATGGATGGAATGACGGACTGGATGTTTGCTTTCCTGACCCGGGTTTTGGCACTGAAGAGGAAGGCGTGTTCCTGGCTCCTCATTCGGCGTCCAGCACAGAGGGGAACCAGAGGGCCCCTGCGAGAGAGCTGGGGAAAGGAGGGGACAGATGAAAAATGCCATGTGGATCAAAGGAAGAGCTTTTTTTTTTTTTTAAGGAGGTAAAGGAGATCAGAAGGGAAACATTTCCCCCAGCACCATCTTACTTTTAACTGCGTTACAGTATTGTGCCGGTGTCTGCTTCACAGCCCTGCGAGCCAGCCGTAGTCATCATATCATTTCTAGGCTGTCCCTCTTGGGCCTCCCTCCCAGCACCCCATCCGCCTCTCTAGGCTGTCGAAGAGCGCCAGGCCGTCTCCCTGAGTCATGTGGCCGCTTCCCCTGGCTGTCTATCTCGCCTGCGATAGTGTATACAGTCAGTGGTACTTTCTCAATTCGCTCCCCCTCTCCTTCCCCTGCTGTGTCCACAAGTTTCTTCACTATATCCATGTCTCCATTCCAGAAGGAGATTTTATAGCTTTGTGGGATGTAAATTAAATCACCACTAGTTTTCCTTGAGCAATATCAATACATAGACTACTTGGGTATGTTACTTTTGATTCCCCATTGTGCTTTAGTGTTTGTTTCGTTTTGATTTTTCTTTTTAAGTTGGTTTAGTTCAGTTCAGTCGCTCAGTTGTGTCTGACTCTTTGTGACCCCATGAACCGCAGCATGCCAGGCTTCCCTGTCCATCATCAGCTCCCGGAGTCCACCCAAACCCATGTGCATTGAGTTGGTGATGCCATCCAACCATCTCATCCTCTGTCATCCCCTTCTCTTTCTGCCCTCCATCTTTCCCAGCATCAGGGTCTTTTCAAATGAATCAGCTCTCTGCATCAGGTGGCCAAAATTTTGGAGTTTCAGCTTCAACATCAGACCTTCCAATGAACACCCAGGACTGATTTCCTTTAGGATGGACTGATTGGATCTCCTCGCAGTCCAAGGGGCTCTTAAGAGTCTTCTCTAACACCACCGTTCAAAAGCCCATATAGGTTCTAATTCTAATCTTTATTAGCATTATATCTAATACTAAGAATATGATTTGTTTAGCATGAAGGCTTGATTTAAATTTAATTTTGGGGAGCACTCATTTAGTTTTACAAATTTGTGGCAAAAGAGGAGACACGCAATAAGTGTTTTAATCTTTATTTAGTAAAATTATAATATGACCCAGAAATTCCACTCCTGCATATTTACCCGAGGGGAGTGAGCACATATGTGCACAGAAGAATTTGCACCCAGATGTTCCTAGCAAGATTACTCACAGTGCTGAAAAAGTATAAACAATGCACATTCCATAAATGATAGATGGATAAACAAAATGTCATACAGCCTCCCAGTAGAATGCTATTCAGCAATAAAAAGAAGAAAATATTACTGCTTGCTACATTTTTGAAGATGAACCACTAAAACACTTGCTAAGTGAAATACACTGGGCAGAAAAGAACTTACTGTGTGTGATTTAATCTGTGTGAACTGTCCAGAATGGCACAGCTGTAAAGACAGAAAGCAGATTTGCTACATGGTGCTTGGCACTAGGAGTGTGAGTGTGGATTCACTTAAGCAGACAGGAGGGACATTTCTGAGTGATGGAGATGTTCTAAAGCTGGATTCTGGTAATGGTTGCACGACTCTATAAATAGACTAAAGGTAACTGACTGGAACACTTAAGCAGGTTACTTTTAGTATATGAAAATGACACCTTAGTAGCGCTGTTGAAAAATTTTAGAGGTTGTGTCTTTTCAAGTGCTTGGAATTCTTTTTAAATGATGGCTTCACTGGGCCTCGGTTGTGGGACTCGGGCATTGTCTCTCGAGCTGCGGCACACGGGCTCTGTCAGCCTGCAGTTGGTGGGATCTTACTATCCCGACCAGGGTTGACCCTGAGTCCCTTGCATAGGAAGGTGGATTCTTTTTTTTTTTTTTTTAACTTTCTATTTTGTATTGGAGCATAGCCAATTAACAATGTTGTGATAGTCTCAAGTGGACAGCAAAGGGACTCAGGCACACATATTCATGTATCCATTCTCCCCCAGTGGGGGAGATCCCATGCCCAGAGGAGCCTGGCAGGCTACAGTCCATGGGGTCCAGAGAATCAGGTGTGACTGAGCGACTGACACTGACTTGGCTTCTCCCCAAGACCCCACTCCTGTCCAGCTGCCCCGTGACACTGAGCAGAGTTCCCTGTGCTGGACAGCAGGCCCTCGCCGGCTAAGGATCTGGAGGCAGATCCTTAACCACTGGAGCACCAGGGAAGTCTCTTGGAATATATTGTTTCTTTTAATAAAGTGTAAAAAAAAATTAGAATGAGGGACCTTACACAGTGCCTGGCATGTAGACGTGCTGGATAAATGTGTGCTGAATTGAATCAAAGGGCTGGAGAGCTCTGTGCATGCAGCGCTGACTCCCGAGGCGGCTGGATTCTCAGAGAAGATGGGGAGTGGGATGTCGACTTTTCTCTTCCTGAAGTTTCTTCATCTGCTTAGCCAACTGTGATCATCAATTATAAAACCCACATGATTAGAGTGAACATATGCTGTTTTGTAGCCACACAGTATCCATCTCTTTGCCTTGGCAACTTCAGGGAAATTTCTTTGGGGGAACGCCCTCTCTATTCTCAGTACCTTTGCCTGGAGCAAGGCTGGCTTCGCCTTGGCTCCTGATAGAGGCAGGTGCATCAAAGTCAAGTGGGTCGGTGAATCCCAGCCTCCCTAAGCACTATGACTGCTCTGAGGTGGACTTGACCCTGGGGTTCTTTGAGAACCAGCTTCTGGACTGTGGCTCACATTTCAGGGAGAAAGAGACTCTTTCCTTGTGGACTTGGCCCCTAGAAGACCTAGTAAGTGCTTAGAGCTCTGGCAGGTATTCTTCATCACGGGAAGCTCATGCATGAGGCCAGTCTGGAGGAAAGCACAGCCAGAAAGTGAAGGAGCTGTGCCGTGGGGCCTCCTCTGAGTCCCTGGACTTGGCCTCCCTGGATGCTTCTCAGGCTGGTGGCCCCTCTGCCTTTGACTGTCTGTATTGCGCTTTCGGTAAGCTGCAAATGGTGCTGGCACAGGGAGGCGGGCTCAAACCCTGGGCCGGGAAGATCTCCTGAAACAGAGATGATTCTCACCTCCTGGAAAAAGGGAGGGGCTGGGGGTACAAAAGCCCAGCAGTGTTGCTGCCTCTCTGTTTTTGGAGAGAGCTCGCAAACCGAGCAGCGGTCTAGGAGCTAAGGGGCTCAAGTCTGAAATCCTTGTTGCTTTGAAGCCGGAACTGGGGCAGGTCACCCATCAGCTTTTATTAGCACTGGTGATAATAATTACAGCTACTATTCACTGGGTGCTTCAGTTCAGTCGCTCAGTCCTGTCTGACTCTTTGCAACCCCATGAACCGCAGCACACCAGGCCTCCCTGTCCATCACCAGCTCCCGGAGTTCACCCAAACTCATGTCCATCAAGTCGGTGATGCCATCCAGCCATCTCATCCTCTGTTGTCCCCTTCTCCTCCTGCCCCCAATCCCTCCCAGCATCAGGGTCTTTTCCAGTGAGTCACCTCTTCACATGATGTGGCCAAAGTATTGGAGTTTCAGCTTTAGCATCAGTCCTTCCAATAACACCCAGGACTTATCTGCTTTAGAATGGACTGGTTGGATCTCCTTGCAGTCCAAGGGACTCTCGAGAGTCTTCTCCAACACCACAGTTCAAAAGCATCAATTCTTCAACGCTCAACTTTCTTCACAGTCCAACTCTCACATCCATACATGACCACTGGTAAAACCACAGCCTTGACTAGACAGACCTTTGTTGGCAAAGTAATGTCTCTGCTTTTGAATATGCTATCTAACTTCCCTTCCAAGGAGTAAATGTCTTTTAATTTCATGGCTGCAATTACCATCTGCAGTGATTTGGGAGCCCCCAAAAATAAAGTCAGCCACTGTTTCCACTGTTTTCCCATCTTATTTCCCATGGAGTGATGGGACCAGATGCCATGATGTTAGTTTTCTGAATGTTGAGCTTTAAGCCAACTTTTTCACTCTTCTCTTTCACTTTCATCAAATGACTCTTTAGTTCTTGTTCACTTTCTGCCATAAGGGTGGTATCATCTGAATATCTGAGGTTATTGATATTTCTCCTGGCAATCTTGATTCCAGCTTGTGCTTTTTCCAGCCCAGCGTTTCTCATGATGTACTCTGCATTTAAGTTAAATAAGCAGGGTGACAATATCTGTGCCACATTCTATTTCCGGTGCTCTGTATAGACACTGTGCTGGGGTTTCCTTGCTTTGTTTCACTCAGTCATCTCAGCAGGTTGATGAGTTGGAACCACTCTTGCCCCATCTTATGCAGGAAGAGAATGAGGCTAACTTGCTGAATGTAATAGTGGACAGCACTCTTTCTTACATACGTGGCACAGTTTTAAACATTTCGTGTGTCTTATTAGGAGGCAGGCACTTCCCTGGTAGCTCAGCTGGTAAACAATCCACCTGCAATGCAGGAGACCCCAGTTCGATTCCTGGGTCAAAAGTTCCACTGGAGAAGGGATAGGCTACCCACTCCAGTATTCTTGGGCTTCCCTGGTGGATCAGCTGGTATAGAATCTGCCTGCAATATGGGAGACCTGTGTTTGATCCCTGGGTTCAGTCTCTGGGTTGGGAAGACCCCCTTGGAGAAGGGAAAGGCTACCCACTCCAGTGTTCTGGCCTGGAGAATTCCATGGACTGTAGAGTCCATGGGGTCGCAGAGTCAGACACGACTGGAGCAACTTTCACTCTCACTCACTAGTATTGTTTCTGTTTAACAGATGAAGCACGGAGACCCTGTTGGAGGGAGCTGCTCTCCGTGAGAGCTGAGCAGGCCTGTGACAGGGTCCACAATCCGGACTGAGAGCCGTCTCACTTAAAACTCACGCTCTTAAATAGTAAGTTCTGTTACGTTATGTTAGTCACTCAGTCGTATCCCACTCTTTGTGACCCTGTGGACTGTAGCCCACCAGGCTCCTGTGTCCATGGGATTCCCCCAGCAAGAATACTGGAGTGGGTTGCCATTTCCTCCTCCAGGGGATCTTCCCAATCCAGGGATCGAACCCAGGTCTCCTGCACTGCAGGTGGATTCTTTACCCCCGAGTTCTACTGATTGAAAAAGAAAAGTAGGGTTTCCATCTGCAGCACCATGGGCGGACCTGGAGACTGTCACACTGAATGAAGCGAGTCAGAGGAGGAGGGATGCTGTGTGAGAGCTGTTACATGTCAGATCTAAAAGAAATGCTACAGATGCGCTTACAAAGCAGAGAGAGACTCGCAGGCTTAGAGGACGAAGCATGGTTGCCGCGGAGGTGGGGGAAGGGCGTTAGGGAGGTTGGGATGGGCATGGACACACTACCTACTTAAAACGGATGAGCAGCGAGGACGCGCTGCACCGCACAGGGCGCTCTGGGGAGCGGTGAGAGGCGGCTGGGTGAGACGGCGTTTGGGGGAGGGTGGACGCGTGTGCACGTGTGGCCGATGCTCTTCCCCTGTGCACCTCGAACAATCACAACACTGTGAATCGGCTAACCTCAATTCAAAAGGAAAAGGTTAGAAAGCAACAGCAGAAAACCAGGCTTTTAGTTTCGGTGTAGTTTTGGGTTCACGGGAGATTTGCGAGAATGGTAGAGCGGCGCCGGCACGCCCTCACCGCGTTCCCGTCCACGTCCCGTGACCACGCGCATTTATGAAACTCAGACATCAGCGTTGCTGCACTCCCGTCAACTGAGCCCGTATGTGCTCTTTACCAGCTTTCCCACTCTTCCCCGCCCTGCCCCGAGTCCCATCAGGACACCTTCTTGCATTTGGTCTGCTGTCTCTTTGAGCCTTCTTTTCATGTAGAGATCTTTGTTTGGAATTGATTAATGAAAGTTTGCTGTTGATTTTTTCCTAGTTGGAGGAACAAAACGAGTTTTTAAAAAATTTTCAAGTACTGGTATGTTGTGTGTGTCAGACTCTTTACAACCTTATGGAATGTAGCCAGGCTCCTCCATCCATGGGATTCTCCAGGCAAGAATACTGGAGTGGGTTGCTATTTCCTCCTCCAGGGATCTTCTGGATGCAGGGATGAACCCACATCTCCACATTTCCTGAAATGCAGGTGGATTCTTTACCACTGAGCCACTGGGAAAGCCCATAATAAATGTATTCATTGAAAGAAAATCAGCCCTCTATTTTTGCCATGTTCGCTGGTTTGCCCTGCAGTCTCTCTAGCATTAATGCATTTGTTGCTGAATTGCAGCATGGCGACATTCCCTTGGACTTGTCACATGTGAGAAATGGGCCTGAATGAGGCTTCACATACCCTTTAAGAACTTGATTCTGAGCGTGTTTTCATCTGTATCATGGCCCAAGGTCAGCCCCTAGGTAACTCTCCAGAAATGTGGCTCTGGAACCTGCATTTTAAACAGATCCATCAAGTGACTGGGTCCATGCTGACTGGAGGGAACTTATGTTTGCAGGAGACATTCCTAAAACAAGACTCTCAAACTAAAACGTGATACATACCCAGTCTGACACTGCGGCTGTGGGTCATCACACTTCCTTACTCTTTGTGTGCCGTAATTGATGTAAGCCCTACTTTGTTGTTATACTTGGTGGAGGGAGGTGCCTGGACCTGGGGTGGGACCCTAATCCCCTTTCCCTGGACAGCTTCTGAGGGTCTCTGTGCCCCGTACAACACAATCTCTCTCCACTCTGAGTGCTGCTAATATTTGTGAGTTAGCTACTATCTCTGGTGCTCAGTCAATGAAACAACGATCTAGTTAACCACTGCGGGAAAAATGGTCTGGTTCAGACTCTTAAGCTTTGTTAAAATTCCATCCTTTATTTTAAAAAAAATGATTTTTCAAAAGTAATTATACCTAGAAAACATTTAGAACCTGATTCATGAAGAAGAAATCAGTCCACTATACTTAACGGTGAATCTTCTCTGTAAAGTATAAAAACTCATCTTATGTACACAGATCCCTGGGCTTCCCAGGTGGTGCAGTGGTAAAGAATCTGCCTGTCAATGCAGGAGGTGCAAGAGACGTGGGTTCCATCCTTGGGTCGGGAAAATCGCCTGGAGGAGGAAATGGCAACCCATTCTAGTATTCTTGCCTGGAAAATCCCATGGATGGAGGAGCCTGGCAGGCTACAGTCCATGGGGTTGCAACAAGCTGGATACAGCTGAGCGACTAAGTACACACACAATCAGGTGCCTATGTATGTATTGCTCATACGTGATCTATATGTGTACATATATTTACACTAAGCACTAGCAACTATTATCTCAAGCGTAGTGACAATGTTTGGAGATAGGGGCACCTTACGACCCCCATTTGCAGATGTGTCCCAAACCCAGGAAGGGCGGGGACTTGCTCAAGCTTGGCCAGTGAGGCACAGAGCTGTGGTGTGAAGCGCTCTGTAGGCGAGGGAGTCTGTGCTCCAGACGCGGTGTGTGCACTTTCCTGTCGGAGAGTGTGCGATGACAGCGTCTGGGCTCGTGAACGTCAGGAAGATTGAACTCTAGACCCTGGCAGTGCCTGCCCCATGCTGGCCGCGTAGGATTCCTTCTTTGTGCCAGCTGTCAAGACGCGGCCAGTCAACAGAAATACAAATGCTGCCACACGTCCCCAGCAAGCGCAGGTGAACTGAAAAATGGACTTATTCGTGGCTGGTAACTAATAATGAATAGAATAAGGTTAGGGCTACTTCCAAGTGTCTACAAATGAACAAGAACGTGCCAAGGGTGGAACACCACAAGGAGGCTGGACAGGACGACCTGGCGACAACTCCAGATGAGGGCAGTTTGTCTCACTGTGGCTTTCCGCACACCTCCGCTTCCCCACTCTGAGTTTTTATCACGTGCTCAGATTCCCCAGTCCAGATCTTCACAGAAGCGTGGTTCTTGCCAGAGGACCTGGTTTTGCTTTGCTTGCTTGCTAATAGGTATCCATCTCAATGAAATGCAAATAGGACTTGTTTGTGTTTTATCTAATGCTTCCTCCTTCTTTAAAGGCATACAGAGATATGGCCATACACATTGAATAAAATAGCCGTGGCTGTATAAACAAGACCGTAATGAGAGTTCTAGGCTGACGTGGGGAGCGCACCACCTGCAAACAAATGTGAGTGTCTCCTGGGTTCTCACTCACCCTGGTTGATTTACATGGGCTGCACGCCACATTTTATCCTGATGGCCCCCGTTCTCCTAGGATGCAGACGCTGGAGAGCTAGTAATGGATGGCACCTCTGCCTGCCAGCCTTACCCCTACCGCACCAAGTGCCATTACTGAAGAAGTAGCATCATTCATTTCCTCCTAGGAAGCTTGTCGAAAGCAACCGGTAATATTTTCTAATCTGTTGAGCTCTGCTCTGCCTGGCTTCTTCTTAGAGAATTTTCCTTGACACATTTGAATGAATTTATGAGCAGAAAAAATATTTTAATATCCTGATGAAAAATAAAACTGTAAACAATGTTTCATTACCACCCAAAGGATGTGAAACATTTAATGGGTGGAAATAATTATCATTAGGTGTGTGAGAGACATCGGGAGTCTTTTTAAAATCACCTTTTTCAAAAACTATATTTAAAATACTTGCTTCTTGCAGACAATTTAGAAGATGCAGGAAATTTAAAGAAGACCTTTATTTCTCCAAATAGGTGATGACACAGACACAGGGGGCTTATGTTTTAATGTATTTTTATTTCTGGATGGAAATTGCCTTTAAGAAAGGAACTGTCCACTGTTTGAACCCTCTTCACATTTAAAATTTTTTTCAAAATTAATTTTATTGGAGTATAGTTGCTTTATAATGGTGTTAGTTTCTACCATACAGAAAAACGAGTCAGCCTTGTGTATACATGCGTGCCTTCCCTTCTGGACTCCTCCCACTCACAACACCACAGTGCACGAGGAGACCCCAGTGTCACACGGTAGGTGTTCACTAGTCACCCAGTTCACACCTGGCATCAGCGGTGTCTGTGTCAGTTCAGTCTCCCAGTTCCTCCCAGCCTCACCCCCCACCAAGGCGGGGAGCTTGGTGCCCATCATGCATCCTCTGCATTTGTGTCTCTATTTCTGCTTGGCAGATAAGATCGTCTGTACCGTCTTTCTAGATTTCACACACACGTGTTAATACATGATATTTGCTTATCTTTTTCTGACTCAGTTCACTCTGTATGACCTTCTCTAGGTCCATCCACATCTCTGCAAATGGTCTAGTTTTGTGCTTTTCGTGGCTGAATAACAGGCTGTTGTGTATATGTGCCAGTATTCTTCATCCGTCCTTCTGGTGACGGACACTTAGGTGCCTTCCGTGTCCTGGTTATCATAAATAGTGCCGCTGTGAACAATGGGGTGCATGTATCATTCTGAATTGTGGTTTTTCTGGGTATAAGCCTAGGAGTGGGGCTGCTGGGTCATATGGTGAACCCTCCTCACGTTTCTGAAGATTTCAGCTGCCAGATTTTGGCTTTCCCCTCGCTTGTGCCGCTGGACTGTGGAGCTGTGCTGCGGGCTGCTCTGATTGAATGAGACTTCCTGCTTTGGATTGCCAGCCAGCGTGGGACGGAGCGGAAATCCCAGAGAATCCTTGGGGCGGCATGTGTCAGCCGCACTAGCAGCGTCACCTGTGGGAACCTGTGGCTTTTCTAGAACACAGGGGTCTGCTCTGCAGCTGTGGGAGACCAGGTGAGGGCTCAACGCTGGGGCCGCTGCTGCAAGGGTTTCTCCTGGGCCTGAGAATTAAGGGCACGTAAGACAGATTAACAGGGAGAAAAGCATGCAAATTATTTAATAGGAGTTTTACATGACACAGGAGCCCTCCTATGGAAATGAGGACACAAAGGCCAGTTAGCACTGGACACTCCTATACAGAATTTATCAGAGAGAGTATTACAGTGTTGAGAGTATGACCAGAAGGGCTTGGGCCAGAGCAGTTAATGGTGGAAAAGTGACAAGGAAGACAAGGGTTGGTTCGCCCAGGTCTGTCTGAGCTGGTTTTTCTCGGCCTGGACTCCCTGCCCGGGTGCTGAGATGCCGCTTTCCTCTGGGTGTAGGACAGCATCCCCTGTAGGTGAGCCTCGTCTCCCACTCTCAGGAGGGGCGGGGGAAGGCGCACCCTTCTTGTGCCTGCTGTGTGTTTAAAGATTCTTTTAGCTCAAAAAAATCCTTGTGCCAAAGTGGTGCATCCTGGGGTGGCATACTCTGCCACGCCTCACCACCTCTGTCGTTCCGTGTCCCAGGACTGGCCGGCTGTGTGGCATGGCTTTGCTCTGGCCCCCGTTTCTGCCTCTCCCGCTTTGAGCTTGGACTCATAGCAGAATACTATGGCCAGGGTGGCTTCCGCAGCACGTGCCTCTCTCACAGTCTGGGAGGCGGGGAGCCCAAGGTCGCGGAGCTGGCAGCTGTGATGTCTGGTGAGAGTGCGTGTCTTGGTTCGTGAATGACTGCCTCCTTGCTGTGTCTTAGTGAAGGGAACTCTCTGTGGTCTTTTTTAAAGTAAAGGACTAATCCCATTCATGAGCACTCTGCTCTCATGAGCTAATCAGCTCTCCAAGGGCCCCCCACCAAATACCACCGCTCTGGGAATTAGATTCCAATATGTGTATATGGAGAACCCCAGTATTCAGTCCATAGTACCTCGTTCTGCCTCTCCCTCTAAACCTGATTCCAGCAACCTTCCTAAGAATTCCCTGTGGTTCTCAGCAGCCTTTGAATGGCCACTGTGTCTGATTCTTTGCGATTCCGTGGACCATAGCCCGCCAGGCTCCTCTGTCCGTGGGACTCTCCAGGCAAGAATACTGGAGTGGCCTGCCATTGCCTTCTCCAGGGGCTTCTTCCAACCCAGGGATCGAACCTACATCTCTTGCTTCTCCTGCATTGGCAGGGGGATTCTTTACCACTGTGCCAACTGGGAAGAGCCTTTGAACAGACTTCTTTTTTCTGCTTTAATCACTAGTCAATTTCTATTGCTTGTGAACAGGAACCCTGATGGATACATTTCTGGTTTTTTCATATTTGCATATAACTGAGATTTTTTTTCCTTAACTTTCAAGTTAAAAAAATTGCAAGTGTCTGTTTTATCTGTTTGGCAACTCAAAACTAGGTCATATGTTTTGATCTTCTATGTACCAGCTGCTTCTAGTTCAGTATGTAAAGTGCCCTGTAAGGATTGTTTGAGAAGTGAATTAAACATGCTCTGAAATCCTCCTTTACTTCACTTAGGGCGTCAGAGATCGATACCCTCTGGATGAGTTTAAGTTTTTCATGTGTGTGCTTAGTCGCTCAGTCACGTCTAACTCTTCGTGACCCCATGGATTGTAGCCGCCAGGCTCCTCTGTCCATGGGATTCTCCAGGCAAGAATACTGGAGTGTGCTGCCATGCCCTCCTCCAGGGGATCTTCTCAACCCAGGCACTGAACCCAGGTCTTCCACATTGCGGGTGGGTTCTTTACTGTCTGAGCCATCAGGGAGGCCCACGTTTTTCATAGACCTGAATGTCTGTATCTTGTGACTCTTGGTTATGGCTACTTGTGACTTTCCACTGTCCACTTAAAATATCATGCTGGTTTAGGGTTGTTTGACTTCACAAATATAATAAAGTAAAATAAAAAAATAGGATATCCAGTTAAGTTTGAATTTCAGATAAACAGCGAATCATTTTTATTAATTATGAATCATTATTTTGTTAATTAATTATTCTGATAGAGTATAATAGTATACGTATATCCCGGATATGGGCTTCCCAGATGGCTCAGTGGTAAAGAACCTGCCTGCAAATGCAGGAGACTGCAGTTCGATCCCTGGGTTGGGAAGTTCCTCTGGAGAAGGAAATGGCACCCCACTCCAGTACTCTTGCCTGGAAAATCCCATGGACAGAGGAGCCTGGAGGGCTACAGTCTATGGGGTCACAAAGAGTCGGAAATGACTTAGCAAGTAAACAATATCAAATGTTCCGAATACTGGCTGAGACGTCCTTATGCTATTTTATCTGGCGGCTCTTATGCTGACTGTAGCCTGAGGCCTCGTGGGGGCTGTCGCTCCTCGGGGTGGAGTGTGCTACAGAGGAGTCGTGGGGAGCCACCTCTCACAGTGCACTCCAGCTCCCACATAGTTTTGGGAATTCACGGATCACGTTCTCCCTTTTTCAACTTGATTCCAGCTGTGAAATCTGTGGAAGAAATTACATTAAACAAATAGCTAGTCCATTCATTTATTGGCTGTGCTGGGTTTTGATGGGTGTGTGCAGATGTGCCCGGTTGCGGTGAGCGGGGGCTGCTCTCCAGCAGCGGTGCTCGGGGCTGTTGTTGCGGGGGCATCTCTTGCTGCAGAGAACGGGCTCCAGAACAGGTGGGCTTCAGCAGCTGCTGCTCATGGGCTTAATCGCTCCCAGGCATATGGGATCTTCCTGGACCAGGGATCAAACTGATGCCCCTTGCAGTGCAAGGTGGATTCTTAACCACTGGACCACCAGGCCTGGAAGAAAGCCCCTGGAAGAAATTCCTTACAGTTTCTGGTACATGGATAACATTCTTTCTGTCTTCTCAGACTACTAATAGGCAGTTTACTTGGATCCACATTATCCGATACTTGCATCTTTCATGAAACACGTGATCTGTGTGTATGTGTGCACACATGCTGACTTCTCATTAAACCAGCAGGGATTTACATGGTGTGTGCTTCCCCCTTTTTCGATACACTTGGAGGCTCCCATCTTGGCCTCTGTCCACGATGCCTCAGCTGTAAACCCAGCTCTCGAGTCATCGGGTCTTCGCTGTTCAGTTCGTGTAAGTCGTGTCCAGCTCTTTGTGATGCCGTAGACAGCAGCACACCAGGCTCCTCTGTCCCCCACTGTCTCCTGGAGTTTGCTCAGATTCATGTCCATTGAGCTGTGGTGATATCTAATCATCCCATCCTCTGTCGTCCCCTTCTCCTCTTGCCTCCAGTCTTTCCCAGCATCAGGCTCTTTTCCAGTGAGTCGGCTCTTGGCATCAGGTGCCAAAGTATTGCAGCTTCAGCTTCAGCAATGGTCCTTGCAGTGAGTATTCAGGGTTGACTTCCTTGAGGATTTACTGGTTTGATCTCCCTTCAGTCCAAGGGATTCTCAAGAGTCTTCTCCAGCACCACGATTAGAAAGTACCAGTTCTTTGGCTACCTGACCCCTTTTTCCACCTGCACCCTGGCACTGAATAAGCACAAACCCAAACCCCAATTCACTAATGTTGCTGTTGACAATATTCCAACAGGTGCCAAAAATAAGTGAGAGAAAAAGAAACCCAGCCTCCATTTGGAAATGCTCAGCAATTTCCTTTGATTTACAAAATTAAGTAAAAGCCACATCACTTGGAAAGTTTGATGTTATATATATATATTCTGCCTTTCTGAGAAAAAAAAATATATTGCTGAAGGTAACTCTTACAGACAGATTGAATACATTCTTTATTTTTCAAAGTCAATAAAATGTTCTCTTGTTCAGAAATTCATTTCTGTCGTTTGAATAACCTCTAGATATTGGGAAGAAATTCCAGAACTCTGCAGGATGCTGGTTGCCCCCTCTCACCCAGGTGAGAACATTTGTATTTCTGTTTTTCTTGGAAGAGCTGCCTGAGGGCTTTCAGTGGAGGCACTAGAAAGTTTGAAGAGCTATTTGTGTTTGATTATTTCTGAGAACTCTGTTTGGGTATAGACAGAAAGAAAGCAGTCAAGGGAAGATAAAGCTATTATTTTTATCACCAAAAAGCAAAAAGGTAAGTTCACAGTAAAGTAAGTACAGGTAAAAGATTCCGAAAGCTCCTGAGTATTCAAATCCAGGAAAGTTTAGTCACAGTGATTCTAAAATAAATGTTCACGATCAGCCATTTTAAGAAATACATCCATGATAGGTTATGAGACGAGAGTAGGGCTTCCCTGGTTGCTCAGCCGTGAAGAATCTGCCTGCCAATGCAGGACACGTGGGTTCGATCCCTGGTGTAGGAGGATTCCACGTGCTGCGGAGCAACTAAGCCCTGCTCCTGAGAGTGGTCGGCTTCCGGTTGCCCCTCCCCCAGGGTGCAGTCGGGGCTGACCACGGCCGCGGCTAGCTTCCTGTCCAAATCCGTGCTCTCTAGCAATGTCCACACGCATCACTAACGAGGATGAGTTTGTTTAGGGTTACAATGTGTCTGGAAGAAGCTTACCTTCCAGATTCCCCTAAAGCTTGGGGTAAGCCAGGGAGAGAATAATCAATAAAGCGATGTCAATGGAAACCCCTATGGAGGGTTTCTCTTCCCAACGGAAAAGGCGAGCCCATCAGGATGTCTCTGCTGTCTGTGGCCTTTCCCATGATTCAAGGACGAGAGGTGACCGAGCAGTGAGGTGGATCCTGGAGCAAAGCATCAGAAGGAACCTGGACCCCGAGAGATCGCTGAGCTAGGACAATGGGCCTGGCCATCTTCCAGCAGAAATAACAAATCTCTATTTCTTTGTTCCATCTTTAGTCTGAGATTCTCTGATTCACCTTGAATCTTTCTGGTTTTTCCTTCTTCTCATTAGCTGAAAAAACTCTCCAGGGCTGCTGTGTGTGGGTAAGTCCCCTAGAAACTCCCCTTTTGCTGTGGAGTGTAACTCAGCCACACCCCACAGGAAGGAATTACACAAGGGTGAGGGTCGCAGAGTGGGGGTCTTTTAAGAATTCTGCCTGCCACACCCACTAGGAAAAAACAAAACAAAAACGGCCAGTTAGACTATGCTGCTGCTGCTGCTAAGTCGCTCAGTCGTGTCTGACTCTGTGCAACCCCAAAGGCGGCAGCCCACCAGGCTCCGCTGTCCCTGGGGTTCTCAGGCAAAAACACTGGAGTGGGTTGCCATTGCCTTCTCCAATGCATGAAAGTGAAAAGTGAAAGGGAAGTCGCTCAGTCGTGTCTGACTCTTAGTGACCCCATGGACTGCAGCCCACCAGGCTCCTCCACCCATGGGATTTTCCAGGCAAGAGGACTGGAGTGGGGTGCCATCGCCTTGGAGCGATGCAGTTTTATAAATGGTCAATTGTATGATGTATCCCCATTTCAGTGATAGTAAAATGTAAACAAACACTTTCCAATTTATTATCCATATCACTGATCTATAATAATTTGAGGCAGTTGAGACTCAGAAAGTAACTTATATGAAGATGGAAGGCTGATCGGAATTTGACCCCCGCTTCTAGGGATGGAGCCTGTACTCCGTTTTCAGTGCCAGCTCGCTGGTCTGCCAAGCCAGCTGCTGGGCGGCATCCTTCACGTGGGACTGCGTCGCGGGGAGAGACCGGTCGTGCTGCGGTTTCCCTCCCTCTCCCCACTCTTCGGGCCCACTCAGTGCCTGTTGATCTGCCAAGGTCCAACAGGAGCCCCAGGCAGGGTGCTCCTTATGTTGGCCACGCACGTCTGTTGTTGCCATTAAATTATGAGCCCCTTGAAGTCGGAGGTCAGCCTTTACTCACCAGCTCCTGGACTGTCTCTCACAGTGGAAAGTATCCAGCATATGCTTGTTGAATTGAACAGGAATCTGCATGTTGACTGGGATAGCTAATCTGATAAACTTAATTGCTCATAATGAGTGAAAATGGCTTAATGTGCCATTCTTTTTCGTTAGTATTTTTGCATTTACATGGGAGACTCCTGTTGTTAGGAAAATTTCAGGAGATTTGAGTGATGGGGATCTGGTTAGTCAGAGAAATTAGAGGATTTTTGAGATGGGCACCTTTGGTAACCCTTATGTCATATCGGCGGGGGCTTTACAGGTGGCTCAGTGCAGAAGGCACGGGAGACTCAGGTTCGATGCCTGGGTTGGGAAGATCCCCTAGAGGAGGAAATGGCAACCCTTTCCAGCATTCTTGTCTAGAAGATTCTATGGACAGAGGAGCCTGGTGGGCTGCAGTCCATGGTGTCACCAAGAGGTGGACACGACTAGGCAGCTGAGCACACAAGCACACATACGCGAGCAGACGCTGCCTAGGCGTGAAACGTGGCTTGAATACGCAAATAAGAGATGCGGAGAGCTGCCGCTTGCTGGGTGTTTACTGCATGCCAAGCGCTGTGCAAAGCATCTTATATATGCATCAGCTTGCTTTGATAAGTCCTTAGAATACTTCTGTAAAGTCAGTATCATGAGCCCCTTTTATAGTGAGAGGGAATGAAAGCAGAGGAGATAGATGATTCTCACCAAGGTCACGCTCAGCTAATGAGGAGCACTGCTGGCACTTGAGCCCAGTCTGTCTAAGTCCGCTTCATCTCACGAGCTGTGCTCCCTGCCTCCCGGGAGGCTGCAGGGCGGCTCTGCTGTGCTCCGTGGCTGAGGAGTTGAATGGCAGCACTGCGCAGTTTGGGGAGGGCTTGACAAATGCTGGCAGAGGCCTGCTGCATGCAAGCAGAGTGGGCCCCTGACCGCGAGGGGCTGCTGGGAAAATGCCAGCAGCAGAAGGCAGCACAGTCAGCTGGGAGCCCAGTGGCCCGCCACCCGCACAGAGCAGAGGCAGGCTGGGGCAGGCTTGGAGTGTTGTGCCGGCGCAAGAATCGGAAGCCGCGTTTGCTTTCTGCTGGGCTGCAGTCAGAGCAAGGACCCTCTTGCCTTCTCCCCTGTAGCCCGGCTTCCTGCTGAGACAGCAGGGTAATCTCTACTCTGCATCTGATTTTCAGGTTTATAAAATACATTTCAAAACGGAAGTGTGGGTCATTTCCTCTGCAATTCCTAAAATCAAATAATTAAAAGCATTAGATAGTATTTGTCCTTAGCATTCAGGGAAGTCTGTGAGGAGATGAGTCTGGAAATTGACTTTATCTTAAACACTGAATATTTAAATATCCTTTAATTCTCTAAAGAGATGGATTTTTCAGCAAGTGATGAAGTACCGTACAGTAGTTCCCAGTTTAACCTGTTGTTGTTGTGCTCATAAGTTAATTTATTATTGTGAACGATCTGAAAATGTGCTGACACACCTAGGAGCCACACTGGGAGAGTGATGGTTTGAAATGTGTGTTGACAGTGTTTGCCCAAGGCGAGGCAGTTCTTGAAAGGAAGCTGCACTTTAATTAAAAGCTATGCCTTTTAGATCTCAATGTTTGATTGTTTGTCTTTAATGAAGGTTTAGATAAAGGGGCTTGTTAATTATATATCTGTCTCCCAATGTGGTCCTTTTCCATTTACTTTTGTTATCGTGGCTTTTTCCAATTTCACTTAACTGATTAGGACATATCAAATATTCCAAGTTATTAAGGGCTCTAGCAGCAGACCCTTAGTAATTAGTAAAAATACTTTGCTAATTAATGCAGTTATGCGACCTCAAAACTGAAGTGTTTTGGTCATGTGGTGAGATGGCTTCTAAGCAGAAGTGAGAGAAAATGCAGGATTGTTCCACACCATCGGCGCCGTTCATTTTGATTTCAGGTAAGTAGAATGAATTTCTGGTTCAATAGAGGTTCAGTTGCTAGCAAAGTAATAAATGTTGGACAGTTAAACATAAAGAAGCATGATCGCACACGTAATAGCCTTGGAAATTTCAGATATACTTTAAAAATACATTTGTTGTTCAGTTGCCAAGTCTTGTCCAACTGTTTGCAACCCCATGGACTGCAGCATGCCAGGCCTCCCTGTCCCTCACCATCTCCTGGAGTTTACCCAAATTCATGTCCATTGAATCAGTGATGCCATCCAACCTCTGAGATGCCATCTCATCCTCTGTTGCCCTCTTCTCCTTTTGCCTTCTGTCTTTCCCAGCATCAGGGTCTTTCCAATGAGTCAGCTGTTTGCATCAGGTGACCAAAGCATTGGAGCTTCAGCTTCAGCATCAGTCCTTCTAAAGTGTATTCAGGATTGATTTCCCTTAAGACTGACTGGTTTAATCTCCTTACTTTCCAAGAGACTCTCAAGGGTCTTTTCCAGCACAGTTTGAAAGCATCAGTTCTTTGGCGCCCTGCCTTCTTTACTTCCCAGCTCTCGCATCTGTACATGACTACTGGCAAAACCATAGCTTTGACTATATGAACCTTTATTGGCAAAGTGAGATCTCTGCTTTTTAATATGCTCTTTAGGTTTGTCACAGCTTTCCTTCCAAGAGGCAAGTGCCTTTTAATTCCATGCCTGCAGTCACTGTCCACAGTGATTTTGGAGCCCAATAAAACAAAATCTGTCATTGCTTCCACTTTTTTCCTACTATTTGCCAAGAAGTGATGGGACCAGATGCCAGGATCTTAGTTTTTTGAAAGTTACTTATTTTAAATTGAAGGATAATTGCTTTACAATATTGCGTTGGTTTCTGCCATACATCAACACGTATCAACACGTATAGATGTCCATATGTCCCCTCCCTCTTGAACCTCCTGCCCTCCTGGCAGTCTTGATTCCAGCTTGTGATTCATCCAGCAGATACAACAGCATATGAAAATTAATATACATAGAAAATTACATAAAATGAAAATAACAGAAATATCTTAAGGTATATCATCTGTAATATCACATCCCAACTATGACTGCTTTTTAAAATTTAAGTATACTTTTCCATATGTATCTTTGTCTAGATGCACATATATTGATATGTAATCAGCTATACTAATGGGAATCATAATGCATATATGTTCATATAATGGGCTTCTCTGTCAGCTCAAATGGTAAAGAATCTGCCTGCAGTGTGCGAGACCCAGGTTCATTTATATATATATGTCCTATTTTAGGTTGTGCTAATATGTTTCTTGTTTCCTGCCCTTTTAAAGCACTGCCAGTAACCATCAGTGATGGTTCTCTGGTGGCAAAAACAGAAACCTCGTCAGAGGGTCGCTGGTGCTGCTGCTAAGTCGCTTCAGTCGTGTCCAACTCTGTGTGACCCCATAGACGGCAGCCCGCCAGGCTCCCCTGTCCCTGGGATTCTCCAGGCAAGAATACTGGAGTGGATTGTCATTTCCTTCTCCAATGTAACCAAAGTTGCTAGCAAAGTAACCAAAATCAGAATTTATTTGAATAGTTGCTAGATGCTCAAAGTGTTGAAGGAGCTAAATTTGCAAATGATAGGAACTTACAAAATTCACTTTCTGGAAGCTTTTCTGAATATGACAGTTGTAAGCTAGCTCCTGAAAGATCAAGTGAATTCAGAAAAGTGGGACAGAAAGAGGTAAAGAAAAACAGAATTTCACTATTAAAGGGTAAACTGTGACTGAAGGCATGGTGGAGAAAATGATTGCAGGGTGAGTCAGGGGTGCCATGGGCAAAATAATGGATTGAGAGAACGCTCTGACTAAGGCAGAGGATGAAATTTGGGTGGCTGCAGGGGACAGACAGGTAACATGAGTTCAGCTGTGAGGAGCTGACAGAGAGTCATGTGTCCTGTCTGCAGCGGGCAGCCCTGACTCAACTCTCACAGCTGTATTTGCTGTAGGAATGTGAGCTCAGCGTTTCTTGATCTGAGCTTTTCCAGGAAAGCTGGAAACCTGAATTTTGTATGTTCTCTCTCAATTTGTAAATGCTACAAATAAATTATAAATTTTTCATTAGCATTTTGCAGGATGAATAAAACATTACTGACCAGCCAAATCTGGCTTCTGAAATAAGGTCTATCCAGAGTTTAGAGACTCTTAATGTCAAATGGGGCCTCCCAGGTGGCTCAGTGGTGAAGAATTAGCCTGCCAATGCAGGAGACTCAGGTTCAATCCCTTGGTTGGGAAGATCCCCTGGAGAAGAGAATGGCAACCCACTCCAGTATTCACGCCTGGGGAAACCCCACGGGCAGAGGAGCCTGGCTGCAGCGCACGGGCCGCAAAGAGGCAGACACGCCTGAGCAGCTAATAGCAGCAACGGCCCGGTCATCTCCCTCTGGGCCTTCGCCTGGCTCCCAGCCGTCCCCTCATTTTCTGCGACCATCCTTATGCATGGCTGCATCCCAGGCAGACCCATCTCTTTCCTCTAAACTCTTTCTTCATTCTTCTCAAAGCAGCACTAAGTCAGACTGTGTGATGGGGCAGTTCAGTGAGCAGAACCGGTGACCACAGCCCAGGTGCTCGCGTCTGTCCTGATTTGGAGGAGAAGGAGTCTGGAGGCGGAGTCTGGAGCCGGACTGCCTCCTATCCTGATACTGGCTGCCTCTTATGGGTGGTTGAAAGGGTTAAATTGAGTTAAAGGATGGAAAGAGCTTAGAATAATGCTGTCATAGTTATAGGAAATATATAAGCTCATCTCCACCAGAGGCCTTTTCTTAATGTCCATATTCCCTACATGTATCTGACTTTTGCCTAAAAATTTTCTTCTCTTCCCTTCTCAGATGTTCTTTTCTCCCCTCATCTGTTTGCTTCCCCACCGCATCTGCATTCTCCTCGGTCTGGCCAGGAAGCAGCTTCAAGTTCATGGACTCTTCTAGGGATGCTTTGCTCTTTCAGTGATTTGCTTCATCTTTTCTTTCTAGAGCAAGGTGAAAGGAGTTCTCACTTTTCATACTCAATGTAGATTTCAGAGTTTGAGCACTTAGTTCTAGGTGCTAGAACTAAGACCAATGACTTCTAGGTCATAGAACACCTGGTTCAAACAAGCTTTAAAAATGGATGCAATTCGGGATTTCCTGGTGGCCCAGCACCTAAGATTGCACTCCCGACGCACAGGGCCGGGTTTGATCCGTGGCTGGGGAAGCAGTCCCAGATACCACAACTCAGAGATCATGCATGCTGCAACTAAGACCCAGCAAAGACAAATAAATAAAAATAAATGCTATTTGTTGGCTTTCAGGCTTCCCTGGTGGCTCAGTGGTAAAGAATCTGCCTGCCGATGCAGGAGATGCAGGTTCTGTGGCTGGGTCGGGATGATCCCCTGGAAAAGGGAATGGCAACCCTCTCCAGTTTTCTTGCCTGGGGAATCCATGGACAGAGAAGCACGGTGGGTTACAGTCCATTGGGTGGCAAAACAGTTGGATACAACTGAGTGACAAAGCAGCAAAAACTGGCTTTTGGCACAGAAAAGCAAAGATGTGGTAGGACTCAGGTGAACACGCCGTGGCCCTGCAGGGCCTCCAGAGCCTCGGTCCCTTTCTGCCCCGTCTCCCTCCGTGGCTTCTGGGTTATTCTAAGCCTGGCTTTCTTTATGGCCTGCAAACGGCTGTTACCCACAGCGCTTCCTAACTTGAGTATCACTGTCCCATCAGAGGCCTTGAAACTCCCTTTGCTTGGATCTGTTGAGGTCACATGACCACCATGCACCAATGACTTTAGACCAGAAAATGGGATGCACTGATTGGCTTAGCAGAGTCATGTGCCCCGTCCTTACAGATGCATGGACTTAGCAACCCTGGAGCCCGTAGACAGAACTGAGAATGGCCGAGTGCCAAGTTCTGGAGAGGCCAAAAACACGTGCTCATGGCAGGGCCCTTCAAAGTATTCATTTAAACCAGCAGTTCTCAAATACGGGCCTCAGAATCACCCACAGGGCTTGTTAACGTCCAGAAATCTGGGTCACACCCCCAGAGATCCTGATTCAGTAGATCTGTGATGAGGCCTGAGAATTTTTATTTCCAGTGAGTTCCCCAAATGATGCTGACTCTGCCAGTCTAAGGACTCCAGTGTGAGAGTCACTGAGTTAGAGCCAAACAGACCACACCAAACAAAAGACAAGTCACTGAAACAGTCCCGGATCCCTTTCAGCAGCCACAACCTTTCATTGTATTTCAGTCGTGATTTTAACCTTGTTTTCTTCCCAAGGCACATAAAGTCATCTGGCCCAGGGGACAAAACAGACGCAAGGAGATGGTGACTTGTTTAAGATCCGATAGGTACTTTGTGGCCAAATTCAGAGCCATTCTCTCTCTTCACTCCATCATGCTGTCTTCACAGAACGAGCGACGGGGAGCCATTCCAGGGCTTTCTGCGAAGGCGTCCCAGTAGGAGCGTGGCACCACGGGAGCACAGCAGATGCCTGAAGTGTAAATGCAGCAGTTTGGGTCCTTCTCCTACAGCCAAGCTTCAGGTGGAAATGGGATTTGTACCCTGGTCTCTGAGATGCAGCTTTCCTCTTATGGGCAAAAATGGTGCCCCTGGGCTGCTGGGGGTGTGTTCAGCTGCCTTCGTCATAAACACCAAGCAGACAGCAGAGGTCGAATGTCCTGCTTCTGAACAGAGGCTGAAATGGGGACCTTGGAGAGATTGATTCCAAGGTAGAAGTTCACCTTTCACCAAGGTGAGTATTAAGGGAAAAAAATAAAAAGATTTGTCTTTGAGAGGTACCCTTTAATAAGGCAGGCCATCTGGTTCTCTGATTTAAAAGAGCTTTCCTCGGGGCTCTTGGGAAAGCACGTCTCTCACTTGCTCAGCGCTGGCTTCCCGTGGTTTAGGAGCTGCCTGGGAGAGAGTTCTCCAGAACCACCTTCCACACTCCCTCAGACTTGAGAGCACCTCTCTGCTCCGAGCTAACACTGAGTGCAGGGCCCTGGCTGCGCAAGCCCCAGCAGCAGGCTCGTGGTTGCCTGCTTCAGCGCGCTGCGCCGGGAAAAGCCACTGCCCACCAGGCGACAGAGCCCTCCCTCCTCCCTCTCTTCCCTTCCCTTTCTCTTCCCCTCCTCCCTCCCTCCCTCTCTGCCTGCCTCTCTCCTTCCCTCTCTCCCTTTCCCCATCCCTTCCTTCCTGTACACATTTAGTGAATTTCCTTGAGCAATGGATGTGACAGGGGAAAAGAAGGATGCCGAAGGCAGGACTCCGCCTCCGAGCGCTGTTGGTCTCCTTTTCTGTTTCCATCTCCATGCTGTTTCTGACTCTGTGACCCCGTGGACTGCAGTGTGCCAAGCCTCCTTGTCCTTCACCATCTCCTGGAGTCTGCCCAAGTTCATGTCCATTGAGTCGGTGATGCCATCCAACCATCTCATCCTCTGACACCCTCTTCTCATTCTGCCTTCAGTCTGTCCCATCATCAGGGTCTTTCCCAGTGAGCTGGCTCTTCGCATCAGGCGGCCAAAGTATTGGAGCTTCAGTTTCAGCATCACTCCTTCCAACGAGTATTCAGGGTTGACTTCCGTTAAGATTGACTGGTTTGATCTCCTTGCTGTCCAAATGACTCTCAAGAGTCTTCTCCAACCCCACAGTTCCAAAGCATCAATTCTTTGGCACTCTGTCTTCCTTATGGCCCAGCTCTCACATCCCTACATTACTACTGGAAAGACAATAGCCTTGACTATACAGACCTCTGTTGACAAGGTGATGCTTTTTAATACGCTGTCTAGTTTTGTCATAGCTTTCCTGCCAAGAAGCAATTGTCTCCAATTTCATGGCTGCAGTTGGTCTCTTAGAGAACATGAAACTTGATCCCAGATTCTCAGAATGCGAGGCAGAGGTGCTGCTGTGAAACAGCACCCAGCTTTGTGCAGACTGTGAGCCCTTCACACGCTGCAGGCTTTCCTCTGGCCTTCTGTTAGTTCAGCCCATGGCTACTGGGCTCTAGTCTATACCACAATATGATCCACAATCCCACTCCTAGGCATATACCCTGAGGAAATCAGGGTTGAAAAAGACACATGTATCCCATTGTTCACTGCAGCACTGTTGAGTGCTGAAGATGCCCTTGTGAGCAGGACCGAAAAGATCCGTTGGGAGGCGGTGAGGAAGTAAACAGGTAAAGAAACCAATGAGCACATCCTACAGATCCTGAGACGTGGTATACAGAGATTCACAGATGCGTGGGGTGCAGTGAGCATGGATGATTTCTCTCAGGGGAGATTGTGAGTTGAGGCCAGAAGACCAGGCCTGCCAGTGTCTTGCTGTCCAGACAGTGGAAACTGCAAAGGCATGATTCCCCAAGACAGGTGTACTGGCGGGTTCAAGGGCCTGAGGGAGATTCCATGGGGCTGGAGGATCATGAACTTGGGGAGAGCAGGTGACGCAGGAGCAGACCGACAAATCGGAGGCCAGGTCAGCGGGTTTTACACACCTTGAAAAAGGCTTGGATCTTACTCACAGTGTAAAGAGAAGAAGCCACTGGAGAATTTTGAGCCACAGAAGAGACTATGGCCAAGCATATTAGTGAGGTTCCAGTGTCCTGGGACCTTCCAACACCATTATGCCAACACCACGTACCTATGTGCTCAGTTACTCCAGCTGAATTGACTCTGTCCTTTAATATAAACAGAGCATGGCCGAAGACTCCTTCCTGCAATCAGACTTCCTTTTATTTCATTCTTCTTAAGAGAGGTTATAGAATGTTTATCCCAGAAGAATTTTTAAGGGAACTGACTTGGGCCATCGGCAGTTTTATTTGATGCTTGAGGTTTAGACTGTGTGACTTCTCTGGGAAGCAGATGGTCATGCCAATTTTCCAGTGAAAACAGAAAAATTAAAAATGCCTTGAATTACCTCGTTTGTTTAATAACAGAGGCCTTCTTCATGCCTTTCTTAAAACCCTAGTTCACCTGGATTCTGCAAGTATGACAAGTTTTTCTTGAGCTATCGTTAGAACTCCTTCAAATCCCAGTTTTCTGTCTCATTAGCTAATTGCTTGATATTCAGTGACAGTGACCATGATGCTCTTTATCCTAACAGTATTTTACTACTTGGTTTGAACTATTTGGCATCACAGGTAAGGAAAGGATTGGAGCATGAAGACACGATCTGGAGGAAAAAATATGTGACATCTTATAAATATTCCCGCTGTTGTTCAGTCACTAAGTCATGTCCGACTCTTCATGACCCCATGGACTGCAGCACACCAGGCTTCCCTGTATTCCCATAACAAGCAGGAAAATAAGCTATTGAAAACTTCCCAATAAATGTTAAAGTACCTCCCCTTTGTGGCCAACTGTTCTTTATTTGTCCCTTTTATTTTTGCACTACAAGCAAAAAAAAAAAAAAAAAGAGAGAGAGAGAGAGAAAGCTTGCTGATTACACTTTATGGGCCAGTATTTGCAGGATGTATCTTCATGACCTTGAGACATGTCTACCGAATGTAGGTATGAGTTTGGTGTGGTTCCCGGAGTGCCCCAAGAGGCTTTTGCTGCCTAAATTCCATATCTTGCCCAACCGTGAGCTCCAACTTAAATCCTTATAAAAAATAATTGCTGAGTGAAAACGATGTTTGCACCAATCCCTCTCTAAATGCAAGCCAAGTACCATCTATCAGACCACGGAGGCAGCGTTGATTAAGAAGTGACAGCAGAGACTGCGGTAATGAAGGTGGGGATGGCCAATGTTTGGAGCCTTGCCAGGTTCATGCAATTAATTTTGCTCAGAAGTCAGCAGGATGCCCCGTGGTAGCTTGCAAACTGATGGGGGCTTTTTGCTTCCCAGATTGGCTGGGATTTGGTTTGGTTTTGAATTGAGGAGTTTTCCACCACCTGCTTTTGCCCAGCCCTTCTAAAACAACCATAGTTTCATATGGACCGAGTCCAGGGAAGGTCACTTTCCTTCCTCTCTGTAGACTGAAATAGGAAAGGGGAAATGTATCGTTACTAGCAGCTCCCTGTGTTCTCATCACTCAGAGGTATAATGTGAACGTAGGCTTTTCTCTCAGCCCTCATATGTTAACACGAAAAGGGAATAGTTTTAAAATGAATGGAAATGCTCACAGCATGCAATAGTCTGATAGGATATGTCAGTTCAGGGTTGAGCATGTTATTAAATTGCAGAATTGCTTAGATGAACTACTTGGCTAAAATTACAAGCAAAACTGAGAGGAGTCTGTGCAGAAATCAGTGGGCGAGTTTAGGGAGCAGAGTGTCTGTGCACTGGCAGCGTGTCTCCCCACAGATCACCTCTGCTGAGGGGAAACGGGTAACCTGAAGCTATGCCTTCCAGAAATGGCCTCACCAGGGTGATCAAACTTTAACAAATATCATATATAAACACATGCACACACACACACACACATATAAGACCTAGAAAAGTGGTACCGATGACCCTCTTTGCAGGGCAGGCAGAGAGACGCAGACACAGAGAACAGGCGGTGAGCAGAGTGGGGAGGGGAGGGTGGGGGAGCTGAGCGCCGCTGGCGAGCGTGCCGGCGAGTGTGAGACCGGCAGCCCGTGGGAGCTCAGGTCGGCGCTCTGCAGGAGACCTAGGGGTGCGATGGGGTGAGCAGGGAGGCTTCAGCGGGAAGGGACAAGGAAATCCTTAGGGCCGATTCACTTTGTGGTACAGCGGAAACTAACGACGACGTAGAGCAATTATTCTGCAATTAAAATGAAAATTGAAAAGCTCGTGTCAATGTATGACAAAACCACTACAATACTGTGAGGTAATTAGCCTCCAATTAAAATAAATAAATTTTTTTAAAAAAGAAAATCTCAATAACAAAAGAGAAAAAAAGGTTCAGAAAGGTGTCCTGAGAATGGCACACGGTCACTGATACAGTATACGTATAACTGGAATCTAATCAGGAGGAAACAGTCAGACAGACTTAAGCTGAGGGTTAGTCAGTGGCCGTGAGCTTGAGCAGCTCTGGGAGATGGTGATGGACAGGGAATCCTGGCACGCTGCAGTCCGCGGGGTCACAGAGTCGGATACGACTGAGCGACTGAACAACAGCAACTGAAAACAGCCGTCCCGTGTCCTTCAGAAGACGTCAGTCTGTTTCAGACACTAAAGAGACAGCCAGTTCAGTGCAGGGCATGACCCTGGACTGGATCCTGGATAAAAAAAATGGTACAAAGTATGCTATCGAGACATTTAGTGAGATTTGAATATGGATTGTCTATTAGACAATAGTATTATATCAAGATTAAGTCCCTGAATTCGGTACCTGCATTGGGATTAGGTCAGATGGTATCCTTGTTCTCAGGAGATACATGCAAATGTATTTAAAATTAAAGACCAAATTTTTCAGCAAAATAATACTTGTGGTACACTTGTTTGTTTCACGTGCATGTTGTATATGTGCACACACATTCTCAGAGAGAAACGAGTGTGGCAGGGTCAGGGATTCAGGTGGGCAGCGTATGTGGTTTATGCGAGTGTGCCAGCCTGGCGGCTTTCCTGCAGGTGAGCATTTTTTTCAAAAAGAAGCAAAGGAGGGGGATGGGTGTGGAGCCACATGGGCCCCCCGGAAAGTCTGGGTGAATGCGGCGGCCTCCACCAGCTGCTCCGGGGGGCTGGGCCCTGGACCGGCGACCCTGCCAGCTGCTCGTTATGTTCGCGTCAGCTATGAAAGCAAAAGCCGCTCAGTCATGTCTGACCCTTTTCGAGGCCCACCAGGCTCCTCTGTCCGTGGGATTCTCCAGACAAGAACACTGGAGCGGATTGCCTTTCCCTTCTCCAGGAAATCTTTCCAAGCCAGGGATCGAACCTAGGTCTCCTGCACTGCAGGCAGATTCTTCGCCGTCTGAGCCACCAGGGAGGCTCCCACCTTACTGTGTGGAGATGGAAGAGCAGTCAGGAAGGGCATGCTCACTGTCTCCTTGGGGCTAAAGGAGGCTTTGCAGAGCGTCAGAGCAGGCTGCTTCCTCACTGGGCGCTGCCCCAGTCAGTCTAGACGTCATTCATGATACCTCATTGCCCTTCTAAGGAGTTTTGATTCCCTTGGAAACATCTCAGTGGCTGCCTTTTTCCTAAGGTATTTCTGTTTAATGTTACTGGGTCCAGTTAACTAAACAACTAATTAATCAACTTGCTAACCAGCTAATGAACCCAGTTAGTTTCTTTGTTCTTTGTTCTTTTTTTTTTCTTTTCACAGTGGCTGAAGTCCACCATCCTGCCTTCCTAGAGGAACATCCTCCCTACTCCCACCTCACACACACACACACACACACAAAACAGACTCGGGAAAAGTGAGGAAATACCAAATTCCTGTCTTTACAAATATGGAAAGAAAATCACCTTTATTTAGTTTTGGTACTTCTGCTAGAAAGTTGGGGCGAGGTGGGATTGGAGACTGGCGAAGCGGTAGCAGAGATGCCTGGTCAGGTGTCTCACAGCGCTGGGAATTCCTGGCAGTCTGAGAAGGAAGGAAAGGTAATTAGTAGGTGTGTGTGTGAGGCTTCAGCAATGTCCAACTCTTTGTGACCCCCTGGACTATAGCCCGCCAGGGTCTCTGTCCATGGGATTTCTCAGGCAAGAATACTGGAGCGGGTTGCTGTAGGTAATTTTCATTAAATGCAGATTCCACTTAATCATTATAGTTTTCATGGAGTTTTATATTGCTTTGAAGATTTTCAATTTGTGAGGCCATATTAAAATGTTTTAGCCAAATTATTGTGTTCAAAGGCGCTACTCGGATGTCTCTGCTTACTGGCCTCTTGCTCCCAAAGGCACGGCTAGTGACCGCGGGACGGAACTCCCCCTGCTGCGGCTCTCATCACGGCAGTTTGATTCTTGAGGAGCGGAGGGTGGAGTCTGAGCTCTGGAGTGAGGCAGGCTGAGTTCTGGGGAGTAAATGCCATTCAGTCTCTCAGTCTATCCAACTCTTTGTGATCCCAAGAACTGCCGCACACCAGGCTTCCCTGTCCTTCGCTAAATCTCCTGGAGTTTGCTCAGACTCCTGTCCATTGAGTCCGTGATGCCATCCAATCATCTCATCCTCTGTTATACCCTTCTTCTCTTGCCCTCAATCTTTCCCAGCATCAGGGTCTCTAATACCTAATTCAGAGAATTGTTTTAAACAGTAACTGGGATAATGTGTATTTAATGCTTAGCACACATGTGTGCTTAAAAGTTATTACTGTTATTTCCATTCAGAGTCTAGTGGATATCTTTTAAAGAATCTACCCAGAAAGGCAGGTCAGTTAAAATGATTGTTATCAAATACTTATTTCTGGTAAATCTATGACCATCTCCCCTCCACTGCCTTGTAAAGGCTCACAGATTAAACCCCCACCCATTCCCAGGGGACTGCTCCCACCGAAGGTGATATAAATACTCAAGGTGCATAGGATTCTGGTTGCCATTCCCCATGAATCTATCAACAGCAGCAATCTTAAATACAAGGTAAAGCATATGGTGAGATTAGGAGCAAGCACTTCAGTGGTTTCTAGATTCATTTTCTTGATCATTATTAAAAGATAAAATGATGATTATAGAAGTAAGCAGTTTAAACACTTTCATATTATTTTCAATATTAGATAGGTGTCATCATTATGATTACTTAATTAAGAAGAACTTTTATCCAATTGAGGTGGCTTAATAGGTTCCTGAATCTGATTTTAAGTCATGTTGCAAACAGAAGGCACTTACTGAGTGACTGGATGGTCAGATTTGGAGGAACAAGGGAGCAACCCCTGATCCTCACTGCTCTCTCATTACTGTCTCGGAAATCTAAGCTAATCTGTTAAAGTTATCGAAGAGGAAAATTCATCTGGACAAAACTGGATGGAAAAGGGGTAAAATGATAACATGCCAAAGAAAGTGAGTATGTACTTATTTTTCAGATAACAGGGAGGACCATTTAATCTCTTGTGCATGATGATGGATAGATCAGAGCTTGGGGTCAAGTAAAATAGGATGAATAGCAACATGACAGTTTTATGAAGTTAAGCCAGGATCACGTGTCTTCTCCATCTTCCAGACAAGCACTAGATGCTTTGCAACCAAATTACTGTTTCAGTCCCACTTCAGGGGCAATGATTAGCATATTTATTGGGTAATGATGAGCTATCAAATTATCCACCACTGGTCAGAAACATGTTACTTGCTGGGTCCTTGGTGAATAGCCTACAGCCAGACAGATGGCTCTCGGCTCTGAGCCGAGAGCCAAAAGGCTGTTGGAACACTCTGTCTTTACCCCTGACCCAGAGCAGCTGGAAATGAGCATTTGGGGAGAAAAACAATCTTAGAACAGGGAAATCAATTTGCATAAACAAGATGGACCTCTTCTTGTTAGGGAGAATTAAGGAAAAAGCAAAATCACTGAAAATGTATTATTAATAGTAGGTCATCTGATACAGAAAAAAAAATCCTGTAATTCTAAGGTAGATAATCATGTTTCATTAGATGACATGATGTTATACAGTGATTAAATACACAACATCTGAAGTCAGACCATCTTGGGCTTCAGAATCCTGAGTAACCATCCCAAGACTTAGTGGCTTCAAACAAGGAGCCTTTATTACTGCTCACAAGCCTGCAGGGTGCCTGCTGGTGATGCTGGGCTGGCTGGCTGTCCTCTGCCAGCTCTTTCGTGCTCCTGCACTAGTGGACACGCCACTTGATACTGGCTGTCTGGGGTGACCTCGCCTGGAAGCTTCTCCCGTGCATCTCTCATTCTCCAGCCAGCTGCTTTGGGCTTGTTCATATGGCGATCTCAGAGGTCAGAGAGGAGAGAGAGCAGAAGTTTGCAAGGTCTTCTGAGGTTGAGGCTGGGAACTGGTGCTTTGCCATTTTATTGTATCTAATGCAAGTTGCAAGGCTATTCAAAGAAACGGAAAATAGAGCCTGCCTCTTGACTGGACGAGCTGCAAGGTTACACTGCAAAGGGCATGGTTTTAGGGAGAATTGTCATTTTTGCAAATAATATACTATATGTGCTTATGAGCTATAGTACCTTGGGTAATTAATCTTTAGCTTCTCTGCATGGAAAACAGTGATAGAAGTATTGTTGTGAAGATTAAGCATATAATGAGTGTAAAGGGCTTAGCTCATTGCTTGGGCACACAATAAGCTTTCAAGTCAAGGTTGCTATTAACACTCTATTATTATTATTACCGAATGCTGGATTATTTATGAAGGCAGAAAATGCTTTCTGCTGGGTTCTTCTTTGTCCTGGACTAGTTGAAGCTGCAGGACCACTTAAAACAGCTCCAGTCATCTAAAATTATTTGCAGTCCATCTTTCTATTGCTTATTCTGTTCTAAGCACATTGATGTTCTTTGTATTTATCAGAACAATGCTTATACATGGTAGACGCTCAATAAGTATTGGTTGAATGAGTGAATGAGTGTCCTTACCTAAAGGAACAGGGGTGTTTAATTTGCACTGGCTTCTAACATCTATTTTATGGTGTCTATTCCTTGTGTATCTCCACAACCACAAGTTTGTGCACATTAATTATATACTATATATTTGCTGCATTAAATTCTTGCCTTGCACTCTGCAGAGTTCTGGAGGAGGAAATGGAACCCACTCCAGCACCCTTGCCTGGGGAATTCCTTGGACAGAGGAGCTTCAGCAGCTATAGTCCATGGGGTCGCAGAGAGTCAGACGTGACTGAGCTGCATATGGCTTCATTATCTCCATCCCTGAAATGGCAGCCCCACATACACAGATCCCATGCCCCAAGATGGGATCCTACTCTTCACATCCAGTTTTCTGTCAGGAGAATGTGAAGCCTTTGGGCTTTATTAACAAGGTTAGTGATGAAAAAATTTTGCCAGAACTTATGTTTAAACTGGGTGTACCTTCCAGGAAAAATGAAGGGAGTCTCTCTCATATGGGTGGGTGTGTGTGTGTGTGTGTGTGGATACTATATATCTGCCTGTCTACATGCACAAGTTGTCTATATGTATATGTTATACATACGCTTATACATATATATAATACATTACTTGCCCATCTAATTCTACCTGACTGGATCTGTTCAGGTGTTGTTTTTTTTTTTAAGCCAAAATCAGATTTCATTTTTTTAAATGTGTTATTTGTTTCCTATCAGGGACCTGTTTGAGTATTCAGTTTCCTACTGGGACTTTTCTTTAAGATGACTGTTTAAAATGCAGAGGATTCTGACCATTGATTGCAAAACCATTGGAACTGAACAAAACAGAACAAAGCAACAAACGCAGTGAGGGAGCTGAGGATGTCTAACCTGTTTAAGTAGAGACCGAGAAGGTATGCCAGCTGAGTCCTAGCGCTGAAGAGCGGCCTTCCCCAGAAGGGGCTCAGCTCTGTTCTGCAGGATGTCAGGAGGAAGCTCAGGGCCACTGGGTAAAAACGACAGGAGAGGTAAGGGGTTGATTAGAGATGGAGACATTTAAGCAAAGACCAGATGGTCACAAAGACTAGAAGATGGTTGGTAAGGAATGCATTGGGCCTCCCAGGTGGCACAGAGCTAAAGACTCTGGCTGCCAGTGTACGAGGTGCAGGAGACCCAGGTTGGTCCCCTGAGCTGGGAGATCCCTGGGGTAGGAAGCAGCAACCCGCTCTAGTACTCTTGCCTGAAAAATTCCGTGGACAGAGGAGCCCGGCAGGTTGGCAGCCCACGGGGCCACAAAGGGTCAGACATGGCTGAGTGGCTGCGTCGCACACAAGGAGTGCATTTCGTGGGTTAGAGCAGACGCCTCCTGAAATATCGCTGTTCTAAGACCAATCAAACACCTCTCAGGGATCCTTTCTTTCCTCATTGTGAATTAGTCTATTGTGGATAAATCTCTGATGTTTTCCTAGCTTTGTTTCAAAATCTTAGTACTATTCAGATCATTCACTTCAACAATTCCATACCAATGCTTTCTAATTTATGTGAGCTATTCTAATTAAAGCCTTGTGTGTCCTCCTGTTTGGTCTGCTTACACTCAAAACAATTCGTGCTGATTTTTCAGTTCTCATGAAACACAGACTGTTAACTTCCAGTGCCAGACAAGAGCAATACTTAGGTCTTCTCTTAATTTGCTGGGTACTTATTTACTGCTGCAATATGTAAATTTATATTTGGGGTCCAAAGAGACCTTTCTTTACATGAACTCATTTACTGAGAAATGAGTTTGATCACTGTTTCAACACCACAGGCCTAGAAGGTAAAATGTAAGATGAAGTTAACTAGATACCATGATAATCCATCAAATTAATGTGCTGTGCATCTAACTCCAAATACATTTAATAATGCAGCAGCCAGGCACAGTCGCATAAACATCTGCAGGTCAATGTGTGGGAAAAATCATATTTTAATGCGGAAAGTTGATCTGCTTCCGAATGTCTGTGCCTCTAATTTTAATGGTCAGATTTCATGTCTGTCTTCTCAGTGCCCTGGAATCTTGAGGAATCTTTGGCTCTTTTGTTATTTTTGATGAAAAGTATCATTCTCATTCAGTCACTGGTTATAACTTCCAAGCTGAAAGCAAGTCATCCTGTGATTTAAAGGAAACAAACAAAGAAAGTTAACACAACGCGGTGCTGGAGGGAAAGGCCTCCGCGTTGTCCCTGGCGTCCCCCTTGGGTCCCGCGGCTGCTTTCTGAAGCGGTGCCAGGGACTGAGGCCTTCCAGGGGCACAGCGGTGAAGAATCTGTCAGCCAGCACAGGAGACAAGGTTCGATCCCCCATCCAGGAAGATCCTCTGGAGTAGCAAACGCAGGTAGCTTCACTTTCTAGCCTGGAAAATTCCACAGAGGAGCCTCGTGGGGCCACAGCCTCAACTGAGTGATGAAGCACGCACATACGCCCGGGGACTGAGCTCGACCTGCTGGATTCATCTAGAGCTCTGATCTGGTAGAAAGATCAGGGAGACGAGGATTAGAGTTAGATGAGAGGACACAGAGGGAGCCAGGTCTGGGGATTTAAGTTTTGGGCACCTTTTCCTTCTAAGTAGAAAATACGGAAACACCGTGAGACCCTCTCACAGTCCATGCAGAGAAAGGAAATCATCTTAAAAGTCACTTTCAACCAGTAACATTTCATAAAATGCCCCAACTCTCAATGTTTACACTCTGTGTATCAAGCCAAGGGTTTTACTGAATTGATCAGATTTATGGGTTTCCTCTGCAACAGTTAGAACTGGACATGGAACAACAGACTGGTTCCAAATAGGGAAAGGAGTACGTCAAGGCTGTATGTTGTCACCCTGCTTATTTAACTTCTATGCAGAGTACATCTTGAGAAACGCTGGGCTGGAGGAAGCACAAGCTGGAAACAGGATTGTTGGGAGAAATATCAGTAACTTCAGATATGCAGATGACACCACCCTTATGGCAGAAAGTGAAGAAGAACTAAACAGCCTTTTGGTGGAAGTGAAAGAGGAAAGTGAAAAAGTTGGCTTAAAGCTCAACATTCAGAAAACTAAGATCATGGCCTCAGGTCCCATCACTTCATGGCAAATAGAGGGGGAAACAGTGGAAACAGTGGCTGACTTTATTTTTGGGGGCTCCAAAATCACTGTCGATGGTGACTGCAGCCATGAAATTAAAAAGATGCTTGCTCCTTGGAAGGAAAGTTATGACCAACCTAGACAGCATGTTAAAAAGCAGAGATGTTACTTTGCCAACAAAGGTCCATCTAGTCAAGGCTATGGTTTTTCCAGTGGTCATGTATGGATGTGAGAGTTGGACTATAAAGAAAGCTGAGCACTGAAGAATTGATGCTTTTGAACTGTGGTGTTGGAGAAGACTCTTGAGAGTCCCTTGGACTGTAAGGAGATCCAACCAGTCTATCCTAAAGTAGATCAGTCCTGGGTGTTCATTGGAAAAACTGATGTTGAAGCTGAACCTCCAATCCTTTGGCCACCTGATGTGAAGAGCTGATTCATTTGGAAAGACCCTGATTCTGGGAAAGATTGTGGGCAGGAGGAGTAGGGGATGACAGAGGATGAGGTGGTTGGATGGCATCACCAACTCGATGGACATGGGTTTGGGTGGACTCTGGGAGTTGGTGATGGACAGGGAGGCCTGGCATGCTGCAGTTCATGGGGCTGCAGAGAGTTGGACACGACTGAGCGACTGAACTGAACTGAAGTCTGAACTATTCAGACTCTATTTCAAGCTCAGAATAACTTTTAGACATAACCCACGCATTCCTGCTCTCATGGGGACAGGTTTTAGCACAGAGAGTTGCTTCTTCCTTTATTTTTGGGAATATTATAAACTTTTTATGAGTGATTTTAAAAATTCAGAAAATAATAGCTGTTTTGTTACAACTCAGAATTGACCACTGTTAAGAATTTTTGATACTATTTCATTTGTTTCTAGGAATAAAACATTTCAGATAAACTTGAAGTTCCATCTCACTTTTCCCTTCATTTCCTAAGTGCTAACCATAATTATGGGCGTCCCAGGTGGCTTAGTGGTTAAAGAATCTGCCTGCCAATGCAGGAGACCCCGGTTCAACACCTGGATCAGGAGGATCCCCTGGAGAAGGAAACGGCAACTGTCTCCAGTGTTCCTGCCTGGGAACCCATGGACAGAAGAGCCTGGTAGGCTACAGGCCAAGGGGTCCCAAAAGAGCTGAATACGACTTAGTGGCTAAACAACAGCAAGCCCGCCTCCAGGGGATCTTCCCAACCCAGGGATCGAACCCAGGTCTCCCACATTGCAGGTGGACTCTCTGCCGTCTGAGCAGCAGGGAAGCCCAAAACAACCGCCGCCACCGATATCTTTAGCAGTTGACACTGACTCATTTATTAGAGTAGCTGTTTCTGCAGACTCACAAGCACTCGGAAGACCTGAGTTCAGTTTCCTTCTCTTCAATAGGAGGAGGAAGAGTTGGAGACTCACTCATTTCCTCTCTGGACTGACGCTCCAGGGCAGTGCACCTCTTCAGGCCCCAGGCTCCCCCCGCCCTCCTCCCAGGCCCACCCTCACCCCTGGCCTCAGTCGCCAGCTACATGCTGCAGACACCAGACTCCTAGTATTTCAGTGAGAAAGGTGGGCCACGCTGGGCTGTGAGTGATGGAGTACAGAGGTGCTGACCTCAGTGGACCAGCGCTGTTTTTTTCCTATAGTAGATGGTTAATAAAATAGTTTGAAATAGACGAAGGGTAGAGTTAAAATATGTGTGGTAAGGTTTCATAACACTCTCAACTTGTAGTTTAATAGTTATTTTGAACTATTTAAATTGGCTATACTGTCAAATATACAACATTCTTGTGAGTCTTGCCTCTTTTTTTTCAGGTCTCATATTTGCTAGCTCTTCTCCTGTCTTTAAACTGGTTAGTAGAAAATGTCCCAATCTTCTGTTCTCTTGGTAAAATTGATTCTGTTTGGTCTTCTTGTTTACGAAGAGAGATATTTTTCCAAGTCTGAGGTATTCTGAGAATGACTAGAATTTAAATTTGAGTAGATCTGACCTGTGGTGATACCCAAAGCACAATAAAAGCTATTTCTGTAGCTCTGGAAAAATGGGTTCTGTCTGGTTTCACTCTACAGCGCACTTGAACATCTGAATGAACTTGGTGGGCTGGCTCATTCTCTTTCCTGAGCACCCGATGTATTAGCAGCCCTTTATGAGTTACTTTGTGGGATAACAAAGGATGCAGTTTATTATCTTCAAGGGAAAACAGTGGAAGAAAGGCTCGCATTTCTTCTGAGTTTAAAGGGTAAAATAGTTGTAGTCATATTTGTGTTTGTTTTATTTCTCTAATTGATTTATTTTTATGTGCTTGTTATTTTATTTGCTGCTTAAATTCCATTGACCCTTCTTCTAGTTGTAGACCCAGCTTTATTGGGGGAAAACCAATCTTTTCAGTTAATGAGGTTTAATTGGGACTGACCCCCTTCTCGGCTCCAAGGGTGATCATGTGCCACGAGACCTGGATGTATTATTTCTTCCTCCTTGTCACAGGGACTAGTTTAGACTTGGGCATGTGAAACTCAGGTCATCTTCTCAAAATGTGGAATGAGGAGAACCCTTTATGTTCCAAGGGTCTTGAACTTCAGAATCCGTAGATCTGTGTTTGATGGCAGCTGTCTTCCTTGAGGTGGAATCTGAAGGCGAGGACATTTGCCTGGAGGAGGAGCAGGTGCCGGAGCATCAGACCCTGGGGCAGCATTTGACCCCCAAGATCCAGACACACTGTGACCCTCCTAGCATCTTGTACTTTTCAGTGATGAGTGAAGAAAGCCCTATTCAGCTTAAGCAAATTTGAATTATAAATTTTTATCATTTGCAATCAAAAGCACTTAAAGAGATCTGCTATGTTTTCCAGAGGTTTGTAAAACAATAAATGTATTCTAACTCGATTCTCTAGTATCTAGAGAACCTAGGGTCTAAGGTCCAAAAAAATCTAAAATCAAGGCTAGGTGGTTTCATGATAAGGACTGCAAGGATATTTCAGTTCAGTTCAGTTGCTCAGTTGTGTCCAACTCCTTGTGACTCCATGGACTGCAGCATGCCAGGCCTCCCTGTCCATCACCAACTCCCAGAGTTTCCTCAAACTCATGTCCATCGAGTCAGTGAAGCCATCCAACCATCTCATCCTCTGTCATCCCCTTCTCTTCCTGCCCTCAATCTTTCCCAGCATAAGGATCTTTTCCAATGTTCTTTGCATCAGGTGGCCAAAGTATTGGAGTTTCAGCTTCAACATCAGTCCTTCCAATAACACCCAGGACTGATCTCCTTTAGGATGGACTGGTTGGATCCCCTTGCAGTCCAAGGGAATCTCGAGTCTTCCCCAACACCATGGTTCAAAAGCATCCATTCTTTGGCACTCAGCTTTCTTTAGAAATTAGCCTATAAATCCAGAGAATATAGCCTATAAATCCAGGGTAGAAGAAAAACTGAGGCTCAGGCATCTCTTTCTTTGATATGTTAGAAAATTTGAATAAATGGTTTGCTGTGAGAATTTCCTACTGTTTATATAGTACTGGTAATTAGAAACCCTCCTCTCCTGTTGAGTTGGGTCCATGAGTTATGAAGGAAAGACGCTGAATAGGCCTAACCACCTGCCTCTGTTATAGAAAGTTCCTGAGTATTTACACACGTGATAAATAAGAGTCCTATTCATCAACAAGACTCATGGTGATGGAATGGCCGTAAAAATAGAAGCTATTTAGGAAAGATATACTGTTAGTAGAATGAGATTTGAAAAGCATTAAACACTGGATCATTTTCTTTACAAAAACATCCTGTCTCCATCTCTGACTCCTTGGAACATTAAACACAAATGAGTCCAAGCGAAACAGTAGCCTTTTGATGATTTATGGTTAATCGTAAATTCAGAGAGAAACACACCAATTTGAGGCGTTATTGTTATTAAGGGGCAGTCAGTGCTTCTATCTGTTGCAATCAGCATGTTCACCTACATCCTCTCTTTTGCATATTCACGGTCATGGCCATTTTAGAGGCAATATACATAACTGAATTATTTTTTTATTTCTTCACCATGGTGTCTTCTGGTTGGAAAGATTCCATAATTTAATATTTTCCCCAGCAGACATGTTTTAAGACTTGATTTTGCTTTCAGAGGAAAGATATAAGGTGGTGCTCATGCGAATGACAAACAGTTCTGGGACGCTGTGTCATCGGGGTCCCCCCGCGGCGCTTTCTTTCCCTGGCTCCCCGGTGCCGTCTAACAGGCACGTTTGCATTCTGCAGCTATTGTGTCGTGGTGTTTCCTTTGTCCATCACTTCTCTCATCAGATTGGAAAGCGTTTCCTATCTTTTTTCCATCCTGTCTCAGCAAAAATGCACTATTTGTGCCAAGTTAACAAAACCTTATTTACAAACTATGATAGGGCTGAAAAGACCTAAAACTGAAAACCGGTTGGTGGTGTTCTCTGACAGATCGCATCATCTGATGAAGACTGAAAGCTTATCAGAGCCCCACTCCAGACACACATGCTGAAACCACCCTGCAGTTCATTTAGGCTCTTCTATTGTGTTGGTGAAGGATGGGAAAAAGCAATCCCAAATAACCCCAAACAAATACACTTTCCTTTCCCCACACATCCGAAGCAAAATGGAAAGCTTTAAAATGATCTGGATGGACACTCCCTAGACAGCCACTATGAGTAACACAAGTGAGAGACCCCACTGACTAATCTGAGGTTAATCTCCTTGCCAAAGGTGATGTACCTAGTTCAGATCAGTTCAGTTCAGTCGCTCAGTCATGTCTGACTCTTTCTGACCCCATGAACTGCAGCACGCCAGGCCTCCCTGTCCATCACCAACTCCCAGAGTCCACCCAAACCCATGTCCATTGAGACGGTGATGCCATCCAACCATCTCATCCTCTGTTGTCCCCTTCTCCTCCTGCCCTCAGTCTTTCCCAGATTCAGGGGCTTTTCCAATGAGCCAGCTCTTCACATCAGGTGGCCAAAGGACTGGAGGTTCAGCTTCAACATCAGTCCTTCCAATGAACACCCAGGACTGATCTCCTTTAGGATGGACTGGTTTGATCTCCTTACAGTCCAAGGGACTCTCAAGAGTCTTCTCCAACACCACAGTTCAAAAGCATCAATTCTTCAGTGCTCAACTTTCTTCACAGTCCAACTCTCACATCCATACATGACCAATGGAAAAACCATAGCCTTGACTAGATGGACCTGTGTTGGCAAAGTAACATCTCTGCTTTTAATATGCTGTCTAGGTTGGTTACCCTTCCAAGGAGTAAGTGTCTTTTAATTTCATGGCTGCAATCACCATCGACAGTGATTTTGGAGCCCAGAAAAATAAAGTCGTTTCCACTGTTTCCCCCTCTATTTGCCATGAAGTGACGGGACCTGATGCCATGATCTTAGTTTTCTGAATGTTGAGCTTTAAGCCAACTTTTTCACGCTCCTCTTTCATTTTCATCAAGAGGCTCTTTAGTTCTTCAGATAATTCCTAACAGTTCCTACCTAGCTTATTAGAATGACAAGTGGTTACATGAGAACAATATACCCTGGCTTTGGAATAAACTGAGGAATTATCAACACAACAGCCATATGAAGTCTTTTATTTTTATTTTTTGCACTTTAAATAGCATTTAATTTTTTAACAATAAAAGAAAAAGAAACCACAAAAAAAAATCAGGGGTACAAAATGAAAAACAAAACAATTCTACAAATATCAAGCTCAGAACAGAGATATTTTCTACAGATTAATGAAAAATAAAACACTTCAAAGTTTTGTGTAAGCTAATAATATACTTCAATATTTTTAGACAAAGCCTTTGATTTACAGTGAAAAATGGAACAAAATTGTTGAAGAGAGAAAATAGTGATCACCATAATAGGAAAGAAATCATTTGCTGAGTAAATTAAAGTGAAAGTATTAGTGGCTCAGTTGTGTCTGACTCTTTCGTGACCCTGTGGACTGTAGCCCACCAGGCTCTTCCATCCATGGGATGCTCCAGGCAAGAATGCTGGAGTGAGTTGCCATTTTCTTCTCCAAGTGATCTTTCCTACCCACGGATTGAACCTGGGTCTCCTGCATTGTAGGCAGATTCTTTACCATCTGAACCACTAAATGGACAAATTAAAAAAGTCAAAATATGAATCAAATGACCTCAGATGGACAAAAACATCATCCTCTTCCTCAAATAAGCTATTCTCAGTTTGGCCCCTAAAGAGTCTCTTGTTTCAGGTTCTTGACCATGGGCTTCTTCTCATTAGGAGACTTTCAAAGTTGAGATTTTAAAATACTGTTTTGACCACTCAAGGGCAGGGCCTGGAGAAGGAAATGGCAACCCCACCCCAGTGCCCTTGCTGCAGAATGCCAGACAGAGGAGCCTGGCAGGCTACAGTCCATGGGGTCGCAAAGAGTCGGACACGACCTAGCGACTAACACACACACACACAGGGGCAGAGACTCTAATTTTTTGCTCACCATTGAACCCCCAGAGTTTAATGCTGCTTGATGCATATAGACATACAAACATTTGTGAATTGAAAAAGTTTATACAAAGAAGTGTCCACTGAATATTTTCTCTTGTCTGATTTCAAGGGAAACATAAGTGTTAAACAGTAAGGAATTACTTTAAATATGTTTTGGCACATCCATAATGAGATGGCATGAAGCCCTCCAAGTCAATGTTTTTAAAGAATTTTTAGGAATGTTAGCAGAGAAATGGTACAGTAGAGAAAAGCAGGACAAAGTCTGAACAATTTTGAGTAACTATTCCAACAGATTTGCACAATTATTTTCCTTTTATCTCTTTCCTTTTCTGTTGCTTCAGTTAATTGCTTTAGAATAATTTTTGTTGCTCTTCACACTGCTCAGATAGGAAGCTAATCCCACAGATATGTGAAAGTGGGGCTTAAAAACCCTCTGTGAAACTCTTAATCCTATATCAGGCTTGGCCCTGAGCATTGTTTGACTTCAGGTGAGTTACGTACATCATATAGACAGATAATTCCCCTAGGATTCCTTCAGGTACTTAGTTTCCATGTAAAACATCTCAGAATTCCAAAAGCGTAACTTGTAAGAAAAGCCTTCTTCTCTGTAGGGGGCAAAGCAGGATTAACCACATACGTGCCGTACTGATGGGCAACTTTGGCTGTAATACACGCATAGATTTCATAACTAGAGGTAACGGTAAATAAGCTATGCTGTTACACAGTAGACTGCTTTTTCTCAAACCATATACCAGAGAATGCTAATTCCTAGAGGTCCTTATCTAGTGGTCCAAACAGAAAGGGTATTCTGCTCTACTAGACTTGGAAAATTCCATATACTAAGTCTCCTTGAAATCCACAAAATGTGTTTGCATGTTAAAGGTTCAGAGAAATCTTCCAGCCAGTGGGAAAGAAAAACTAATTAGCATCACTCATAATTAAGCAAATACACTTATTTGCATCAGATAATATTGTTTTTGGGTGTATCTATGAAGACTACATGGCAATACCAACTAGTTTCTCTCAGTAGCAAATTAGTTACATCACTACACCTTTGTCTTCCTGAAAGATAAAGCCCCAAAACCTTGAAGCTCCCAGATTCTGGAATATCATCGTGACATATGATTTTGTTCATAAATCTATTAAGACATACTTTTGTAAGTGTTATGGCATAAAAATTGAGTGAAAAGTGAAAGCGTTAGTAGCTAAGTCATATCCAACTCTTTGTGACCCAGTGGACTGTAACCCACCAGGCTTCTCTGTCCCTGGGATTCCTCTGTCCATTGGACTTTTCAGACAAAAATACTGGAATGGGTATCCATTCTCTTCTCCATGGGGTCTTCCTGATCCAGAGATCAAACCTGGGTCTGCTACACTGCAGATAGATTCGTTACCATCTGAGCCACCAGTATTCTTGCCTGGAGAATTGCCTGGAGAATTCCGGAACAGAGGGGCCTGGCAAGCTACAGTCCATGGGGTCAAAAGGAGTCAGACAGGACTGAGCTACTAGCAAGTAGAGTCCGTATAATGAAACATCGTTGACGCTGCACTGGCTCAGATCGGCGGGGCTTTCTTATTTGCCGAGGGCCTTCTCCCCACCCGCCATGCAGAAGTGTCAGCAACGACACAATTCAAACTAATAGATGAGCAAAACTGCAAACTAGCGAATGTGGTGAACCTGCGGTGGGCATTTCAGACCGTTGTGGAAGTGGTTGTTTAATGCTGTGGATTCGGGGGTTTCTGTACACAAGAAGGCTTTAGGTAATATGCATTTAACTTTTGAGAATTGTTTTAATCACCTTAAACCATCTTGTACAGGTTTCACACTTATGTTAACACTGCATATTAAGTATTAGTAAAAGCACTACCAGTATACCAAACTTGTGATTTTCCAGTTGCTTAGAATAAAGCTCAAGTAAGTCTAAAGTTTTAGAAACTGAGTTAAAGAAAAACATTATCATCATTAATAGCAAGAGTGAGTGTGCTCTCAGTCGTGTCCGACTCTTTGTGACCCTGTGGACTGCAGCCAACGAGGCTCCTCTGTCCACGGGACTTCCTAGGCAAGAATACTGGAGTGGGTTGCCATTTCCTCCTCCAGAGGAACTTCCCAACCCAGGGATCAAGCACACTTCTCCAAACTGGCAGACAGATTCTTTACCACTGTGCCATCTGGGGAGCGCAATAGCATGAGTAATTCATGGCAAAAATCTCTAAAGTGCTGGGAGAATGACAGGACTGGGGAACTCTGAGTTAATTATCTGTCTCCCATACCAAATGGTTGCTGCTGCTGCTGCTGCTGCTAAGTCACTTGGGTTTTAAACTGAACTGGTTTTTCCAGTGGTCATGTATGGATGTGAGAGTTGGACTATAAAGGAAACTGAGCGCCAAAGAATTGATGCTTTTGAACTGTGGTGTTGGAGAAGACTCTTAAGAGTCCCTTGGACTGCAAGGAAATCCAACCAGTTCATCCTAAAGGAGATCAGTCCTGGGTGTTCATTGGATGGACTGATGTTGAGGCTAAAACTCCAATCCTTTGGCCACCTGATACGAAGAGCTGACTCATTGGAAAAGACCCTGATGCTAGGAAAGATTGGGGACAGGAGGAGAAGGGGATGACAGAGGATGAGATGGTTGGATGACATCATTGACTTGATGGACATGGGTTTGGGTGGACTCCGGGAGTTGGTGATGGACAGGGAAGCCTGGCGTGTTGCAGTTCATGGGGTTGCAAAGAGTCGGATATGACTGAGCGCTTGAGCTGAACTGATCGTGTGCATGAGTGATTGAACTGAACTGAACTGAGCTGAAGCTGAACTGTGCACTGGAATCATTTAAGAAGTTTTTACAGATATCAGTCAGTCTCCACCCGGGACCAGTTAACTATGAATCTTTGGATGTGGGGTGTGTGTCAGTTGCTCAGTCGTGTCTGACTCTTTGCGACCCCATGGACTGTAGCCCACCAGGCTCCTCGCTCCATGGGATTCTCCAGGCAAAAATACTGGAGCAGGTTACCATTCCATTCTCAAGGGGATCTTCCCCAACCAGGGACCGAACCAGGGTCTCCAGCATTGCAGGCAGATTCTTTACCATCTGAGCCACCAAGGAATTTATGGGATATGAGAGTCAGTACAACATATTAAAAAGCAGAGACATTATTTTGCCAACAAAGGTCCCTCTAGTCAAAGCTATGGTTTTTCCAGTATTCATGTATGAATGTGAAAGTTGGACTATAAAGAAAGCTGAGCACCAAAGAATTGATGCTTTTGAACTGTGGTATTACAGAAGACTCTTGAGAGTCCCTTGGACTGCAAGGGGATCCAACCAGTCCATCCTAAAGGAAATCAGTCCTGAATAGTCATTGGAAGGACTGATGCTAAAGCTGAAACTCAATCCTTTGGCCACCTGATGTGAAGAGCTGACTCATTGGAAAAGCCCCTGATGCTGGGAAAGATTGAGGGCAGGAGGAGAAGGGGATGACAGAGGATGAGATGGTTGGATGGCATCACCAACTCGATGGACATGAGTTTGAGCAAGCTCCAGGAGTTGGTGATGGACAGGCAGGCCTGGCGTGCTGCAGTCCATGGGGTCGAAAAGAATCAGATACGGCTGAGTGACTGAACTGAACTGAATGCTTCTAAACTGCCAGGTGACTCCAAGGTGGGTTGGAGACCTGTTGGGTTAAGGTACCACCCTAAACCACTCCAGTCCTGCTGCTTCTACTGACTCATTTTGCTCTTCTAAATGCTTCTGGATCTTTCTCTGATCTGACCCACGCAATTCTACTCCAAGACAGTCTGCCAAGCCCACACTGCTTGGACCGTCTCTGCGCGCAGAGCTTCGGTGCTGTCTTCAGGGAGTTCTCGGTCCTTCTGTGCGCGTGGCCTGAGTCCCAGCAGTTGTGCTGGTTTCTCGCCTCAATTGCACAGACCTCGGAGTTGGACTTTGGCTGCTCTGGCTGTTGGTGTGCTAGCACTACTATGCCAATCCTAGATGCAAAAGTTGGGAACAACTTTCCTTTAATGCTGGAGAGCTCTGCAACAAGTTTCTGAAGTATTTGTGAGTGCTTTTGATGTCTTCTCTGCAGCTCTTCTGTAACTGCAGGGGTCATTTTGTTTTGGAGATCTCCTTTGTTTTATACTAAAAGGAGACTTTTCTGGACTGAGTTACAGGATGTTTCCCTCTTATTTAAAATTTGAAAACTTTGCTCTCCTCTCCTCATGGCCTCCCCCACCCCAGCCTGTCCAGACTCCGACTATCAAACTTCTCCTGTGATAGCAGGTGAGCATAGAGATGATCTACTTGAATAATAATGAGTTAGTTTTTATTCTATGAGTAATTACTGAGTGCCTATTGAATGCAGACAACATGTGGAAGTCACACTTGCAAAAATATATTTTTGTCTGATGTATCCAGGCTGCCTGCTCAAATACTTCAGTTTGTGATTCTGGGACTGATACATGGACTATCAATCCTTTAAATGGCAGTACGTCAAGAGAAATAGAGGGTTATTTTATGCCTCAACATTGACCTATTTCTTCTCTTACACCTGCAACTAATTTGTTCTTTTTAAATGCATGCTAATGTTTAATGCGATTTAGGTCTTCTCTTTGGATTCATCCAAATTTTAAGCCAGCATTTCACCTGTAGTTCTTTCCCCGTGAATCTTTCTTTGCCTACCTTCCATACCTGTGTTTGTTAACCCCTTGTGAACCTCCACATTGGCATAATATTCTTGGGGTCCAATATGAAATTTTGTAAACTTCTGAACTTGAGAACATTCCCATAGCAGATGTTGACAAGTCTTTTTCATTAATGGAAAATAGAAATTATTTTCAGCTTTGTGGATCATACAGTATCTGTTACAACTAATCCACTCTGCCATCATAACATGAAATTAGCCACAGACAATATGGAAAGGAAGGAGTATGGTTGTGTTCCAATAAAACTTTATTTACAAAGACAAATGAAGGGCCAGATTTAGTTTGCTAACCCTGCTGTACAGCATACAAATTGTCACACAGAGCAGAGTAAGCCTGAGAAATCTTCATGATTTCTTCCTACACTTATGACTTTATAAAGACTAAAATCACTTATAAAACTATTAAAGGGAATCCTGCCCTTAAAATGAACTCTGTACCATTGCACATTATAGCACTGTAATTTTAATATTGGCCATGCAGTCACCCAGATCTGGGACGTTTCATCCCTTCCCCAGAATGGCTGCATATGAAGACAGACAGAGAATGGTGACCCAGCACCAGACCAAGGGACTCACTGACCCACGAGTCCCTCAGAAAGGCCGTGCCCCTGGCCTCCTGCACCCCCACAGAGTGGCAACTGCAAAAGGCACACCTGTGCACGCCAAGCCTCCTGTGGGGGACAGCGGAGCACTGGGTTATGTACACAGCCTTAATCCCTCACTGTCCTGTTCGGTCCGTGTGAACTAGCTACATCCACCTGATCAGAGTACCATCTCTTCTTTGATTCTCAAACAGTGTCACTAATCTTGGGACTGCTCAGAAATTCAAATTATTCACATTGAATTTGTATATATGTGAATATATACAAGGTATATATTCTTGGGAAAGAGAATATATAGTTACTTTTCCAAGGTACTGGTCGTTACTCTGCACACTAGATTACCAGCTCCTGTTTGTCCATGTCTGCCACAGCATTTAGCAGGCCTAACACAGTCAATAAATGAATAGATTTTTAAAATTGAAGTATACAGTGTTGTTGGAGAGGGCAATGGCACCCGACTCCAGTATTCTTGCCTGGAGAATCCCAGGGACGGGGGGAGCCTGGTGGGCTGCTGTCTATGGGGTGGCGCAGAGTCGGACACGACTGAAGCGACTTAGCAGCAGCAGCAGCAGACAGTGTTGTGTACAATGTTAGTTTGCAATGCTGTGCCAGTTTCAGATGAACAGCAAAGGGATTCAATCATACACATGTGCATGTGTGAGTGTGTGTCTGTGTGTGTACGTGCACGTGTGTGCATGTGTGTGTGCATCTGCATGTGTGTGTGCCTGTGTGTATGTGTGTGTGCATGTGTGCCTGTGTGTCTCTCTGTGTGTGTACGTGTGCCTGTGTGTGTGTGCCTGTGTGCACATGTGTATGTGTGTGTGTCTGCATGTGTGTGTGTGCCTATGTGTGCATGTGTGCCTGTGTGCCTGTATGTGTGCCTGTGTGTGCGTGTGCATGTGTGTGTGTGTACGTGTGCCTGTGTGTGCATGTGTGTGTGTGTACGTGTGCCTGTGTATGTGTGTGCATGTGTGTGTGTGTGCGTGTGTGTTCTTTTTCAGAATTTTTCCCTTATGGGTTTTATTGCAACATATTGAGCACAGTTCCCTGTGCTCCACAGTAGGTCCCTGCTGCTTATTTTATGGATAGTAGTGTGATATGTTAACACCAATTTTAATTTGTCCCTTCCCCATCAGTAACCACAGGCTTATTTTCTATGTCTGTGTGTCTATTTCTGTTTTGTAAATAGGTTCATCTGTACCATTTTTTGATTCCACATGCAAACGGTATCACATATTTGTCTTCACTTCAGTTCAGTTCAGTCGCTCAGTCATGTCCGACTCTTTGCCACCCTATGAATCGCAGCACGCCAAGCCTCCCTGTCCATCACCAACATCGTGATGGACATCGTGCCCGACATCGTGATCCCCTCACCCGGCCGCACTCACATAGGACAGGCCCCTATTAGTAGTTAACACTACTAACAGGCCCCTGAATTGAGGTGTCGTGAGAGACACTGGGAATCTTGCCCTTGGTTCCCAAACAGCGTCACCGGCCCTGGAACTGCTTGGAAACCCAAATTTCAGATAATATTTGCATATATGGCAATTCTTTCCAAGGCACTGGCATTTACCGTATACACACTCTGTTCCAAAGCCTGGAGCAACAGGAAGCAGTGTGGCCTCTGCTCCGGAGGAGCGCTGGCAGGTGGGAAAGCCGGGTCTCCAGCGGTCCGTGGCCCCGCTTCTGCTATGAAAGCCGGGTCTGCAGCGGTCCGTGGCCCCGCTTCTGCTGTGAGAACAGGGCAAGGCGTCATCCCCGAGAGTGGCCACAGGCCGTGCTGGCGAGGTCGGGGGCGGCTTTCCGCAGGGTGTGACGTCGGAGCTGAACAAAGGGTGGGTGAGTGGGGCTTAGCCTGGCCGGGGGCAGGGCGGAGGGTGGAGGCGCGAGGCCGTGGGAGGCCCGGAGCGCGTCTCGGGCCCCCAGTGTCTGCAGGAGAGGAAGCGCCGCCCCAGCACCCGGGCGAGCTCCCTGCGCGCTGTGCCCTGAACCCCAGCAGACTGGGAGGCGGGCCCCGCGCCTCCGAGTTGATCGATGCCGCCAGCGCCAAGAGGCGCTTGAAAATCGGAGCACACACGTTCCGAGTGATCTTCCCAGTGAAGTTAAAGCTGGGAGCTGATTGTGAGGGGCATTCGTGGCGTCTCCTTCCTTCGGGGCCTGTTAGGACGTGATAGATTGTAACGGGCCTGGGAGGGCTTGCAGCCACACAGTTCTCACTCTGTCAGGGGGCCGACCTCACCGCATCACAGGGACAAGGCGGCTGTCAAAAGGCAGGCATCCTCGGTCTACGCCTCACCTGCGGACGCAGGTCGCCAGCATCTCCTCCAGCCCGCAGCCTTCCCTGCCCTGACCCCCTTCTACGCACACCTCTTAGAGCAATCGCCCTTGATGACACTTGCAGGTCATAAAGGGCTCACACTGCCTTTCGGAAATCCTGTTCTTTTTCTGCTTTGGCGGCTTATGTAGCACTGAGTCCACGCATGCGCAAAAGCACACCCACACCCACTGTCGAATGTGCTCACTTTAGTGAATGTTTGAATTAAAAAGTAAGTGGTTCAGATAAGTATTAAGAAAATGATCGTGTAGATGGTACACAGGTACTTTGGTCACTGTGAATGACCAGCTTTGGGGGAATATTTTGGTAAACAGTATGCATGACAGAGGTTCGTGACATTGTAGAGGAGACAGGGATCAAGACCATCCCCATGGAAAAGAAATGCAAAGAAGCAAAATGGCTGTCTGGGGAGGTCTTACAAATAGCTGTGAAAAGAAGAGAGGCGAAAAGCAAAGGAGAAAAGGGAAGATATAAGCATCTGAATGCAGAGTTCCAAAGAATAGCAAGAAGAGATAAGAAAGCCTTCTTCAGTAATCACTGCAAAGAAATAGAGGAAAAGAACAGAATGGGAAAGACTAGAGATCTCGTCAAGAAAATTAGAGATACCAAGGGAATATTTCATGCAAAGATGGCCTCGATAAAGGACAGAAATGGTCTGGACCTAACAGAAGCAGAAGATATTAAGAAGAGGTGGCAAGAATACACGGAAGAACTGTACAAAAAAGATCTTCACAACCCAGATAATCATGATGATGTGATCACTCATCTAGAGCCAGACATCTTGGAATGTGAAGTCAACTGGGCCTTAGAAAGCATCACTACGAACAAAGCTAGTGGAGGTGATGGAATTCCAGTGGAGCTGTTTCAAATCCTGAAAGATGATGCTGTGAAAGTGCTACTCTCAATATGCCAGCAAATTTGGAAAACTCAGCAGTGGCCACAGAACTGGAAAAGGTCAGTTTTCATTCCAATCCCAAAGAATGCTCAAACTACCCCACAATTGCACCCATCTCACATGCTAGTAAAGTAATGCTCAAAATTCTCCAAGCCAGGCTCCAGCAATACGTGAACCATGAACTCCTGATGTTCAAGCTGTTTTTAGAAAAGGCAGAGGAACCAGAGATCAAATTGCCAACATCCGCTGGATCATGGAAAAAGCAAGAGAGTTCCAGAAAAACATCTACTTCTGCTTTATTGACTATGCCAAAGCCTTTGACTGTGTGGATCACAATAAACTGTGGAAAATTCTGAAAGAGATGGGAATCCCAGACCACCTAACCTGCCTCTTGAGAAATCTGTATGCAGGTCAGGAAGCAACAGTTAGAACTGGACATGGAACGACAGACTGGTTTCAAATAGGAAAAGGAGTACGTCAAGGCTGTATATTGTCACCCTGCTTATTTAACTTATATGCCGAGTACATCATGAGAAATGCTGGACTGGAAGAAACACAAGCTGGAATCAAGATTGCCGGGAGAAATATCAATAACCTCAGATATGCAGATGATACCACCCTTATGTCAGAAAGTGAAGAAGAACTAAAGAGCCTCTTGATGAAAGTGAAAAAGTTGGTTTAAAGTTCAACATTCAGAAAACAAAGATCATGACATCCGGTCCCATCACTTCATGGGAAATAGATGGAGAAACAGTGGAAACAGTGTCAGACTTTATTTTTGGGGGCTCCAAAATCACTGCAGATGGTGACTGCAGCCATTAAATTAAAAGACACTTACTCCTTGGAAGAAAAGTTATGACCAACTTAGATAGTATATTCAAAAGCAGAGACATTACTTTGCTGACGAAGGTCTGTCTAGTCAAGGCTATGGTTTTTCCTGTGGTCATGTATAGATGTGAGAGTTGGACTGTGAAGAAGGCTGAGCACCAAAGAATTGATGCTTTTGAACTGTGGTGTTGAAGAAGATTCTTGAAGGTCCCTTGGACTGCAAGGAGATCCAACCAGTCCATTCTAAAGGAGATCAGCCCTGGGATTTCTTTGGAAGGACTGATGCTGAAGCTGAAACTCCAGTACTTTGGCCACCTCATGCAAAGAGTTGACTCTTTGGAAAAGACTCTGATGCTAGGAAGGATTGTGGGCAGGAGGAGAAGGGGACGACAGAGGATGAGATGGCTGCATGGCATCACTGACTCGATGAACGTGAGTCTGAGGGAACTCCTGGAGATGGTGATGGACAGGGAGGCCTGGCGTGCTGACTCGATGAACGTGAGTCTGAGGGAACTCCTGGAGATGGTGATGGACAGGGAGGCCTGGCGTGCTGCAATTCATGGGGTCATGAAGAGTCAGACACGACTGAGAGACTGAACTGAACTAAACTGATGCATTGTTGGAGTCTGATCATAGTTCGAATCTCAGATTTACAAGTAACAACATGGGAAAGTTAACCCATCTCACTGAAGATCAGTTTTAAAATCTGTGCCATGGAGTAATGAAATCTACAGCATTGGTTTTTGGGTTTTTAATTTAAAACCTCTTATTATTTTTACTTTTAAATTTTTGTTGTTGTTGCTATGAACCATTTTCAAAGTCTCCACTGATTCTGTCCCAATATTGCCTCTTGGTTTTCTTTAGCTGTGAGACATGTGGGGTCCAACTCCCTGATCAGGGACTGAACCTGCATCCTTGGCATTGGAGATTGAAGCTCCAGCCCTGGACCACCAGCCAAGTCCCTTGAGCTTTTCAGAAGACAAAAAACAGAGTGTCTAGAATACGGCACGAGGTGGAAATGTTCACTCTCTCCTGTGTCGCCTACAATGTGTTGAGGATTTCCCCTTCAGCGAGATCTGGGTCTCATCTCTAGTCCGTATCCACCGCCGCCCAGTACACTGTTTTTGCCTGAATTCATACTGAGCCTTTTTTTTTTCTTTTCATTTAAGTTCTAAGCTCTTCATTTCATTTTCAGAATTATCCGGCAAAGAGGAAAATTGCTTGGTCTTTGAGGACTGCTTCGGGATGTGCAGTCAGCTTTCCGACAAAGGAGACCACAGCCTCATGTTTCCATTTTCCAATCACCGTGTTTACTGAGAGGATGTTAAGATATTTTTATTGCAGGCTTGGTGTGAAAATAAAGTGAGCAGAATAAAACTTACTGGCAGTGGGATGTGACTCATGCCTCATGCTCCCAGAAGTTATGAGGTTTTAGTTAATAGCAAAAGCACCATTTCCTACTGATAAATCCATTTTCAACAAAATTCTAAAGTCCAGGAATCCAGAGATTTTTCTTTCACCATTTTTTTCCATTAATGTCCTCTCTCTGTTCTAGGGTTCAATCCAAGTACCTCCTTGCCTTCAGTTGTTACATCTCCTCTGTCCTCTCTGGTCTGTGACAATTTCTCAGTTTTTCTATATTTTTCTTGACCCGTGAGAGCCTTGAGGAGTACAGGATTGTGTCCTGAAGGATGCCCTCCAGTCTGAGCCTTTGTGATGATTTTATGATTTGACTGAGCTCATAGATTGAGAGGAAGAAAAGCAAAGGAGCGTCCTGCTTGGCACATCAGACGAGGTTGTGCAGGACACCCACAGACACCTCTGGTGATGCTGGCCTTTATCCCTTGTGGAAGGGAGGCATCTGCCACTTTCTCCTACTCCACACCTCACTCCCAGCAAATAGTCACTAAGTCTGGTCCGCTCTGAAGAGGGAGGAGCAGCGAATCTGTTGCTTGGCGGTAGAAATATCTACAGATACAAACAGAATACTTCTATAAGGAAATTTTAAAAGCTCGTTTAAAAGATATGCCTGTTTGGGGTAGTTTTGCTTTATAAATCAACCTCCATGAAATATAATACAACCTACACCTAACGTGGTCTTTTTTGTGTATAGATTCATTTGTATTATTTTTATTTTTCAAATTTATTTTTAATTGAAAGATAATTGCTTTACAATGTTGTGCTGGTTTCTGCTGTACAACGGGAATCACATGTTAAGTATACATATATCCTCTGGCCCTTGTGATTTAAAATATTTATATAACAGAATACCCTTGAGATGTATTTCTAATTTTCACTTGTAAAATAGAAAGACCAGCCTCAAATACTATCTTTCTGTTTTCTTAAAAAAAAAAAAATCTCCATATTAAAATGTTAGAAAACAGACAATCATGCAGGGATTTAGTCAAAAGAAAGAAATGGATCACTGGCAAGTCTGGAAAACATTTCTGCTGATATTCACAGAGCATTTGCCTGGTACACATGATTTACGTATGTTAAGTAATTTTTCCAGTGCTGCTTTCGGATCAGCTATGGCAGTCTGCATCTCCTGCCACTCTGGTTAAAGAGGATGGGCAGTTACTCCAATGATAATCTCCAGAATTGTAACAGAATTACAACTTACACTGTAACACTTAACTTCTACAAAGGCATAACTGGTCTAAAGCATTTGAAAACATTAAGTTCAGTTCAGTCACTCATTGTGTCTGAATCTTTGCGACCCCATAGACTGCAGCACGCCAGATCTCCCTGTCCATCACCAACTCCTGGAGTTTACTCAAACTCATGTCCATTGAGTAGGTGATGCCGTCCAATCATCTCATCCTCTGTCGTCCCCTTCTCTTCCCGCCTTCAATCTTTCCCATCATGAGGGTCTTTTCCAATGAGTCAGTTCTTCCCATCAGGTGGCCCAAGTATTGGAGTTTCAGCTTCAGCATCAGTCCTTTCAATGAATATTCAGGACTGATCTCCTTTAGGATGGACTAGTTGGATCTCCTTACAGTCCAAGGGACTCTCAAGAGTCTTCTCCAACACTACAGTTCAAAAGCATCAGTTCTTCAGTGCTCAGCATTTTTATAGTCCAACTGTCACATCTGTACATGACTCCTGGAAAAACCATAGCTTTGACTAGACGCATCTTTGTTGGCAAAGTAATGTCTCTGCTTTTTAATATGTTGTCTAGGTTGGTCATAACTTTCCTTCCAAGGAGCAAGCACCTTTTAATTTCATAGCTATAATCACCATCTGCAGTGATTTTGGAGCCCCCCACCCCCCCACCCAAAATTAAGTCTGTCACTGTTTCCACTGTTTCCCCATCTATTTCCCATGAAGTGATGAGACCAGAAGCCATGGTCTTAGTTTTCTGAATATTGAGTTTTAAGCCAACTTTTTCACTCTCCTCTTTCACTTTCATCAAGAGGCTCTTTAGTTCTTATTAGCGTTCTGGTATAAAGGTGGTGTCATCTGCATATCTGAGGTTACTGATATTTCTCCCAGCAATCTTGATTCTAGCTTGTGCTTCATCCAGGCTGGCATTTTGCATGACGTGCTCTGCATAGAAGTTAAATAAGCAGGGTGGCAATATACAGCCTTGATATACTTCTTTCCCAATTTGGAACCAATCTGTTGTTCCATGTCCAGTTCTAACTGTTGCTTCTTGATCTGCACACAGATTTCTCAGGGGACAGGTCAGATGGTCTGGTGTTCCCATCTCTTTCAGAATTTTTCACAGTTTATTGTGATCCACACAGTCAAAAGCTTTGGCATAGTCAATAAAGCAAGTAGATATTTTTCTGGAACTCTCACTTTTTCCATGATCCAGTGGATGTTGGCAATTTGATCTCTGGTTCCTCTGCCCCTTTTCTAAATCCAGCTTGAACATCTGGAAGTTCACAGTTCATGTACTGTTGAAGCCGGGATTGAAGAATTTTGAGCATCACTTTGCTAGCGTGTGAGATGAGTGCAATTATGTGGTAGTTTGAGCATTCTTTGGCATTGCCTTTCTTTGGGATTGGGATGAAAACTGACCTTTTCCAGTCCTGCAGCATTGCTGAGTTTTCCAAATTTGCTGGCATATTGAGTGTAGCACTTTCACAGCATCAACTTTTAGGATTTGAATTAGCTCAACTGGAAATCCATCACCTCCACTAGCTTTGTTCGTAGTGATGCTTTCTAAGGCCCACTTGACTTCACATTCCAGCATGTCTGGCTCTAGGTGAGTGATCACACCATCGTGATTATCTGGGTCGTGAAGATCTTTTTGTACAGTTCTTCCGTGTATTCTTGCCACCTCTTCTTAATATCTTCTGCTCCTGTTGGGTCCATACCTTTTCTGTCCATTAGTCAATTAGAAAAGAAAACCTTACTATTACAATGTGATAGGCCTGGAGATGCACTGAAAAATGTGCCTGTCCCTATCAACGGAGGCTGGTAGCTTCTTTCTTCAAAAATATTTCTTTGGAAATGGCAGGTTGAAAAGATATATGACTTTTTCAATGTAGTTACTGACTTTTCCCTTTGCTAAAAATGACAAAAGCTCTGTAGCTGAATTTAATTTGGTGCTTCATTTTAAGATATCAGAAACCCAGATATATCTCTGGGAGCTTCGGTGGGAACCAAATCAGATCCTGTAAGAGAGCAGGCTCACCTTGGCCAGGGCCCGGGGATTATGAGGTGAGTGTCCTCGAAGCTAATGAAGCACCCGCAGCCAGGGAGGAGAGTGACAGGTAACTGAGGACATGAGGCTGCATAAGGAAGAGGGGGAGAGTCTAACATAGTTCCATTATTTTAAAAATGTGGAAAGCACATTTAAAAACACTTAGAGAACACAAACAGCACAAAATTTAATTTTTAATTGACAAAGTGCATTTCATTAAAATTAAAACTTTTGCTTTTTGAAAAACAATATGAAAGAAAACCAAAGGTTAGTGTTGAACTGGGAGAAAATTCTTGCAAATCATGTAACTGACAAAGGACTTCCACCTAGAATGTATAAAAATGCCTTACAACACAATAACAAGCAGACAAATAACTCAAAGAAGAATAAGCGAAAGATTGGAATAGGCACTTTGCAAACTAAGATATATGATCAACAAGCAAAAGGAAGTTGCTCAGTATGAAGAGTCAACAGAGAAATGAAAATAAAATCACAACCATTAGATTAGTGAAAATAATCACAGTAATATGACTATGTTAATTGTTGGAGAAATTTTGAGCAGCTGGAGGTTATAAACTCTGTCAGTGGGAATGTAAGATGTTGTGTTGACTTTGGCTAAAAGTTTAATTTTTAAAAAATTAAACATATATCATAAGACCCAGAAATCCCACCCAAAGAGTTTTCCTGAACAAAGAAATATGCTACACCAAAACTTATACATGGGATATTATTGTAGCTATATTTATAATCACCGAACTATAAACAACCAAAATGTTCATCAACAGCTGGAAGGAGAAAATGTATAGTGCATCCATTCAACACTGGAGTGGGTTGCATTTCCGTTTCCACGGGATCTTCCCAGCCCCGGGGTTAAGCCTGCGCCCTCTGCTTGGCAGACGAGTTCCCTGCTTGGCAAGTGGCTTCCTTAGCACTGAGCAACCACAATCCTGTGACATCCTATATAACATAGAAGATTCAAAGAAAGATCCAAAGCCTGTCGTATGAAAATAGTAGTGATTTGTTCCCCAGACGAGCCAACCTTTCTACCAGTCACAGGGTTTGAGCCGCTCCCTAGGCGGCTCCAAGGTGCAGGCGGGTGGCCGTTGGGGTCGGAGGCTTGAGCGGCGCCGTCCGCGGGCCGGCAGCGGAGCCCGCGCCGACCATCCGCCTGCAGCCGCTGGCGCTTCTCACGGCTTTGTCGTCTCAATCCTCGCCGTGTATACAGCGGCCCTAACAAAGCGTCTGAAACAGAGAGCCCAGCTCAGCGAGGTGAAGAGGTGGCTGACCTGCGGCGCGAGTGTGTGCGAAAGAAACCGGCTGGTCAGGCTGGGCAGAAGCGTGCGCCACGCATTTGCCGATTCCGCGGGGCCTCCCAGCGGCTCAGGCCAGGATCCTGTGCTCGCGGCAGGCGAGCGAGTCCAGCGCCCGGTCGGGGGGTGGGAGCTAGGGTCCTGCGTGCCGTGCGGGCCACCTTCCTCCCCCAGAAAGAAAATGACCAGTCGTTAACCCGGGCCCGAGTGCCTGGCACTGGACTGCACGCCCTTCCTCCTGCGCTCGCAGTCCGCCCGGGGAGACTGACCTTGGTCCCGGGATCGGCAGCGGCGGAGAGGGCCGCGGCGCGCTGCGGCTGTGAGCTGGGGCCAGCGCGGCTTGCCCCAGAGCCGGGGTCCGAGCCGGACGAGAAGAGCGCAGCGGGACCCGAGGGAAGGCGGCGGCGCGCGGACGGGGGCTGCGGGCCCGGGCAGAGGGCACAGCAGGGCTAAGCGCGGCTCGGGGGCGGGGGCAGACGCGGGAGCAGAACCGCTGGTCCAAGACGGTCATTCATAAAGGTCCGACCCAACCCTCCTGCCTAGAGCAACAACGGGCCAGCTTTCCCGAGACCTAGACTGCGGTCAGCTTTTAGCGCTTTTCCCGTGGGTTTCTGCGCTCTGGTTCAGCTGCTCAGCTGGTGCTGCGTGATGCGTTAAGCCACTTCAGCCGTGTCCTACTCTGTGTGACCCTGTGGACTGTGGCCTGCCAAGCACCTCTGTCCGTGGGATTCTCCAGGCAGGAATACTGGAGCGGGTTGCCATGCGCCCCTCCAGGGATCTGCCTGACTCAAGGATGGAACCTACATCTCTCCCGCCTCCTGCGCTGAAAGATGGGTTCTTCACCATTAGTGCCCTCTAGGAAGCCCAGTATTTAGCTTATGGGCACAAAAATTAGACACTTGGGTAATATACGATTGTTTTTAATTTTTCATTTTTATCACGTAACTTTACCAGGAAGACTTAAAGTCCCTGAAAGGAAGATCAAAACATTTTGGGCAAAAATGATAATTAAGCCATTCACAAATCTGATCACAATTAGCATAGAAGCCACTTTTGAGGTCTAGTCCCCCTAAAGACATAATAAAATGACCCAACACAGTTGATAAAGGATGTTATCACTGGGGGAAACAAAACAAAAGATGACTTCTGTCTAAACTCCTCATAGTAAGACTAGAGCCGCCAATTTTTTTCTTATTTTAATGGATCATTATTTAAAAACATACCTTCAGTTTAAGGAGTTTTTATTTTACAGAAGGAAAAAATATAACAGAATCATATTAAATACAGCACATTGATTGTCAAATGTAACTTACTTTTGAAACTGTTTTAAAACTTAAATATTGACATGTACACACTGCTATATTTAAAATGGGTACCCACCAAGGACCTGGGCTTCCCAGGCGGTGCTGGTGGTGAAGACCCTTCCAACCAAGGCAGGAGACCCAAGAGATGCGGGTTTGATCTCTGGGTCAGGAAAGTCCCCTGCAGTAGGAAACGGCAACCTACCCCAGTATTCTTGCCTGGAAAATTCCATGGACCCAAGAGCCTATGGGGCTGCAAAGAGTTGGACACTATGTAAGTTTTAAACAGTTTCAAAAGTTACTGAGTGACTAAACCCCACACGGACCTACTGTACAACCAAAACAGCGGCAACTGCAAAAACAGACAGCCAGCAAGGATCTGCCATACAGCACAGAGGCCTCTGCTCAATATTACGCAGCCACCTAAATGGGAAGATATGTTCTGAGAAACATACATCTGGATAACTGAATTACTTTGCTGTGCACCTGACACTATCATAACATTGTTAATCAACCACACTCCTTTAAGAAAGCTTTTAAAAACCTAAGTATTGAAGAAAAATAGTTTAAGAAAAAAAATAGTCAAGACTAAGTCATCTGCAAGGCTGATTCCGAGCTCAGCCCTTTCCTGGGCTCTCACTGCCTCCCCTGGAAAACCCAGGTGACTGAGGGCTGCTTCTGTCCTTGGACAAATGAGCAAGTTTGATGCAGCTGAGGGGCTGAGTCAACACCAGAAAGGCTTGCTCACATAAATTAAGTCTCCTTTACCAGCTCACACAAAAAGTCAGCAGGAGGAGAATCAGTGCAGATTCCTTTTGTCTTGATGCAGACTTTTGCAACACATCTGCTCTCTAACAAGCCTTTGCGATGGCAAGCAGTTTCGAAAGAGATGAAAAGAAAAAGAAAATTATCAACTAGCTGTCCTGTGTACCCCAGCAAACCTCAGTTCAAATCAAAGTTCTGAGTGTGCTGTTTTTGATCTGCCGAATTAAACGCCTTTGTGAAATGTTAATCACAGCCATTCATCTCATAAAACTCCACCTGCTACAAAGTTTTTACGTCCTTTAATAAGAACTCCAGGATGGGGAGTAAATGAGGATGGCTCACTTGCACAGTCTCGCTGTGTTTTCAAGCACGAGTAGTTTTGTGTAATTCAGGTAGAGGGAAAAATAAAGGAGACTAGTTGTAATGATAAACGGTATGGTAGATATGTGTGGGGATATCTTGTAGCTCAGTGGGTGAAGAACCCGCCCGCAATGCAAGAGACCCAGGTTTGATTCCTGGATTGGGAAGATCCCTCGAAGAAGGAAATAGCAATCCCCTGCAGTACTCTTGCCTAGGAAATCCCATGGATGCAGGAGCCTGGGGGAGCTATAGTTCATGGCGTGGCAAGGAAGCCAACTCGTCGGAGAGACTAAACCCCCATGTGTAGGGAGAGACAGAGAGAAAAAAAAAAAGCAAGTAAAAAAATGAGATGAGATGAAGGGAAATATTTCATTGTTTGTTTATTTGTTTTGTTTTAAAAACAGCCTCCAGTAGAAAGCCTTATCTTAAGGCTGGGGAAAGATTCCTTGTGCACTCATTTAGAATATGCAAAAGATAAAACTCAAGTAATGACTGCATTTAAACACATTCAGAGCCTACGAAACAGGCACGATGAGCCGTGCTTTGCCTATGGTGAAGTTCAAATGAAGCAGGGCAAGAAAAATGTTTTTTCCACCATAAAGGGCCATCCAGAAGTAAGGGATTATTTTCCACGACGGTTATCAATTTTTACCACAGTGGCCAGAACAAGGTCGGTCTGCACTTCACTGGAATGCTGTCACTGACTGTTTGTATTCTTACAGCACAGAAGAGTGGCGTGACGTGGTGATCTCCATCACTCAGCTGTTGTTGTTTCGTGTCTCCAAGTCTCCTTTCTAGAGATACTCTAAGCACCTAGTTGGGATCCTAGTTGTCAGAGAGGAAAGGAATGACTCCTACACCTGGATCAGTAGGGCCTTTGGATGTTTGATTGCCCTTTGCCCACATGGTTCATGCAGTTAATACAGGAGATGACAAGGTAATATTCCAACACCAGGTCATGGAATTCTCATTAGACCGTGCGCCAGGCTTGCTTTCCTCTGTAACCCAGAACAAATTTACTAGATGCCCCCAAATACTGGGGCAATGAATGAGCACAAGCATATCTGGAAAGCTTATGTGATCCCAGCCCTTCATCCAAGGCAGCATTTAAAAGGAGACAGCTAGGCTTTTGAATAAGGTAATGGTTAATGGATCCAAATTCTGACACAGAATTCGTGTGTGCGGCGAAAGGTGCCGCGTCTCTCCCTCTCCCTCTCTGCTTCAGTCAGCTTGCTCAGATGGTGGCCTATTATTGTCAGCAGTCCTTAGAGGGCTTTTCTCTTGTTTTCTAACTGTCTGCTGTTCATTCATTCATCATTTCACCTGTGTGGTTCCCTCCCACTCGACTGGCTGCTCAGCTCCTGGGCACCCATTCGAAGGTGTTTAATTTGAATCCTTTTGTTTGCACGTGTCCTTGCAAAGCTAGTATTGTTGAGATGCCTGCATGTTTACTTGATATTCCTCCATGTGAGCTGGCCCTCTATCAAATATAGGCAGTTAATACCTAATAAGACAAGGTGATCAATATTGTTCTTTTTCTGAGTTAACCTTTGCTTCTTCTATACTAGGGATTTACACTCCATCTATGTTGCTTTCTTACATTCTCATTTTACATTTTATCTCCACCAGTGATGGACACACAGATCAATCCCTAGCCTTCTGCAGTGAGAATTATTATACACGGCCCCTCTGGACCCATGTGGGAATTTCTGCGACCCTTGCCCGGGAGCTGAGTTGCTGGTGCGTCACTGTGGCGAGAGATCTTTGAGCTGCGTATCAGCAGATGACATGGACCCTTCCACCTGTTCCTCTGGCAGCAAAGTCACAGCCTATAGCAGATAGTGCCTTGTGGCCACTCTCAGCCTGGCAGAAATTGCAGGATCTGAGTCTCATACTTTCCTGAGTATCAGGGTCACTCGAAGGAGCTGGTTGAAGAGACCGTGGGACCCTGACCCCAGAGTTTCTCAGTTAATAGCTCTGAGATGGAGCCTGGAAACGTGCATTTCCAACAAATGCAGATACAGCTGCTGCTGCTGGCTCTGGGTTCTTGGTTAGAGAGTCCCTGCTGTAGGCTGGGGATTTCCTGGGTGGTGCAGGTGACAAAGAACCCCCTGGCCAATGCAGGAAACTTGAGATGCAGGTTGGTTCCCTGGGTCAGGCAGATCTTGGGGAGGGCATGGCACCCCACTCCAGTATTCCAGCCTGGAGAATCCCACTGAAAGAAGAGCCTGGTGGGCCACAGTCCATTGTGTCACCAAGAGCTAGACACGACTGAAGGGGCTGAGCAGGCGCCGGCGCTACAGGCTGGGGTCGGGAGGACAGGTGGGCTTCTGTGGTCCGGGTGGTTGTCATTTATCAGATGATGGCCTCTCGAGCTCCTCCTCGGTGGCAGAAGCAGGACATCTTCGGGTGTCCGCAGAATAAGGGCCGCAAACTTGAGAGCACTGTGAGGATTAGACATTCGAAACTTGCAGAAGTGGCATTTAACTAATGATCTAGGGAAAATTTCCTTTGTTAATTTTATTTTTCATTTCTATTTTTTTAATTATGAAAGTATGATAACACATTTACAAGAAACTTGGAAAATACAGAAGGTTACATATAGTTCCACTATATATTACAGTTTTTAAGTAGGTAAATTGAGATTTTTAGTTGGCGTTTCAATATCAAACTCTCAAAAATTAATAGAATGAATATACAGAGACGTGGCAGAATATAGTAGACTTAAAAAGCACTGTGAGCCAATTCAACATAACTAAGATTTTGACAATTTTGCACAAGAGTAGGATGCATATTCTTTTTTCATTTTTCTGGGTTTTTTTTTTGCTTACTTTTATTTAGTCTTCCTTTCTCCTTCCTTCCCTCCTTCCTCTCTTCACTGACAACCATTACCATCACATTCGCCATTGCGTCTACTCTGACTCATTTGATCGTGAGCGGATTAGTTTCAGAGCAATGCTGTTTGGCTCAGAGACATATCAAGTCAAAGGGGCTGATCATGGCTATGGGCAACTGCAAGTTTCTCTCTATGAGTCTGTCCGTCAGGCATGTATCACTTTTGCACTGCTGGCTCCAATGCCTATTAACGAGACAGGGCCCGCATCGGAGCATCACCCACAGCCTCGGGCAATCGTGGCGGTGACTGTTGGCCACCTCTTGGGCACCATCTCTAGGACGCATGTTAAGAATGAGGAACTTGTAGCCTGATCTGACTGAAATTAGCAGCTTTCTGGTAGTTTGGCAATATGCACCACTTGACTGGAACTCCTTGGTCATTGTCTCTCATCCAATCTATAAATCATCTTCCTTTGGAATTCCACGGCTGTGTTCCGACCAGCCACTACTGCTGGTCCTTCCCTTTCGTCCTTTCATTAGCTCGTAAGACGACTGGAGGAGAGGTGGCGTGCTTTCTTCTCTTCCGCGTGCTTCATGGTGTCCTGCCCCGTGTTTGCGTGGTGATTCTGGAGATCTGGGATCTCTGTGTGCTTAGAATCTCAACCTGCTGTTTCCAGCAGTGCGCGCTCAGCCAGTGCATGTGGAAAGAACATGTGGGCAGATGAACAGATGATAAAGACTCAGTGAGTGGGGTTGCTGCTTGATTGGCAAGTCTTGTGTTAGAATATAACTACCAAAGCTTTTTGCAGTTTGTAACTGAAATGACCCTATTACTCCCCAGCCTGGGGTTCAGGGAGCTAGAGCACTGCAGGCACACTGAGACTTCTGCAGGTCAAGCGTTCAGCTAAATTAGGGGGCAGTGTGTGGAAACAAACCCAGCTCTAGTGAATTTCCCACTGAATGCCCGAAATCTCTGATAAGTAAGTGGCAGATAAACCAATGTGTCTACAAAGAAGTTCAATTTTCTACAATGGTTAAAAATGAGGTACTCTGTTTTAAGTTTGTTTTCTCATTATGACAATGCTATTATTAACTTTGTTTTCTCATTAATAGAGTTTTATGTTCCATGTAGTCTTTTCCAGTTTTCCCTTGATAATTTTTATTTTTGGCTGTGATTATGAAAGCAATTAATGTCCTTTGTAGAAAACAATGGGTGAAAAGAACAATACAAAAGAAAAACACCTCCACTGCCCAGATAAAGCTGCTGCTAATTTCTCGGTAAATTTCCTGCATGAGGTTCAATTCCTGGGTGGGAAGACCTCCTGGAGAAGGATATGGCAACTCACTCCAGTTTCTTGCCTGGGAAATCCCATGGACAAAGAAGCCTAGTGGGCTATCGCCCCTGTGGTTGCAAAAGAGTCCGACACAACTTGGCAACTAAAACAGCAGCACTCAAGGTAAGGAGCCAGAATGATTCTGTCCACTTTGATGTGACCTTGCTTATCGAAGATGCCTAAAATACATCTGATTCATGGACAGAAACCTGCATTCTTTCTGTACAGACGACAGAATGCCATGAGAGGCTCATATTCACATGAGGATTCTCTGAATGTAGAGGATATACTGCACATAAGGGGTAATGAATAAAGCAGATGGGAGAGGTTCAGATTTCAGTTCTGCTAAATGGAGATACTTTCCAACCAGAGAGCTGATATGCCCTTGCTGGCCCCACTCTCCAGCCCATCTCAGTTTCCTGTCAAGCACAGAGCAGGAAAGTGAGATCCAGCTCTGATGATGACCAGCCCTTGGTGTGTGTGGACCTGGGCTCCATTCCTGGTCTCATGGGCCATCACAGTTGGCCACCGGCTCTTGAGAATCTCTGGCTGTTATAGACTGTCTACTGTGTAACTCACATCAGCACTACCCCTCTGGCTGTCTTTCTTTCTTGTCCTGGAGTAAGTGGGGAGCCCGGTGTGGTGGCTTCAGTGTGGGATGTGTGTATGTATGTTCAGTAACTCAGTCGGGTCTGACTTTTCGTGACCCCATGGACTACAAACCTGCCAGTCTCCTCTGCCCATGGCATTGCTCAGGCAAGAATACTGGAGTGGCTTACTATTTCTTTCTCCAGGGGATCTTCCAGGCCCAGGGATAGAACCTGAGTCTCCTGCACCTCCTGCATTGCAGGCAGATTCTTTACTGCTGAGCTAGCTTCTCAACCCCCATCCCCAGCCCGCCACCCCAGTGTGGGACATCCATCCTCAAAGACTCATAGAAAAGATTCATTCTAAAAAAGACAAGATGCTTTCTCAGCATTATCATTCTCTCCCCCTTTCTTTTTAAAAAAATTTATCTGTGTCTAACCTTCAGTATCACCTTACACGTAAATTACTTACCAGCAATCGACTGGATGTCATCAACTAATTTTATTTATTCCATTCTGTTGACACTTCAGTATTTAAGTACTTTCTTACAAATAAGATGCTAGAACAAATCCTCCCCAGTTCCCTACTGGGAGTTACATGTTAAGAAATCCTCAACCAGACGTAAATGCAATTGCTACCACTGTAATTGCCTTGACTGAGCTGTCCATGGTGCTGTGACATTGTTTAATAGGAGGAGGATAGGAAGGACCCAGCAGAAGGAAACGCACGCAGATGCCCTGAGATACTGGGGACAAGAAGCCTTGGCAGGTGACGCCCAGAAGGAAGAGAGGTGAGGTGCGCTGTGGCCAGGGTGATGACCAGGGCAAGAGTGTTCAAAGCCTTGTAGTGTGAATTAGGAATTCGATCTTTTATCCTAAAAAGAATGAAATGCCGCTGGAAAAAAATAAGTACAGGGTGATATTTGATTTTAAAAAATACTATTATGGAAAATTTCAAACATATTAAAAAAATAAACTTGTGCACCCATCAGCTAATGTTTTTCGCCTCACGGTCAGTCATGTTTCATCTGTAACCCAATCCATATTTCCTACTTCTCATTACATTTATTTTAAAGTAAATCCCAAATACTGTTTTATTATGCCACTAAGCATATCTCTGCTTCCCAGGTGGCTCAGTGGTAAAGAATCCACCTGTCAACGCAGGATGTGAGTTTGATCTCTGGGTTGGGAGGATCTGCTGGAGAAGGAAGTGGCAATCCGCTCAGCATTCTTGCCTGGGAAACCCCATGGACAGCGGAGCTGGTGGGTCACAAAAGAGCCGACTTGCTGATGAAATGACACCAACAAGCATATCCCAAAGTCAAGGAGTCTTTTCCCAAAAGTAACCCCTAAAACTTAGAGAAGAACAGTGACTCGTATTTCCTAATATCGTCAAACATCCGAGCAGTGTTCCGGTCTCCCGATGATACTGCGCGTGCGTGGCGTGTGTGCCTGGGCGTGTGTGTGTTCATGTGTGTGCTTATGTGTGTGCCTGCATGTGTGCACAGTGTCTTCAAACCAACCACGTAAGACTTACCTACTGCGGCTATTTCCTCTGACCTTCTGCGCCTCTGCTCCCCTCTCCTGCAGCCTGCCTTTAAGGGATCCGGGCCGTGTACGGCGCCTTCTTCCCCACTGAGCGTCGCCACTGCTGCTTCCCGGTAGCTTTGGATTCTGCTCTGCTTTCACTATTTCTTGCAAATCGGTAGCTAGCTCTCTAGAGGCTTGTTCCCTTGCAGATTCCATTTTGACAGGCTGACCCCGTAGGTGGTGTTCTGACCTTTGAAAGGTACATGATTGTCTGTTTCCCCCTCTTTTCATGATATTAGCAGTCGTTGATGATCATTGTCAATTTCATTAATTTATCAGCGTCTTAAAACTAGTGATGTGTGAAATCTATCATTCTTTTCTTGTTCAGAAAGTGGAATAGTCTATAAATAGAAATTTCCTTATCAGCCTCTTGGTTACCCTGAGGTCCAATCCACACAAGAGAGAAGGAATAAATGCTTTCTTCTTTCCTTTACTTAACATTCTTTAATATTTTTACATTTTATTTTAATTAATTTTATTGGAGTATAGCTGCTTTACAATGTCCTGTTGGTTTTACTGCGCAGCAACATGAATCAGCCATACGTACAGCTGCCTTCCCTCCTGAACTCCCTCCCCATCCAGGCCGCCGCGGGGCTGAACAGAGCTCCCTGGGCGGCGTACTCTAGCAGTGTGCGCGTGTCAGCCCGCCTCCCAGTTCCTCCCACCCTCCTCTTTCCCCCTTGGTATCCATACATTTATTCTCTACTTATGTGTCTCTATTTCTACTTTGCAAATAAGATCATTTATACCATTTTTCTAGATCCCACACATTTGCGTTAGTATACACTATTTTTCTTTATTGCACTTAACATTCTTAAACTAATGAGCTGATTCCCTAAACCCCTGCAAAGAAAAGCAATGAGATTTCTGTTTGATTTTATCTTTAGGATCAGTATAAATGCATGGATTTACATTCATTTGGGTATTTTAATTCATGTATTTATTATTCTTATTGATGCTCTGTAGACCAAAAGATCTATCAGCATGAAGCCTTAGGACTTCTGAGGGTCCTCAGTGGAGGGCTGGAGGTAGGGCATGGATTAGCAGGACTTTGGATAAGGAGGAAGGAAGGATACCAGAACCCTTTGGTTTTCTCTGTGAATTTGTGTCCTGAAATATCCATCTCATCCCAGTTAAAGAATCTAAGAATGGTCTGGCCCGAGAGGAGAGGGAGGCAGCTCTGAGTGTGGAAGTGTCAGAGTTCAGGGTTACTGTAGCTCGTCTCTTATGAAGGGCAGCTCACCACTAACTGCACGGCTTGGCAGGACCCACATGCGGTGAGTTTTGCAGTTTCTGTGAGTCGGGGCTTCCCGGGTGGCACCAGTGCAAAGCACCGGCCTGCCCGGGCAGGAGACACAGGAGACGTGGGTTGGCTCTCTGGGCCAGGAAGACCCCTCAGAGAAGGGAGTGGCAGACCTCTCCAGTGCTCTTGCTGGAGAATCCTGTGGACAGAGGAGCCGGCGGGCTCCAGTCCATGTGGTCTCAACAAGCCGGGCTTGACTGGAGCGGCTCAGCGTGTGCTCAGGAGCCAGGGGTCTGGGCGCCTTAGCAGGGCCTTCTCTTCAGCATCTCATTAGGGTGAGATCAAGGTGCCGACTGTGGCTGCCTTCCCCGTCTAAGGCTTGAGTCCTCTTCAAGCCCTGGTGGGTGGGAGAGTTCAGCTCCTCGCCGCGGGAGGACTGATGCCTGGAGCCAGCAGAGGCTGCCAGGTGCCCGCTTGCACCTCTCACGGCGTGGAGCTTCTGCCCCGAGCCTGACACCAAGACAGCCTGACGCTTCCAGGCTCTGACTGCTGGACCCGCCCAGGACAACCTCCCTTTTGATTAACTGGAAGTCAGGCAATTAGAGGTTTTCTGTTAATTAATTTATTTTAATTGCAGGCTAATTACTTCACAGTATTGTGGCGGTTTTTGCCATACGTTGACATGAGTCAGCCATGGGTGGGCACGTGCCCCCAGCCCGAGCCCCCTCCCACTTCCCCACCCCCTATCCCTCAGGTCATCCCAGGGCACCGGCTGTGAGTGCCCTGCTTCATGCATCCGAACTTGGAATGGTCATCTTATGCCTATAAAATCCTTTCACCTTTTCCATAGCACACAAACCAATCAAGGGAGTGATCACGTCACATTTACAGAGGAGAGGACTGGGTAAGACCGCGACTCTTGGATGCTTGGATGGCATTAGCGACGCAGTGCAAGCGGATTGAGTGAACTCTGGGAGATGGCTAAGGACCGGAAAGCCTGGAGTGCTGCAGTCCGTGGCGTTGCCAAGAGTCAGACACGACTGAGCGGCTGGACAGCAGCAAGAACGGAGCTCGCTGGGAGTCATTTCAGGCTCTATCCTCCTCAGACATTTGCAGCTCTACTTGCTGCATCCAAGGCATGTCCATCTCTGGGCCTTAACTTCCCTGCCCAGAGGAGGAAGGACTTAGCGCGAGTATTCCTAAGCATCCCCGCCAGCACGGACTTTCAAGGAGCTTACTGAGTGTTGGCTTTGTGGCTTGATGTCAACACTTTCCCCCAAGTGAAAACAAGTCCCCAGATCAGCTGCTATGGAAAAACAGACTCGTAAATACTAAATTAGCTCTGCGGCTTCTGGTTTTTACAGAGATCATAAGTCAGTCATTCAGTTTAAAAAGACTTGACGTGTTTAAATCTAGGTTTGCAGCATCCATAAATTTACCTCTTCAAGATAAAATTTTTGTTTTAATAGGACATATTCAGGCATTCTCTTTGTCTCACAGTTCATTCTAAAAATAAAAACATGAGAGCAGGCCTTTTCATTGTTTTACTGGAGTTGAAATGGATGCCATAGTGAGTAATTTTTAATAAGAGCAACAGCATAATTAGTAGGAACCCCAGTTGGATAAAAATATCTGTTTAATTTAAGCCACTGGTATGTTACTTTTAAAATAATCAGATTAAAGTTAAATACAGTACTTGAAATTATTTCTATGTGTAATTTAGGGTCCCATAAAATAAAAAAATAGAGTATTGAAGCATTTATAATAGAATTCTGGGGAGTTGCCCAAATCCAGCAGCTGCATCACAGGATGTGATATTGACTCCTGAGTTTTTTTTCCCATTCTGTTTTTAGCCTCTTGAATCAATGACAGTGTAAACCAGAGCAAGGCATGGTCCAGGAGAGCAGGGATAATTTGTAGTAGGTCATGCAAACCAACATGAGACAACTTGGCCAATTAAAAAAAAAAAGATGCTTGTTGGTAGTTTTCAATGACTGGAGGCAGGAAACAGCTGCCCGCCCTCATCATTCCTTTGCTGCAGGCAGCGTATTAAAGTGAGAGCTGGGCCTTGCCCAGTGGCCCAGTGTTTCAGCCTCTATGCTTCCAATGCAGGGGGCACAAGTTCGATCCCTGATCAGGGAACTAAGACCCCTCATGCCCTGTGGCATGCCAATAAATAAAAAGTGAAATAAAGTGTAAACTATTTCAGTCTGAATATCTGTCTATATCATTAGCAAAGCAGACACCAAACAGGCCTGTGACTTGTCCAATAAACTCAGCAAACTCCCAGCTCTCTTCTGGACCAGATTCTCAGCCTTGGCGCTTCTGACATTGTGGATGGATTATTTTTTGTTGGGTGTGGGGAGACTGTCCTGTGCTGGTTAGGATGTTTAGCATCTTCCCTGGCCTTTACCTACCAGCTGCCACTCCAGGTCAGAACAACCAAAATGCTATACACATTAATGGTAAGACAGTGGACACCGGCAGGAGAAACAAGTGATTATGGAGGGCATGGAAGGGCTTGGAGGGGAGGCTGGCTGTGGGCAATTATGCTCACTGATGCTGTGATTTATCATATATATATATATATATATATATATATATATATATATTCAAATGCCCAAGATAATATTGCTCGTATATTTGGACAAAGTCCTGGCTCACAGCTCCCAGTCCTGGTGGAGTCTCCTGAGCAATGCAAGCAATGGGAGCGTCTATATCCACGCACCTGCACGTTCTTCACCTTTGGATTCTGTCAGATTTTCCATCTACGGTTGGATGAATCTGAGGATATGGAGGCCTTGCTGTATTTGCGGCAGTTTTTATTTAGGGGACCTGAGAATCTGTGGATTTTGGTGTCTTTGGGGGCTCCTGAAACTGGCTCCCCCCATCCCCAGGTGCAACCGTGTTTGGTCTCTCATCTTAGGTTCCTGACTCACTTCGAGAGAAGAGGCAAAGCACTCGTCTTGTTATTCACAACAAGCCCGTTTCTATCACATGTTAATGAGGTGACTTTTGGAAAGCACCCAAGGAGGGGAGCTGGTTGCCAGGGGAACCAAGTCTATGTAGAGCGTTGGAACTTTCAGTCACTTGTCCTGATTTCTGGAGAGGGGAAAGGGACTGGATGCTGAGTTCATCAATCATGCTTATGTAATAAAGCCTCTGTAACAGCCAAATGGAGGGGGTTCAGAGAGCTTCCAGGCTGGGGAACCAAACCACCGCCACCACACGGGGCCAAGGGCTCCATGGTGCTGCTTGGAACCTTGCCATGTGTATCTTTCATCCAGCTCTTGATTAGTATCTTCTAATATCCTTTGTAATAAATTGGTCATTCTTGAGTAAATGAGTTTCCTGAGTTCTGTGAGCCATTCTACAAGTCAGTCAACCCAAAGGACAGGGGGTGTGGGGACCTCTGATTTACAGCTAGTAAGTCAGTAGTATGGGGACAAACTGGGCTTGCAGTTGGCATCTGACATAGAGGGCGGTCTCATGGGACTGAGCCTTTTATCCATGGAATTTGATGCTGTCTCTGCAGACATACTATCAGGATTGAGATGAATTGTTAGACACACAAGAGTAACTTGCTGGTGTGAGGAAGTTTGCACACACACACACGCTCACACTAAATGTGGGTCCAGTATCCCCAAAGATGCTCTAAAGTGAGGCTCTGCGTGTGTCTGGGAAGCAGATGGTGCCACAGAATGGCCAGCAGAGGCAGACGGGTGTTCTGTGCTCTGAGTGCACGCAGTTCAAGGGTTCCATCAAGTGTCTGCTGTGTATTCTGGTATCAGGATTCCACAGGCTCTTCATTTCTCAGGTCTGCATTCCTTGCAGTTTACATTCCTGTGAAATAAGAATTTCCAAAGGGACCCAGGCTTTAAGCTCCTCCAGGAAGACACTGCCTCAGATGACTCCTAATGCGCCCAGTGTTCTCTGAGCAGTTTTACAAGTTCTTTTGCAAATTAGTGCAGGGAATCTGTGCACTCTGGGCCCAACACCTGAAGACAGTCTCAGGAGCCTGGATTCTGAGGGCACTAAAAGCCAAGTAATCCCCAGTATCCTATTCTGAAGGTGCTCACAGGTGGAATTTGCTCTTTGTAAACACTGTGAATGCTGATGATCAAATGTCACTAAACAACCACGCTGCAAAACCCAGTTCTCACTTCATTCTCTATTTGTTGTTGACACTTCTTTAAATAAAAAGTAATTTTAAAATATATACAATCAAGGAGCATAACATTGTCACTAATCTCCCTCATGGGAAAACATGAATGGCCACTTCTTATCTCTCTTGACATTCAAGGAACTGACAGATTAAGTAGACTGATGTGGTCAAGGCAATTAATTAACTGACAGGTACATATTCCAGTGTGAACTGTCGAAAAGCTATAATACATTTCAGTTGAATTCAGCAAACATATATATATACATATATATTCAAAAGCAGAGATAATACTTTGCCAACAAAGGTCCATCTAGTCAAGGCTGTGGTCATGTATGGATGTGAGAGTTGGACTGTGAAGAAAGCTGAGTGCGGAAGAATTGATGCTTTTGAACTGTGGTGTTGGAGAAGACTCTTAAGAGTCCCTTGGACTGCAAAGAGATCCAACCAGTCCATTCTGAGGAGATCAACCCTGGGATTTCTTTGGAAGGAATGATGCTAAAGCTGAAACTCCAGTACTCTGGCCACCTCATGCGAGGAGTTGACTCATTGGAGAAGACTCTGATGCTCGGAGGGATTGGGGGCAGGAGGAGAAGGGGACGACCGAGGATGAGATGGCTGGATGGCATCACGGACTCGATGGACACGAGTCTGAGTGAACTCCAGGAGTTGGTGATGGACAGGGAAGCCTGGCGTGCTGCAATTCATGGGGTCGCAGAGAGTCGGACACGACTGCACGCCTGAACTTAGCTGATCGTGTGCACGCATGCTCAGCTGCTCCTTCGTGTCTGACTCTTTGCGAGTCAGACAGCCTCTTTATGAGTCAGACAGCCTCTTTGCAGAGTCAGACAGCCTCTTTGTGAGGCTACAGTGTGGGCTGTAGCCTGTCAGACTCCTCTGTCCGTGGAGTTTTCCAGGCAAGAACATGGGAGCGGCTTGCCCTTTCCTCCAGGGCACCTCCCTGACGCAGGGCGGTGCGCGTGTCCCCTGCATCGCATGAGGATGCTTTTCCACTAGCGCCACCTGGGAAGCCCTCCATTTTGCTTGGCCTGATGGTTTTGAGAGTCATTCGTCCACATTGTTTTGAATGTCAGTGACAGTCCATTCCTTTTGTGAATGAATGCCCCTCAGACATTCTGTTGAGCGTGTGGCCATGCTCTCCTCCTCTGTGTCTTAATAAATAAGGCAGAGTTGTTATCTGTCTGGGGGATTCAAAGGCCTGAAAGGGGCACGCAACAGAAAGGAGTCTGTCCGTCCTCAGGACCTGCCATCATTCGGGCATGTTTTCCTGCTCTGATCTGGTCGGGTCCTGCACTCAGGCCTGTTGCTCTGCTCTCCAAGCCCAGTCGTTTGGCCACAACCCAAGGTGGTAAAGGATGGACACACAAGCTAAAGATCTGTGACAGCCTGAACTAGAGAGAAGCCAAGTGCCCCTGAGGCTCCTTGATAACATGGTATTCCGGTAAGAAAGTTTTATAACTTATGGTGAACAACAGAACCCATTAAATCATCACTATTGGAAAATGTACATTCAAGACAAAGAAACTGATGCAAAAGGCACCTGTTGGAGCTCTGCACAGCCCAGTGATGCTGGGGTCCCCTCTGAGTCTCCAGGACCCTAAGGACTGTGTCCTCGGGCGCCCCTCTCCTGTCGATGCCTGCCGCAGTCCTCTGGAACTGAGAGCAAGGGAGGATGCCACAGCCTTTTAGGACATTGGGGACGGTGTGGGCATTCGCAGTGGCTCAGAAACAAGATGCCTGAGTGCACAGGGCATGGTAATCAGTCGTCATGAGGTAGGCATCACGCAGTGGGCCAGGGGAAGATGCCACTGTGTGGGCAAACTGGGCTCAAGTTAGAGAATTCTTGGAAGCCAGAGCAAGGAGCTCATGTTTAATTTTATAGGCACTAGGGTGTCATTGCGAGCACGGGATTGTCAGCTGAATAGCCCTTGAGGACAAATAATTTGGCAGAAAACTGCATTGTGAGATGGGAAGGGCAGGGCTATGCTAAAATCTGAGCTCCAGTGACGCACAGACTTAAGAAGGAAGGTGTGATTTCACTTCTCCTTGGAAGAATTTCTTCGGTTCTTTTTCCTCATGGTGTGTCTGTATGTGTGTGTAATGGACCTAAAACCAGCTGCTCTGCAGGTTTTAAGCATAATTAACCTCACTGTGTTCAGACCTTTGAGTGTGCTACATTCTAGACCTTACACCAAGGCACAGATAAACCCGATTAGGCCAGTAATAGCTTTGGATCAAATTGTATTAACTACTAAAAGAGCAGAATTTATATATATTCAGCATGTTTAACTCTTGTTGTAGAGAAAACCCCAAACACTAACTGGATATTAAAACCCAAGAGAAAGAAAATGTGCACAATATGTATCATCAGATCGATTTTACTTTGAGATTGGGAGAGGTTGCAGGTAGTGAAATTATTATGGGAACAAAATGTGCCAAAGACATTTCAAATCAGCACGTGAGAATCAGGATAAAACCAGTTTCTCGGTTTGGTGGCAGCAGCGACATGTCTTATGATAAGCTGTGATTGAAAGAAGAAGCTAATGCAGGCCCACTGTCATTTCTCCAACAGCTGGAACAGTGGGGCGTGGGGAACTGAGCGAGACGCTCTGCACGGGGCACAGTCCCGCTACCGGCAGAGCGAGCAGGGTTGTGAGAAAAGGAAGCTCTGAGGATGCTTCCCGCATCTGCTTACTTTTGCATCATCACAGCTTTGCTCTGAATCTGCCTCCAGAGTGAAAGGAGCTTGAATAAGATGGCAGCTCTGTTTGTCATCATCATTTCTATGTGAGAGTCACTCACTCAGGTCAAACTCTTTGCGACCCCATGGACTACACAGTCCATGGCATTCTCCAGGCCAGAATACTGGAATGGGTAGCCTATCCCTTCTCCAGTGGATCCTCCCGACCCAGGAATTGAACTGGGGTCTCCTGCATTACAGGCGGATTCTTTACCAACTGAGCTAGGAGGGAAGTGCTTCTTATCACTGTGACCATGTATGTCTGAGTGTTTTACTCATGTTCTTTGTTGCAAGAATTACAATGAAATATGAGGTTCAAATATAAATATGAATTTATATATGGAAGAATCACTAATAATACAAGATAGCATAGTATTAAACATTTTCAGTAGAAAACATGTGCATTTTAAGAAAAATGGGTGATGTGTTTTTTCAGTAGAATCTCTTAGGAATGGTGATCATAGACCATAGGGAACAATATCATCTCCAGAGGTCAGAGCTCAGCACTTTTCAATAAAACATCCAGCTCTGGTGTATGAGGGTGATTCAAGATCTAAGTTCAGAAGTTGGAAGTGAAGTGAAGTCCCTCCATCGTGTCCGACTCTTTGCAACTCCATGGACTGTAGCCCACCAGGCTCCTCTTTCCATGGCACTCTCCAGGCAAGAATCCTGGAGTGGGTTGCCAGTTCCTTCTCCAGGGCATCTTCCCGACCCAGGGACCAAACCCAAGTCTCCCGCACTGCAGGCAGAGCTTTACCACCTGAGATACAGGGATGTTCCCATCAAGGGGACCATCAGTGCCTTGATAATGTGCTGCTGCTGCTCGGGGGCGAGAGGCAGCACCGAGTGTTGCTCGATATCAAGCTGTCTTTCTAGGGCGTACTGTGTGCATGACCCCCAGTAACTCGTTTAATTTTTTCTGAATGTTGATTTCCTCATTTGAAAACTGGGAATAATAATGGTATCATCCAGGTCCAGCTCATGGGCTTTTGGTGACACATAATGAGATAGTGAAAAATAAGCGAAGTGCCTAGTACTTGGTATGAGCTCAATAAATATGTATCATCACCATAACAAGAATTTGTTAGTGTTAAACTTTGTCAGGTGTTAAAAGGTTGGGAAGAGACTTCATCTACATGAAGTGATATCCAGTTAGACAGGTTATTTTTGGGCTCAGATGTCACTTACTCATAGACACTTAGATTTGTCCAGTTTTGTACGAGGACAAATGACATAGTAAATATCTTTGCAGGTATCTTAATGCATCTCAAAGCATATTTCTGTAGGATAGTTTGATGACATGAAAAGTTGGTGGCCAAATATTTATAAACTTTTTATTAGACTGCTGGATTTTAGGTGCAGATGAGAAATTAAATGAAAATATTTGTATACTTTTTTTCCTGCATCAGTTATCACACTGCTAAATACTGGGGCTTTAACATAATCCACCTGCAATGCAGGAGGCCCTGCTTCGATTCCTCAGTCAGGGAGATCCCCCGTAGAAGGGATAAGCTACCCACTCCAGTATTCCTGGGCTTCCCTGGTGGCTCAGACGGTAAAGAATCTGCCTGCAATGAGGGAGACCTGGGTTCAATTCCTGGGTTGGGAAGATTCCCCTGGAGAAAGAAATGGCTACCCACTCTAATATTCTGGCCTGGAGAATTCCGTGGACAGAGGAGCCTGGCAAGCTGCAGTCCAAGGGATGACAAAGAGTCAAACACGAGTGAGTTGTTGAGTGAGTTTAACATAATGTACGCTGATTCTTGTAAGCTAAGTTCTTTTTCCTTTTCAAAATAGTTTTGCGTGCTTCTCCTATAATTCCTCTTTCAGTTGAACTTTAAAGCCAATCTCTCAAGTTCTAAAAGACATACCATGGGGGGTTTATGGGAATTTTGTTGAATTAGCATTGGTAAAATTAATCATTAATTTTGGAAGAATGCACAGACTTGCAGGATTGAGCTTCTCATCTTAAGTCTTATGATTTCTTCTTAAACAGCCTTGAACTTTTAAATTAAGTTTATTCCTGGATATTTGATATGAAAATATTACTTTTTCAGCAATAAAATTTAATTGATTAAAAAAGCATATAGGAAAGACATTGATTTTTTAAATGTTATTAAACTTTAAGTTAGAACAATAAAGATATCAAACATTCAGATGAAATCTGAATATCTAAGGACATTGTGATCAGTATCTCCTTTAAGTTCCGGTTCCAGATGGTGTGTGCTCACCTCCTCCTGTGAGAGCACGAAATTGCAGCTAGCTGTTGAGCAACCATCAGCAGGAGGATGCTGGAGCCCGTCAATAAAAGATACTCCTTTGTCCAAAGACAAAGGCCTTGTCTTGTCTGGAACTTCCACCAGGGAGGGCGTGCAACCCCACCCATCGGGAGATAATTGAATTAAAGCTTTACTGAGCAAGACCCTGCCCACCAATGCAAGACCCAGTTTTTCCCATTCCAGTCCCTCCCATCAAGAGGCCTACGCAGGCCTCTCAGCCTCATCCATCAGAGGGCAGACAGAAGAGGCACAGTCTCACAGGGGCTAAAACAAAATCCATATTACACAAAGTCCATCACAATGAAAAGCAAGAAGTTAAGTCCCACATGAAGGGACAAGATAAAATCCCAGAAAACAACTAAATGAGGTAGAGATAGGAAACCTTCCAGAAAAAAAAAAAAAGAATATCAGAATAATGATCGTGAAGACGATCCAGGATCTTGGGAAAAGAATGGAGCAAAGATCGAGAAGGTGCAGGAAATGTTTACCAACGACCTAGAAGAACCAAAGGGCAAACAGACAGAGACGAATAACACATTAGAAGGGTCCACAGAAGAAGGGATAATCGAGCTGGAGGACAGAACAGAACACAGAAAGAAAACGCAAAGAAATGAAGACAGCCTCAGAGGCCTCTGGGGCAACAGTAAATGCACGTACATTCCCATGAAAGGGGTCCCGGAAGGAGAAGAGAAAGAGGAGGACCTAGAGAATACTTGAAGAGATGACAGCTGAAAACTTCCTGAACATGGGAAAGGAAATACTCAACCAAGTCCAGGGAAGCACAGAGAATCCCAGGCAGGATTCTCTGGAGGATCATTCCAGAGAATGATCCTCCCAAGGAGGAATGTTCCACCCAAGGAGGAACATTCCAAACACATGGTAATCAAACTGACAAAACATGAAGACAGAGGTAAGATATGAAGAGCGGCGAGGGGAAAATGGCAAAGAACAAACAAGGGATGATTTCTCAGCAGAAACCCTACAGGCCAGAAGGGAATGGCATGATTTATTCAAAGTGAAGAAAGGAAGAGCCTACAACCGAGAGTACTCCACCCAGCAAGACTCTCCTTCAGATTTGATGGAGAAATCAAGGCTTTCCTGACAAGCAAAAGAATTCAGCACCACAAACCAGCTTTATAACAAATGCTAAAGGAACTTCCCTAGACAGGAAACACAGAGAAGGAAAAGCCCTGCCTACGGGAAATAGACTCCAAACAACTGAGAAAGCATTAGTAGGATCATACACATTAATAATTACCTTAAATGTAAATGGAGTAAGAGCACCAACCCAAAGACAGACTGGCTGGTGGATGAAAGCAAGTGCACGCACGCGCTCCCACCACCACCCCGCTCTGCTGGATCCACCGCCGCCCCCGCCCACCGCCGCCAACACTGTATGTGGCGATTTTGTGTTGTTAACTTAATCATGCTCACATTGTGGCTTGCAGCTGTCTTTTTTTTTTTTTTTTGGTCTGGCTATTGATTGTGAAAACTGATAAATATCTTTCACTATTGTGATTATGTAACTATTACTCACTTAATACCATGATCGGTCAGCAGAATGATAGAGCTCTATATCACCAAAACTAGGATCTAATAGAAAAACCTGTAATCACTTTTCTAAAATCCAGATGCATATCACAATTATCTTGAATTTTTTGAAAAATACAAATGCTCAGTATTATTTTTTTTCTCCAGAGCTCCAAATATGTTTCTGATGAGCAGTTACCTTTAAAGACAACTGGGCCACATAGTTTTTACTCTTATTTAGTTTGTCTCACTTTTTCTATTTCCTATTCAGTGGTCCCGTTTCATTTAATTCATGGTCTCCAATATTTCCATCTCTTCTTCTTCTTTTTTGTTGTTGATGTTCTTTCTCAAGCCTTTTGTAGCTTTTCTACTACAGGTTTTGTGTGCATACACACACACACACACACACACACACACACACACATACATGCTGCTGCTGCTGCTGCTAAGTCTCTTCAGTCATGTCTGACTCTGTGCGACCCCATAGATGGCAGCCCATGAGACTCCCCCCGTCCCTGGGATTCTCCAGGCAAGAACACTGGAGTGGGTTGCCATTTCCTTCTCCAATGCATGAAAGTAAAGTTGCTCAGTCGTGCCCAACTCTTAGCGACCCCATGGACTGCAGCCCACCAGGCTCCTCCGTCCATGGGATTTTCCAGGCAAGAGTGCTGGAGTGGGGTGCCATTGCCTTCTCCTATACACACACACACACACACACACACACACACACATATATATAAAATATATACATTTTAGAAAACTTTTAAATTTTTGCCTAACCAAAAATTTTATGACACTTTGATGACTTAGTATAAATAAAATGCTAGATTTCTAATTAAAAAACAGATATGCAACAAGCAACAGAGATTTATTGTATAGCATGGGGAACCAGAGTAAGTATCTTGTAAAAACCCATGATGGACAATAGTTTTAAAAGTTAAAAAGTCTCACTTAATTTTCACAGATGTTTTGTCAAATATAATCATTTCAAAGCTCATATTTTACCTATAAAAGACATGAAGCTTAAAGAAATTATCAAATGCCAAGTCACACATTCGACTAGGATGGAGAGGGTGTGGACTATGTTTTTAACCTCTGCTCTCTGTTATCTTCTTTTTCAATTTGAAAAAGATTGATGTAGAATTAACGTAGAATGTTGTGCTTATTTATTTACTTATCATTTTGGGCTGCACCCTGTGGCACGTGGATCTCAGTTCCCCGAGCAGACACTGAACCTGCACCTCTCACGTTGAAAGGCAGAGTCTGCAGTCCCTGGACCACCAGATGAGTCCCCGCCGTTTCATGTAGGACATGAAGATCATTGCTAACAAATTTGACTAGATTGCCGTCTAGTAACTGATATTTTCTAACAAACTGGTAGTTTATTCTTATAGATAGTTCATTCTGTCAGTTAACCTTCAAATAGTTCTCTATTTTTTTCCTGCTTTTTCAGTCTTGAGGAAGCCTTTTATCGTTGTTTTGGGGTGCGGCTGGAGCCAGCCCACTCTTGTAGACCACAGGTTCAGCGGGGCTTCCTGGGCGCTGATTTAGCCGCCATTTCGAAATTCTTTAGTTGAAAGCATCTCTGTCCCCAAACCCATAGTCCCTGCAGGAAACGCCACTGCTGCTGCTGCTGAGTCGCTCCAGTCGTGTCCGACTCGCCAGCGCCACCCCACAGACGGCAGCCCACCAGGCTCCCCGTCCCTGGGATCCTCCAGGCGAGAGCCCTGGAGTGGGGTGCCATTGCCTTCTCCAGCGCATGAGAGTGAAAAGTGAGGTTGCTCGGCCGTGTCCGACTCTCACGACCCCATGGACTGCAGCCCACCAGGCCCCTCCGCCCATGGGCTTTTCCAGGCAGGAAGCGTTAGTTCTATCCAAAGCAAAGAAGTTTCTCTTCAGAGGTGTAGCCACAACAGGATGGAGTTCAGGGAGGAGAGAGGTTAAGTCAGTGGCGTGTGGGTAACACGGTATAGGATTTTAATGGAAGCAGGTAGACTGCTCAGAAAACAGTCATCTTTGGGAAGGGTGAGCCACAGCCCCTGTGAAGCAAGACACGCCTGCTGGGGCGGATGCAGCTTTCAGAGGCGCTTGTATTTGTCTAGGGCTTGTATCGCCCTGTCTTGTGCTTCATATAGAGTCACTATTTGACCTATTTAAAGCATCTGCTATTTCCTTGTGTTAGCTGAGGGTTTTAAAAGACTCCCGAGTCCCATCTCAGGTCTGGACTGAGGATCGCTGGGAGATGACTCCCATGCTAATGGTTAAAACCCTCTGGCTTTAGAATTGCTAGCTCAGCCTAGATTAGAAAACCATGTGGCACTTAATTGCCACTTAGTTCTCAACTTCTCTTGGTAATGTTTAATTAAACTTTTTTTTTTTCTGAATAATGTCCCACCCTCAGTCAACTTTATAAAAATTTGTTATGCATAGATTAAGGTACAAGATTCTAGAACTAGAGAGATTTCTAGTTTTCTAGAGATTTCCTAGATTTCAAGGGGTCCCAAAGAGTCAGACATGACTGAGAACACGGTGCACAACCCCCCCCACACACAGACAGAATGTAGAGCTTTAACCTGACTTGTAGCAAATAATGAAAAATATAGCCCATGCCTTGATTTTCCTGCTACAAGTGCAAATACCCTGCCTTCAGTGCCTTTGCAATGGGGAAATTCTGCCGAGTCAAGTCCAGTCTGCCGCCCACTAGCTCAGACGGTAAGGCATCCACCTGCAGTGCAGGAGACCTGGGCTCGACCACTGGATCAGCAAGATCCCCTGGAGGAGGAAACGGCAACCCACACCAGTATTCTTGCCTGGGAAATTCCATGGACAGAAGAGCCTGATGGGCTACAATCCAAGGGGTCCCAAAGAGTCAGACATGACTGAGAACATGGTGCATAGACACACACACACACACAGAGACACACACACACACACACACACACACAGGCAAACACACACAAAACTGAATCACTTTGCTGTACACCTGAAACATTGTAAATAAACTACAACTTTTAAAAGAAGTCATTTTTGGTGAACTGTTTTTTAAATAAAAATATATTTGCTGCACAATATTACATAGATTACAGGTGTACAGTATAGAATCACAGTTTTTAAAGGTTGCACTTCATTTATAGTTATTAGGGAAACAGTGGCTATACTCCCCGATTTACAGTATATTCTTACAGCATATTCTTACAGCTTATTTCATGCCTAACGAGGGACTGAGCGGGGGAAGGAAGCAGCAGGTTCAAGACGCAGCCCTGGGAAGCTCCCTCACCATTTCCCGTCTTAGGCCAAAGATCAGAACCTTAATCGGATCTATAAATCACTGCTAGGTTTGGCAGTTCAACAGTTTCATTTTTCAATATAAATACCCCGCCTCTCACTCCTTCTCCTAGTTAACTGGTAGTCATCCTACTATCTTCACCTGAAAATCACTTTCTCCAAGAAGCTTGAGACAAGGCCACTCTTTCATTGTATACTATCACAGCGCCTTAACATCAACTTGTATTTAAACACTTATTCAAGTGACAATTTTTTATTAATAGCAGTCTTGTGTGCTACACTGTAAGTCAACATCATTTAAAAGCATCGTGTCTTTGAGGGAGAATGGACACATGCATGTGTATGGCTGAACCCCTTTGCTGTTCATCTGAGACTATCACAACATTGTTGGTCAGCTCTATGCCACTACAAAATGAGAAGTTTAGAAAAACACTGTCTTCTGGCACCTGTCCATGTACGTTTCTCAACTCATATTAGGTAAATGAACAAATAAATCTTCTATGCAAACATATCTTATTTTTTCCCAAAGATCATTTTTTAGGAAAATAAAGGGTTTAAACTTAGTTGAACTTTGATTTACGTGGATCCTCACGTCTTTCATCATATGCCCTTATAAAGATAAAACTAGATTCAGCTAATTTCACCTCCAAAGTGCTGACCTGATCACCCGTTGTCTTCCTTCAGTGACGACAGAGGCAGCAGTATTTCTGACTTGGAGTGCTTGGTGTACATCCTTCCTGATTTTAAAAATCTGAACGTTTAATTGGCTCCTAAATTTTCATGCTCACTCTTGTTTTTCTTTCTTGGAGGCAAAGCACTGCCTGTTCTATTACTTAATGGGAGGGCTCGTCGCAAGCTAATATTGAATAAATATTTTACCAAGGCACTTGCAACCGCTGGCACGTTCCTGCTGTGCAGTTTGGTCCCACACGTGGCTAGAATATAAATCCTGGACTCTCCCGCGTGGAGCTCTGTGGCCCTCAGTGACGACCCAGGATGCTTCCTCCTCCGCCTGCCCCGACACAAGGTGCACAGAGGCATGAGGAGCTGCCCTTGGCACAGCTGTTAGTGAAGGGCACGAACATCCTGGCCCGGGGTTTTTTTTTGGAATAAAGCACACTCACAAATTGAGAACAGCTCTTACGTGTTGGTTTTCTGCCCGGTCTGTTCCATGGAGCCCAGACGCGAACACCGGAGAGACTGCCAACAGCACGGGTCCACGCAGACCTGAGGATCGGCCCCCCGCGTTTGCAGACTGCCTGCCTGCGTGCAGTGCCGTCATCTGAGACTTGGAGCTGCGATTTTCTTGTTGAGGATTTCAATTTTTTTTTCAATTTCCTTCTTCCCTCCTGTGTCAGAAAGAGATTATACTGGACTGAGTTGAACAGGCAAAGAAGACTTTATTCAAGACTGTCTTATTTCTGCTTTGCAAATAAATTCATCTATACCATTTTTTATTCATTGGAAGTACTGAAGCTGAAGTTCCAATACTTTGGCCACCTGATGCAAAGAGCCAGCTCACTGGAAAGGACCCTCTTGCTGAAAAAAATGAGGGCAGGAGAAGAAGGGGGACAGAGGATGAGATGGTTGGATGGCATCACCGACTCGATGGACACGGGTCTGAAAAATATCCAGGAGACAGTGAAGGGCAGGGAAGCCTCGTGTGCTGTGTCCATGGGGTGGCAAGGAGCCAGACACAACTGAGACTGAACAGCAAAGGCTCCGTTTATCCAGATGCCACATTGTGCGTCTCTACGCATCATCCGCCTTTCTCTTTCTGACTGACCTCGCCCTGTGAAACAGCCTCTAGGTCCGTCCACATCGCTGCGAACGGCACAGCCGTGTCCTTTCTATGACTGAGCACGTATAAAATAACTAACGAGAACTGACCTTACAGCACAAGGAGCTACATTTGGTGCAGAATGGTGGCTTGAATGGGAAGGAATCCCAAAGGGGAGGGACACCCGCGTCCACGCAAGCTGGCGCGCGCCGCCACACACAGAAACTGCCGCAGCATTGTGGAAAGCACTGCTGTTGCCCAGTCCCTAAGTCGTGTCCCACGACCCCAGAAGCAGGGTCACAGAGCACACCCGGCTTCCTGTCCTTCACTGTCTCCCAGAGTTTGCTCAGACTGATGTCCATCGAGTCAGTGCTGCCATCCGAACGTCTCATCCTCGGTCCTCCCCTTCTCCCCTGGCCTCAGTCTTCCCAGAATCAGGGTCTTTTCCAAGGAGTTGGCTCTTCACGTCAGGGCGGCCAAAGTATTGGAGTTTCAGCTTCAGCACCAGTCCTTCCAAGGAATATTCAGTGTTGATTTCCTTTAGGGTTGACTGGTTTGATCTCTTTGCAGTCCAAGGGACTCTCAAGAGTCTTCTCCAGCACCACAGTTCAAATGCATCAGTTCTTCACCAGTCAGTTTTCTTTATGGTCCAACTGTCACATCCATACATGACCCCTGAAAAGCCATAACTTTGACTATACACACCTTTATTGCCAAAGTGATGTCACTGCTTTTCAATTCACTGTCTAGGTTTGTCATAGCTTTTCTTCCAAGGAGCAAGCAGCTTTTAATTTCATGGCTGGGGTCACCATCCACAGTGACTTCAGAGCCCAAGAAAATGAAATCTGACATTGTTTCCACTTTTCCCCCATCTATTTGCCATGAAGTGATGGGACGGGATACCATGATCTTAGTTTTCTGAATGTTGAGTTTTAAGCCAGCATTTTCACTCTCCTCTTTCACCCTCATCAAGAGGCTTTTTAGTTCCTCTTCACTTTCTGCCATTAAAGTGATATTATCAGCATATCTGAGGTTGCTGATATTTCTCCCAGCAGTCTTAACTCCATCTTGTGAGTCATCCAGCCCAGCATTTCCTATGACGTACTCTGCATATAAGTTAAATAAGCAGGATGACAATATACAGCCTTGATGTACTCCTTTCGCAATTTTGAACCATTCCATTGTTCCAGGCCTGGTTCTAACTGTTGCTTCTTGTCATGCATACATGTTTCTCAGGAGGCAAGTAAGGTGGTCTGGTAGTCCCATCTCTTAAAGAATTTTCCACAGTTTGTTGTGATCCACATAGTCAAAGGCTTTAGCATACTCAATGAAACAGAAATAGATATATTTTTTTAATTCCCTTGCTTTTTCTATGATACAACAGATGCTGGCAATTTGATCTCTGGTTTTTCTGCCTTTTCTAAGTTCAGCTTGAACATCTGAAAGTTCTAAGTTCATGTACTATTGAAGCTTACCTTGGAGAATTTTGAGCATAATCTTGCTAGTGTGTGAGATGAGTGCAATTGTATGGTATTATGAACATTGTTTGGCATTGCCTTTATTTGAGATTGAAATGAAAAGTGATCTTTTCCAGTCTTGTGGCCACTGCTGAGTTTTCCAGATTTGCTGGCATATTCAGTGCAGCACTATAACAGCATCATCTTTTAGGATTTGAAATAGCTCAGCTGGAATTCCATCACCTCCACTAGCTTTATTGGTACTGATGCTTCTTAAGGCCCACTTGGCTTCACACTCCAGGATGTCTGCCTCTAGGTGAGTCACCACACCATCATGGTTATCTGGGTCATTAAGAGCTTTTTTGTACAGTTCTTCTGTGTATTCTTGCCATGTCTTCTTAAACTCTTCTGCTTCTGTTAGGTCCTTGCTGGTTTTGCCCTTTATTGTGCTTATATTTGCATGAAATATTCCCTTAGGGATCTCTAATTTTCTTAAAGAGATCTCTAGTCTTTCCCATCCTATTGCTTTCCTCTATTTCTTTGCATTGATCCTTTAAGAAGACTTGCTTCTATCTCCTTACATTCATATCTCTGCATATGAATATCTCTGGAACTCTGCCTTCAGTTGGCTATATCTTTCCCTTTCTCCTCTGCTTCTCACTTCTCTTCTTTTCTCAGTTATTTGTAAGACCTTCTGAGATAGCCACTTTGCCTGCTTGTGTTTCTTTCTTTTGGGGATGATTTTGGTCAGAACATCCTGTACGATGTGATGAACCTCCATCCATAGTTCTTTAGGCACTCTGTCTACCAGATCTAGTCCTTTGAATCTATACTATACTCCAATTATATAAAAAAGAAAGACTGTCCTGCTAAGGGAGAGAGACTGAACTCAACTCCATTGAAACCAAAAGTGGAGAGTTTTTAAGTGCTGGACTGACGTTGGTGATATGATGAAGCCATCTGTGATTGGTCTTTATCTAAATTGGGCTCCTCATTCCTCTACAGATACTGGCAGATAGGGGCCATATCTTCTTTTCTTTCTTTTTTTAAAAAAATTCTGGTAGAAACAGTTGAGTTGAGATTTCTTAACAAATTTTAAGTGCTCAGCACAGTGTCTCAAACTCTAGACACAGTGCTGAGTAGCAGCTCTCTAGAAATTACTTGGGCTTCCCTTGTGGCTCAGCTGGTAAAGAATCTGCCTGCAGGGCGGGAGACCTGGGTTCGATTCCTGGGTTGGGAAGATCCCCTGGGGAAGGGAAAGGCTACCCACTCCAGTATTCCGGCCTGGAGAATTCCATGGACCGTATAGCCCATGGGGTCGCAAACAGCCGGACACAGCTGAGCAGCTTTCACTCTCACGTCACATGTCGGAAAGGTTAGGCCCCCACAGGCCCCGACAGCCTCCATCCTCCTGTCCTGTTCCACGAGTTTACCATCCTTTGCTGCTGTTGTTTAGTCGCAAAGCTGTGCCTGATTCTTTTGTGACCCCATGGGCTATAGCCCGCCAGGCTCTCCTGTCCATAGGATTTCCTAGGCAAGAATACTGGGGTGGGTTGCCATTCGCTTCTGTAGGAGATCTTCCCAACCCAGAGATCAAACCTGGAGCCCCCTGCGCTGACAGGCAGTCTCTTTCCCTCTGACCGCCAGGAAGCCCTAGGATGCCTGTGAGAGCCGCTCTGCAGTATCGGGTCTCCTGTGAGCCTCAGCCTCTGTCTTCACGACTGCACTTCAGAGGGATGATGCCCAGGGCTTTGAGAAAGTCCTCCCTGCTGTAAACCCGCAAGAGGATGGGAGAAGGTGGGCGTCTCAAAGGGGCAGGGAGATGGGAGCAAGAGGATGGGAGAAGGTGGGCGTCTCAAAGGGGCAGAGAAAGATTTACAACCGCAAGTTTTCTCAAGTAAATGTTCCAAGAGAAGAGGGTCAGAGGGGCACTGTGGCCACAAAGAAGCCTGTCAAGAGGACAGTCAGCCCGGAGGGGAATGCTGACTGGCTGTGCCGGAAGGAGCGGGTGGGGTGGGTTCAGAGTCGCACTGAAATGCATTCACGCCCGTGTGTAAACAGCTAGCTGGTGGGCGGCGACTGCACGGCAGAGGGCACCCAGAGGGGAGGGGAGGGCAGGAGGGTGCTCGGGAGGGAGGGGCGCGTGTGCACACGCAGCTGGCTCACTCACTGCGCAGCAGGGGCGAGCACGACTGCGGACAGCGCTACGTTGCAATTTTTAAAAAGGTAACGCAGAAAAGAAGGAAGGGCAGCCGCGTTCACCCCCTCCTCTCGCCTCCGTCCTTTCTTTCTGTCCATTTCGAATCCCAACAACGTTGGTTATACCAGAATTAGGCCTTGTCAAAGGACAAGTCTACGGAATTTGTTTTTATCGCTGGTGGCCCGGGGTCTTCCCTCCTCGCGCGGGCTCCTCCAGCTGCGGTGGGCCAGGCTCCTCTCGCTGGTCCCCGCTGGCCGCTCGCTCTGGGGGCGCCTCGGTGTGGCGCACAGGCCCTGCAGGCCCGGGCTCGGGCGCTGCGGCTCGGGGGCTTTGTTGCTCCGAGGCGGGTAGCATCTTGCCAGACCAAGGATGGAATGCTGTCCCCTGCTTTGGCAGGTGGATTCCCATTCAGCACCATCGGAATCCTGGAGAATTTTTTATTTTTTCCCATTTTTATCGTGATATAGTTAACATGTAACACTGTGTAAGTGTAATGCAATGATTTGAAAAATGTATATGCTGGGAAAAGATCACCGCAGTAAGTTTAGTGAATATCCATCACCTCACATGCTTATAATTTTTTTCTTGCGATGAGAACTCTAAAGATCTACTCTCTTAGCAACTTTTAAATATCCAGTACTGTATTGTGAACTGTAACACCGTGCTGCATGTGACATCCCCAGAACTTGCTTATTTTGTAACTAGAAGCTGGTGCCTGTCGACCACCTTCACCCGTTTCTCTCATCCCTCAGCCCCCACCTCTGGCGGCCACCCATCTGTTCCGTTTCTATGGGTTCATTTCTTGAAGGTCTCATCTTAAAGGGTAGTTTTTAAAAGGTAAAATCATGATTTTCATACAGACATAAAAAGGTACGTGTGTTAAAGTTTTTATTGCGCTTAGTAATTAAATGAGGGAGCCAGGTAGATGGTAAAACTGATTCAAAGGGAACTAGGAATACCAGACGTTTATAGGCCCTGAAACGGGGCTGCAAGCGAGGGGACACTGGATTTACCTGCAGGGGCAGAAGGTCAGCTGGGCCTTTACCGGACGGGGGTTTGCGTTTCCCTGGTTAGTGATTATTCCATAATACTGCTAGCAGGTCTCTCCAGTCTCCAGAGTTGTAAATAACCCTCATGGAATTAGGTTACCCGTATGAGTTTGCTCAAGACATTACATTGCTCCCCGCTGAAGCGCTATTATTTTCCTGTAGTTCTTCACTATCATGACCTGTTTTTTTCTCTTCGTTCTTCTTAAGCACCTTTTCACACACATGTGCTGAGCACGAGCATGGGTCAGGAGTGCTGGAGAAGGGGGCAGGCCCGTGACGGGGGTCTTCTGCCCTCCTGGTGCTCAGCCAGGCTCAGACGTGCTCACGAGTAACTCAGTTTTGAGGAAGACTGCTGTCTGATCAACAGATAGGACCTAATGAAAGACTCTGGGCTCTTCTTAAAGTGATTCTTAGCCTTGGGACTAACCCAGAGGGGGTCCCAACAGGAGGTGGCAGCTTGTCAAAGGCTGGCTCCCCAAATATCGCCAGTGGAACTTGCTCATGAAACAGGCTGAATTAGCTGCTTACCCTGGTAAGAAGGAACACTCTCTCCCAACTCTGGCAAAGTCCCCGAGAGGGGAGGTAAAGGTCAGAGTGGATTCCTTAACACCCTGCTCCTGCCATCTTGAATGCCCTAATGATTCTGAGGAAAGGGCTCCATGTTTTCTGGTTTGCTCTGAGTCCTGCAAATGTTCTAGCCAGCCCCATGACTGTGTGTTGTGTTCCTGATTTGGCAAAATGTTATACGGTTACTGATGAAGGGTTTATTAAACTTTTCTGAGAGGAAAAGTGTGATAGAGACAGTCAATCAAGTGAATCGGGGCTTAGTTTGCAGAGTCAATCAAAGTCCACACAGCAGAGAATGCCTGGTGGAGGGCACATAGCGGTGGAGGGGACCCAAGCCACTCGTTAGGCTTACAAATGGCAGGTCCTTTGTCTAAGTTCTGTGTGCCAAGGGCAGTGCTGGGTCATAGGACGGAGTAAGCCAGATACCAAAGGACTTTGAACACTGAAAATAAGTGGCCAGGAGCCACTCTGGGCACCCTGGGGGAAACACAAGCTGACAGGGTGGGCAGCAGATTTTGGACAGCCACTCAAAAACGGGCTGAACTGGGATTTTGAAGGGTAATATTTTAGTTCAAGCATGGCAGAAGAAAGTACATGCAAATTCTATTCAATTCTGTCATTTTTATGCAAAAAGAACACAAATGGTTTTCACAGTTACTCTGGAGACAATGCTGATGGAGACCCCCTCAAGGGAGGAAGCCACAGGCTTGCTGGAGAGCTGGTTCAGAGTTGAAAGTATAAGAATTCGCCTCAAGAACCAGAGGGGAAAACTCGGAAGTAACGGCCATCCTGCAACATCCCAGTCGTCCCCTAAACCGCACCGGGGCTGGATGGGGAGACAAGCAGGTGCGGCAGGTATATCACTGAGCTGCTCGCTTGGTCTCCCCTCCCTTCATTTTCCTTTTCTGCTGATTTGTTTCCAGCAGCAACCAGGTGTTAAAGGATAATTTTCCCAAAAGGTAAAATCATGACTTCCATACAGATATAAAAATGAACACCTGCCAAAGATTTTACTTAACTCATTAACAAGAGAACCAGTAAGGTTTTACAGCTGCTTCAAAGGAGAATTCAAGGTACGATACTTTTATAGATTAGGAATCCTGAAATAAATTTACAAACAGGTGAAAAGTGAATTTTTCTACAGTGGGGAGAGGGACTTTCCTCTGCTCTGTGTTCACATGTGTGGACAAGAGCTTCTGTTTCTGCAGAGTTATAGAATAACCTCCAAGCTCCCTCTGTCCAGGGGATCCTCCAGGCAAGAACACTGAAGTGCGCTCCCACACCCTTCTCCAGGGGATCTTCCCAACTCAGGGGCTGAACCCAGTTCTCCCCCGGCGTTGCAGGCAGATGCTTTACAGTTTGAGCTACTGGGGAAGCCGCATAAAAATAACCTAATCGAAGAAAAAGTCTCATCTTCTCTGGTGGTCAAGCGGCTAAAACTCCACGCTCCCAAGGCAAAGGGCCCACATTCGACCCCTGGTCAGGGAAATGGGTCCCACACGCCCAACTAAGAGTCCACATGTGGCAGCTAAAGATCTCAGATGCCGCAACAAAGACCAGGCACAGCCAAATAACTAAAATGAATAAAAGTAAGTATTTTTAAAAAGGACCCACTCCCATAGAACAAAACAATCCCTGGAGAGGCTCCAGCGCTTCACTGAAACGACATCGAGTCATCTCTTTTACATATTCTGAGGTCTTTATTTTTCCATGCAAAGTGGTTTCTTGTGTCCCTTTGCCTCAGTGGAAGCTTATATTTCAGAGGATCAGAACCAACAATATTGCCATCTTCCTTTCTTCCATGCAGTAAAACATTAACTCTTGGAAGAGGCTCTACTTGAAGGCTGGGAAGAGTGGAGGAGAGCAAGAAGCAGTTCTGCAATGCTGCCAGGAAAGCAGGCTCTCCAGAACGCGGCAGCGGACCCTGTGGGGGTGGGCTGGGGGCAACTGGGTAACCGGAGCCCTGATGCCTGGGGGCCCAGAGACGGGGCGGGGCTTTGAGCCCTAATATCGACTGATGACCAGGATGGCTGTGAAATCCATCATCCAAACCAGCACATAAAGGGTTACCAGTGCACCAGGATAAACCCTCGTCACACCTCAGCCCCATTTTATGTGTCCCTGAAACTTGAGCTGAAAATGCCAGGCAACGTGCAAGCCCTGAAACGGAACTTCATGATAACAGCCCTCAGAGCGTGCTCGACAGACAGAAATGAAACTGCTTCCAGTAGGTGTTTGGGTTTTGTGCTGACAGACCTTCAATACTTCAAAGCAAGGAGTTAACTTGATTCTAAAAGAGTGATTTTTAAGGGATGATGTCATAGAAATAGGAGAAGTAGACTCTGTTCCTGGGGGTGGGTGTGAAGAGCTCTAAGTGGTTGAGCATTGCAGTCATCTTGGTTGGAGGAGTGTACATTTGAAGTGGACTCTCTGCAGTCCCCGGGGCATCTGCCTTACTGACGAGAAGCCTTTGGTAAGACCCAGAGGTAACACGCGCATGAATGGGTGGCCAGTTCCTTCCAGGATAAATTACAGTTTCCTGTTGTTTAAGGGATGCTTCTTGTTACGTTCCTAAGTTAGTTAATGTGTGTGTTAGTGACTCAGTTATGTCTGACTCTTGCGATCCCATGGACTGTAGCCCATCTGGCTCCTCTGTCCATGGAATTTTCCAGACAAGAATCCTAGAGTGGGTAGCCATTCCCTTCTCCAGGGGATCTTTCTGACCAGGGGTGGAATCCGGGTCTCCTGTACTGCAGACAGATTCTTTGTGTCTGAGCCAGAGGTCAGCCCATTTTGCTAAACCTCAGAATATAGCAGACCCAATAAACTGTCTTATTCACTGCTCAGCCTTCCTGTCGGTACCACCAGGCACACCCACGGTGTGCTGTGAAATCTAGGGCTGCTTAAAGCGAGCCTCCTGTGACTAAGGCTGCACCACCAGCTACTGCCGCTGTGCCCACTTCATAACAGGGGGCCTTGAGGGGGCAGACAAAACTCCCTCTGCTAGTATAGCAAGCACAACATTCGATTCAGACAGGTAATAATTCTTGTCTACTTGAATTGTGCAGAACTGAACTGAATAGTGCAGTGAAAACTGTCTGATGGGAAATGAAGATAGGGGCCATATCCCCAGCCATAGGCATCTAGTTCAGTTCAGTTCAGTCACTCAGTCGTATCCGACTCTTTGTGACCCCATGAATCGCAGCACGCCAGGCCTCCCTGTCCATCACCAACTCCCGGAGTTCACTCAGACTCACATCCATTGAGTCCATGATGCCATCCAGCCATCTCATCCTCTGTCGTCCCTCTTCTCCTCCTGCCCCCAATCCTTCCCAGCATCAGAGTCTTTTCCAAAGAGTCAACTCTTCGCATCAGTCGGCCCAAAGTACTGGAGTTTCAGCTTTGGCATCATTCCTTCCAAAGAAACCCCAGGGCTGATCTCCTTCAGAATGGACTGGTTGGATCTCCTTGCAGTCCAAGGGACTCTCAAGAGTCTTCTCCAACACCACAGTTCAAAAGCATCAATTCTTCAGTGCTCAGCCTTCTTCACAGTCCCACTCTCACATCCATACATGACCACTGGAAAAACCATAGCCTTGACTAGACGGACCTTTGTCGGCAAAGTGATGTCTCTGATTTTGAATATACTTTCTAGGTTGGTCATAACTTTTCTTCCAAGGAGTAAACATCTTTTAATTTCATGGCTGCAATCACCATCTGCAGTGATTTTGGAGCCCCCAAAAATAAAGTCTGACACTGTCTCTACTGTTTCCCCATCTATTTCCCATGAAGTGATGGGACCAGATGCCATGATCTTCATTTTCTGAATGTTGAATTTTAAGCCAACTTTTCTCTTTCCTCTTTCACTTTCATCAAGAGGCTCTTTAGTTCCTCTTCACTTTCTGCCATAAGGGTGGTATCATCTGCATATCTGAGGTTATTGATATTTCTCCTGGCAATCTTGCTTCCAGCTTGTGTTTCTTCCAGTCCAGCATTTCCCATGATGTACTCTGCATAGAAGTTAAATAAGCAGGGTGACAATATACAGCCTTGACGTACTCCTTTTCCTATTTGGAACCAGTCTGTTGTTCCATGTCCAGTTCTAACTGTTGCTTCCTGACCTGCATACAGATTTCTCAAGAGGCAGGTCAGGTGGTCTGGTATTTCCATCTCTTTCAGAATTTTCCACAGTTTACTGTGATCCACACAGTCAAAGGCTTTGGCATAGTCAATAAAGCAGAAGTAGATGTTTTTCTGGAACTCTCTTGCTTTTTCCATGATCCAGCAGATGATGGCAATTTGATTTCTGGTTCCTCTGCCTTTTCTAAAACCAGCTTGAACATCTGGAAGTTCACGGTTCACATATTGCTGAGGCCTGGCTTGGAGAATTTTGAGCATTACTTTACTAGCATGTGAGATGAGTGCAATTGTGCAGTAGTTTGAGCATTTTTGGCATTGCCTTTTTTGAAATTGGAGTGAAAACTGACCTTATCCAGTCTTGTGGCCACTGCTGAGTTTTCCAAATTTGCTGGCATATTGAGAGTAGCACTTTCACAGCATCATCTTTCAGGATTTGAAACAGCTCAACTGGAATTCCATCTCCTCCACAGGCTAGGGCTGGGTTCTTATCAATGTGTGTTCCATGGATCCTTTTTAGACTGGGGAAGTCAAAGAATGCCATCTCAGAATAATAATTTTAAGTGCACACCATAGATTTACAAACAAAAGTCAATCATATTAAAATATAATTATAAAAATATTTAAATTGCCACATTTATAATATGCTGACATATTTACTTTACTAACACACTAAGAAATAAGACCCAGTAGTGGGTCTAATAACTATTAGAATTGAAAAACAGTGATGAGAGGGAGATGTGTTGAGGTGTCTGCAAGAACTTATGAACACAGAGATTCCACTGGGTGAGGGTTGTAGGTGCTTTTGCTCCACTGTGTTTCTAACTGAAGGGATGATAAATTTAAGTCAGTGATAATGCAAATGAAGATGTGGGTGTTTTTTGTTTGTTTTTGCCTCTGCGTGTATAGATTCCTTGGATTTGTCTTTGAACTCCTGAGGGCTTGTTATTGTTTAATCACTAAATCATGTCCAACTCTGCAGCCCCATGGACTGCAGCATGCCAGGCCTCCCCTGTGCCTCACTGTCTCCTGGGGTCTGCTCAAACTCATGTCCTTTAAGTCACTGATGCCATCCAACTATCTCATCCCTCTGTCGTCCCCTTCTCCTCCTACCTTCAGTCTTTCCCAGCATCAGGTCTTTTCCAAAGAGTTGGCTCTTCACATCAGATGGCCAAAGTACTGGAGCTTCAGCTTCAATATCAATCCTTCCAATGAATATTCAGGACTGATTTCCTTTAGGATGGACTGGTTGGATCTCCTTGCAGTCCAAGTGACTCTCAAGAGTCTTCTCCAACACCACAGTGCAAAAGCATCAATTCTTTGGTGCTCAGCCTTCTTTATGGTCCAGTGCTCACACGTATGGACCCACATTTTGAGAACTCCTCCTTTGGGGACACTGTTCCCCACCTCTGTTCTCATTGGATGTTAGCGACCACCTGTGAATTGACTTTTCCACAGTCCCAGGCAGGCTGATAATCCTGTTTTCAAGTCCTCTTTGGCTTGTGCGTAAACCTTCTGCAGTGTGGACTCTGAGCACGGGGAAGCTGCACCCGGAGCCCAGACGCCCTGCCTCTCCCGCTCCTCCTCCAGGGCCCTCAGTCCCTTCCTGGGGGTCTGGAGCCTTTATCCACTGTCCCCTTATGGCACAGCGCCCTGGAGTATGTCATTTTAACATCTCGGCTGATACTGAGCTGTCCCCACTCTGTCTGTAAAGCAGCCTATTGGTTGCGGATTGCATGGCAGTACTGAGATTCCATAGGAGAGGCGTCCAGGCAGCGGAGGCCACAGCGGCGGCGGTGCCCAGGAGAACCCAAAACAGAGGAGGCCACAGCACCCGGCCCGAGTGCGGTGACTCTCTGATTAATTAGTTGCTGCATGGTTTTTGCTGTGCTGGGTCTTTGTTGCCTTGCGGGCTTTCCCTCCGTTTGCAGCCAGCGGGGAGCTGCTCTTGAGCTGGGGTGTGGGTCTCTTGTTGCAGTGGCGTCTCTTGGTGCTGAGCCCAAGCTCTGGAGCACGGGGAGCCGTGGCTCCTGGGCGCTCTGGAGCACAGGCCTCACAGCTGGGGCTGACTGGCTTGGATTCTCCGCAGCGCGTGGGATCTTCCCGGACCAGGGGCCACACCCGTGTCTCCTGCGTTGGCAGCAGGATCTTTACCACTGAGCCACCAGGGGAGCCCTGCTTGCTTCGTCCTTGAGAAACCTGTGGTCCATCTCTGGGGCTTCTCATCATCTTCTGAGGCCTCGTGTGCACGTGCATTTTGAGGAGCTTGCCTCCTAGAGCTCTCAGACCGAGATCCAGTTTCTCTGCTCTGGCCCGGATCCTCTCTCAGTTTGCCTGGGACGGCCTTGAATAGTGCCGGTTCCGCTTCTTCACTATGCGCGAGAGCCCCTCCCCTGTCAGAGCGATCCCAGTCTGAGTGGCGGACGGCGCGGCCATCGCCCCCTGCCTGCTGCGGGCCGCTCAGCTGGCCCCTTCCGGGACTAAGACGCCCGCTTCCCCAGGGGCCTGGAGTGGACAGCCTCTGGCTCTCAGTGAGCTCTTACCTGGAAATTGCCTTCAGGTGAAGAGCATCCCTTTGGACACCTCGTGATCCTCCCCTTTCGAGGGCTAGCTGGTCAATGAAGGGACGAGGGTTGGCTTAAGGTCTGGCTTCATTTGCAAGGGGGGAGGGGGCAGGGCACGGGCAGGGCACAACCTTCTAAAGAATGGCACAGCTATAGGACGTGGTAAAGACCGGTTAGAACCACCTGGGTCCAAGATGATGAAAGGTTCAACTTCCAGCAGACCTTGAGCCTCATTATACTTTCATTGTAATACATCAGCACATTCAGTGACATACCCACCCACCAGCGCCATGACAGTTTTGAGGCTAACCGTGAAATGCCAAGAAGAGGCTGGTGGCCCAATTCCTGGAAGGGCCTATGTGGCCCTTCCCCAAATAACTGGAATAGCCCTTCCCCTCACCTCATTAACCTATGAAATTACCCAGCCTGTAAAAACTGGCCCAGCTGAATTTCAAGGCTCGCTCTCTTGCCTTCTGAGATGGACCGCTCTGTCTGTGGAGTGTTGCTCTCTACATCAGTGCACTCTCTATCACGCCATCTCCAGACTCTTTCTCAGTGAAGCCAAAACCTCAGATTTCCCGGGAACACAGTGACCGAAGGGCCCCACCTCTGCTGGGGAGTCCCAGGCCAGCTCAGCACCTGTCTGGCCCTGCTGCAGCCGCCCTGCAGCCCAGCTTCTCCCAGGGCTCCTACACATCTCCGCAGGGTGTTGCCCTCGGGGACGTCCCGCAGGCAGAGCTCCACCCAGGGGCTGTTTCTCCATGCCCCTGGCGGTTCTGGGCCCTGGTCCCTGACCACCACTGTGACCTTATCTGGCCTTTCGGCCTTTCTCGCATCCTGATGGCCTTGCCTCCTATGGCGTCCACTGTTCCTTCTGCTGCTCGTCTTCTCCTGTCCCCAGATTGTCCATGTCAAGCTCCTTCTCGTCCTTCTCGAATCTCTTCTCCTCAATGAGGCCTTTTCTTCCCCCGAGACTATGCAAACGGTCGCTTTCCCCAAAGCCTTTCTCTGCCGCATTCCTTTAATTTCCTCCATGGACCCATCGCTAACTGGAACGACCTTGTTCATTTACTTGCTTTCTTACTGATGGTCTCTAGAATGTTTGAGGGATGAATCTCATTTGTCTTTTCACCCTGAATCTTCAGTATCCAGAAAGCTCCACGTATGGCATGAACTCCACTAACCTGTATGTCTATGGTGCCCATCGACTTACAGAAGTGTGTCTGCAGAGCAGCGCTGCCGTCGCCCAGTCACCCCAGATTCAGCACTGCAGTATCCAGGCAGCTGGCCTCAGACCGGGGTCTCATCTGTGTTACTTCATGAAACGCCTCCCTCTGCCTAGAAACCCTCCCATTTCTCTTGGGAATAAATCATGTGTTTAAGCTCTATAATCCTGTTTCCTCATCTGTAATGGACTGGTTTAAGAAGTAAATGGAATATTTCCCCCCTTAGTGTAGGATTTGACCTCTGGCAACTTGTCTGTTATTATTAGGGCCGTCCTGCCTGTGTGCCTGCTCAGCGCTATCTGACTCCGTGTGACCCCGTGGACTGTAGCCCACCAGGCTCCTCTGTGCATGGGATTCTCCAGGCAAGAATAGTGGACAAGGTTGCCATTTCTTCCTCCTTGGGATCTTCCTGACCCAGGGGTGGAATCCATGTCTCCTGTGTCTCCTGCATTGGCAGGCAGATTCTTACCATTGAGCCACATGGGAAGCTCATTGCTATTAACAGTGATTCTCAATAATAAAATTAATAGTTATTCTTTTTCATTTTATTACTTCATTATATTTTATATATATAATATTTTTTTCTTTTATGTGGGATCTTAGTTCCCTGACCAGGGGATCAAACCCATGCTTCCTGAATTGGAAGGCAGAGTATTAACTATTGGGCCACCAGAAAATTCCCTACCATAGAATGTTTTTGACTAGGCTTCTTATCATTATAAATACAGAATCACGAGATCTTAGATTAAAGGTTTAGAAAATGTAAACAACATGAAGACAGGCCCAGTGGCCTTAGCCCCAACCTCAGCTCTGAGCTCCTGTGCCTGACCAAGGCTTAGAGCAGTAGTAGGCCTAAGGGAGTTGCTTTGTGCGTGTGCACTGAGTGCCTTACCCCTCCCTCTGCTGAGTGAGCACTCAGACTCTGTCTGCGCCCCAGTGATGCAGAATTCGTTCTTTTCAGAGTGGTCTCTCCACTATTTATTTATTCATCTATTTATTCTGAATATTTGAAATATCCATCTAGGATATCTCCAATTTACTGGCATCTTAGTCTAATAATCTTCAATAGTAAACAATCTTAATCGTTCTTGTAAACACATAATCTGTTGATTTGCTGTGGGCTTCCCTGCCTGTGGGGAGTGGGGACTGCCCCTCACTGCAGGGGCTCAGGCCTGGCTGTGATGGCTCCTGTGTTTCAGAGCCCGGTCTGCAGGCGTCTGGCCTTCAGCTGGTGCAGCTCGCAGGCTCCAGGGCGCTGGCTCAGCAGTTGTGGCTCCAGGCTCAGCTGCTCTGGGGCACGCGGAATCTCCCTGGACCAGGGACCAAACCCGTGTCCATGCACTGGTAGTCAGATTCTTACCAACTGCACCAACAGGGAAATCTCGACAATAAATCATCTTAGAGTTCTAGAGTGATGAATAGAAGGGGGCCTTCCTTATGGTTTCACTTAATGACGAAGTTTAGCTCCAAAAGAGAGGATCCATTCCCACCCCACCCATGAATTTGTTTTTTTTTTTAAAGTGAACTGAATTTTTTGAGAAATCACAGCAATTCAAATTCTTATTCTAGTTGCTGTTGCATTAGGTAGAGTATCTCCCTATGAATGCCAAGAAAGTATTCTTAGCACTGGAATTTAGATGTAAAATCATGAGGGTCATTTCCTGGCTTTTCTCTAATCTGGAAGGAGGACAACTGACAGAGGTTTAAGGAGGATTCTTTGTCCAATTAGTCTTCAACATGAAAGATTATTACATCTTCCTTTTATCTGAGAAATGGCCTCAAACAGGAATCTTCTCCGGTGCTGGAGAAATTCTTGCTGACACACTCAGAAAGGCTAGGCAAGCAACTTACTGGCATAATTGGCAAAGGATGTTACATCTCATCCCACTTAATATAATTAAATCTGATTATATATAATTACTCCCTTCCATGGAAGAGTTTCCTTGAAAGGTTAAACACATTGATGGCTGGGAGTGGAGATTTCACTTTCCCACATTGACCATAGGTAGAAATAAAAATCTGTTGAACCCCTGTATCCAACATATTTATTCAAATATATATTTCCTTTCCCTCCTCAAATGCATTTACCTTCTCACCAAAGAACTATAATCAAGATTAATGGGTCCCAAAACAGAAGCACATTTTCCTGTAAAACCCCACATTCTATCTTTGGGTTTCCCTGGTAGCTCAGATGGTAAAGAGCCTGTCTGCAATGCAGGAGGTTTGAGTTCCATCTCTGGTCAGGAAGATGCCCAGGAGAAGGATACGGCCACCCACTCCAGTGCTCTTGCCTGGAGAATCCCAGGAACACGGGAGCCTGGTGGGCTCTAGCCCGTGCCGCCACAGCGTGGGACAGGACTGAGCGACCAACACGTCCACTTTCTCTGTTACTTTTATCTTCCTATTCTCTTAACATGTAAATTCACTTGATTCTAATACATAACAAGAGGTGACTAAACTCTGAAAAACTCTGGCATTGAAATCTAGTGGGTAAAGTAAGCAAAAGGGGGAAATAGCAGAGCAACAATTAAGCTATCAAAACAATGTTTTCCTGACTTCCCACCATCCTTTCCCCTGTTTCTCCTCCTTTAATCTCAGATGTGTCTGCTTTCCTGACTGTGAAGCAGGTGCAGTCATTTTTAAGCTCTTGAGCAAGAGCTGCCCATCACAGAGAAAAGCCTGCGTCCTCACAGGGGCTCAGGGTCCATTCATCCTCTGGCTTTCTTTCCCTCCGGCTTTTGTTTTAACTCCCTGCATCCCGAGTCCTTCTCTGTGATCCTATGACATGCCAGTCAGCTTCCTATAAACAGCCTTTGCTTGGGACTTCCCTGGTGCTCCAGCGGTTGAGAATCTGCCTTCCAAGCAGGGGATGTGGCTTAATCACTTGTCGGGGAACTAAGATCCCACACGTTGCGGGACAACAAGTCCCCCTCGCCGCACAAGGGCGCTGCCTTATTCTTCCCGAGGTGCTTCGTCTGCGCGGCTCCTCCTCCGTCCGCGCAGCAGCTCCTCCGCCGGCGCGGCTCCTCCCTCCGCCGGCGCGGCTCCTCCCTCCGCCGGCGCGGCTCCTCCCCTCCGCCGGCGCGGCTCCTCCTCCTCCGCCGGCGCGGCTCCTCCCCTCCGCCGGCGCGGCTCCTCCCCTCCGCCGGCGCGCTCCTCCTCCGCCGGCGCGGCTCCTCCTCCGCCGGCGCGGCTCCTCCCTCCCGCCCGCGCGGCTCCTCCCCTCCGCCCGCGCGCGGCTCCTCCCTCCGCCCGCGCGGCTCCTCCCCTCCGCCCGCGCGGCTCCTCCTCCGCCGGCGCAGTTTCTCCTCTTCGGTCACTCTGCTGTGTTTTCTGTCTCCTCCCAGGAAAAAGGAAGCAGGTGGACCGTTGCTGCTTCTGTCCGCACTCACAGCTGATCGGTTCAGCTCAGCTCAGTTGCTCAGTCGTGTCGGACTTTCCGATCGACCCCATGAACCGCTTGACAGCACCCTAGATTATCTTGTAATTATTATGTTCTGAGAAATCCACGCAAAGCAGAAACAAGTTCATATTCAGGCTTATTGATGATTACCTCTCCCACCATCATCATGAGATTAATTTTTAACTCCACAATAAGCCATAACATAAGCAAAATAAATAACTGGAAAATAACTTTTAGTAAAATTCTTAATAAAATACATACCTTCTTAACAAAATTAAGGCAAAGCACTGCCCTTGATTTATATGCTAATTGCATTCCTGGAAACTTCACTATTATTAAAAATTATCCCCAGATTCGTCATTTCTATATGTCTAGTGTTGTTGCTGTTTAGCTGCTAAGTTGCATCTAACTTCTTAGGACTATCTAACCCTTTGGACTGTAGCTCACCAGGCTCCTCTGTCCGTGGGATTTCCCAGGCAAGAGTACCGGAGTGGACTGCCATTTCCTTCTGCAGGGGATCTTCCTGACCCAGGGATCAATCCTGCGTCTCCTGTGTTGGTGGGTGGATTCTGGAATCTTTGCCACTGAGCCAGCACAGGGGCCCATATAGTCAACGGGGGTCTTTCAAAGGTCATGTGGATATGAAACGTGTTTTTTTTTTCTTTTCTCGGTCAGGACGGTCCAGTGTTTCAGAGAATCTCTAGTATCCTTGGCCAACCCACCAAATACTAATATTGCCTCTGCTGCTGCCGCCAAGTCACTTTAGTCATGTCTGACTCTTCACGACCCCGTGGACTGCAGCCCACCAGGGTCCGCCACCCATGGGACTTTCCAGGCAAGAGTACTGGAGTGGGGCGCCATCGCCTAGATACTGCAATAAAGGCGCCCCCACCAGATTTCCAAAATGCCCACCTCCAGAAGATGGCACTGCGTTTACTGCAGCCAGTACTCTAAGGAATCTGGGTGGAGTGTTCCTTCCCTGACTTGGGGGCCAAGGGCCCTTCTGAGCAAAAGCACAATAGTTACCATCTTGTGCTTTCTCCCAAAGGCATAGGCTGTGAGGAAGCTCAGTTCTTGCCCTCTGTAACTGACGCAGGGTGAGATGAATGTTCACCCGTGTGCAGACATATTAATGGAATCACCGGTGCTTTTCCTGATGACCATGTAGGCTTTATGAGTGTGGTTTTCTCCACGTGGAATTTAGAGAGGAAAAAAAAAGGAGAAAAGGCAAAAGCAATCTTCTTTTGCTACATATATCTTAGCCCCATTATGTGTGAAAGTACTAAATTTACAGGAAGGTCTAAGTAACCGCAAACAAGATGAGGAAAATTTACTCCTAACAGGCAAGGTATAATCTCCCTAAAAGGGGCCTTGAAGTAGACAGACTCAGCTGTACATTTAAGTTATTTTGCTGTCAGGGGAACCGGAGGGGAGATTAGCGGGCAAATGCCAACCTGAAATGCACACACAGCCGCGCATGCAAATACCTAGGGCGCAGTTTTGTTTTGGTTAAGTGGAAGACCTTCATCCTTTTTGCAAAGTTTTAGCTCCTGGTAATAAACAAGTTTCTTTCTTAATGATCAGATTCTCCTTCTTTAGTCTTTCCATTTTTTTAGCTTGCCCCCCCTCCCCCGACCATTCTTGGCTGTTGAATCCCTGTTTCTCAGGAGGGCTGAAGATGAATGATATTCTACAACTGTGACAGGCTATTCCTGCTGGCTGCCCCAGACTCTTCATCTGTAATAGAGGGAAGAAAGTTTGAACGAGACTCTTTAATGGCTCTTCCAACCTGAGAGCTTAGGTTTCAGGGACCTTAAATCTAGCTGAATGACCCTGTATTTAATAGCAAGGATATGCTTCTAATAAGTGGGTAAAGTGACTGAGTTTTCCAGCAGGAAGTTAGGTGGCGGCCCCGCCCCCCCCACGTTCAAGTGTCTCCTCTGTCATGCTTTGTTTGTCTCAGTTTAGTCTCTCATCTCTGCGGCGCATAATCTGGGTTAGAATCACAGGTGGCTTCCTCAGTAGCTGGGTGACCTTGAGGCAGTTACTGAGCATCTCAGAGCCTCAGTTTCTTCAAGCATGAAACAGAGATAATTTTGGTTTCTATAGAGATCATAGGAGAAGTAAATACCTCTGCACGTATTAGCTGGTCACCATCATCCCCAGCTTATGGTAGGGCTCAGCATCATGACTTAAAAATGTATATATTTTTTTAAAAATTAAGAATTTATTCATTTATTATTTTTGGCTGTGCTGGGCCTCTGCTGCTGTGTGTGGGCTTTCTCTAGCTGCGGGAGTGGAGGCTACTCTCCTGACGTGGTGCTCAGGCTCGGGGGCATGAACTGCAGTAGGCCCGGGGCATGTGGGGTCTTCCTGGACTAGGGACCGTTGTATCCCCTGTGTTGGCAGGCGGATTCTCAACCGCTGGAGCCCCAGGAAGCCTTTCACTTGCTCTATGCATCCCCAGTTCTCAGCATGTGGGGACATGCTTTCAAACTGCAGTGAACTGAATAAGGTCACCTCCATCCTGACCATTTCTCCAAACTCACTGTCTCCTATTGCTAGGGCTTGCTGTAAACTGTCTCCAATCTTTCAGAGATTTGGATTTCTAATGAATTTCTGAAATCATATTGAATCTGGCAGTGCCTGCCCCCCGCCCCCGAAATACGAGGGAGTATTTTCCCAGCCTGTCCTTTGCGGCTCTGCGGTGGTTCTGCCCACACATTCCAGGAGTTACCCCCACGTGACAGCTTCACAGCACAGTCGTTCCACTCCGTCCATAACCTTGAGAGAGGGGCGCTCAGGGGTCTCATTAAAGGTAACAAATGAATGTCCGAGTCTTTCCATTCACCTCAAATATATGGACTTTTTAACGCTGGGAGGATTTTACGTTTCCATTACAGAAATGATGTGTTGTGGGCTTCAGTTTTCCCTAAATTGAACGAGTTCTGCCATATCCTTCAAATGCTAAGGGCTGCTCTCTCCCTTCCCAGAACAAGTACATTCATACTTCCAGGAATTTCAAACGTGAATCTGCAGCAGCAGGCCAACACTGGAGCTATGGTCTGTTTTGTGCACCCTCAAGATTCATATCTTGAAACCAAACCCCTTCTGGATGGTATCATAAGGGTGGAGCACCCCATCAGTGCCATTTACAAAGGCGATGCTGGAGAACTCCCACCCCCTCTGCCATGTGAGGACACTGCAAAGAGATGGTAGCCTGTGAAGCAGGAAGCAGGCACCACGAGCCTCCACGACTGCCATGCCTTGCTCTTGGGCTTCCCAGCCTTGGAATGCACAAACATTTGTTGTTATAGCCATCTGGTCTACCGTGTGCTATTACAGCACCCAGGATGGACGAAGGCAGCCAGGACAGAGGCAATGTGACGTGGCCTTAGGTGCAGAACCCAAGAGGTCACCGAGAAACCTAGTAATCCAGATAAATCATCCTTTATTTTATAAGATATGTTTATTTACTTATGGCTGTGCCGGGTCTTGGCTGCAGCCCGTGAATTCACACTTGTGGCATGTGGGATCTGGTTCCCCGGCCAGGGATCAGACTGGGCCCCCTGCCTTGGGAACACAGAATCTTAGCCACTGGACCACTACGGAAGTCCCCAGATAAACATTTTAATGCAATAGTTTTAAAAGTCAAAATTAATTTAAAATCCCATGATGGAACTTCCCTAATGGTACAGTGGATAAGAATTCACCTGCCAATGCCGTGGACACGGGTTGGATCCCTGGCCCAGGAGGCCCCCACACGCTGTGGGATACCTGAGCCCGTGCACCACAACGGCTAGCACCCGCAGGCCCGGGCCTAGCAGCGGGAGGAGCCACTGCGACGGGGAGCCCTCGTGCTGGGACGCAGAGCAGCCCCACTCGCTGCGACGAGAGAAAGCTCACGCAGCAGTGAAGATCCAGTGCAAAAAAAAAAAAAAATCCCATGATGAATGAAAAATCAAAATTTTAAAGAAAGATTGGGTCAAGAGTAGTGTTAAGGTGAGCCATGAGTTAAAGGAATTAATAAGAGTAATTGTGCACTGAAACGTTATATTTTGTTTATCATGGATGCTTTGGTATTAGCTTTGACTGAAAAATACTACATTATAGTGTGGTGTACCCGGATAGCTAAATGCTCTGGCATTCTGTCTTCCACCCTTAGATTTTGTGTCCAAGCTCATATTTCTCTTCTCATGTTAGTCTTTGCCCTAAAAGAGACGGTCATCCATTCCTCTTTACTCTGTGTTCAGGAAATTTCCTTCGCTTGTTTTTTGACCAAAACAAACAAACAAACAAAAACTACAGGAATCATTCTTAAGTCTTGGTCAAAGATAAGTGGCAGAAGTATTTGGCGCATGGACCACAGTCATTGGCTGACCTCTGCTCTAGGCCAAAGCCAGACTACCCAGCTCTCATGAGTGTCATGAGACAATCCAAGAATGTCTTTCAACAAAATGATTCAAAGTATCTTCTAGAAGGTAATTTTAAAATGTGAGTTTCTTAGATGAGTGTCATGATTTTTATAAAGAGATGTAGAGAGAGTGGATTAAGAGAACCACAGATTTGTTGTTCTAAACAGCCAAGTTACATTAGGCGCCCCCTCTAAACCTCCTCATGTGGTGTGATTATCTGTGCTGAGCATTTAACCTGCCTGTAGCTAGTCCGCTTTCTCGTCTGGGCTGGCAGTTTGTGATGGCAGAGCTTCTGTCCATCTTGTACTCTTGTCCCCCTGGACAAATTTGGTGCAGAGCAAGGTTCTGATGACTATTTGATGAATGCATAAACACATATTTACATCCCAAGAAATAAAGCAGAAATTTCCGTATTTCAGGCTCACCGACAAATACTATGTTTGTCAACACAAGCATGGTTTTGCAGAAATTTATGGAGACATTAATCCACTAGGAAAAATAACATTGTTTCATTCTTCAGAGGAAAGATAGTCCAACATCAACAGACAGCAGCAAAATACTCTTTTGTTTGATGGAAGTTAGTAACTACTTGCCATAAAATCAAAAATAAAAAGACTTAAATGGGTATATCTTGCTTTTAAATGGATAAAATAAAGTATTTCCATACTTTCTGAATAAACCAAGAATCTCAAAGTCTAAATTTACTAATGAGCTGTTTTTTTACGTGAATCAGTCACTTTGTTAACATAAGGAAAGATCCTGGGCCAGATAATTCAACTTTAAGATCGACGTTATTCAATTATTTAGTAATAAATCCTCCTAGCGCAGCATTATACAAGCCCTGTGCCTTTAAAAACATAGGATTGGAGGGAGATGAGATGGCAACTTTTTGATCAGATGAGACTATGGGGGAGGTGATAAATTTCTGTAGATGAGAGACTCCTTCTGACTCTTTCCAGAAATCCAGCAACACTGAATGCCACTTAGAAACGATGCTAGTATTTTGTCTATACATTAAAGGCTAAATTGCAAAGTATTTGGCATCTTTTCAGTGCAAAAGCCATCTCATGGAATCCTCAAATTCTAAAGTCAGTACAGAAGGCAGAAACCATCTGCAGGGTGAACTAGCTGTGAAAAGCTCTTAGGAGGTCATCCTATTGGAAACTGACATCCATTAGGTCAGTGATGCAGTCTGGCCACTTTTGCTCTTGGGTATGAAGAGATCTCTGTTTTTCTGTGTAAGCATCCCAAGAAGCAATTGCCTTGTGTTTTTAGGCAAGGCTGTAGAAAAGGGAATTCTGCTTCATTAAGCCCTGGCGAGTCTGATGGTTATACTGCAGAAGGCAATGGAGAAGGGAGATGGAGAAAGAAACAGAAAATCTGAGTTTCCTACATCATTCTTACTCTGGAATAATTTACTCACTGGTTGCATGGAGGGAGTGGTTGCTTGCACTGTTGCAGGCATTTCTGACGCTCTGTGAATTGACTTCCCACTCAACCACCTTGCTGGATTAATTAACTCCCATGTTCCTTCTGGAAAGCATCCTGACTCCTGCCTCCACGCTGAAGACTCTGGGCTTCAGAGTCTTCTAGAGAAGACTCTAGACTAATCTCTAGTTTTCCCGTACACTTCCATTAAAGCTTAGTGCTTGCCAAGTGTTCACTTTGTTGTCTTAAATCTGTTCATGGTAATTGTACTTGCTATTATAATTATACCATTTAATTAAGTATTATAAAAATTGTAAGTGTGAAAAGAGAATCATCTCTATGAAAACTAAATTGAACACCTTGGAAAAAAATGATAAAGGCAATCAGCTAAAAGATGCTATCAAATTAGGTATGAGGGAGGCAAATGTTAAGACAGTGAAAATATCACACAAATCTAGTCTGAATTCAAGTACAGTAAGAGTCTTCTGAGGCTGCAGCATTTTCAAGAAACTGCTGTTCATCTAGCTAAGTTCCGTAGGTAGCATAGGATTGGTTAGCCTGCGGTTGTCAGCATCTGCACTGGAAGAAGAAAGGTGCGAATGCTCAGAGACCATTCCCTGAGCTCCCAGAGCAGCCACGCTGGAGGGCGCTGAGGCTGCCCTTGGTACCGGAGGTAATGCGAACGGCACCCTCAGAGTTGGGCAGTGTGCAGGCTGAGCAGCTGTAGATGGTGCTCCTGCTGATGATTGCCAAAGGGGCTTTTCTCTCTCAAAATCAAAACCGCCTCATTAATCAATCATAAGTACCTAGTCCTGGAGAGTATGTAGCAAAGCAGATACTCCCAGACATGACTGGTGGGAGTGAAAGTTGTTCAGCTCTTGAGGAGGGCAGTTCTATCAGAAATTATACACCATATGCACTTTGAGCAGGACTTTCTTCTTCTAGGAGGTTACTTTTTTGTTAACTGGTTTTACTTTTGGCCGCGCTGGGCCTCTGTTGCTCCCTGTGGGCTCTCCCTCGCTGTGCCCGTGGGGGCTCCGTGCTCGCTGTGCCTGTGGGGGCTCCGCACTCGCTGTGCCTGTGGGGGCTCCGTGCTCGCCGTGGTGCGCGTGCTTCTCGCCGCCTCGCACGTTGGCCATCACAGGCTCAGGAGTCTGCAGCTCTCAGTGGCTGCTACACTGGGCCCAGCAGCTGTGGCTCACAGGCTTAGCCGCCTCGTGGCATGTGGCATGCCCAGGCCAGGGACTGAGACCAGAGTCCTTCACACTGCAAGGGCAATTACTGACCAGTGGACCCCCAGGGAAGCCCTCAGCTCAGTTCAGTTCAGTTGCTCAGCCATGTCCAACTCTTTGCGACCCCATGAATCACAGCATGCCAGGCCTCCCTGTCCATCACCAACTCCAGAGTTCACCCAAACTCATGTGCATTGAGTCAGTGATGCCATCCAGCCATCTCATCCTCTGTCGTCCCCTTCTCCTCTTGCCCTCAATCCCTCCCAGCCTCAGGGTCTTTCCCAGTGAGTCAACTCTTCGCATGAGGTGGCCAAAGTACTGGAGTTTCAGCTTCAGCATCATTCCTTCCAATGAACACCCAGGACTGATCTCCTTTAGGATGGACTGGTTGGATCTCCTTGCAGTCCAAGGGACTCTCAAGAGTCTTCTCCAACACCACAGTTCAAAAGCATCAATTCTTCCCTAGTTGGTTAGTTTTTATGAAATTCTTGTGGCTTCCCTGGTGGTCCAGTAGTGAAGACTGCACACTTTCCCTGCAAGGGGCACAGGTTTGATTCCTGGTTGAGGAACTAAGATCCTGCTAGCTGAGTATCAGGGCCAAAAAGAAAAAGAAAAAAAAAACAAACCAGCAATTCTCATTTATGTACATGGAGATACATGTTAAAATGTGTCCACTTTAGCAGTGGAGGAAAATCTAAATGCCCCCTTCCTCCATTCCTGTTATTTGAGCACAACCAAAATAATGTGGCTTATGGAAATTCAGGCTGGAAGAGACACACAATGACCCTGAACTCAGGGAGCATGCCTTCCTGTGAGGTCTCAGGTAAACAGCCAAGAAATGCACAAATAAATATGTATCATGATATTGAAAAGTCAATAAGGCCATGGAGACATTATTTATGATTCATTATGGAGTGCTATTAAGCCATAACGTAAGTCTGAGTGAACTCTGAGAGATGGTAATGAACAGGGAGGCCTGGCGTGCTGCGATTCATGGGGTCGCTGAGAGTCAGACACGACTAAGCGACTGAACTGAACTGATGGAGTGCTATTAAGCCATAAGAAAGAATGACATAACCAATTTTTAATGATAAAAAAATTATGTAAGCATTTTCAATTCTTTCCCGGAAAATAAATCACATGGCAGTGCAGTGTGAGTCATGAGGCCACAGCCGTGAGCAGCCTGTGTCCTTGGGCACGTATGTGTCTCTGACTGCTTGGAAGACATCCGAGTGTGTGCATCTGAACAGAAAGCAGCTGTCTGGGCTGGGGGTGAGTGTGCATGTGAGGTGGGGGGCGAGTGTGTATGTGAGGTGGGTGGGGACTGAGTGTGCATGTGAGGTGGGTGAGGAGTGAGGGCAGGGGAGGGTGGTCCTCTGTTTTGCCTTCGTGCACCTTCCTGTTCTACTTCGGTGTTTGAAAAGAAGAAATCTATGAGCACTCGTCAGTGCTTCTCTAAAGCTGGTAACTGAGTGGGGCAGTGAAGAAAGGTGCTGTCCTGATGCAGGGCTGAAAATCTAACCTTTATAGAAGGCAAGGTCAACAGCTTTAAAAGCTCAAGTTTTTGAAGCAACAATTTGACATCTAAGAATTTACCCTAGAGAAGTAACCCATCGTGTGGAGAAAGATTTAAGTAGAAGAATGTCCATTTCCAGGTTTTTTCCTTATAAACATTTAAAATTTTAAAAAGTGATGTCCACATAGGGAAATGATTAAATAAATCATAGCAGTTCTAAGGGATAGAATATTACAAAATTCAAAATCTTCTTTTGGGGACTGTGAACATAGACACACTCATGATATTGCAATTGGAGGCGGGGGGAATAGTGGAAAACAAAAACAGACACTTGGCATAATCCAATATTGTAACAAGAATAGAATCTGCCTGAGAGGAGGCACAGCAGCCACTCCAGGGTCCTTGCCTTTCAAATCCCAGGTACAGAGGAACCTGCAGGGTTACAGTCCATGGGGTCACAGAGGGTCAGGCACAACAGAAGTGGCTTAGCCAATGCAGGAGCACAAGACACACTGACTTGATCCCTGGGTTGAGAAGATCCCCTGGAGGAGGAAAATGGCAACCCACTCCAGTGTTCTTCCCTGAAAAATTCCATGAGCAAGAAGAGCCAGGTGGACTATAGTCCTTGGGGTCACAAATAATTGGACATGACTGAGCAGCTGAAAATACACCCACGTATCCACCTATGCATTTATGCATGAGTTTATGTATCTAGCTATCTTTCCTTTAATCCATCCATACACATAACAGAAAACTGGAATGAAAACCAAAGTCTTTGGGGTCTTTCCAGGTGGTGCAGTCATTGAGAGCCAACTTTCCAATGCAGGGGACGGGGGTTCAGTCCCTGGTGGCAGAGCTCTGATCCCATGTGGCAAGGGGCAGCTAAGCCTGTGAGCCTCAGCTTGAGAGCCTGGAGGCTCGGGGACCCAGAGCAACCAGAGATGCCACGTGCCGCAATGGAGATCCAAGCAGCCAGTAAATATATGAATAAATAAACAATGGAGATCCAAGCAGCCAGTAAACATGTAAATAAGTAACAAATAAATAAAAGCGAGTTGTTTAAACAGAAAAGAAAACCTCAAATTTTACAATGATAGCGTATAATCGTGTTCATTTTGAAATTAGTTTTGTAAAACTTTCTAGGTGTCCATGACACAGAGGTGTTATTTTTATGAACACCTGTATGGAGATACTAGTTACCATACTGCAAATATGAAACACAGCAAGAACCCGTGTGTGGCGACCGTTAGCATCATCTCCTTGCCTTTCAGTGTTGCCAGCTCCACAGATTACTAACCCTAAGGAAAATTGCTACTACGACAGCTACTCTGAATTATGTTTTAACCATATGAAATTGCAGTGTTCATAGGGGAAATGTTGGGGGATTTTATGTAGTTCAACATATTAGCCCTAGTATATTCTTCAATCCTAATGAAATTAGTCAGCCTCTCTAAACTCTCACTGATTCTTTTTTTTCCTAAAAATCAATTAATTGTTTAAATTGGAGGATAATTGCTTTACAATATTGTGTTGGTTTCTGCCACACAACAAAGTGCAGACGTCAAAACTTTACACATAGCCCCTCCATCCTGAGCCTCCTACCCTCCCCCCACCACCCCTCTAGTCATCACAGAGCACTGGGCTGAGCCCCCTCAGGCCAATATCACTGATGAACATAGATGCAAAAATCCTCAACAAAATTCTAGCAATCAGAATCCAACAACACATTAAAAAGATCATACACCTTGACCAAGTGGGCTTTATCCCAGGGATGCAAGGATTCTTCAATATCCACAGATCAATCAATGTAATTAACCACATTAACAAATTGGAAAATAAAAGCCATATGATTATCTCAATAGATGCAGAGAGGGCCTTTGACAAAATTCAACATCCATTTATGATAAAAACGCTCCAGAAAGCAGGAATAAAAGGAACACACCTCAACATAATAAAAGCTATATGTGACAAACCACAGCAAACATTATCCTCAATGGTGAAAAGTTGAAAGCATTTCCCCTAAAGTCAGGAACAAGACAAGGGTGCCCACTTTTACCACTACTATTCAACATGGTTCTGGAAGTTTTGGCCACAGCAATCAGAGAAGAAAAAGAAATAAAAGGAATCCAAATTGGAAAAGAAGAAGTAAAACTCTCACTGTTTGCAGATGACATGATCCTCTACATAGAAAACCCTAAAGACTCCACCAGAAAACTACTAGAGCTAATCAATGAGTATAGTAAAGTTGCAGGATATAAAATCAACACTCAGAAATCCCTTGCATTCCTATACACTAATAATGAGAAAGTAGAAAAAGAAATTAAGGAAACAATTCCATTCACCATCGCAACGAAAAGAATAAAATACTTAGGAATATATCTCCCTAAAGAAACTAAAGACCTATATATAGAAAACTATAAAACACTGATGAAAGAAATCAAAGAGGACACTAATAGATGGAGAAATATACCATGATCATGGGTCGGAAGAGTCAATATAGTGAAAATGAGTATACTACCCAGAGCAATCTATAGATTCAATGCAATCCCCATCAAGCTACCAGCGGTATTTTTCACAGAGCTAGAACAAATAATTTCAAGATTTGTATGGAAATACAAAAAAAATCTCGAATAGCCAAAGCAATCTTGAGAAAGAAGAACGGAGCTGGAGGAATCAACCTGCCTGACTTCAGGCTCTACTACAAAGCCACAGTCATCAAGACAGTATGGTACTGGCACAAAGACAAAAATATAGATCAATGGAACAAAATAGAAAGCCCAGAGATAAATCCACACACCTATGGACATCTTATCTTCGACAAAGGAGGCAAGAATATACAATGGAGTAAAGATAAACTCTTTAACAAGTGGTGCTGGGAAAACTGGTCAACCATTTGTAAAAGAATGAAACTAGATCACTTTCTAACACCACACACAAAAATAAACTCAAAATGGATTAAAGATCTAAACGTAAGACCAGAAACTATAAAACTCCTAGAGGAGAACATAGGCAAAACACTCTCCGACATAAATCACAGCAGGATCCTCCATGATTCACCTCCCAGAATACTGGAAATAAAAGCAAAAATAAACAAATGGGATCTAATTAAAATTAAAAGCTTTTCCACAACAAAGGAAACTATAAGTAGGGTGAAAAGACAGCCTTTTGAACGGGAGAAAACAATAGCAAATGAAGCAATGGACAAACAACTAATCTCAAAAATATACAAGCAACTTGTGCAGCTCAAGTCCAGAAAAATAAAAGATCCAATTAAAAAAATGGGCCAAAGAACTAGACATTTCTCTAGAGAAGACATACAGATGGCTAACAAACACATGAAAAGATGCTCAACATCACTCATTATCAGAGAAATGCAAATCAAGACCACAATGAGGTACCATTTTACCCCAGTCAGAATGGCTATGATCCAAAAGTCTGCAAGCAATAAATGCTGGAGAGGATGTGGAGAAAAGGGAACCCTCTTACACTGTTGGTGGGAATGCAAACTAGTACAGCCACTATGGAAAACAGTGCGGAGATTCCTTAAAAACTGCAAATAGAACTGCCTTATGACCCAGCAATCCCACTGCTGGGCATACACACCGAGGAAATCAGAATTGAAAGAGACACATGTACCCCAATGTTCATTGCAGCACTGTTTATAATAGCCAGGACATGGAAGCAACCTAGATGTCCATCAGCAGATGAATGGATAAGAAAGCAGTGGTACATATACACAATGGAGTACTACTCAGCCCTTAAAAAGAATAAATTTGAATCAGTTCTAATGAGATGGATGAAACTGGAGTCTATTATACGGAGTGAAGTAAGCCAGAAAGAAAAACACCAATACAGTGTACTAACACATATATATGGAATTTAGAAAGATGGTAATGATAATCCTGTATGCGAGATAGCAAAAGAGACACAGATGTATAGAATGGACTTTTGGACTCTGAGGGAGAGGGAGAGGGTGGGATGATGCGGGAGAATGGCATTGAAACATGTATACTATCATGTAAGAAACGAATCGCCAGTCTATGTTTGATACAGGATACAGGATGCTTGGGGCTGGTGCACTGGGATGATCTAGAGAGATGGTATGGGGTGGGAGGTGGGAGGGGGGTTCAGGATTGGGAACTCATGTACACCCATGGCAGATTCATGTCAATGTATGGCAAAACCAATACAGTATTGTAAAGTAAAATAAAGTAAAAATTAAAAAATAAAGGAAAAATAAAAATAAATTAATTGTTTAAATTGGAGGATAATTGCTTTACAATGTTGTGTTGGTTTCTGCCACACAACAAAGTGCAGAAGTCAAAACTTTACACATAGTCCCTCCCTCTTGAGCCTCCTACCCTCCCCCATCACCCCTCTAGTCATCGCTGAGCCCCCCGTGCTACACCGCAGCATCCCACGAGCCGTCTAGTTCACACACGTCACGTATACATGTCAACGCTGCTCTCCCAGACCGTCCCATCCCCTCCTTCCCCTGCTGTGTCCACAAATCCATTCTCTACTTCTTCTCTATCCCTGCCCTGCAAATTGGTTCATCAGCACCACTTCTCTAGATTCCGTATATATGTGTTAATACATGATATTTGTTTTTCTCTTTCTGGTTTCACTTTGGAGCTGGAAAAAGATACTGCATGCAAATGAAAATCAAAAGAAACCTGGAGTAGCAATACTCATAGCTCATTCTTTCTTGCAAAGAGCTGTTCTTTCTGGGAGGCTTTGCCATGAAGATGGTAGCATGCTTTGTCTTTGTGACATGGAAGGTCTCACTGGTCACACTAAAAAGAGCCCCAGGCTTGATGCTTTACTGTTTTGAAATTCTTAATGATTTTTGTACAATGGACCCCATGTTTTCATGGGCACCGGGCCCCACAAATTTTATCGTGATCCTAGACAGGAATGTTCTTGAGAACATGGGCTGTGATTTCAACTATGCATATAAAGAAGATAGTATTTTTGGAAGCCCTAAGGGAGCAGTCAAGTACAATTGCTCTCATTTTCTAAGTCGTAAGCCTAGGCATATTAACACCAGCCCCTGTGTCACTGGGGACATCTCAGGAGTCGTAATAGGCATCCATGTGTAGGAGGTAATGGAAGGCTTCACTGGGTTCTTCTAACTGTAAAAGAAAAAAAAAAACTGATAAAGTTACGCAACTGCCTAAGGTCCATACGGGGCACACGGAGCCCTCATCGGTGTTTCTGTAAGCTTCCCTTTCCCATTGGGAAGAAAAGGCATTCTCTTTGCTTGCTTTTGGAATGAAACTGGCAGGAAAGAGAACAGCTCCAACTTTTGTGTCTCCTCCGAATGCAGGACTTTCCGAGTGGTGCAGCTGGCAAAGAATAAGCCTGCCAGTGCAGGAGATGCCAGAGGCACAGGTTCCATCTCCACTCGAATGTTCTTGCCTGGGAAATCCCAGGGACAGAGGAGCCTGGCGGGCTACAGCCCATGGGGTTTGCCGAGAGTTGGGCATGACTGAGCGTGTGCTGCACCCAGAGACTATAATGCCTGCGGGGTTGGGTTCCTGCCTTATTGAAACTGTGTTCTCCTCCTAAAACCAACGTGATATTGTAAGTCAACTTGACTTTAGTTTTTAAAAAAGCAAAAATCTGTGTTCTCAGAAGCTACTCGGCTCTACTCTTTCGCCCTCTGGAATGAGACCCTTACTTCATGGAAGAAAGAGGAAGATGCAGAGGTTAGAACTTAAGGGTCAATTACACTTTCCCAGAGGCCTGCGTGTCAGGCCATTGCAGTTTGACCCATCACATTTTCCAAAGGCTTAGTTCTGGGCTGAGTTCTGTCCCTCACTCTAAGTTAATAAAAATTACATAAGAAATATTCTTAGTATGTACAAACCAGTCTATAAGTTTCATGACAATTTCCAACTCTCTGGTTGTAAGTCCAATCTTTCCTCTCCTAGGTGTCATGATGCAAGCCATTATTTTATTTGAATATGATTTACTATATTTTTTAAACGATTTTTAAAACCTTTGGTACTCTATGTGAAAAGTGACAGTGTTAGTCACTCATTCATGTCTGACTCTTTGCAACCCCATGGACTGTAGCTTGCCAGGCTCCTCTGTCCCTGGAATTTTCCAGGCAAGAACACTAGAGTGAGTAGCGGTTCCTTTCTCCAGGGCATCTGCCCAGCTCAGTGACTGAACCCTTGTCTCCTGCGTTGCATCTGAGCCACCAGAGAAGCCCGTTGGTGCTCTGTATCAGTTACTAGTTATTAGTAATACATTTCAAAACTGACTTCAACATACCAGATATCAGTATCATCACTGATTACTGCACACTCAGACACTTGATGAGAGAATCCTTTCCCCAAGTTTCGATATAATTTTTTAAAATAAATCAAACCAGAAACCATCTATCACCCCTCTCCAGGCATTACTTGAAGACTGACTTACATGCTAGACCAGTAAAACTCAAAATTCTTCATGAAACCATTCATATTAATGGCATTATATTTCCATCCGGAAAAGCACGGCCCCAGTATAATACCATCATGCTCTCCTGGTGTGTCCTGCTTGCTCTGACCCGAGTGCTCCTTCATGAACACGCACAGCCTCCTGAGGGCAGAACCCTGTCACGTTCCATGTTCCATGCCGGCTGTTCCAGTGCACAGCCGGCAGCGAGCAGGGTGCCTCGCAGGTAATAGATGCTTGTGAAACGTCACTGAGGAAAGGACACATCTCAGGATGGCCACACAGTGCATTTTTAAAAGAGGTTTTACTACGTGATTCATCCACTGCCATCATAATTGTGGATACTTCTGCTAGCTCTACCAAGTTCTGCCTTGTCCGAGACAGCAAGGACCCCTTCTCACTCCTCCCGATCAGGCCACCCCCTGGCCCTCTCACCTGGGAGGTTTAAGGGCCCCGCGGGGCTGTGGACGGCGGCTCTTCAGCTGATGACGAATGGTGGGAACGCAGCTCCTCCGCCTGCATTCTGCAATGGAGTGTTCTTGCCGTCTCCCTCCCATTTCTAGGACACACAGTCCCCAGGAATCCAGCTTCTACAGAACTTGTGTCCCTATCCATCTAACATCTTTCCATCCTCTGGCCTCTGAGAAAATAAAAACAGCCTCTCCAAGCACAGAGTCGTGTGTTTATCTCCTTAGCAGCCTTTTGTACTGTTTGGCTGTTTTTCCTTCAATGTGGCTTTGGGTAGTTAAACATACAGACAACAAGCAGACTAATATGTGGAGCTATCACTCCATCTCAAGTCATTACCATTTTTTTATAAATATGATTTCTCATGGCTGCAGGACTGTCCATTACATAGAATTAGTCATACTTTAAAAAAAAATTCCCCATTGCTAGGCATTGTAAGCAATCCTGAAAGGAGTGTTCTTATACTTAAATGTTTGTGAATATCACTATATCACTAATATTATCTGGGATATGTACTTAGGTGTGGAGATTCTAGGCCAAAGGACTGAACTTTTTCAGAGACAAGTCCACACGAGGATAAACTAGGCGACAGAATATCACTTGACTTGAAAGATCTGCGTAAAAGATACAGAGATGATAATATACAAGCAAGGACGGGCCTCCCGAGTGGCAGGCCAGTGTAAGAGACGCAGGAGCTGCAGTTCTGAACCCTGGATGGGGACGATCCCTCGAGGAGGACGTGGCAGCCGTCGGCTGCCCGCGCTGTCCCTGACCCCGGGTGCGCACAGCGCTCGGGGGCCGGCGGGGCCGGCGGGCGCCGCGCCCTCTCCTCCGGGCTGAGCCCGGGCCTCTCCTCCGGGCTGAGCCCGGGGCCCTCCTCCGGGCTGAGCCCGGGCCTCTCCTCCGGGCTGAGCCCGGGGCCTCTCCTCCCGGGCTGAGCCCGCGCCCTCTCCTCCGGGCTGAGCCCGCGCCCTCTCCTCCGGGCTGAGCCCGCGCCTCTCCTCCGGGCTGAGCCCGCGCCCTCTCCTCCCGGGCTGAGCCCGGGCCCCGCCGGGGCGCAGCGGGGAGGCCGCCGCCTTTCAGGTGGCGCTCGGGTATTAGTATCGCTGAGTAGCCCCTGGCCAAGCAGGGACCTCGTGAGCGCATGCGCACTGCTGTGAGCGAGCTCAGCTGTTACATAGCCCTGATTTACAAAACATGGGGTGAGAGAGCCTGAACACACCGTCTTGGCTAAATTACTCTCTCCCCACAGCAACCTGCTCCAGTATCCCTGCCTGGGAATCCCGCGGGCAGAGGAATCTGGTGGGCTGTGGGTCCGCGGGGTTGCAGTTGGATGCCACTTAGCAAGCGAGCAGTCTTACACCCAGTTTTATCTCTGCCTCAGTTCACTGTGGATTACTGATACGGTGCTTTAATTTGTCTGAATTTTCTTTTCCCCAAATACATACATCTATGAGTTAGTAGACTGCTTAATATTTACTTTGTGACTGGTAAACCTTCAGCTTGAAACCATTACTTTTGTTTTAGGTTGTAAACAACTATGGATATAAAAGATCCCATCAGGAAGCTTTCACTTCCAGTTTTACTTATAGGCAACAAAAATGTTAAAATCAGGGATATCAAGCAAATCCATGCAGGGTACATGTCTGGTCTGAATTGAAATGGTTGATATGTAAGATAATGATGAGTAGGAGCTATGGTAAACTGCAGGATGTGTGCCAGGTTTGAAGCAACTCATCAAGAAAGTCGAGTGCAGAAAAGAGCTGACAGCGTCCTTCACTTTTGGCTCACCCTCGTCTATCCTGCTTTCAGCAACTCCTCTTCTGCTGATATGGTTCTCATCAGTGCATTTTTGAAGCTTTACTTTTTCCTAAAATATTTATATGCATGAACCAGAATATATAACCAACAATCTATAATCAGGGATATCTTTAGCCACGTTACAGCAAAAGACCTCGAGGACAGAAGGCAGAATTTTCCGGAGGGCAAGCGAGCCTAAGTTCACAGAAGTTTCAATGACTTCAATATTCTTGAGCCTAGTATTCTCAAGGAGTTTGTCTGGTGTTTCCATAAGTCAAAACGTTTGATTCTCAATGATAGAAATTCTTATGCTAATTAACTTCTGCAAAGAAAGAGAAAATCAGTTTTAAGCATATATAATGAAATTGCAGCCCATGGGATTCTCCATACCAGAATACTGGAGTGGGGAGCCATTCCCTTCTCCAGCGGCTCTTACCAATCCAGGGGTCAAACCCAGATCTCCAGCAGTGCAGGCAGATTCTTTACCAGCAGAGCTAGCAGGGAAGCCAAGACTGGAGGGGGTAGCCTCTCTCCTCTCTAGCAGATCTTCCCGACCTAGGAATTGAACCAGGGTCTCCTGCATTGCAGGCGGATTCTTTACTAGCTGAGCTACCAGGGAAGTCCAGTAGCCACCAACTAGTGTGGCTTGTTGTTCTCGTGATATGATGCTTGCTTTGGTTGTGAAAGATCTTGGGTTTAAATCCTAGATGAACCCCTTATGGTTAGCAGGTTTTGGGGCCTCCCTTGCAGTTTGGTCAGTAAAGAATCTGCCTGCAATGCAGGAGACAAGCGTTCAGTTACTGCGTTGGGAAGATGCGCTGGAGAAGGAAATAGCTACCCACTCTAGCATTCTTGCCTGGAGAATTCCATGGGCAGAGGAGTCTGTCAGGCTACAGTCCATTGAGTCTCAAGTGTTCAACACAGCTTAGCAACTAAACCACCACATAGTGAAAACTTCCCACATTAAATTTGGTTTTTAGGGAGTCAGCAATTCAGGGGGCCAGGCATCTCACTTTTTCTGTGTTAATTTCATGTTCAGGTTCTACTAATGGCAAGAGAGATGCCCAGAAGCCCTCAGTCTACATTGTTCCAACTTTAAGTCTAGTGGAGAAGAATGTACGCGTCAATATTTTTCTCAGTAAACATGTGCCTGAATCCCCAGATTGGGCTCTGCTTTATGGAATCTAGTCTAAGAGAGCAAGGGAGGAAACAATCCTAAACTGTGTCTGGGAGAAGACGTTCTCAGATGGCAGAGGACGATGGATTTCAGGTTTTGAATGCTCATGCCCATTGATGGATAAGGAAGTTAGAATAATTCCTAGTGATCCCTATCAGAACAAAGAAAACTTGTAGAGATTATTATTAATATTTGACTTCTTTAAAGAATATTTACTTATTCATTCGGCTTATTCACTCTTGGTTGTGGGGCTCAGTAACTGCAGTACAGAGGCTTAGTTGCTCTGAAGCTTGTGGGATCTTAATTCCCAACCAAGGATCGAACTGGTGGCTGCTGTATCACAAGGCATCTTAACCACCTGACCACCAGGGAAGTCCCTATTTTACTCTTTTTTTTTTTTTTTGGATGAAGACTCAAATCAAATTCACACAGCTTCCCAAGTGGCACTGGTGGTAAAGCATCCCCCTGCCAATGCAGGAAACATGAGAGACACAGGTTCAATCCCTGGGTCAGGAAGGTGCCCTGGAGAAGGAAACGGCGGTATTCTTGGCTGGAGAATCCCATGGGCAGAAGAGCCCAGCAGGCTACAGGCCGTGGGGTCCAAAGAATCAGACACGACTGAAGACGTGGGCACACACATTCACGAGACACACGGTGTCAAACCTCTGAGCGCATGCTTGGGTGGCATCGGGATTCAGTATTTTAGGGGGAGCGGAGACCTGAGTTTGGGGACTTTGTAATTGCTCTTTGCTTTAAATGGGTTAGAGGTACTTTGGGTGGAAGCCCAAGGTTAGATAATGCTGTGTCATTTGCTGTGACTACTAAAATAAGACCAGAGTGAGTAGAAATTTTATGACTCAAAAAATTCATCTCCTTTTCAGGGATTTTTGAGGTGACCTCTCTGAAGCTTTCTGGCTCTCTGATTTCACATTCCAAAGACTAAGAATGGAAGAGGAAGGGTTATAATTTAAGGCCACAGTATAAACACAGTTGATTGCAAAGAACAATAAATTGCCATCAGAAATCAATACATTATTTTCCAAAGCTTGTCTGGGGAGAATCATTCCATCTTCACAGACACAGTGAATGTTAGCTAGATTTATAGCTGTTTGCTGGGGGTTTATACAGCATCATATTTCCAATGGATCCATCAGGAAGAGAAGCTTGGTTATTCAGCCTCCCTTTAGGGAGTTCAAACAGCAGAGAAATTTCTGAGATGATGCATTGAGAGTTATAAAGGAGTGATCTTTTCCATGTACAATTAATTGGTGAATCCTGGGATAGTGCATTTAATGGTTCACTTTTTAATGCTTTATTTTGCACACAGGGGCCTGAATTAGATAAATTTACCTTACCAGTGCAGAGAATATTAAACATTTGGGCAGTCTTGATACACAATGCTTAGTTGTATGTATTTAAAGGGAAAATTTAACATGCATGAAGACTCTGAAAATATAAAATATGTTGATTGCAGTCACAGAATGAACCAAACTCTAAATTAGAATTTACTGAGCAGGAAAGTCAAATTTGAAGAATTTGGTTTCAAGCACCAATAGTTTGAAGGAGTCATATGCTAAATATTGAATTCCCTCCCACCCAAATCCTTAAAGATATTAAAAACCTTAAATACACAGTAAAATCTGATTTACTTGCAATTCGCTAATTTGTAGTTCACAATAGTGTTTCTTAGCTAGAATGACATTGACTTGTGTCTTCTATTCAGAGAAAATTAGCCATTCTGTGTAAAAGCATTTTCCCAAGGAGCATCTTATCTATTTATTAAAGGACTTGACAGCATGGAAATTGCATTTCATTGAAATAGTTTTGTAATTTACCTGGATCCCAATTAGTACAAAATTGTGATGTTTGACTATCCTTCACTTTATACCACAAGAACATCTAGTTCAGAGTTTGAATATAATATTCCTTTCCAATAAAATATTTTTATAAAATGAGGTATTTTCCTCCTCCAAAGATCCTTCTTTTAATTTTTACACCATAAATCATGGACCATCATCATGTGCAATAAAACACTCACCTCTCTGGATAGACTACTCTCTTATTATTTGTATCCTGAAAGAGAGTCATTTTATGAATTGAATCATAGACTGTCTTAGCTCTAAGTATAAATTAAGCCAAGCAAATAAAATGTTAGCTGGCCATTCTCAACCAGTACTGTGGAGAAGCTTAAACATTTCTAAAGAACCATATTAGGCCAACTAATCAACATCCAAGGGTATTGCGTCAGGTGAAGGCATAGCAAGGGGCATTTCTAAGACAGATTTGAATAAAAACAAAAACATTCAAAGGATAACTTTCCAGACCAAAGTGATTTCCCCGTCTGAATCCATGTACAGTGAGAATTGCTCCATCTGCAACTCTCTGCATCCAGAGCATGAAACCCCGCTTTCAGGACAGGCAGGGGGACGAGGATGTTCTCGTTGTCTCAGGGACCTTCTCTGACCTTGCATGACCTCCCTCATGCCCTCAACCATGAGGCCTCTGAAACAATCTAGGCGCTACAGTCAGTCCAAGATGCTCGATCTTGGTGTGGCTCACTTCTGCCAAGTCCTGTCCCTAGAACCAAAGAGTCGTTAGGGGAGGATGAAGGGGAAAGGGCTTTATATTCTGTTGCTATTAAAAATCACCGCAGGTGCAAGGCACACTGATTCCAATCAGTCTCCCACGTATTGTGAGGACTTTAGAAAGCCTAGTAAGTTCCAAAAGCTGTAAGTTTCCATCAGACACAGAATAACCTAGGGCTGCCATCTCAGAAGATGGACTCATGGTATTTAGCAGCCCACAAGTTCTACTTATCTGCATCTCCCCTCTTACTCTGTCGTTGCCCTTCAGCTTGAAATTACTGACCTGTAACAGAAGTCAACATTTGGTCATTTATTCAACAAATGCTTATTGTTCTATATCAAGCATTGTGAGCAGGCACTGGAGACATATAAATTAACGTGATAGACAAAATCCTTATTGTCAGAGACCTCATATTTCTGGGTGGGGATGTACAACTACGATAGACAAATCTTTCAGATAAAAATCCAGAGCTGTAAACACTGCAACCGACAGAACAGGGTTCAAGTTTAACCACGGTGCGGCCGCCACAGCGGACGCTGCAGTTAAGAAGTCAGAAAGCGTTGTTCTGTGTGTTTTAATATTTCACCTTTCAAAGTGTCCCATCAAAAGTCAAGTTTATCTTTGCAAAGTAGGGCTATAAGTCAGGGCTCTCTAGGGAAACAGAACCAATGGGATATAGAAGTAGACATAGATAATAGGCTCTTGAGAGCCCCAATACCTTGGCCACCTGATGCGAAGAGCTGATCCATTGGAAAAGACCCTGATCCTGGGAAAGACTGAGGGCAGGAGAAGGGGGCGGCACAGGATGAAATGGTTAGATAGCACCCCCCGATTCAATGGGCCTGACTTTGAGCAAACTCAGGGATACAGCCAGAGGAGCCTGGTGTTCTCAGTTCACTGAGGCCCAAAGAGTCGGATATGATTTAGTGACTGGACAACAGCAACATGCAGTACCAGATCCAGACATAAATGGAGATGTGAGAGGAGACATAAATGGAGATGTAAGAGGAGATCTATGATTAGCAGCTGCTTCATGCGCTTATGCCAGCTGAAAGTGAACAGCACTAGTCACTCAGTCATGTCCAACACTTTTCACCCACATGAACTTGACCCCATGAGCCCACCAGACTCCTCTGTCCATGGGATTCTCCAGGCAAGGATACTGGAGTGGGTTGCATTTCCTTCTCCAGGATGTCTTCCCAACCCAGGGATGGAGCCTGGGTCTCCGGCATTGCAGGCGGGCTCTTTACCATCTGGAGCCACTGTGCCAGGTGAGATGCTCCCACAATCTGCCATCTGCGAGCTGGAGAACCAGGGAAGCAGTGGCATGCTTCAGTCCGAGTCCAAAGTCCTGAGAGGCAGTGGGCTGCTGGTTTAAGTCTTGGGGTCTGAAGGTCTGCGAGCAGGTGCTGCCACATCTTGGCGTGTCCGTGATCTTCCAGCTCAAGAGGAGGGACAGAACTGCCCTCCCCTCACCTTTCTGTTCCATTCGAAGGCCTGCTGGATTGGCGAGGGTGGCTCTTCATGCCGTCTACCAGACCAAATGCCAATCATCTCCAGGCACACACACACAGACTCACCCAGAAAGAATGTTTTCCAGCGGTCTGGGCACCCATCCCTAAGGGCAGGCAAGCCGACACATAAAGTGAACCACTGCAGCGGCAACGAGAGTCCATCTTTATCTCAGCTTGTTAGTTATACCAATGTCCTGCTTATATGTGCTTAAATGTTGGATGTTTGTGGTGATTTGAGAGAAGACCCATGGGTCTGAAGCCTGAATTTGTACAGTTTTGTCATTCCCTTTGAAAAAGAACACGTCTCATCAGTTACATGTTAGAAGGGGAAGAGTAGGTGCCTGACTTTGTAGTCAGACCTGTGACGTGGAGTCCTTCTGGGAGAGACGGGGTGCCCGTGGCGCACACGTTACTCTTGCAGGCGTGCTCCTATCTCCTGAAATCAGCAGAATTCTTGTTGATTTCAAAGGTGGTCTATGGAGATAAAGTTGCATGCTGACTGACAAGTCAGAGCCTGAGAGATTCCACGTCAGCCGTCTTTGTCCTTAAATATGCACCTTTTACTGGTAAGTCTTTCAAACAATACAGTTGTCAATAATTTAGGAAATGATCTCTAATGTCTTAAAACTTTTATAGCACTTTGGGTTTGCAGTCTGGTGATGTTTTACATCCTAGATGCCTCTACAAATCAAAATCTTTATTATGGAGTCAAGTACATACCCAGAGCTCTCCTAGAAAAGGGAGGAAAAGGGCAGATGTTTGTAGATAAATATTTGCAAAATGAAAATGTTTTAATGAGAAAATCTTGTTGCAATGAGGATAGAATGAATGTCCAAAGTTGGAAAATAAAATAGAATAACCTTCATCTCATTCATCTGGTTTTTGATGAGATCTTCAAGACTAGTTTAACCACAGTTAAGACCTGGAAGTGAGGAAGATGTGATCTGCTTATTATTCAGAATAGTGCCTTGCACTTCAGAGATGCTTAATGAGCCTGTGTTAAGTTGGTACCTCCCTAATTTATGGGGATATGTGGGCTTCCCTTGTGGCTCAGCTGGTAAAGAATCCACCTGCAATGCGGAAGACCTGGGTCTGATCCCTGGGTTGGGAAAATCCCTGGAGAAGGGAAAGGCTACCCACTACAGTATTCTGGCCTAGAGAATTCCACAGAATATCCATAGAGTTGCAAAGAGTCGGACATGACATTCACTTTCACTTATGGTATAATTTTGAAAATAGGTCTTCTTCCAGTCAAGAGGAATTCACAAGCATCCTGTTTAAACTACAGTTCATGTATGTCAGGAATTGTTAGTAAAATACATGGAAACGCATGTACTATTTCTGCTGATACTAGTTCATTATCATAAGCTTTTATTACACCAGTGGTTCTTAACACTACCCGAAGCAATGTCATTTTCATAGCAAATATTTCAGAAACTAGACCTTTTACTCTTATGAAGAAAAGTTCAGAGGTAATATGAGCTTTGTACCATATAATTTTAAGATGTAATATCATGATTATCATATGAGAAATAAGGGGACACTACTGTGCTTCATAGCAATAATAATATGGCTCATATTTCAATACAGGAGCATGTAGCCCTGGCCACACTGGGAGACAAGAGATGGTCATCAGATATCTACACTTAGAGATAGAGTTATCTATTTAGACATGTTTACACAACTAACCAGGCTCCTCTGTCCATGGGATTTATTCTTGCCTGGAAAATCCCATGGATGGAGGAGCCTGATGGGCTGCTGGACATGGGGTCGCTAAGTCAGACACGACTGAGCAACTTCACTTTCACTTTTCACTTTCATGCATCGGAGAAGGAAATGGCAATCCACTCCAGTGTTCTTGCCTGGAGAATCCCAGGGATGGGGGAGCCTGCTGGGCTGCTGTCTATGGGGTCGCACAGAGTCGGACACGACTGAAGCGACTTAGCAGCAGCAGCAGCAGTGAAGGTTTATCGTGTTGATTGTTGCATCTGGAAAATACTGAGGTTTTCCAAAAACTGGTGAATGACTGACTCAGTAAAGTTATGAACCACAGTAAAGTTTACGTCATTTTATACAGATATTGTGTTCTGGAAAACTGAGCGGTCAAAACTGTGAAGCGATATTTTAGATTTGTCTGTGAGGGGTGGTTAGATTCTAGGCTTGTGTAAGATTATGAATAAGTTTGCCACCTTCTTGGACGTCCATGGGAACATTTCAGAAACACTCAGAATATAGGAGTGTCCTTTGTTCTTTGGGGAGAAAAGTCTGGATTCCTTGGACCCCGTATCCCAAATCAGTCCTGCTCGCCCCCACTTACCCTGACCACCAAAGGGAACGTCCTCTCAAGCCCCCAGACGTGCCCTGCGAGGCTGCCCTGTGGCTGCTGAGAGCCCATGAATACGTCACGCAGGCGAGGAGGAGGCTGTAAACCTCTCCTCTTGCTCATCTTGGGATGTCGTTGCCACTCTTTCCCTAGTTCCTGGTCATTTTCGAGATGTAACATCCCACAGCAATCTCACCACCACTGACAACTGGTTGTGATATAGTTTTCCTGTCCCCTAGTCATTTAAATGGAAATGAATGGAAATAAAATGAACCCCGCATGTTTAAAGGCAGTTCTGGTTTACATAACTATAGGACTGGAAAAAAATTATTGCTACACGAAGGGAACAATTAATCACACGGAAGACTAAGACAAATAAAAGGCAGGACTTTGTCATCTTTAAATGTGATCTTCATATTTCCATTTCAATGCAACAGTAATGGAAATATGCAAACAAGAGAAAAAAGACGATTGTTGGGTTCAACGAGCTTTGAGTATTTCAAAGCATTGGGGAATGGGAGCATAGAAATGCTCTGATAACGAGCACTTCAGATTCTAAGCAAAGCTCACAAAAAGTGGCTGGTAGGTTAAATCACTTCTATCCTTGGGTGTTTGGGTTGTAATGCTAAGGATTTTAAGTGATTGCCTCATAAACTCAATTGACCATTAAAGACAACTGACCAAAATATTAAAGCCTTTGGCAGGGCAGAGGGGAGGGGGAGCCTTAGTGACAACAGTGATTCAATTAAGTTTGATAAATACTCACCGGAGGTCTAGCGTATGTCAAACACTGGGAAGATCTAGCGTTGATGAACCTCTTCCAGAAGCTACACACACTGATCTATAGTCTTCTCAGTAACCTCCCTATGAGGCTATCTCATCCCCACTTTATAGATGCAAGCACTGCGGTTCAGCTGGAGGAGGAAATGGCAACCCACTCCAGCATCCTACCCGCTCCAGTATCCTACCTGCTCCAGCATCCTACCCGCTCCAGCATCCTACCCGCTCCAGCATCCTACCCACTCCAGCATCCTTGCCTGAAGGGCCCCGTGGACAGTGGCGCCTGGGCAGCTACAGCCTGTGCGATTGCAGAGAGTCTGACAGGACTCAGGGACTAAACAGCAACCGAGGTTAAGGAAAGCTAGAGAAGCAGTCCTAGAAGCTGGGATCTGCACGTCCACGTGTTTCATGCGCAGGGAGTAGAGCGCGTCATTGCGGTACCGGGTTCTAGGCTAGGAAAGGTGCATGCTCTGTTTCTTTTATCCCTCGAAGAACCAAGTGATAGAGCTGGTGGCTATTCCTCTAGCTTTACAGCTGAGTCGCTGTAGGTACAGAAAGCTAAGACTCGGCTCAGATCACACTATGCGTGAACAGTGCAAGCCAGGCGCACGTTGCCCTGATACGACTTCAGAAGGCCTGTCCTTTCTACCCTGGGCTCCTGTGCCTGGTAGCACCATCTCACTTTTTCATTTCTCTGCTTGTCATGATTCTTTCTTGAATGTGCCCTGTCGTGTCTCTTTGTGACCCTGTGGACTGTAGCCTGCCGGGCTCCTCTGTCCGTAGGATTCCCCAGGCAAGAATATTGAAGTGGGCGGCCATTTCCTTCTGCAGGGATCTTCCCAATCCAGGGATCAACCCCACGTCTCCTGTGTCTCCTGCACTGCAGGAGGACGCTATCGCTTTCGCTGCTGGGGAAGCCCCGCTTGCTTGGTTTTATTCACGTATACACTTTCGGCTGTAGCTGGTCTTTGTAGCTGCACTCGGGCGTCACTCTAGCTAAGACAGCAGGGGCTGCTCTCTGATGGTGTGTGTGGGCTTCTCACTGCAGTGGCTCCTTTTGTTGCCGAGCACAGGCTTTAGGGAGCATGGGCTTTAGGGAGCACGGGCTTTAGGGAGCACGGGCTTTAGGGAGCACGGGCTTTAGGGAGCGCGGGCTTTAGGGAGCGCGGGCTTTAGGGAGCACGGGCTGCAGCAGTTGCTGCTCCTGGGCTCCAGTGGTGTGCTGTGCTTAGCTGCTCAGTCGTGTGCGACTCTTTGGGGTCCATGGACTGTAGGCCATCAGACTGCTCTGTCCATGGGATTCTCCAGGCAAGAATACCAGAGTGGGTTGCCATGCCCTCCTCCAGGGATCTTCCCAACCCTGGGATCAAACCCAGGTCTCCCACATTGCAGGCAGATTCTTTGATGTCTGAGCCAGCAGGGAAGCCCCAGAGCATGGGCTCAGTAGTTGCGGTTCACTGGCTTGGTTGCTCCGAAGCAAGTGGGATCTTCCCGCCCAAGGGATCATACTGGAGTCTCCTTCACTGGCAGGGGGATTCTTTACCACTGAGCCACCAGGGAAGCCCGATCATGATTCTCCGCATTAAACTCTTGGGTGGTGCCTCATTAACTATAAAGATCAAAGTGTGACTTTTTAAAATGTAAAACACACTTGTATTAGCTAAATTATCTAATTCCCTGAAGCAATCTAGAAAAAACCTGCCTTGAAAGAAAGAGTGCCATGGAGAGCATGGCATGCGGGCCGTCCCCTGCTCCTGAAGCAGCCCTCGCACTTGGTGCCGGCTTACTAAGGCTCACAAGAAGCATCGCAGTAAATACACGGCTTCCCTTGGTTAATGCAGTTAACAAACTCAGGGTTTTTTCCCAAACTTACTTGACCAGGGAATCCTTTTCCCCACTAACGTCTGTTAAAATCCTCAGGATCTAATATCTCACCTAAGACATCTGGGAATAAAAGAGATTGTCTAATTAGCTTTTTAGAGACAAGATAGGTTTTAACATAGTTAGTCCACCTTTGCAAAATTGAAGGGAGTCCAAGGTTCTGCCTCTCTTTTGGGTACCTCCTTCTGCTGTGTTTTCCAAGACCCTGACCGAAACCTCATTCACTGTCTTTTCTCACATATTCGCCCAGAGATCCTCAGAGACAGTGGCCTAAAGGAACACAGAGGCACCAGGACTACAGCCCGTTGGGTTGCAAACGTCAGATGTGACTGAAGCTGCTGAGTAGCACGCACCCACAAAGCAGGAAGAGACTCGCAGGCTCAGAGGACAAACGTATGCTTGCTGGGCGGAAGGCCACTTGGGGAAGTTGGGGGTGGACATGTGTACCCTGCTGTATTTAAAATGAGTGAAAACAAGGGGCTACTGTGCAGCACAGGGAACTCTGCTCAGTGTGACTGACAGCCTGGAGGGAGGGGATCTGAGGGAGAATCAGCCCAGTCAGTTCAGTCACTCAGTCGTGTCCGCCTCTTTGGGACCTCACGGGCTGCAGCACACCAGGCCTCCTTGTCCATCACCAATTCCCAGAGCTTGCTCAAACTTATGTCTATCAAGTTGGTGATGCCATCGAACCATCTCATCCTCTGACATCCCCCTTCTCCTCCAGCCTTCAATCTTTCCCAGCATCAGGGTCTTTTCCAATGAATTAGTTCTTCAGATCAAGTGGCCAAAGTATTGGAGCTTCAGTATCAGCATCAGTCCTTCCAATGAATATTCAGAACTGATTTCCTTTAGGATGGACTGGTTGGATCTCCTTGCTGTAAAAGGTACTCTCAAGAGTTTTCTCCAACACCATAGTTCAAAAGCATCCATTCCTCAGTGCTCAGCTTTTTTATAGTCCAACTCTCACATCCATACATGGCTCCTGGAAAAACCATAGCTTTGAGTAGATGGACCTTTGTTGGCAAAGTAATGTCTCTGCTTTTTAATATGCTGTCTAGGTTGGTCATAACTTTTCTCCAAGGAGCAAGCGTCTTTTAATTTCATGGCTGCAGTCACCATCTGCAGTGATTTTGGAGCCCAAAATAATAAAATTTATCACTGTTTCCATTGCTTCCCCATCTACTTGCCATGAAGTGCTTACATGAAATGTTCCTGGGTATCTCTAACTTTCTCGAAGAGATCTCTAGTCTTTCCCAGTCTATTGTTTTCCTCTGTTTCTTTGCACTGGTCACTGAGGAAGGCTTTCTTATCTCTCTTTGCTATTCTTCGGAACTCTGCAATCAGATGGGTGTATCTTTCCTTTCCTCTTTGCCTTTAGCTTCTCTCCTTTCTCAGCTATTTGTAAGACCGCCTCAGAAAACCATTTTGCCTTTTTTCATTTCTTCTTCTTGGGAATGGTTTTGATCACTGCCTCTTGTACAATGTTAGGAGCCTCCATTCACAGCCCTCCAGGCACTCTGTCTATCAGATCTAACCCTTGAATCTATTTGTCACTTCCACTGTATAATTGTAAGGGATTTGATATGGGTCATAGCTGAATGGTCTACTGGTTTTCCCTACTTTCTTCAATTTAAGCCTGAATTTTGCAATAAGGTGTTCATGATCTGAGCCACAGTCAGCTCCCGGTCTCGTTTTTGCTAACTGTATAGAGCTTCTCCATCTTTGGCTGGAAAGAAGATAATCAATCTGATTTCAGATTGATTATTTCAGACATCTGGTGATGTCTACGTCTAGAGTCCTCTCTTGTGTTGATGGAAGAGGGTGTTTTTTATGACCAGTGTGTTCTCTTGGCAAAACTCTATTAGCCTTTGCCCTGCTTCATTCTGTACTCCAAGGACAAACTTGCCTGTTACTCCAGGTATTTTTTACTTCCTACTATCCATTCCAGTTCCCTAGGATGAAAAGGATATCTTTTTTGGTGTTAGTTCTAGAGGGTCTCATAAGTCTTCATAGAACCGCTCAGCTTCTTTGGCATTAGTGATCGGGGCTTGACTTGGGTTACCGTGATACTGAATGGTTAGCCTTGGAAACGAACAGAGGTCATTCTGTCATTTTTGAGACTGCAACCAAGAACTGCATTCCTGGACTCTTTTGTTGACCATGAAGGCTACTCCATTTCTTCTAAGGAATTGCCCACAGTAGTGGATACAATGGTTATCTGAATTAAATTCTCCCATTCTGGCTCATTTTAGTTCACTGATTCCTAAAGTGTTGGTGTTCACTCTTGCCATCTCCCGTTTGACCACTTCCAATTTACCTCGATTCATAGATCTAACATTCCAGGTTCCTATTCAATGTTGCTGTTTATGGCATCGGACTTTACTTCCATCACGAGTCACATCCACAACTGGGCGTTGTTTTCGCTTTGGCTCCGTCTCTTCATTCTGTCTGGAGTTATTTCTCCACTGATCTCCAGGAGCATGTTGGGCGCCTGCCGACCTAGGGAGCTCCTCTTTCAGTGTCCTGTCTCTGGGGAAGAATGGATACAGGTGTGTGCATAGCTGAGTCCTTCTCTGTCCCCCTGAAACTACCACATTGTTAATCGGCTCTACCTCTGTGGCTGTGAAGTCACGAATGAAAGCGAAAAGTCAAAGTGAAGCCGCTCAGCCGAGTCAGAGTGTTCGAGACCCCAACACAGAATAAAAGTTTAAAGTTTGAAAGACAAAAGAAATTAGATTCTAATTTCAGTTCTAGAATTTTCTGATTTTAGTGTCATTTGGAGGCCATGGGTAATGGAAGTGAATACGCTTTGGAAGCAGGCTACCAGAGCTGTGCGGTTCAACAGCGCACACTTGGCTGATTGCCTCTTTACGCTTCTGTTTACTCACATGTAAAACACGGATAATGAGGGTACTCTTCATGCCTTTGCTGTGAGGATTAAATGTGGCTTATCACACCTGCAGTCTTTAGAACCAGGCCCAGCAAATGGGGAAGCCATATGCATCATGTAAAGGAGATTAATAGAAGAACAGCTAGACCTTGAATCATGTGTCAAATGTGCCTGCAAGTGATAGAGAGCAGGGGTCCCCAGCCGTGCCTGATGGTCTGAGGCGGAGCTGATGTAACAACAGTAGAAATCAAGTACCGTGAATGTCATAAGCTGGAATCATCACACACACCCCCACCTCGGTCCATGGAAAAACTGTCTTCCATGAAACCAGACCCTGGTGCCAAAAACGTTGGGGGCCGCTGACGAGAAGAAGGGGAGACATTTAGCATGAAGGTGTGTGTATCACACACACACCATCTTAAACTCAGAGCGGGTAGGACGTTTGGGTTTGGAAAGAACGGGGGTTGGCAGTGAGAAGACCTGAGATGACCACAGCACATAAAGAATGACGAAAGCAGTGTGTGCACGCGGCCGCCACCGGGAGGCCTGCTCTGGAGTCCACCCTCAGAGCAGGCATATGCAAAGCACTGCAGGGCTGGCTCACATGCACACTTACAGCCTATCCTCTTTCAGATTTAAGTGAGACTATGATTGCCAGCCGCCTTCCCCGGTGGCTCAGATGGTAAAGAGCCTGCCTGCAACGCAGGAGACAGGGGCTCCATCCCTGGGCAGAGAGATCCCCTGGAGAAGGGAATGTCTGCTCACTCCAGTCTCCTTGCCTGGAGGACCCCACAGACAGAGGAGCGTGGCAGCCACAGACCACGTGGTCACAAAGAGTCAAACACGACTGAGCAACTCTCTCTAACACACACACAGACACGCACACACACAGACACAGATACATAGACGACACACAGACACACACACACAGACACGCACACACACAGACACAGATACATAGATGACACACAGACACACACACACAGACACAGATACATAGACGACACACAGACACACACAGAGACACAGACACAGGTACATAGACGACACACACAGACACACACACACAGACACAGATACATAGACGACACACAGACACACACACACAGAGACACAGACACAGGTACATAGATGACACACACAGACACACACACAGACACAGAGACACGCACACAGACACACACACACAGACACAGATACATAGACGACACACAGACACACACACACAGACACACAGAGACACAGACACAGGTACATAGATGACACACACAGACACACACACAGACACAGAGACACGCACACAGACACACACACACAGACACAGATACATAGACGACACACAGACACACACACACAGACACAGATACATAGACGACACACAGACACACATACACAGACACAGATACATAGATGACACACAGACACACACACACACACAGAGACACAAACACAGGTACATAGACGACACACAGACACACACACACAGACACAGATACATAGATGACACACAGACACACACACACACACAGAGACACAAACACAGGTACATAGACGACACACAGACACACACACACAGACACAGATACATAGACGACACACAGACACACATACACAGACACAGATACATAGATGACACACAGACACACACACACACACAGAGACACAAACACAGGTACATAGACGACACACAGACACACACACACAGACACAGATACATAGACGACACACAGACACACACACAGACACACACACACAGACACGCACACACACAGACACAGATACATAGACGACACACAGACACACACACAGACACGCACACACACAGACACAGATACATAGACGACACACAGACACACACACACAGACACAGATACATAGATGACACACAGACACACACACACACAGACACAGACACAGGTACATAGACGACACACAGACACACACACACAGACACAGATACATAGACGACACACAGACACACACACACAGACACAGATACATAGATGACACACAGACATACACACACACAGAGACACAGACACAGGTACATAGACGACACACAGACACACACACAGAGACACAGATACATAGACGACACACAGACACACACACACAGACACAGATACATAGATGACACACAGACACACACACACAGAGAGACACAGACACAGGTACATAGACGACACACAGACACACAGACACACACAGACACGTACACACACAGACACAGATACATAGACGACACACAGACACAGATACATAGATGACACACAGACACACACACACAGACACAGATACATAGACGACACACAGACACACACACACAGAGACACAGACACAGGTACATAGACGACACACACAGACACACACACAGACACAGAGACACGCACACAGACACACACACAGACACAGAGACACGCACACAGACACAGATACATAGACGACACACAGACACACACACAGACACACACACACACAGACACAGACACAGATATATAAACCACACACACAGACACAAACAGGCACACACACAGACACAGATATATAAACCACACACACACACACACACAATTGCCCTCCTTGGGCATGGAGCCTGGAAGGGCAGGCTCATTTCCCAGCCCCTGAATGGGGCTGCCCTCCCTGACGTCTGTCTCCAGGCCCGTGTCCTGCTGCACCCTTACCCTGGCCACATCTGGCCATGTCATGTGACGAGGCCTGTTACCTAGAGCCATTTTGAAATGAAGATGTAAGCGGCTGAGGCAAAGGCTGTGTGAGTGCTAAGTCACTCAGTTGTGCACGACTCCTTGCTATGCCATGGAGTGTAGCCCTCCAGGCCCTCCGTCCATGGGATTCTCCAGGCAAGAACACTGGAGTGGGTTGGCATTTTCTACCCAAGAAAATCTTCCTGACCCAGGGATCAAACCTGAGTCCCTTTGTTGGCAAAGTGATGTCCCCGCATTTTAATAAGCCGTCTAGTTTCAGTATCTAGCTACTCCGGACTTACTTTTTGTCATGACAATTAGTGTAATCTGATGACTCAGATCTGTTTTGAATGTTTTCTTTAGAATTTAAGCAGAAAGATGGGGCCTATAGGTAACACTGCATAATGCTGCATATTTTGTGAATTGAGAGCAGCATAATGAAAAGAGTTTAGTACACACTTGAAAAGGTATGTGGAACTGTAGAATGCATCTAAGGTGTGTTGAGCTAATTGTTTGATTGTGATGGTAATTCATGAGATTGAGCCTTGTGTGAGGTGTTTGGTATTTCAGACCTTTTGGAAGGAATCTTCACTATCTAGTCAACATTAATTTGTGAGTATTGAGATACAGGGTATGCGTAGGGAGAAAGTGAGAACTTGGGTGGCACAAAGACTCCCACATGGGATGAATGTTCAATACAACTGAGCAATGCAGTGATCTTTAACGCCAGATAACAGCCAAGAATTATTGCTCATTTTTGTTAAGCAAAAATACAACATGAGAAGATACCATTTTTAATTACTTCATTTCCTCCTAAGGATAGTTTCAAGTGATGCAAATCAAAAAAAAAAAGAAATTCACTCAGGTGAGATGAAAATCTTTTAGTTTACTCAAGGTAAGAAAAGCCTGATTTCAGTGTATAACACTGAGCGTTTTGCTCTGCATCTTTATAACGTGCTCCGGAGCCTGAGGCGGCTCTTGCATGGGAGCCTTCCCTGCCTCTGCCTGCGGCCTGGCTCTGCCAGCTGCGTGAGCTCCTGCGCTCATGCACTGCAGGCCGCATCTCCTTCTTCCATTTGACAGCTGTGGTTAACAGGCTTCATTTACATTAAGAAGTTAGCATACAAAGGAGATTTCAGAAATTTCTAACCACCTAATGAATGACACTGAAATCCCTGAAAGGTTATTGATGAACAGATTGCAGCTGATTAGATATTTGGAGACAGAATTTTAACTGAACTTTATATACTTCTTTATTTGAAGATGTAAAGGGTGAATGCAATATTAGGATACAAGGAATTTTTATCTGGCAGAAAGTAATAAATAATAAATGTGGAAGAGCTGAGGAGTGGATTTGCATTTATCAGGGCGATCCAGGGTAATGAGCCATTATTACCATTCTCATTGTGAGAAGCGCACATTTCCAATTTTGGAATTTATGTGTTTTCAACAACTAAATGTTTTTTTCAAAATCTACCCAGCATAGGTACAATATGATGAGGGGAAATTTGGAAACTTTCTATAGAAGGAAGGAAGCTGTTTCCTTTTTAACATATTTATAAAACTTCACAAGCCTTTAACTAGCATTAAACTATTAACACACACACACACACTTTCAGTGACTCGGTTCTTTCGGCTTGTGGAGCTCAGTTTCCAAGTCCTTCAGCTTTGCTGTCCTGAATGTCTTATGTTTGTTCACCACCGAATGAGAATGCGTCCTGTTCACCGGATATACAGAGACCCGTGGTTTAGCACACTCTTAGGCAGTAATACTAAACGGGTGCATTGCGTGAGGAACACACACTCACTGAAGAAAATGTGGACGCCTGAAAAGTTAGAAGGAGCGAACGACCGATTCCACTCCTTGCGGACGAGTCCTGCCGCCGCCGGCGGGCTCCCGACCCTGGCTCGCCTGCCCCACGCTTCCCCTTGTCGTCTGTGTGGAACGGGATCGCCTTAGGCGTACTCTTTGTAGCCTGCCTTTCTTTGGAAGTGTGCTTCTCTGTCGGAGGATAGCTGCTTTACAGCGCTGCGACGGTTTCTGCCATAGGTCACAGTGGATCAGCCACAGGCAGACACACGGCCCCTTCCTCGGGGCCTCCTCCCCTCCCACCCATCCGCCGCCTAGGGCTGCAGAGCCCCGCGTGAGCTCCCGAGTCACACAGCACGCTCCCACTGGCGCTCTCTTTTACTTTACATCTGGTGATACATGCATTTCAATGCTGGTCTCTCAATTCGCCCCACCCGCTCCTTCCCCCACTGTGCCCACAAGCCTGTGGTCTGTCTGCGTCTGCTCTTCAGCCCTGGATATAGGCTCATCAGCACATCTGTCCAGATTCCATGTATATGTGTTACTATACAATATTTGTTTTTCTCCTTCTGACTTACTTCACTCTGTATAACAAGTAGAGCCTTCTTCTTTTTTCTCAAAATATTTTTTAATGGAGACCATTTTTTAAAATCTTTGTTGAATTAAAATCTTTGTTGAATTGGTTTAGTATTGCTTTTTCTGTGTTTTGGTTTTTTGGCTGTGAGACCCGTGGGATCTTCACTCCCTGACTAGGCACTGAACTTGCATCTTCTGCATTGGAAGGCAAGTTTTAACCAGTGAACCACGAGGGAAGTCCCCAGGCTTTTCTTTCTCCACCTCATACTGTTCGGGTTCCAGTGAATGCCCTTCTGTGGCACGGTTCTCAACAAGCACTTGCTCACATATCGCTGTGCCATGTTCTACTTAACCTAATGCCATTGTTCAAGAGGGGCATTCACAGCTCTGCCAGCTAGCATGTAGCTATTGCTCTAGCCAATACGTATTTGAAGCACATTTCTATTCCCGTAGCATACGTTCCTAGCAGCGCCATTTCTAGATTAAGATGAATGAACCTTGTGAGAGGTTTTGCAGATGAGCCGGGTGCCCGGGTTGGCTGCCTCTTGCTGTTTGATGTCCCGCTCTCTCGCCCCTGGCGACACTGGCCACTGCTGCCAACGGACACTTAATCTGCTGCTTTATGTTCGTGTCTCCACCGGAATGTGAGCCCCGTGAGGACAGGGCACGGTCTGCCTGGAACATGGCTACTGTCTTCAGCCCCTGGGACCGTGCTTGGGACAACGGAAAAGGTCACTCAACACATGTTTCTAGAATGAAAGGAAGGAAGAGGGGAAAGATGAACCAGGTGGGGTGGGGGGACAAGAAGCTGAAGTGAAGGGAGAAGCAACGGAAAGACGGAATCACTGTGGCTCCGGCTTTTAGCCTGTGAGTGAAGTGGGTGGGTGGGGGAGCCACCCTGGGGCTCAGCAGTAGAGTCTGCCGTCAGTGCAGGAGACAGGCTTTGATCCCCAGGTCAGAAAGATCCCCAGGAGAGGGAAGCAGCTGCCCATCCTAGTCTTACTGCCTGGAGAATCCCATGGACAGGAGCCTGGTGGGTGCAGTCCACAAGGTCGCAGAGACTTGGGCCAGCGGCGCATGAAGAGGGAGTGGCTGACAGCAGACTCCTGAGCTCTTTCCAGCCTAGCATGTTCTCGCCCCGGAAATCACAAATAATGAAAACAGCGTCTGCCCATGTCAGTGAGAGCGGCTTTCAGAAACAAGGATTCAGCATAAGAGAACCGCTGGAAACGTGCAGCGCAACGGCTGGTGGGCTCCCACATGTGACGCGGGCGGGGAACCTACTCTGCAGTGTTGGTGACACGTCCCATGATGAGACTCTGGACCTCGGCTCTCCTCCCGCAAAGAGACCTGACTGGAGGGTGGCTAGGGTGCCAGGGGAGACGGGAGAGGAGAACAACACCTGGCAGACAAGCATTTGCACTGATGCTGCAAACACAGATTGGCAAAACGTTAAAGAGAATAGACGTCTCCCCACAGCGGTGGCTGCAGAGGGCGCGGCGAGCGGGGGAGGCACGGGCGGACGAGGGGCCCGCTGCTGGGGAGGCTGGGACTCCGATTCTAAGGCGCCTGTGTTTTCTGGGTTAAAGACCAGAAAATGGTCTTTAGAAATTTTAACTTAGAAAAATGAAATTGTTTTCCTTATGTAACTTATTTGACAACCTTTCATTTCCTCACCCGTCTTTTTTTTTTTTTTTTTTTAAGAAAAACAAAACAAACACCTTTTGGTGGAGAGAAAAGGATTTGGCCCCTTTGGGTGGATTTTGGTGTTAATTCAAGGGTGTGTGCCAATTGTGGTAGTGAATGGACACAGGAAGAAATCTGATCCCTAGACTGGGAGCCCCCAGGAGGGTGCAGTGTATATCAATGGAAGTTAATGCAAAATTGCCTACTTGGCTGGTGCAAGTGAATATTAAATATTAATAAAACAAATTCCATTGTTTTCAACTTGGAAAGAAGGTGCTATGTTCAGGGACCTTTGTTTCAAATTCTCTAACTAAAATTAGGGTTCTGAAAACTATTGTTCTTCTCTGGAATGATGGAAATTAAAATTCTCCCTGTTAGATTTATGCTGTATCTAGGAAATGCAAAGGTGATACTTCAGGAGAGGAGGTTAAGATTAGCAGAAAAAAAAATCAAACAGAGGGTATTTAAATACCGTATTACAAGCGAATAATGTATTCAGTCTTGTAAGAAGGCTTGCGAGATCTAAGGGAATAAGCAGAACTGAGGATAAAAAGGAATTTAAAGTGGGGGAGGCGCTTTGGAGACTTCAGTGATTAAAGGGTACCGTCCGTAAGCGTAGCGACACAAGGCAGATAGCTTACACTCTGTGCTAGCTCTTGGCTGAATTCATTCAATATTTCCCGTTTCTTTAAGAGGATGTAAGAAAGCCATTTACTCTGAATTGAGCAGGAAGCATTGCATTTCAAAAATGAAGCTCTCAGCTCTCAGCTCCAGGAAGGGAACCCTCTCTGTCAATGTGATGCTTTATCTAACTTTGTTTTCTCACCTGCATCTGAATTCTGGATCCCTCCGAGGAGGCCTTTCACGTTTCTGCTAGGGGCTGTTCACGCTGCGAGACATTCTCTAAGGTAGAGAGCGTTATAGCTCCAGGAAGTTTCATGATGCTCTGGTCTTTTTTTTTTTTGACTGCCTTGGGTCTTTGCTGCTGCACAATGGCGTTCTCTGCTTGCAGTTTGTAGGCTCTTCATTGTGGTGACGTCTCTTGCTGCAGAGCACAGGCTTAGCTGTGCCACTGCACACGGATCACCCCGAACCAGGGATTGAACCCGTGTCCTCTGCATTGACGGGTGGATTCTGAACCACTGGGCCACCAGGAAAGGGGAGGAAGGGTAGCGTGAGGGAGGCGGAGTAAGCCAAGGGGCCAAAGTGGTTCGTTTCCCAAGTTTCTGAGTTAGGTTGACCTGAGCTTAAACATCAGCTCTATTTTTGCAGGTCATCTCTAGTTTTAGGAAGTTCTGAAACCCTCTGAGCTTTATTTCTCACCGGAGAACAATATTTGTGCATTACAGGTTGAGTTCTGGATTGAAAGTAACTCTGTATGTAATGACCTTTAAAGAACTTGGCACATTATAAACATTTAGGAAGTGGTAGTTTAAAACCAAATAACAGTCATAAAATAGGGGCTGCTTAATTATCAATTACATGTTTTGGCATTTTAAGAAGTGTAACTTTTCCTTTTTGTTTTTACATTTAACAAGGAGGTGGACAATAGTAGAAAGAATCCTGTATTAAAGTTATGAGGCTGGGTTTATCACAAAACCTGAGGAAGCCTTTAAACTTGCCAGCCCTTAGTGCTCCTGTATTAGTTTCTTGTTGCTGCTTTAACAAATGGCCACAAACTTAGTTTCTGAAGACAGCAATCATTTATTGTCTGACAGTTCTGTAGTTCAGAAGTCTGACATAGGTCTCAGGCAAAACTCAAGAGGAGAATCATTTCCTAGCTTTTTCATCTTCTAGAATCAGCCCATCAGACAAGAATTCCTTGTCTCTTAGTTCTTTCTCTATCTTCAAAGCCAGCAGCTGCTGGTTGAATCTTTTTAAATATATAAAGTCCTACTATGTTTAATTGTAGTACAGTTACATTTTTGGTTTTCATTTTAAATCTTTTTAAAATCTCTCTATATTTATTTGGCTTTATTTATTCTGGCAGAGTCTTGGTTGCGCCCTCAGGATCTCTGCTGTGGAATGCGGGGCCCTTAGCTGCCTGTGCATGACCTCAGCCGCAGCTCGTGGGATGGATTCCCTGTGCCCAGGTCCTCTGTGCTGGGAAGAGGCGTAGCCACTGGACCACCAGGCGAGTCCCCAGGTGAACCTCTCCCATTGCTTGACTCTGCCCTCCTCTTCTTCCTCCTCTTCCACTTTTAAGGAGGCTTGCGATGACATCAGGCCCACCGGGATGATCTGGGGGTCGTCTTTCCTCCGGGTCGCCTGGTTTGCAGCCTTAATTCTGCTGCAGTGTGGCCCTTGTCATGTAAGGGTCATGCACTCTGGCAATTAGGACACGGATATTTGGGGGTGACTATTATTCTACCTGCTACATTTATACCTGTTACATGGAAATCATAGCTTACATAGTAGAATTTATTTTAAATGAAAACATGTAAGTTTCCATTCATTTGCTAATCTTATTGAAGAAAGGACTTCCTCTTTGAGTCTTTGAGTTCTGTATCTTTCTTATGTCCACTGTACCCTTAACACATACTGATATTTCTCAGTTACTTTTTTTAATTAAGAGGAAATTAGGAAATTGTGAAGCAATGTATGTAGACTATTTTAAGATATTTTAAGGAGTTTTCCATTTTATGTGATCTTTTTAACTCAAGCCTAGTTCAATTCCCTTTCCAGGTTCCAAATATTTCAACTCAATTTTCATTGAAAAATTATGTTTCACTAATATCCGCCAATTTATGTAGCATCTATATGCTCCCAACAACAGGAACAAACAGCACCAGCAGCTGTGACTGATCGTGGGGCGCGAAGCACTCGCCCCCTGGAAGCACGGGTGTGCGGCGGGCAGGAGGCCCGGGGACTAGTGGGCGCCCTCAGGGTGCTGAACTGGAGCCGCGGAGACTGGCGGATCCCCTGAGCGGAGACGCGTCCAAAGGGCGCGAGCGCAGGGCTGGAAGCCGCGGCTGTGGGGGCTCCTCGCGCCCCGCGCGGGGTCGCTATGGCTGGTTAGCCGCTAAGGCGCGTCCGGCTCCACCGCGGCCCCACGGACCGTGTCCCGCCGGGCTCCTCTGCCCGCGGCGCTCTCGCGCAGGTGCACTGGAGCGGGCGGCCGTTCCGCCGCCGGTGGACCGCGCTTTGTCAGAACACTCGCTCGTGGCCCGTCCATCTCGGGTGGCCCTGCATGGCGTGGCTCACGGCTTCTCTGCGCTACACAGACCCCTTCAACAGGTCGAGGCTGCGACCCACCAAGGGCGCTCTGAGGAGGGAGACGGATGGAGACCGGCGAGCGGAGGGAGCAGGGAGCCGCGGCGCGGGCCCCGCAGGGCTTTCCTGGCCCCTCCGAGCTGCCCGGCCTGGGTCCGCGCGGGCTCCGCCCTCTCGCATGCGCATCACGCTTCTCTCGCCTCGCAGCAGAATTCAGGCTCCAGGAGCAGCGGTGTCGTCGGTCTCAGGGCTTCAGCGCCCACTTCCAGAGGAGCACGTGGTTTTCTGTCAGCGTTTACACATTTGTTAGAATGAAAGGGGAAAAAAAAGAACCTGTGAATTCCTGAATGGTCACAGATGGATGTGAGAGTTGGACTGTAAAGAAAGCTGAGCGCAGAAGAATTGATGCTTTTCAACTGTGGTGTTGAGAAGATGCTTGAGAGTCCCTTGGACTGCAAGGAGATCCAACCAGTTTATCCTAAAGGAAGTCAGTCCTGGGATTTCTTTGGAAGGAATGATGCTAAAGCTGAAACTCCAGTACTTTGGCCACCTGATGCGAAGAGTTGACTCATTGGAAAAGACTCTGATGCTGGGAGGGATTGAGGGCAAGAGAAGAAGGGGACGACAGAGGATGAGATGGATGGGTGGCATCACCAACTTGATGGACATGGGTTTGGGTGGACTCCAGGAGTTGGTGATGGACAGGGAGGCCTGGCACGCTGCGGTTCATGGGGTCGCAAAGAGTCGAACTCGACTGAGCGACTGACCTGAAATTCCTGAATGAATATTCTTTGGAGAGGAGCAGCCTTGACAGAGGAGGGTGAAGAATGGTGACATTCTAACATAATAGAAGTGGAATGAGTGGCGCACGAGGTGGGAGCTTCCTCTTTTTGGTTCCATCGTGTGATTTTCAAGATAAGTGTCAAGATCACGTCAACTTGTAAAAGTGAACATTTCTCTTCAACTTAAAGGAGACTGTCTATTTCCTGCTGTAGCATGGCTGAAATCCCTCAAAGTTGAAGGGACAGACTTCATATTCCCTCACAGTAATTTTCTGGCTGTGGGATTTGGGGCAAATCGCCTAAACCTGTCTGTGTAATGAGGTTGGTAATGTTTTTGTCTCCTGTTGTGAAATCGGAAAGTTAAGTCTCCCTTTTCAGAAGGGAAATGTGAAATAGATCTCCATTTATATCTTCCCCCAACTGCATTCTCTATCTCCTCTGGCCCAGCCTTGATGAAAGGATCATAAGTTAGGCGAGGGATTTGGAGAAGAAAGGAAACAATCCTATGGACCTAAAGATGCCTTCTTATTCAGGCGCCTTGACGGGCAGCATTTTTCTTTATAAACAAGACAAAGAAGGACTCAGAATGTTTAAAACTCATTAATGAAATATGGGGCAATGGTTCCAGGTGAAATTAGATTTGATAATGATCAGTTCTTTTTTCTAGGACAGATAATCTCATGTTTTCTCAGATTCAACAGAAAGAAGACAAATCTTTCCAGAACCATCAAACGCTTAGACTATACAAACTTTCTTAACTTTAGGACACCAAACTTCATCCCCAAGAGAAAAATGTATCATAAAACTATGCTGTAGGCAAAGTGTTCATAACGTTTGTCTCATCATCTATATTAGCTGTAAGTAGACTTACAAGTTCCTCCTTCCTACAACTCCCCTTTAAAACCTATATATATTGATTTGTTTATTTCTGGCCGCTCTGGGCCTGCCTTGCCACTGGGGTTCCCTCTGGCTGCAGAGGGTGGGGCTCTCGCTGCAGACGCACGCATCATAGTTTGTGCATGTGACTCAGTAGCTGGGGTGCTCCAGCTTAGCTGCTCTGCAGCATGTGGGCTCTTCCTGGACCAGGGACCCAACCTTCTCCAGTTGACAGGCAGATTCTTCACTACTGAGCCACCAGGAAACCCACCCACCCCCACCCCCACCCCCGCCCCACACACACCTTTTAAAATCTACAGTGAAGGAGAAAGTTTGTGTTTTTAAAGTGACTCTAATGTGTCATTAGAAACCCAACAATTGTCAGAGCCTTTTGGTCCACACCACCTTACAGACCTATTGTGAAAATCAAATGAAATAATGGCTTCCAAAGCTCTTTTAAATCTATAACCTGAAAATACATCTAAGGCGTTGGGTGATGTTGTGCTGAGCTTGTATGAGCACTCACTAACATCTGAGGTCTTTGGAATAAACCAAGGTACTTTACCCCTATCTCATGGTCTCCCTATAACAGCCATTAGACTAAGCCTTTTAAATGTCCTTACTATTAGGGAGATGATGACCCAAATTCCTACTTCATGAGAAATTCAAAATAATCTAGGTAATGCACGTATTAGTGAATTCCTATAAAAGTTCTGTTTTCCCACCATTACTATTTGGATTTTTAATACTGTAAAAAACCCATTTCTTATTCCCCACCCCTGACATGAATGCTTCTGACTTTGCTGGTGCCTCATCCAGGTACTTAGTTTGCCTCCTGGGGACCCCAGCCATGGATTTATGTGGTCTTCCAGACAGTGTAAATTAAGTAGTAAAATCCATCCTAAACTAATTTCTAACCAACTTAATCCAACATTTTTATTTCCCAAAGAGTTTGGGCATCTTCTAAGATTGATCTTTTTCTGGCCCCAAGTTTGGCTAAGTGAACCATTAGAGAAAGAGACGAATGGAACCGCATAACAATTAAGGCGTGCCTCGGGCACCGATGCTTGGCTCTTCAGGTCCCATCTGGCGCGCTGCGTTTCTGAGGTGCACTGTGGCAGAGTGCAGGCTGCTCTTTCCTTTTCTCCTCTCCTGAAGACCACACCTTTTCTGCCTGGAAACCTGATGTCAGGACCCTCTGACCAAGGGTGGCTAGAACACTCGTGCAGGTCTGATGGTGGGGACCTTGTGCCCCAGATCTCATCTAGAGACACGTTTCCTGGCTGTATTTGTCTTTCCTTCCCCTACCTGCCCTCAGGTGGGTCCCTGCATGGCCTGTGTCTGCAGCCCCTGCCCGCCAGTGAGCAGGATGACAGGCTGGAGGATCATTTCAGGGAGATTCAGGGAGAGGCGCCAATGTGTCTGTGGGTCATAAAGAACCACCGAGAGTCTCGCTTCTGAAGCGCAGGCACAGCTTGTGTGCTCAAGCCTCATCTTGAATTTTTTCAGCACCTGCTCTGAAAAGCGATCGATGTTTCTCTCAAGTCTGAGCCTGATGTATGGGGAGATGTGTGCTCCCCTTTCTATGAAGAGAGGGTGCTGGGCTTCTTCCTGCGAGGTCTCCTCCAGCTCTGAACCTGTGAAACTCACATTCCCAGTAAATCCATGCCCCCCTTTCTCCTCGGTTTCTGGGAAAGACGTGTCACTGCTCACTGGAGACATGGTTCCAAACTGCAGTCAGGGGCGTCTTTTAGGATTCAGGCTTGTTGTTTAATCACTGTGTCTGACTCTCTTGCGACCCCATGGACTGTAGCCCGCCAGCCTCCTCTGTCCATGGGATTCCCCAGGCAAGAATACTGGAGTGGGTTGCCATTTCCTCCTCCAGGGGATCTTCCCAACCCAGGGATCGAACCCAGGTCTCCTGCATTGACAGGCGGATTCTTTACCACTGAGCCACCAGGGAAGCCCAGGAGACAGCTTAAAGGATGTTATTTCCAAGCTCCTATGATCCCAGTGGCTTTCCAATATTGTTACTAATCGGGGTTCTTGGCCTCGACAATCAATAGACATTGATGAGAGGCCAGACAAGAAATTCAGGTAAGGCTTTATCAGGGCTTGCCCTGCAGCAGTGGGAGTCGTTTGCTCACTGAGACGAAGGGCAAACTTATTCCTTACGTGGGGTGGCGGGGAGGGAGGGTGTCCGGGATGGAGGGCAGGGTGGCTTAGGAGGTGTGTGTGCAGGGGGCATGCACAGAGCCCTGCTTTGGCTCCAGGCTCCTCAAATGGGCAGTCGGGCTTTTTGGCCTCTTTGTGTCTTTGTCCAGAATTTGCCCCAACTTTGCTTGCAGGCAGTTGTTCTTAGTCCCAGCCCGTTTCTTTGCATCTCCTTGCTGGAAGAGCAGTGTGTCCCAGGGGAAAGCCTTGCAGCAGTGCCGCAAGGGTCCCACTCTAGTGGACAGCGAGCCAGCCTGTCCTCTGAGTGCGTGGCTGGGCCTGGTCCCGCTCACCTGGGACCTCAGCTCTGCTCCGCCTCCCCAGGCTCAGCAGCCTTCTTGCCCCTTAACAAGCTGACGTGTTCCGGCAAGAGTGCGGGACTGGTTTCCCTCTGGATGCTGACCACGCTTCTGACTCTTCCCCTGGCCAGATCCTTCTTTGTTCAAGGGCCACCTCCAATGTCGCCTGCAGAGGGAGATGTCTCTGCTCGCCCCCGAGCTGACAGAACCCCAGGAAACATCCTCTCCCATCAGCCTTTTCTACTTGCATCATGACCGTTGAAGGAAGCTGAAATTTGTCTTATTTGCTGTCTGTTTTCCCTACAAGAAGGTGTAGTGATGGATGGAGGGCTTGTCTCATCTGTTGTTGCGCCCCTCACAGGTGGAAAAGAGTACAGTAGGGGTTCAATAATTTGTGTGAAATGAATAGATAACAGCAGAACCACACAGCAGCTTATCCTCGTACATGTCCAGTGCTATTCTGGGTGCTTTTATATTGACTGGTGGAACTTTGATATTAGCTTCATGACATGGATGCAATATTACCCCCACTTACAGCTCAGGAAATTGAGACACAGAGGGAATGAATGAGCTGCCAAGTATGTTGATGATCTGATCAAAGGGACTCAGACTCTGTGCTTTCTGGGCAGAGCTTAAAAGATCACCAACCAACATCTCGGAAGAATGTGGCCTGAAACTCGGAGTTTCAACTGTGTCGTTACCATCTCCACTAAAGTGAGAAACTTGCCCTTCCTTTGTCAGGGGGTTAGCTAAGCTGACTTAGGAAGTACACATGTTTTAAAGCTTTGTTTAATTTTAATTGAAGGATAGCTGCTTTGCAATATTGATTTCATCTCTGCCGCACACCAGCCGGGATCGGCCGCAGGTGTCCACAGGTCCCTCGTCCATCAGCCGGGATCGGCCTCAGGTGCCCACACGCCCCTCGTCCTGAGCCCCCCTCCCCCCTCCCGCGCTTCCCCCCCTCACGGTTGTCACACTGCCCGCCGCAGCCCCCTGAGTCGCACGGCCAAACCCCACCGGCTGGCTGCCCCACCCGTGGCGGTGTGTGCTTCGTCCCTCACCCCCTGCCGCCCTCCCCTCCCCCTGCCCACGAGTCTGCCCACTGTGCCAAGTAAGCCTGTAGACGAGCTCCTGCCTCTCTCACTGCTGGAGGCTCAGAGCAGGGGTTATAGGAGGACATAGCCCCGGGTCATCCGGTAAAGTGCCTAAGGCTTCAGGGACGGAAAGAGTTTTCCTTTTCATTTTTAAAATCATACCCTTAAACCCTGAACAATTAAGAAAATCCCCTCAATATGTTCAGATTAATAAAGCAAATATTTTACAAGCTGATTTTTCTTTCTTGAGTATTAGAATGAGCGATTCAGAGCTACATGAAACTACTGGCTTTATTGAAATATTAAAACACATAAATAATTTATATGGAGGGACTCACAGAAGATATGAAATCTTCAGAACATTACAGGTATAAATTATGTACACTGTGTGGCTCAGGAAGTTCAATGTGTTAGAAAATGTCCACGTCACCCTCCCATGCTCAGTCCTGCCCGCTAAGGGAACTTTGAATTCCAGACCCCCGGTCTTCTAAAGGACAGAACCAGCTGTTGTCCTCAAATCAGCCAGACACGAGAGCTGGGAAAACAGAGGCAAATGCCTGCGAGGCCATGATAGAAACACTCGAGCTGGGCTAGGTCCTCCCCCGACCCCCACCCCGTGCGGCTCCTGTGCAGCGGAGAAAGTTGTCACGCCTGGAACCCTCCTTTCATGCTGCCTTCCCTGCTAGACTGGGAGCTGGACGGGGACACAGCCTCTGTGGGCCAGGCTTCTCATCCCTGAACTGGAGACAGTGAAGTGGCACAAAGAGCCCTCTAGAAGGATGCAGCCTTCCTGAGTCAGGCTTTAGCTGTTGTCATTTGGTTTCTTTGTCTATAACTCTGTGTCTTTGTTTTGGCTGCTCCGGGTCTCCATCGCCCTGTGCAGTTTCTCTAGCGGCTGAGAGCAGGGCTTTTCTCTAGTTGCCTCACATGGGATTCTCTTTGCTGTGACTTCCCTGGCTGTGTCACACAGGCTGCAGGGCGTGTGGGCATCAGAAGCTGCAGCACGTGGCCTCAGTCCTTGTGGCTCCTGGCTCTGCACCACAGGCTCAATAGCTGTGGTGCCTGGGCTTAGCTGCTCTGTGGCATGTGGGGTCTTCCCAGACCAGGGACTGACCCTGTGCCCCCTGCACTGGCAGGCAGGTGCTTTACCACTGGGCCGCCACGGAAGCCCAGCTGTTATTATTTTCAGGCTGCAGGTCACTCAGCAGAAGGGACTCTGTGTTTTGTCTGCTGATGATTCCCTGGTGCCTAGAGCAAGGCTTTAGATATAACTGGCACCTCGCTAATAATTCTTGAACAAATTAATTACTAAACTACTATTCTAGATCCTAAATAAGTAGATTTTAAGGTTGGGTTGTGGGATGGTGAACAGTGCGCACAGGAGCGTGCACACACACCTTTACTCTCAGCATAAACTTTTGATTATAGAGGACAACCAAACAGCCTTGCAGATGCCAGGGGGATGCAGCTGCTCGCCACTCAGAAGGCACCAAAGAGGCCCAGGCTGGTGGAAAGGAAGCTGATTCATTTCGGAGGCCAGCAGCTAGGGTGGGGGTGGACACCTGTCTGAAGGTCGACACACGCCCCCTCGCCCCTCCACCTCTGACAGTCAGTGGGCAAGGCCTTTTCCAGACGGAGGGAAGGAGGCAGCTACCTGCGGAAACAGCGGTCAGCTCTGACGATCATCTCGAAACTCGCCATCGGTGGTCTGACCGGCGTCCTCTTGACGGTTTCAGGTCTGGTTAGTCTTCAGTTTCAGGGCTGCTTTGCTCCATTTCCTGGAGGCCAGTTCTCGGACGTGGTACAGCCTCACCATCCCGCGGCTGCCTCCCCCCCGCCGGGTGTCGCGCGTCTGAGACGGCCCTCGGATCGGGCTCGGAACACGGTCTGTGGCCCCTGGGAAGGAACCGGAGGCCCCTGCTCGCTGCCTGTGCTGTCACCTGGCCCTCTTTGTTCTTTGTTTCTGTGCTTTCTGACTTCTCTGGTTGAACTTACTCCTCGGCTCGTTTTCCAGAGGAAAGGCAGGCTGAGGACAGGGTGGGAGAGGTGCTGCTCTGTATCAGCACGGAGCCTCCCACCCCCGGCAGGACATCTGGGAAGGCGGATCACTTGCCTTCCTCACTCAGCTATCTTTGAATTCCGCCACCCTGGGCCACTTTCCCTGGTGGTCTCTCCTGCTCTGAATCAACGCCTGAGCTTGCTTTCATTTCGCAAAGGGGCAGTGCGACTTATCCTCACCAGCACTGCAACAGGAGAGTAAATAGCCCCTCACCTTAAAATGACAATTTATTGTTCCCACTCTGTCACACTTGATTAAAATAGAGTTTGCCTCCAAGGCTGAAATTAGCTTTTCATTCTGACTGACTGCCATCCAGGTCTGAAAAATAGCAGCTCGTTTGTTTCAATATTTACCACATCCATTCAGAAGAGGTTTACATTATGGCCAATTAGGACTTAATTGTTACCCATAACTCACACATTTGCTGGCTGTTAACACAGTGAAAGCCATTATTCTCTTTTACCGTCCTGACTTCCTCAAGCCCTCGACCCTGGGACACAGAGTGGAGAAATTTCTTCAAAGATGGCTTGGTGGAGAAGGTAACAGTCCTTTGGACTCTTAGCTCCAGGCGGTGGCTGAAGGCAGGCGTTAATTGTTCTGTTTAATGGAAGGTGGGTAAGCTGAGTCTGGTATCTTCTTCACCTCCCTAATCTGCATTTCCCAACATTCTCCCGGCAAAAACCTAATTTGGTTTTGGAGATGTTCTCTGTGTCTTAGATGGCTGCGCTAGTCTCCGAGCTGAGCCTGGCCAATGGTAGGGGATGGATGATTCTCCGCAGGAGTCCCGGCGGCAGGGACTCGGCCGTTCCGTGCGGGGGTGAGCTTCCCCGATGTGTCAGGCGACTCGCCCGTTGCCAAGCGTGCGCCACCTTCCTGTCTCCCTCAGGGTCAAGGATGGAGTCTCTGCAGGGACTCCTGGGGCCCTGCTCCACGCCATCGCACACACCACCTCCTTCTTCCCTCACACACGCTGGACGTTGAATTCCTTTATCTGTATGTGGTCTGTTTCCTCCACAAAATATAAATCCCAGGAAGGCAGGGCCATGTTTGGGTTTATTTCTGTAGCCCGGTCTTGTTACTATTTCTGGCTTCCTTTCTGTTAATGCTGTTGACTTTAAAGAACAGTTGCAACTTGAAAGTTGAGAGTTATGTTTTTATTTGGTGGGAATGTTCAGGACTTCCAGCCCGGGAGACAGCATCTCAGGGTACTCTGAAAGGACTGCCCTGGGGAGATGGCCCTGGGCCGGAGATGGGGTTGGCTGTGTGGGGGAGTCAAGTTGTATAGACGTTTGTGACAAAGTGCAGGTAGTCTGGGCATCAAAAGTATTTTTGTGACTAAAGCCAGACAGCTCAGGCTAAGGAAGTTAGTGCTCCTCTGTATAGCAGATGCTCGAGTCTGGGTTCACAAAGCATCCCTCTTGAACGCCTGCGTCCTTCTGGAGCCAGGAGCTGATGCTTTTCCTCAGTGCTGACCAGGGCGTGGCCGTGCCTGCTGCCGACCAGCCCACAGGCATTGTTCCCCACCCTCGGGGGCTGGAATCGCTGATGGCTGGGACGATAGCAGGGATTATTCCATTTCTCAAGGCCATATCTGCCGCTGTCTCCAGGTACCAGCCAGGTCCCCTCGGATCCCCCTGCTGCCTCCAGACTTCCCAGCTGTCCCCAGACTTCCCAGCTGTCCCCCTCCTAGAGATCCTTCAGTGGCAAAATAACCTGTCCTTTCTTAGCATCATCTCACAGTCTCTGTGTCCCTCAGTGTGAATCCTAATGAACTGACCCACTCTAAGGTATGAGAGGACTGTCAAGGTAAAAGTTTTTCGTCTATCCAAATGCATATCTGATCGATGGAGTTTTAGGCAACGTGTCAGAGTTTTATGTTTAGGGCAGATGCTTGAGAAAGAGGCCTTGATGAACTGATCAGAGAGACAGCTTCACAGGAGGAGTTTCTTTACCCTCCAGGGGGTCCAGGGACCAGAAGATGCCCCACAAATGCCAGGACCCAGAGACATATTTCTCTTGGCTGGCCCTGTGTTTGAAAGAAAGAGTCAATGCTGAAAAATAAGACATTCTGTAGAGCTCCTGAAGAACTGGACCATCTGGGAAATGTCCTCCTGGCCCCACTGTCTCAGCCTGAGCCTCCTCTCCTGCTCCCTTTGGACCAGGCCTGGCTCCTGTGTCCACACGGTCCCCGCCGTGAGCTCGGCTCGTTCGCAGGCACCTGTGGCCATTTGAGGAGCAGCAGCCTTCACGTCTCACTTTCTCAGGTCCCAGGCTGGTCTGTGGGGGAGCTGGACCCTCTCCTCCTATTCTGAGGACATGCGCCCGTCTGGGCTGGCGTGAGTGGGTGTGCGTGTCCCTGCGGTGTGTATCCCCGGCTCGTCTCTGAGCAAACCTGCTGAGGCTTTGTTTTCTTCCCGTTCTCATGCTCTTGAAACCACTTGTTCTAAGGCACTTTTATTTTTAACTCTTTCTTCTATACTGGAGTATAACTGATTAATAATGTTGTCATAGTTTCAGGTGGATGGCACAGGGACTCAGCCGCACGTACACATATTCATAAACAGGTGTGTTTACATAGACATGAGCATGTATCCATTCTCCCCCCAACTCCCCTCTCATCTAGGCTGGCTCTGCAGCATTTAACAAAAATCATTTACAACTTATTTTAAATAATAAAAACAACTATCGCCTAGGTCCAGCCCCAGCACAACTGAATAGAACCCCTTGGGATCTGGGCTCCGTGTTGATAATCCTCTAAGCTCAGGCAACTCTTCATGCGCACCAGGGCTGAGACCCATCGCGGAAACACTCTGCTGGCCCTTATCACAGGGTGAGGGGTTGAGTGTCCTTCAGTTGGGGGCCTAAGCCTGAGGTGGCTCCTGTGGCCGCGAAGGAGCATATCCAGCCTGCATATCGTCTCTCCCGGCGTGATCCTGGGACCCTGTAACTGGCTTAAATCTCCTCTGGCTTGCTTTGGTCTTTGTTGGAACAATAAAAGAATATGAAACACAAGGAGCAAGAGAGAAAATTTATGAGCATGGCCGTTTCCTGACCGGAAGACACTCTCCTTTGTCGAAGGAGGTCCTCAGAGAGCGTAACTTTGGGGCATCGCTATTTCTGCATTTGATTCTGGATGGGGATTGAAAGGCTTTCTTTAGAGTTCAATCTTGCTGTCACTCACCAAACTTTACCAGTCATTGAACACTGTGGTTCTCTTTTTGCTCTCTGAGTTGAAATTTGTACCATCCTCCAAAAAGCATGCTGGACTGTCAGATGTGTGCCAAAAATGTAGTTAGAGATGAGTCTGCTCTGTCCGAGGCCAGGAGAGGAATGGCCAACTTCAGGGACCCGAGAGGTCGTGGGGACACCCGTGAGCTGTGCCCACCTGGCCTTCTGTCTCAGGCCCCTTGTTTAGTGCAGGCGAATTTCAGAAAGCTCTGCACCCAGGGGGTTGTCATTGCTTTGAATTGCTTCAGCTTGCTCTGGGGCCACAGAGGAGAAGACTTTCAAATACTTTTATGTGAACAGATTTTTCCCGTGGACCACAACTCACAGGAAAACCTGCTTACAGACCAAGTGTGGAACACGATCGATGGGATGGGTGGAGAGAAGCTACTTCTGTTTAATTAGCCGTGGGCGGTGACGGACGGCGGGGGGCCGATGAGGATGCGGCTGGGCTGCTGAATTTCAGGCGGCTTTACGGTCGGGCATCATTCTTGTCTCCCAGACTTCGTCAAGATCGCCAAGAGCACTTGCTGGAAAGCCTTTTCTGGAGAAAAAAAGGCAGATAACATATTCTGTCAGGTAGTAAAGCAGCCACTTAGAGACAGCATTTTGATTATATTGTTTGGAAGAAGGAAAGAACTGGCTTTCAACCACTCTCCCAAATTCCTCACCTAAAGGGTGTAACGGTAAAGAACTCTGTGTCGCCCTTGCTATTACACCATTATTTGGACAATGCTAAATTAAATAGGGTTACTGCGTCTTTAAAGTTTAATGAAAATAATTTTTAAACAGAATCGGTCCTTAGTTTCGTTGGAAGCGGCACTGTGTGGTCTGTCGGCCCGGAGCGCAGGGCCCTGGGCGCGTTTTTCTGATTTGGCCGGAGGTGTTCTCAGGATGGTTTAGCCGGCAGAGCAGAGTCCCTAGACCGACTCTTTCTACTGGTTTCTCCTTGTTTTAAATTCTCCACTGAATCTGTCACAATAATGCTTCTGTTTTACCTTTCTGGGTTTTGGCCTGCTCCTGCACCAGGGTCCAGCCCGCACCCCGCGCGGAAGGGACAGGCCCACACGTCACTTCCCCCTCAACGTCTGAACAGTTGAGAGTAACCCTCTTGGCAGACGATGCATCTACAATCTCAGCCTAGAAAACGCATCGTCACGCAAGAAGGCGCGGCCCGCGCCCGCGTTCGCCACCGGCTTAGCCAGGGCCAGAGAGCAGTCCTGGGGGCGAATCAGGGACCCGATCATGTTCCAGGAAATGGCCATTAATCTGAGGACTCATTGGAAAGAGTCTTGTTAAAAAAGCCAGCGGAAGGACGCTTCCTCCTTGGATTCTGCACTTTTAACGGTCACCCCAGTTGATCCAGGAGCCAGGGAAACTGAAGGCCATGCTTCAATAAGTTTGGACTGAGCAGAAGAACTTGCTGGAAAAGTGAAAACCATTCACACATTGTGAGTCAAGAGCGGCGTGAAAATGGCCTGGCGGCGTCCTCCCGCTTAGCGCAGAGGTGTGAAGGGGGAAGGCCCGTGGCGCAGCCGTCTGGACCCCCGGGACCCTCGGCCGGCGGCCCCAGGCCCCTCTGTCCAGGGGTCTCCAGGGAACACTGGAGGCGGTGCCATGCCTCCCCCAGGGGGTCCTCCCCCAGGGATCGGGCCGGCTCCCGCGTTGCGGGCGGGCTCCTCCCTGCTGGGCCACCTCGGAACCCGCGTTCAAGCTCCGGGGGCGCACAGACGAGGGTCGGGCGGTCTCCTTCCGCTTGCGCCCGGGCACCTCAGGCGGCGCGTCTGCGCCCGCGGGCCGGAGTTGCCGCACCGCAGCCCCCGCTCCCTGAGACGATGGTTCTCAACTTACTGAAAAGAACACAGCTCCTCAAAAGCGGTCATTTTGCCTTAGAGCTGGGGCCAGGTTCTCCTGCCTGCATCGCGGAGTGATGCTGGGTGGACCTCTGCCCATCAAAGGGTACAGCGTGAGTCTGAGATCATCTTAGCTGGGAAGAGAATGCGCTATTAAACCTGAGTTATACTCAAGAACACTGGTGCTCCTTTAAGTAATTCTTCAATCTTCTTGAATAATTGAAGCTCACTTTCCAGCTACCTGGCTGAAGCACTTTTACCACAGTTAAGCGTCTGGTTTTAATGAAAAGAGGGGGTAGCTTCGAGGTTTGCTTTTTTAATTGTTTGCTGTTTATCTCTGGCTGTGCTGGGTCTTCGCTGCTGCCCACGCTCTGGGTGTCCTCCGCGGGCTCCTGAGGGCGGTGGCTTCTCTTGCTGGTGACCCCAGGCTCTAGAGCACGCAGGCTCAGGCGTTTGGCGTGCGGGCTTCAGTGCCCTGCAGCGAGTGGCATCTCCCCAGGCCCAGGATCGAACCCGTGTCCCCTGCCTTCTTAACCACTGAACCACGAGGGAAGTCCAAGCTGTGGGTTTTATATACCTGTGTCTTCAAATATTTAAGCACTTTCAATAGATAGCTGCCATTTCCCCCCCCACCTGTGGGGAGACCCTAATTCACAGGAAGGGCTTCCCCTGTGGCTGGGCGGCAGAGAGCCCGCCTGCCAACGCAGGAGGCCCAAGTTCAGTCCCCGGGCTGGGAAGATCCCCTGGAGGAGGCGATGGTAGTCCACTTTAGCACTCTTGCCCGAGAAGTCCCATGAACAAAGGAACCTGGCAGGGCTGCAAAGGAGTTGGACATGACTTAGCAACTAAATAACAAATACACGAGACATCTGTTGGAGTCTCTGAAAGACCACGGCTGTGGCTGAGATGGCAATTATAGGCCTAAGGATTCTGCAGAGCATGGTTGGTTGGAGAAAGGATTCTAGAGGATGAGAGCATACTTACGCAGCAAGAATGAATCAGATATTTCTGTAAGCTGGGTCTTATTCTGATCTGGTGTTGGGGATAGTGCTGCTGCTTGTTGCTAATGGAGTTGTACAGACTAAATCAGTGGTTCCTAAAATAAGTCCACGTATATAGAAAAATGTGCACTGTTTCATGACAGGATGAGGAAAAAACATGATAAACCTATAACGTGATTCTAAATCATAATCATTTATTTTGTATTTTTCTTTTATTGTTAAAAACATTTTCTTCCATAAAATGAGGATGATGACTGATGGTAGGATGTCATTGTTTTGGTGAATGTTTCCATGTCCTTATTGAATGAATCAGTAAACTGACAATATTGTATCAGTCCCAGTCAATTTTTCAAATTGGTGTGAAAAATCCTAAAAATCATGGACCTCTGGATTAACTTTTTTAAGTGTTAATAAAATAGGTGACATTTTTTGATTAAACAGACCCACATCAGGAACACTGCATTTTTTAAACTGTGTAACTTTTTATTTTGTATTGGGGGATAGCCAATTAACAATGTAATAGTTTCAGGTGGACATGAAGGGCTCAGCCACACACGCACGTGTGTCCATCCTCCCCAGACTCCCTCCCATCCGGCTGCCACACACCCCTGAGCAGAGCTCCTGTGCTGCACGGGGGTCCTCGCTGGCCGTCTGTTTCAAACACAGCAGCGTGTCCAGGCCCGTCCCAAGCTCCCTGACTGTGCCTCTCCCACGGCAACATAAAGGGACATTGCACTTTGAGGATCTGTGAGCCACGCAGAGAAGTCTGGTCCTCAGAAAGCCTGATTATGTATCCGCTCATTTGTTGAGAAATGGCAGAAAGAAGAATCAAAGTCAGGTGGAAGGATCACAAGAGTCCTGGGCCCTATTCCTTGTATTCCTAAACTCTTTATTCCTCCCTGAGCTCTCAGGTATTTCTGGCTTCCATTTGTTCCTAACTCATGTCTTCTGCTTCACAGCCTTTTCTCCAGTGCTATTTTTACTGTTTGATTTTAGTAAACAAGAATGTACTTTTCAAGGGTTTCTTTCAAAGGTTACTCTCTGGACTGGTTTTTCAAGGGTTTCTTTCAAAGGTTACCTTCTGGACTGGTTGTCCCTGGCTGTTTAGCAAATTGCCTCCAACTTTAGCTGTGTAAAGCAGCACCTGTTTATTTCTCTGCAGTTTCCGTGGTTCAGGCAGGCTGGGCTGGGTCCCTCATGGGGATTCAGTCAGTGTGTCAGCCAGGGCTGGGGTTTCATCTGAAGTCTCAGCTGAGGAACGATCCACTTCCAGGCCTCCTCACTGGCTACCAGAAAGATTTAATTCCAAGTAGGTTGTTGGACAGACCTCACTGCATTCTTCCTGGGCATGGACTGGACGTCGGCCTCAGTTCCTGGGGGCTTCTCCACTGTGGCAGCTGGCTTCCTCAGGGACAGCACTCAAGAGTCTGTTAGGAAAGAGAAAGTTACCATCTTTTGTAACCTAATCACAGAGGTGAGCTCTCATCACTTTGCTATATTCTGTTAACTAGAGAAATGGTAAAGAGTCAGCCTGCAGATGCAGGGGATGAGAGACATGGGTTCAATCCCTGGTTAGAGAAGATCCCCTGGAATAGGAAATGGAAGCCTACTTCAGTATCTCGCCTTGAAAAGCCCATGGACAGAGGAGCCTGGCAGGGTACAGTCCATGGGGTCACAAAGAATTGGACTTGACTGAGCACGCACACAGGCAAGGGACTAAGACCCCACAAGCTGCAAAGCACAGTGCCATTATCAGTTAGACGCAAGTCAGAGTTAACTCCAGACAGACGGTCACACAAGAGGGCAGGCACCGGGACGTGGAGCTCACTGTGTGTCACTTCAAAGTCTGAGCGCCACACTCTATCGCATGTCCTTAATCCCATTTTTCTTATAACATCTACTACTACTCCCTCCATGAGAGGTGGATGTGTAGATCAAGGTCATATCAAAATGAACCTCATCTATAATCAATTTATCATTTCTTCTAATAACAGTTAATAAGTTCATAACATCAATTCATTGAGAAGATTTTAAGACTATGAAATTAAAACACATATATGCTGAACTGAACTGATGGTAGAAGAATCTATTGGTTATGCCTTTCACTATGCATTCTTTCTACCATCATATACTTATCAGGGACTTGCTGCACAATAATAGCTTCTTGGAGTCCTTTATATCTACTAAATCCCTTTAAAAAAAAATAAATGTGCATTTCAGAATACTGCCTTGATCTTCATTTCTTTGTGACAGTTGAACTAAGGGACTATTTAAGAAGTGGTCATCAAGCATGTTCACACTAATTTGCTATAAATTGTTAGGACAATATCTCAACTCTTGAGATCATAGACTTTTAATGTGGATGCCTTAATCGTATGCACATTGCTTGTGTTAGAAGAAAGGAGTATAGCATTTTAATGCAAGTGGTTAAACATGATCTTCCAAAGAGAACACTGTTACTCAGGGATAATTAATTAGCTTTTAGAAAAAGAAAGGTTAGTTAAATAAGTTAAGCATCACTACAAGATGTAATTTGTGAATTCTGGACTCTGTTAATTACACCATTAGAATGTGTGTTTCCTGTCATGAGAACATTTTCTGTAATTTTTGCTCTGTAATTCAAAATTTATTCTAGGGATTAATTCAAGAATCAGAACACTGCAAGTGCTGAACATAAAGAAAATGCTGTGAAACAGCCAGATATTTGATTTAGCATTTCTTCTGTGGCTGAACATGTGGTTTATTTTGTCCATGCGTGGAAATTATCTAACTTAATAGCACAGTAAACGTTTAGAAAAACTTTAATATTTGATCACAAAGTTATATTATTATTATTATATCATTTCTTTTCAAAATACATTGGCTTTAGCCTCTTGTAGAATTACTGATTTGAGACCAAAATGAGGGGTAAATTCTCAGCATATGTCTTAAAGTAGAAAGAAGATATCAATCATATTTAAGAGTTTTAGAGGTTAAAGCTAAAAAAAAAGAAAAAGAAAAAACTTTGATTATTTAGAACTTTGGAACAATTAATATAATAATAATTATTTTTATTTTTTTTTTTAATTTTAGTTTATTAATTTATTTTTGGATTTATTGGACCTTTGTTGCTATGCACAGTCTTTCTCCAGTTGCAGTGAGCAGGGCCTCCTCCTCCCTGAGCGGGGCTCCCTCCCCCCTGAGCGGGGCTCCCTCCCCCTGAGCGGGGCTCCTGCCCCCTGAGCGGGGCTCCCTGTCTGCACGGGGCCTGCTCTCTGGTTGCCCTGCGTGCTTCTCGCTGCAGTGGCTTCGTTGGTGCAGCAGGCTCCAGGCCTCTGGCCCTTACCATCTGTGGCAAAGAGGCTGCTCGTTACTGGGGCCTTCTCTTGTTGCAGAGCGTGGTTCTCTAGGGCATTCAGGCATCAGTACTTGTGGCCCACAGGCTCAGTACTCATGTCACGTGGGCTTGGTTGCTCCTCCGCATGTGGGACCTTCCTGGACCAGCGTGGGACCTCTGCCCATGCCCTGGCAGATGGATTCGCATGGATTGCACCACAGCAAAGTCCCTCCATACTTTTTCTCTATAACATCTTTGTTGAATTTGTTACACTATTGCTTCTGTTGTTTACATTCTGGTTTTTTGGTTGCAGGACGTGTGGGATCTTAGATCCCCAACCGGGAATCGAAGCGGCACCTATTGCGTTGGAAAGTGGTCTTAACCACTGGGCAGCCAGGGAGGTCCCGTCAGTGTGCTTTAATAATGGGAGCGGGTTCAGTGGAGATGGCTGGATGGCATTGCCAACTCAAGAGGCATGAGTTTGAGCAAACTGCAGGAAACAGTGAGGGGCGGGGGAGCCAAGCCTGTAAGGGACGTCATGCAGCGTCTCTCCCCTGACTTTCTTCCTGGGTACGGCACTCTCTAGGCCCATCCATGTGGCTGCGAATGGCGCTATTTCATTCTTTCGAGCGGCTGGGTGACATTCCAGGGTATATGTGTGCACATCTTCTTTGTCCATTCCTCTGTGATGGGCATCCAGGTCGCCTCCGTGTCTCGGCTACTGTAAACAGTGCTGCAGTGAGCATAGGAGTGTGCATGCCCTTAGGATCGTGTTTTCCTGTGGACATACGCCCGAGGCGGGACTGCAGGATCTCATGGTAGCTCTATTTTTATTTTTTTAAGGAACGTCCATACTGGCCTCCACAGTGGCTCTGCCAACGCACATTCCCACCAACAGTGCAAGAGCATTCCCTCCTCTCCACACCTCCTCCAGCACTTATTGTTGGTGGATTTTTGACGGTGGCCATTCTGCCTGGTGTGAGGTGATACCTCACTGTGGTTCTGAGTTGCATTTCTCTAATATTGGTGGTGCTGAGCATCTTCTCACGTGCTTCTTGGCCAGCTGTGGGTCCTCTTTGGAGAATGTCTCTAGGTCTTCTCCCCATTCGTTGACTGGCTGGTTTGCTCAGAGGCTGTTAAGCATCATGTGTTGTTTGAAAATTTTGGAGACCGGTCTCTTGCTGGTCACATCGTCTGCAAATAGTTTCTCCCAGTCTGTGGGCTGTCTTTTCAATTTGACTGGGGAAACTAGTCTTTGTTAACTGAAAGGTCTGCTAGGCTCAAGCCTCACCATCAAAGACACTTTTTAAAAGCGTGTTTATTTGGCTGTGTCAAGTTTCAGCCACGGCACTCGGGGCCCGCTGATGCAGCGCACCAGCACTGATGGTGGCGCCAGGCTCCGCTGCTCTGCAGCACATGGGTTCTTAGTTCCCGACCAGGGGTCCAACCTGCTTCCCCTGCCTTACAAGATGGGTTCTCAACCGCTGGACCACCAGTTGGACACAGTTCAGTTCAGTTCAGTCACTCAGTCATGTCTGACTCTTTGTAACCCCATGAATCGTAGCACGCCGGGCCTCTCTGTCCATCACTAACTCCCAGAGTCCACCCAAACTCATGTACATTGAGTCAGTGATGTCATCCAACCATCTCATCCTCTGTTGTCCCCTTCTCCTCCTGCCCTCCATCTTTCCCAGAATCAGCGTCTTTTCCAATGAGTCAGCTCTTCGCATCAGGTGGCCAAAGTATTGAATTTTCAGCCTCAACATCAGTCCTTCCAATGAACACCCACAACTGATCTCCTTTAGGATGGACTGGTTGGATTTCCTTGCAGTCCAAAGGACTCTCGAGTCTTCTCCAACACCACAGTTCAAAAGCATCAATTCTTTGGCGCTCAGCTTTCTTTATAGTTCAACTCTCACATCCATACATGACTACAGGAAAAACCATAGCTTTGACTTGATAGACCTTTGCTGACAAAGTAATGTCTCTGCTTTTTAATATGCTGTCTAGGTTGGTCATAACTTTCCTTCCAAGGAGTAAGCATCTTTTAATTTCATTGCTTCAATTTGGTGACAAAATCATCAGTGGCCAGGACGGAGCTACAGTGGAATGACTGAGGATTTTAGAGAGCTGTGTGCTGTGCTTAGTGGCTCAGTCATGTCCAGCTCTTGGGACCCCATGGACTGTGGCCCACCAGGCTCCTCTGTCTATGGGATTTTCCAGGCAAGAATGCTGCTGTGGGCTGCCATGCCCTCCTCTAGGGATCTTCCCAATCCAGGGTTTAAACCCACATCTCCCACATTTTGGGGAGATTCTTCACCATCTGAGCCACCAGGAAGCCCTCCAAGAGCTTCAGGGCACTGCAGCCTGGAACGCTCCTCATTCAGGCCTGTTCACTGGGAAGCTCGCAGAGTTGGGGGGAATTTGTACTGACTGCATGTACTTAGTGCATGCAAGGAATTTTAAAGAATCCAAAAATAAATTTGACATCACATTTGCCCTCATGATGACTAGACTAGCTTTTGTGAAATAAAAACTGAGTAATAGGACATTGTTCAGGCAGAGAGGTGTGAACAGATGCTGTCAGCATTAATAGGGAGGAGACGATTGGAAATGCATCTTGTCAGGAAGGCTTCTTGGAAGGGAGAGAAGTTCAGCTTGGTATTCAGTGAATGAAGAGACTGAATTCCTCGGGTGGGAGGTGCTACTGCTTGCCGTCCCTCACTTACCACATTCACCAGTTTTAGGATAACTTTTGGGGCTGGGTACTGTGGCAGCCAGTCCGCAGGGGTCCCAGCATCCAGGTGTTCACACCCTCATTATGCCACCTTTGGTGTGTGAGCGACAGGACCCTGGGGAGGTGGTAGTGTGGGCTTTCCGGGGGCCACTGGTGATAAAGGCCATGTCCTGCCAATTCAAGAGACACAAGAGAACAGGCCCATCCCCGGGCCAGGACGGTCCCCAGAGGAGGCATGGCAGCCCAGAGCAGCATCCTTGCCTGGAGAATCCCACGGACAGGGAAGCCTGGCGGGCTGCAGTCCACGGGGTCCCAAGAGCTGGACATGACTGAATGCCCGGGCACAGATGGTCACACGCCCACCCGAGAGCACCTTTCACTCTCACCATCCCCACTGCCTCCCCGCTTGCTCAAGCCAAGAGCTGCCTGAGTGAGCTATGTCAGAGGCTGCCCCTAGCCAAGCCTTAGGACTACCACAGGCCTGCTGACAACTTGCTGCAGTTTTCTTAGAGACTCCAAACAGGAGCCACCCAGCTCTGCTGTTGCTGGAGACCTGACCTCGGACACTGCATGATTTAGATGTCTTTTTTCCTTCAAGTCACTAAGTTTGGGATAAATGCCTACTACTAAATCAAGTATGGACTTCCCAGGTGGCACTAGTGGTAAAGAACCCACCTGCCAAAGCAGGAGACTCAGGAGACTTGAGTTCGATCCCTGGGTTGGGAAGATCCCCTGGAAACCCACTCCAGTATTCTTGCCTGGAGAATCCCAGGGACAGAGGAGCCTGGCTGCTGCAGTCCAGGGGGTCGCAAAAGAGTCAAGCAGGACTGAAGCAACTTGGCAGGCACGCATGCAGATCAAGTACATCTTGGCTATAAAATAAAACTGATCAGAAAAATTAGAATTTTCTCTTCACAAGGAAAGCTCGAGTAATATCTAGGAAGACCCACTTCTGGCTGCTAAGATCTGCTGTGAAGCTAAGGCAATTGCTATCCACCTCAGCCAGGATGTCAGTGAGTATTTGTGGGAAATTATTTTAAAACAGTGCAGACACATGAGTAAAACTGAAGAACAGTCAAGATTCTTCATGTCTTCATATCCTTTTCCAGGTTAATAATACCAACAAATACCAATAAAGCAATAACAGCTCAGTAATAACTACCATTTGTTTAGAGCTTAGAATGTTGTATGAATAATACAGTGTCTTATTTCATCCTCAAATAATTCTATGAAGAAAGTGCTATCACTTATTATTTATGTCAGGAAGGCAAACACAAGTCTGTGCAGTGGCTCTCAAACTGAAATTCATCTTTGAAATATTCCCTGAAAAGGCAGATTTGACTCACTCCACTTTGTAAGCGAAAAAAAAAAAAAAAACTGAGTCACAGAAAAGAAGTAATTTTAAATAAATTTCCCAAGGATGCATTTTTATTTAATAAGCTGCTGAGCTAGAATTTGAATCCAAGAATCTATATAATCCAGAAATCTATATAACTGCAAATCTCACTTTCTTTCCACTCTGTCGTACATAGCAAAAGCAACTGATCGTCGATAAAGATGTTTGTTGAAATAAATATACATCACATAAAAAATACAGGTAAAAATAAGATCATGGTGACACCTGCCTTATGCCAATTGTGTTTATATGCAGGTGTATGGTCTTTGGAGCCTCAAAGACATGTGGGATAAAAATATTTTGGCGATTTCTCTCCCTGCTCTCATTTCTAGGTATTTTGGCATTTGGGATGGAGGGTGGGGGAATCAAAGATTTTTCTCAAAATGACAGAAAACGGATTATTTGCATGGGGAATGCCAGCTGGGGAGAAGGGAACATACGCTCACATTCAGGAAAAGTTTCACAGGATGTAAAAGAAACCATCTGCTTTTTCTTTTTGTTCTTGTTTAAGAACAGCTTGTGTTTGCAACTCACAATTTAAAACATGGTAATAACCTACAGGACTTTGTGAAGCATGAATCGTGCGGCTTTTTTTTTGTTCCTCCTCATTTTCCCTTGCTTATTTTTTTCCAACTCTGTTTGCAGAAAGCAGAATGCAAAGAAGATATTTGCATGTTGCAACTTGGATAATAAGATTCTTCTGATCAGGGCCTGAGTCTCCCTTTTTCAAAGTGTTTCCTGGGCATTCCTGGATCCTGCAGTGAAATCCAGACACTATGAACCAAAGCCATGTTCAACTTTGCTGTAAGAAACACCCTAGGCTGAGACCGGGCTCAGGGGACCTCCTGCTCATCCCTGGCAGAGAAACATCCCCGCGGCCTGGCTTTATCTGCTCGGGCACCTGGTGGGGGCTTGGAAATCGTTTTTGAAAAAAAAGTCAGTTCTATCGTTTGCTCTTCTTGTTAGCATTCGTCTTCGTGGCTTTGATGTGCACCTTCACTCCCCTCCTGAAGCCTTAATGACTCAGCGTCACCGCTGCTCAAGTGCAAACCAGCGCGTGAGCTTGCCTTTTACAGAAGGAAAGATGGAAGGGCTCGGGGAGGTCCCAGTGGAAAGGCTCTGAAAGGTCTTTGGGGCTCAGCGATCAGGCGATATTAAGAAGTGGTTCAGGTCATTTAGCCTCTCTGAGTGATAATCACAAACCTCCAACTTACTAGCTCTGTGACCGAAGGAAGCTACGTAACCTCTCTGAATCTTAGTTGCTTTATTTTTTTATCTACAATGTGGGAATAATTGTTACCCACCTGCAAAGGTTGTTATGAAGGTTCATGAACTAACTGGAACATGTGCAGGACGGTATTTTGAACACAGAAAGCTCCAGTGAAAGAACCAGGACCCATGGAGGAGACTCCCCTGAAACCACATGATGGCCTCCTGCAGTCCATAGCTCTCACACGCGCACAGGAGGCGACACACGGGAAGTTCCAAATGCGTGCATGTATGTGGGGCTTCCCTGGTGGCTCAGAACTTAGAGCGTCTGCCTGCCATGCAGGAGACCCAGGTTCGATCCCTCGGCGGGGACGATCCCCTGGAGAAGGAAATGGCAACCCACTCCAGTATTCTTGCCTGGAGAATGCCATGGACAGAGGAGCCTGCTGGGCTACAATCCACAGGGTCGCAAAGAGTCAGACACGACTGAGGGACTTCACTTTCACTTTCATATATATATATATAAGTGCTAGTCACAAAGTTGTGTCTGACTCTTTGCAACCCTGTGGCCTGTAGCCCAGCAGGCTCCTGTGTCTGAGGAATTCTCCGGGCACGAATACTGGAGTGGGTTGCCATTCCCTTCTCTGGGAAGGGATGGAACACAAGTCCCCTGCGTTAGCAGGTAGACTCTTACCATTTGCACCACCATGGAAGACCACATAGATATGTATAAAATTACACATAAATTTATTAAACATCTCTCAAATAAGGTTTTAAATTTATCTGAGTTTTCTATCCTTTTCCCTGCTGAGATTTTGAGCCAGATAAATCTCAGTTGCAGGGCATGTCTTATGCGCTGGATACCAGTGGCCTCTCCTTCCCCTGTTATGATAACCAGAAATGTCTCCAGGTCAAATGTCTCTGTGTCAAATGTGCCCTGGGAGTCAGAATCGCCTGATACAACCAACCTAACTGATCTTGCCCTGTGTTAAAATCACCAATATATGTGACCCCTTTTGCCGCTGTTTTTAAAGTTTGTAGCCCTGCTGTGAAGCATGCAGGAGCTTAGTCCTCAAGCAGGGATCGAACCCCTGCCCCCTGCAGTGGAAGCCCAGAGTCTGAACCACTGGACGACCTCCAGGTCAAAATTATTGACCCTAATTTCTGAGGAGAAAAAGCAAAAGATGCACAAGGAATCATTGGACACCGCCGGAGGGAGACATCTGCAAACCCTGCATGGGCTGAGGCTTCAAGGAGCTGACTCAAACTTCAGGCTTGGTGAACAGCCCCAGTAGGTGCTGACGCGCTAAATTTACTTGAAAGGAATCACTGCACACTCACGTGCATTAAGTGCTCGATTTCGAGTCTTTATATGGATCTCCTGTAAACTGAGATACTGTCTATTTTAAGAGCATGTGCATGGATATCTGCTTACGGCTGTGCTGGGTCTTTGTTGCGCGGCTCCAGATTTCTCTGGCTGCCGTGAGCAGGAGTTGCTCCTTGCTGCAGTGCCCAGGCTTCTTGCTGCGGTGGCGTCGCTTACTGCGAGCACAGGCTCTGGGGAGCGTGGGCTTCCGCGGCCGTGGCTCGTGGCTCAGCAGCTGTGGCCTGAAGGCTCTAGAGGGCAGGCTCGCTGGCTGTGGTGCTTCATTGCTCAGTGGCCTGCGGGATCTTCCCAGGCCAGGGATCAAACCCCTGTCCTCAGCACTGGCGAGTGATTCCTTACGACTGTGCCCCAGGAAGGCCCGAGATGTCATCCCACTATTTGATGGTGGATGGCAGGGCTTCCCAGGTGGTGCTATGGTGGAGACCCCGCCTGCCAATGCAGGAGGTGTGAGAGACCCCGGTTTGATCCCTGGGCCAGGACGATCCCCTGGAGGAGGGCACGGCAACCCCCTCCAGTACTCTTGCTGGAGAATCCCATGGACAGAGGAGCCTGGCGGGCTGCAGTCCGTGGGGTCACAAAGAATCAGACAGGACTGAGAGACTTAGCTTGCAGGGGTCGACTGCATAGCTCAAGCACATAGGCCAGACTAGTGAGTTTCCTTTTGAACTGCAAATATCTGGGGGAAATGCAAGTGTTAAAACTATTTTTGAAGTGATTTTGACTTTTTAATGTTTTCCCATTGCATTTTTTGAAGTGGCACCAAAACCTTATCAGCTGTGGATATTAGTGCAACATTCATTCATCTTTCTCAGAGGTTTTTAAGAAATTAATTATCAAAGTGCCATTGATCAAATAGTTTACATTATTTCTATTTATTTACATCTTTCCAAGTATCTAACCAACTCATCAAATTCAAGAGTTACAGATGCAAGATTTTACCTCCTTTTGTTTTTCAGCATTTAAATGAATCATCTTATGCGATGTAAACAATAACACAATGCAGTCAAGATGATCAGATGTTTTCATACTTGACTCAGTGTCTCAGCTGCAAAAGCATAGAGCGGCAGATGAAATAACAAACAGGACACACTGAGAAGGGCATGGTTGTGCTTGGGAACAGGCCACACCTTTTTCCAGCTGTGCTGCTGGTCTGGAAGCAGGCACCTGGCTGGTAGGATGTTGCCTATAGGTAACTGAGTCAGTGTGTGTACCAGCTCGGTTTGCTTCAGTCGTATCTATCTCTGTGATGCTCTGGACTGTAGCCCACCAGGCTTCTCTATTTATGGGATTCTCCAGGCAAGAACACTGGAGCAGGTTGCCATTTCCTCCGCCAGGGATCTTCCCCAACCCAGGTATCAAACCCATGTCTCTTAAATCTCTTGAATTGGCAGGCAGATTCTTTACCCACTGAGCCATCTGGGAATCCCAACTAAGTCAGAGAACTCAGCACTGTTTGGAGGCAAGAGCTAGGCTGGGTTGGGGACACTCAGGGAAGAAACTGAAAAAGAAACTGCATGGATTGATGCCAGGGGCTAAGACATTCAGAAAGCTGAAGACCTAGGGAAATATGAGACTTTGTTTCCAAGGCTGCAGACTCAGCCTTGAAACCAAGAACAAAAATTTTCCCAACTCAGTGGTTGGATATGGAATATCCTCATTGTCTGTACAGATGCAGAGTCTCAAATTGCCATTGAAAGACAAATACTAGACTGGAAATTCAGTTTAGTCATTTAGCTGTCTCTGATTCTTTGCAAACCCCATGGACTGCAGCACGCCAGGCCTCCCTGTCCATCACCAACTCCCTAAGCTTGCTCAAACTCATGTCCATTGAGTCAGTGATACCATCCAACCATCTCATCCTGTCATCCCCTTCTCCCACCTTCAGTCTTTCCCAGCATCAGGATCTTTTCTAAGGAATCAGCTCTTCACATCAGGTGGCCAAAGTACTGGAGTTTCAGCTTCAGCATCAGTCCTTCCAATGAATATTCAGGACTTATTTCCTTTAGGATGGACTGGTTGGATTTCCTTTCAGTCCAAGGGACTCTCAAGAGTCTTCTCTAGCACACCAGTTCAAAAACATCAGTTCTTCAGCACTCAGCTTTCTTTATAGTCCAACTCTCACATCCATACATGACCACTGGAAAAACCATAGCCTTGACTAGACGGACTTTGTTAATAAAGTAATGTCTCTCCTTTTTAATATGCTGTTTAGGTTGGTCATAACTTTTCTTCCAAGGAGCAAGCATCTTTTAATTTCATGGCTGCAGTCACCAGCTGCAGTGGTTTTGAAGTCCAAAAATAAAGAAGTGTGACACTGTTTCCACTGTTTCCCCATCTATTTCCCATTGATGGGACCGGGAGCTATGATCTTCGTTTTCTGAATGTTGAGCTTTAAGCCAACTTTTCACTCTCCTCTTTCACTTTCATCAAGAGGGTTTTGAGTTCCTCTTCACTGTCTGCCATAAGGGTGGTGTCATCTGCATATCTGAGGTTATTGATGTTTCTCCCACGAATCTTGATTCTAGCTTGTGCTTCATCCAGCCTGGCATTTTGTATGATGTACTCTGCATAGAATTTAAATAAACAGAGTGACAATATACAGCCGTGAGGTACTCCTTTCCCAAAGTGGAACCAGTCTGTTGTTCCATGTCCAGTTCTAACTGTTGCTTCCTGACCTGCATACAGATTTCTCAAGAGGCAGGTCAGGTGGTCTGGGATTCCCATCTCTTTAAGAATTGTACAGTTTATTGTGGTCCACACAGTCAAAGGCTTTGGCATAGTCAGTAAAGCAGATGTTTTCCTGGAACTCTCTTGCTTTTTCCATGATCCAACAGATGGTGGCAATTTGATCTCTGGTTCCTCTGCCTTTTTCTAAAACCAGCTTGAACATCTGGAAGTTCACGGTTCACGTATTGCTGAAGGCTGGCTTGGAGAATTTTGAGCATTACTTTGCTAGCATATGAGATGAGTGCAATTGTGCAGTAGTTTGAGCATTCTTTGGTACTGCCTTTCTTTGGGATTGGAATGAAAACTGACCTTTTACAGTCCTGTGGCCACTGCTGAGTTTTCCAAATGTGCTGGCATATTGAGTGCAGCACTTTCACAACACCATCTTTTAGGATTTGAAATATCTCAGCTGGAATTCCATCACCTCCACTAGCTTTGTTCATAGTGATGCTTCCTAACGCCCACTTGACTTCACATTCTGGGATGTCTGGCTCTAGGTGAGTGGTCACACAATTGTGGTTATCTGGGGACATTAAGATCTTTTTTGTATGGTTCTTCTGTGTATTCTTGAAACTCAGAAGATTCAGCCAAAAGTAAACAAAAATTTGTGTCAGTGTGTGTGTGTGTGTGAGAGAGAGAGAGAGAGAGAAGGAGGGAGAGAGAGACCACAGATAAATAGTGAAAAATATAAAAGAAAACAATCTATTCCATTCAAAGGTTTTGTGTGCATGCCCAGTAAGCACAGATGTGCTGAGTCAGAATGGGTGGGAACCAAGCACATGAAGCCATCTAGAGCCAGGGAAGCTGCAAAATCAACAGTGAGAATAAGTAAGCTCAGCTGGAAAGCCCTGGCTGAAGGCAGCTCCTGGCCCTTGAGTATGGAACATGCACTGTTCACAATGCCTCGCGTTGATGGAGCTTATGTTTTCACGACGTTTTAGAAACTCAAAGAAATAAGTACAGAAACTACATCCACAAGGAGCTATAAATCTATAAGAAACTATAAAAGAAAAACAAGCAGCAATGAAATGAAAAAGTGGCAATCAAATAGAAATCTTAGCAGTGAGAAGCATCATCATTTAAATAAGGCATTCATTAAATAGCTGGAATATAGAACAGACATTGTTAAAAGAATTTGGCCAGTATAATATTAAGATTCTACAGTACAGAAGAAATTACAAAAGGCCAGTAAGGTGTCATGAAGGCTGAGAGGCTCCAGCATGCGTTAGAGGGTGTTTTGTTTTAAAGACGAACTCATGGTTTTCATACAGATACAAAATGAACACAAGTTAAAGACTGGATTTAGCTCGTTATTAATGAGGAAATCTGTACGATGTTACAACTGTTTTGAAGAAGTTAAAGAAGGATAAATTTATACTGAGTTAAAGGAATGTTGAAATAAATTTACAAACAGACAATGCAAAAGAGGGTTATTTTAAAACAGATTTGAGATTCATGCCTTGCCTGGGTCTGACTTTCTCCTATCTGTGGATGCTCTGTTTCAGGGATGGCAGATTATGCTCAGAGACTGAGTTTGTCTTTGCCAACAGCTTATTTAACATAAGTTCACAGCAAGATTCATAAGAATTTTACAAGCTAATAGCAGATAAAGTCTCTTAATAAGCCAGGAGAGAAGCAGCATACCCCAGACAAACGGTAAGCGGCTGGCCTTGTTGGTTCAGGCCAGGGAAGATGAGAGGAAGAGAGTCCAGAGTTAGCTCGAGTGCACCTGTGCCGGAGTCGGCACAGGGACCGAGGGTCTGACCAGCCGAAGCGGACTCGCAGCGGCCCGGACAGTAGGGAAGGGCCCCTGTTGTTAGACCTTGGTTGCTAGGGAAGCAGCCGCCGTGCTGGCCTGCAGAGCGGGCGCTCTGGGGGTTAGCACCCCAGGAGCCATTGCAAAGCCACTGCCTGGGGGCCCCTGAGGCAGGTGCAGAGGTCCCTTCTCTTCCTGAAGCTGCTGATCGGTCTAACGCCACCACCTGCAGAGAGTGACCTCGTCGCCACAGGAGAAGTGTCTCGGGATCTCCCCAGGGCCACGTCAAAGGTGATTTTTGCCAAGATGCACACTCCCAGACACTCCTCACACGTCCCCGCACGCACAGCCCGCTACCTTTCCACGGCGCATCCACCTGCTCGTGTCAAGACGCCTCCAGAGCTGGGCTACTTGTCAACCGTCCTGACAAGACTCCTCTCGTTCTGAAATCAACTTCACCTCAAAGAGCAGCTTCTTATTTGGCTTATATTGTGTTGTCTCTGTCATAAATAAGTGGATTAAAACAACGTAAGTCATAAGCAAGTGGATCTGAAACCCTATCAAGGCAGCACGCCAGGCTCAGGCGTGTCCTCACAGTTGCAGGGGTGCTGTGCGCGCTCAGCCGCTCAGCCACGGCCGGCTCTCGGGGACCCCGGGGACCTGCAGCCCCCAGGCTCCTCTGTCCCTGGGATTTCCCATCGGGGAACACTGGAGTGGGTTGCCATGCCCCTCCAGGGGACCTTCCCGACTCGGGCCCTGGCCCTGCCTCTCGGGCCTCCCTCCGTTGGCAGGCGGGTGCTTCATCACTGGCACCGCCTGGCCTGGATGTCAAGCTGTGAAGCAGCGCAGAGGCGAGGAAAGCCTGGAAGCAGATGGCGCAGAAGAGCGGCTCGAGGTCGGGGCCACCGGCCGCAGTCCGGCTCGGTCGGCTCGGTCCAGCCCCCGGTGCCGCTCCGCCCGCCTGCCGTCTGCGGCGACTGTGCTGAACGCAGGGCTGACGTGGCTGACAGAGCCTCTGACATAATTACTGTTTAGACCTTTAGAAAATGTTAACCCACTCTTCTAAACAGGGCAGTGTTCCACGCAGAAACTTTTCTCAACATGAGTAATAGAATTTAAAAAAAAAAAAGATGGAGAGAGTGGTAAAAAAGAGAAAAAAAGAAAAATACATTCTTTAGAAAAATTGACACTTTCCCCTAGAATTAAAACAGGACATCAGTCCTTAAACCAACATCTCATTCTGTGAACAAGCAGGTGCATAAAATTCGATCCACTCCACGTCGTTGTCAAACTCCCCTCGTGGCTCAGTGGTAAGGAATCCGCCGGCATTGCAGGAGACACAGGAGGCGTGGGTGATCCCTGGGTCGGGAAGATCCCCTGGAGAAGGAAATGGCAACCCACTCCAGTATTCTTGCCTGGAGAATCCCATGGACGGAGGAGCGTAGGGGGCTACAGTCCACAGGGCTGCAAAACACGGCTGAGCAACTAACTAGCAGCATCAGACATGTCGTAGAAAAACTGCAAACGTTAACAGAGGCAGGGAAAAATTAAGAGAAGAGCGTATGCTCAAGGGAAAAAAATGTTCACTGAGAGAGAATAAATTCTGAATCAGAACTATCATGGAAAAATATTTTACATGTATAATCTGTCTGATCTTTTAATTATTCTAGGACTGCGTATTGGTCTTTAGCCATGAAGAAGCCAAGTTCAAAGTTACACAGCTGGTAAATGGCAGAGCCAAGTTGGAAACTCCGGTTTTGTGTTTTCAGAAACACAAACTTGGCCCCCTCAGCTCTACTGCTTGTTATTATTTTAAAAACAGTTTATTTTTAACCATGAGTAACACACACTTCTCAGTCAGGAAAGACAATGAGAAAAAGTCAACTTGCTGATGCAGTTATATAGAGACTTTCGTAGCCAAGAAACAGACATGCAGAGACTTCTGCTGGAGGGACCTGTCAGGACCCAAGCCCCGGAGAACAGAGTTGCAGCTGGAGAAGTGAAGACAGAGGGGCGGACTGGTCTACAGACCAGGAGGGGCTTTGCAAGCTTTCGGGTTGTGCTACAGATCTCACAATATTCTAAGAGAAATGAGAAGATATTGAAGTTTTAAAGCAGTGAGGGGGTAGGTGACTTGATCTAATTTGCATTGCAAAAAAAAAAAAAAAAAGCCTTTGGCGTGATGACTGCCTTGGAGTTGGGCCAGAATGGATACGGGGAGACCAATTAGAAAGCTGCTGATATATAACAGCCAAGATGATTACATGCCCAAAGGGAGCTGCGGACCAAATAATGATGAGAACTTGCAGCGTTCAGATTGGAAGTGGAGATGTATAGGACACGGGCATGATTGTTTCCATATGGAACGCTGGTCTCTTTCCTGGCTTGTTCTTTCATTTATATTCTGCAGTATTTGGCCTTATTTGCAGACAGAATAGACCTCCATTGTTCTGGCTGCCTGAATTCCCCACAGCAAGCAAGCTGGGTGCTCTGACTGATTCTCCTTTTTGTTCTTCCTCTCTGTGCTGTCTGCTTCTTATCTCCACTACAGCACTTTTCACACTGAATTATAATGTCTGATCACCTTCGCCTCACAGCCTTAGGAGAAGCCCTCAAGAATGAAGGCTTCCTTTCAATCTCCTTCGCATCCCTACTGCCTACCAGCGCTGCCCAGAGATGGCCATTCCATGCAAGCTGCTGACGGAATGAGTCTCCTACTTCTTCACTGCAAGTGGATTCTTTACCACTGAGCCATAAGTCAATACCATTTCTTGCATAGAATATGTAGGGCATTGTAAATGTTTTGAATAGCACAAATACACTTGAATTCTGCTAAAGATATTATCTCCATATCTCCATGATAAACTAATCATGTCTCTAGAAACATGTGCTGTTCATTTATTTTCCTGCACAACCTGTTCTTTGTGTGACTTTATCTGTCTCAATTTTCTCTCCTAGAAATCAGAGATAATATTTATCCATTGTGACCATGTTTAGAAGGATAAATGAGACCATATGAAGTATGGGAGGTGCAAAGCTATCGGTTCCTTTCTTTTACAGCTGCATTCATTTTTGGCCGTGCAGGCCTCCACGGTGGGCTCCCCTCCAGCTGCGCAGCCTCCTCGGTTGTGTGCAGCTGTCTCGTTGCGGCGGCTTCTGCTGTGGTGCACGGCCTCTGGCAGGTGGGCTTCAGCAGCTGTGGCTCACGGGCTCCAGGGCACAGGTTCAGAAGCTGTGGCCAGTGGGCTTGATTGCTCTGTGGCGGCATGTGGGTCTTCCTGGGCCGAAGCCTGAGCCCGTGTCTCCCGCCTTGGCAAGCGGATTCTTTGCCACTGAGCCTCCAGGGGAGCCGCCCTGCTTTTGCTTTTGTGTCTCCACCATTTTCTTCTTTTGTCCTCCATGTCTCCATCTTGCCATGGATTACCTGAGTGGTTGGTTGTCCTTTTTAAAATTCTGTTATTTTTGCTGTACTGAATCTCTTCCAATATTTGCTCAGGTTTACCTTTTATGTCTCTGGACAGAATAAAATAGAAGTGTTCTACTTCACACATCACGAATATTTTGACTTCAAAAATGCCTCCCAAATTTTCCCTTGGGAGGAAATTCAAATTCACTCTAACCTACCCATTGTTGCCTCTTTTCTGTTGTCATGAAAATCTGCAAATGGTCTAGAACCCCTTCACTCCTCTCTCCTGTTAGACCGGAGGCACCGTTACCCAGGAAAAGTGGGCAGCGCCAGCCTGGGGAAGAGCTGGAGACAGTGAGGCCCTTTATTGCAGGCACTGCTGTGCGGGGGTTGGTGTGTCTGGATTTAGGGTTGGCAGATGTGTTTCTTTAATTGTCCACTTTGTGTAAATTTCGATTCTCCCAGCATAGTTTAATAGGCATTATCTTGAGTCCTAGGTGAGAATTTTTATATTCAAGTACTCAGCAGCAATTGTGTGCTCTCGGTTGCTTTCAGCTGTCATCTGGAATACCTTTTCAGGCAGACATTTCAATGAACACCCTCTGCCTGGGCGGCTGGCGACACAAAGTGAAGTGAGGGCACTGACAGCCCCGCCTTTCTTCGCCTCAAACAGCTCGTGGGCACATCGCCTGCCTCTGTTCTCAGGGCGTCTTATGAGGCACTGGAGGGGCCTCACCCTTGAGTTAGAACCTGGGTGTCTTTAGCTGCCTAGAATCTGTGTTCCTTCTAGCATTATCTCACAGACAGGTGAGGCAGAGAAGGGAGGCTTCACACAAACACGGGATCAAGAAGACACTGGCCAGGTTGCTAACTGGAATTGTTTAGGGCCGGGCTTTTCATGCTTCAGTCTGTGTGTGAATCACTAGCAACCTTGTTAAAATGCAGTCCCTCATCCAGTGGGTTTGGGGCCTCTGATCCTCCATGTCTAACACATCCAACAGGTCTAACATATTTAACACGTCTCTCTCCCTCTCAGCTTCCCATGCAGCTCAGAACCTGCCTGCAGTGCAGGAGACCCAGGTTCGATCCCTGGGTCAGGAAGATCCCCTGAAGGAGGAAATGGCAGCCCACTCTAGTCTTCTTGCCTGGAGAATCCCATGGACAGAGGAGCCTGGTGGGCTGCAGTCCATGAGGTAGAAAAGAGTCAGACACAACTGAGCCACTGAGCACATGTGTACTCTATTCATCTGTCAGTATCTATCTGTCTATCGTGTAGCTACCTAGCTTTGATAATTAGGTCAGCAAAGAGCTTTTTATTTTCCAGGTAAGATCACGTGACAGCTCCCAGGGCTTAGGACAGGGACATGTCTTTCGAGGGCCACCAGTCAGCTGACCCTAGGGAGCCAGTGACTTCAAGCCAGACACCCTGCAGTTCTAACGAGGAGAACTTGTTCGTTTCACTTTCTTTCATGACCTGTTCACCTTCGGCTGCACCGGCCTCGGCTGCGCACTGGCTTTCTCTAGCGGTTCTGGCGTGGGAGCCTCTCGCTGTGGGGCTTCTCTGGTCGGGAGCACTGCGCTCTGTCGTGGCGGCACATGGGCTTAGGGTTCGTGGGATCCTCCCAGACCGGGCCTGAACCCGTGTCCCCAACCCTGGACCGCCAGGGAGGGCCCAACGGTGCTCACTTCACTCGCAGGCTTAATGGACAGATGAGAGTGTTTGGCCCTGCTCAGATATCAGGATCAGTGTCCACTGAATGTCCGCAGAGAGTGAGGCGAGACCAGAGCGGAGCAGAGTGTATCAGCGCAAGTGTTAAATTCAAAGAGCAAAGTAAATGGAGGAGTAAGGTGGGGGCGAGACTACAATAAACACCAGAGGCAGCAGAAGCCAAGGAAGCCCTCAGGGGAAGCAATCTCCGGCTTCCGTCCCAGTCTCTAAAAGGCTCGGTCCACCCAAGGGTCTGGTTAACCACATGCAGGCTGGGTGCTGCGGGCTGGGTGCTGGGGTCTGGGTGCTGGGTCTGTGTGCTGCCATCTGGATGCTGCGGGCTGGGTGCTGTGGGCTCAGTGCTGCGGGCTGGGTTCTGGGTCTGTGTGCTGCTGTCTGGATGCTGCAGGCTGGGTGCTGTGGGTTGGGTGCTGCAGTCTGGATACTTCCATCTGGGTGCTGCAGGCTGGGTGCTGCGGGCTGGGTGCTGTGGGCTGGATACTGCTGTCTGGGTGCTGTGGTCTGGGTGCTGCGGGCTGGATACTGCTGGCTGGGTGCTGTGGGTTGGGTGCTGCAGGCTTGGTGCTGTGGTCTGGGTGCTGCAGGCTGGGTGCTGCGGGCTGGGTGCTGCGTGTCTAATAAGTTTCTGAGTGATGTTGATGCTGCTCGTCCATGGACCACACCGAGTAGCAAGGGCTTAGGCTGGGTAGAGGCAACAAGAAGGTATAAAAGACATTCATTGGATTGGTCACTGCAATGTGGGAGCCCTGGGTTGAATCCCTGGGTTGGGAAGAACCCCTGGAGAAGGAAATGGCAACCCACTCGAGTATGGTATTCTTGCCTGGAGAATCCCATGGACAGAGGAGCCTGGCGGGCTACAGTTCATGGGGTCGCGGACAGTCAGACACGACTGGCCGACTAACACACACATACATCGCTGCGAGCAGAACCTTTGAGTCTATGAAGAACTGGGGAAACTGAATGTATCTTCTCTACAGTCTCCTTACAAAATTCAAGGCTAGTGTCGCCAAACTTCTTTCCAAAAGAATCTGTATTGCCATATAAAATCTCTATGTCCGTGTTGGCAACCTACTCACAAATTTCAAAAACAACTTGTGAATAAATAAAAAGTATATTTTTAAAAAGGATTGCTGTTTAACCTCTAGCAGGTGAGTCTTTTGTGCTACATTTGTAAACTGAGCAGATCTGTGACTCCTTTTGTATAAAAGAGTTAACTATTAAAAACATTGACAGTGATAAACTAAAAAAAGAGGCCCAACAATTTGCCGTGAAGTGTTGGATGAGCGTGTGTCTGCTTTGTTTTGCACAGCCCTCCAAATGGGTGGCTCTTGCCCAGAGCACACCATGTCAAGGAGGGAATGAGACATTCCAAGGGCTACTAACTACTCCAGCAGAGATCTAGGAAGACCACTGCAGTGTTACGCGGTGTCAGTATTTATTTAATTCTGGTGCAGAAGGGCAAATTTACCACGCTCAATGGTCCTCAAACTCACGCTGGCTTACAAGAGAGTGGCTTAATGACCCACTGATGGTAGCCTATGGCGTTACCTTATAAAGCAGTGGCAGGAGAGAGGACAGCCCGGAGTGGCTTCTTCTAACATACTTTCAATCTAAAGCATCTTTCCTTTTTGCTGGTGGGACAGAGAGTTGCCGTGGTTTTGTGAGCCTATTTGTTTGCTTCCTCGTAGCTCAGTTGATAAAGAATCTGCCTGCAATGCAGAAGACCTGGGTTCGATTCCTGTGTTGGGAAGATACCCTGGAGAGGGAAATGGCAGCCCACTCCAGTGTTCTTGCCTGGAGAATCCCATGGACAGAGGAGCCTGCTGGGCTATCCTGTACAAAGGGCCATGAGGGTCAGACACGACTTAGAGACTAAACTGCCACCACCAAGCAAGCTGGTTCTGGTATCTCACAATCCCCTTCTCTCTGCAGTCTTCATCTGCTGTGAGTTTAGATTAATGAATCTTACCTGAATGAGTCTTTTCAACAACGCTAAGTAGTCCACTGGGCTTCCTGCTGAGTCAGTGGTAAAGAAGCCGCCTGCCAATGCAGGAGATGCAGGTTCAGTCCCTGGGTCAGGAAGATTCCCTGGAGGAGGAAGTGGCAACCCACTCCAGTATGCTCATCTGGGAAATCCCAGGTCAGAGGATCCTGGCAGGCTACAGCCCCTGGACTGCAAAAGAATCAGGTGCAACTTAGCAACTAAGAGTGACATGTAATCTGCAAAGGGTAACGTGTATAGCTTAAGCAACCCCAAAGAACATTGCTATCCCTTTATATATATGATCTCCATCTTGAGATTTTAAAAGCTACAAACATTGATGTAAATGTAATGTCCCAAGGGATGTATAATAAACAGTTGCTGGAGATGCAAGAAATATAGCAACTGTTTGCAACTCTCCACACGAAGTTAGAGAGCCATACCACAATATTTCACTGTAATAGAGTACAGAGAATATGATTTAACTGGCAGAAGAGCCAGCATCATAATATAACCAGATATTTCATAATAGAGCTTTATTATATAAAATTTAGAGCCATTCCAAATGTTCCTGAAAAATTTTGCAAAGGCATCCTACTGTTGCAAAGAGAAGTCTGTATTCTGCCGAGCTCAGACGTTACCAGCACCAGATTCTGTCACTGAGTTAAGGCCTCTCTGAACTCAGCAAGATGTTTGAAAGAGGAACTGAAGTACAGAAAATGGGACTTGCCTGGTGGTTCAGTGGTTGAGAACCCACCTGCTCATGCAGGGGACACCCGTCTGACCCTGGTTCAGGAGGATCCCACAGGCCGAGCGCAACCAAGCCCCCTGCGCCGCAGCTACTCAGCCACACCCTCCAGCCGGAGCTGCAACGACCGAGTCCATGAACTTGGAGCCAGTGCTCTGTCACAAGAAGCCACCGCGATGAGAAGGCTGCTCCCCACAATCAAGAGCAGCCCCTGCTCCCCACAGCTGGAGGAAAGCCTGCGTGCACAGCGTCTACCGCCCAGAGGCCCCTCTCCAAAGCACAGGAGACGACGTGGGGGCTTTAGTGTCCACCTACCGGGTTGTTTCCAAGAAGCGTTTTTTCCTGTAAAATGTAAAAAAAAAATCTGATCAGCAAGTCCAGCATGCAATCTATGAAGTTTAACGTTAAACACACACACACACAAGTAGGAAAGATAGACCAACACACAAGGTCCTGTTTACTGAGCAGCTCCTGGGGAGTCACCAGTATGAAAGCATTGCCCCTTTGCTGCACTGAGCACCTTCCTGGATCTGTCTTAGGATGCCCTCTGAGGCTGACAGCCAGCTCTCTGGAAGAGAGGGCCACAACTGACTCACAATGCCTGTCTTGGGCACGGGAGAAGAGTGGAAGTTATGTATATGCCATATATTTGCACGGATTATTTGCGCTAATATTTGAGATTCTTTTACTTGAAGACTAAGGATTGACTGAGAATGTCTGAGCCTTCTCTATTGAAAGACAAGTAACAATAAATAAGATATATACAGACCATATGGAACATCGAAAAACTGATTCTTGACATTGGCGGTGGGTAAATCTAGTGAGTGAAAGTCGCTCAGTTGTGTCTGACTCTTTGTGACCCCATGGACTATCCAGCCCATAGAATTCTCCAGGCCAGAATACTGGAGTGGGTAGCTTTTCTCTTCAACATGACCCAGGAATAGAACCAGGGTAAATCTAAGACCTTTGCAAATCCCATGTGAAAATTCCTACAGGATCAACTCATGGGTGTTCCTGCCTGAGCACTAGCAGTAAGGCAACGCTGAATGCAATGGCAACTTCTATTTTCTGGGCTCCCAAACCACTGCAGACGGTGATGGCAGCTGTGAGGTTAAGAGACACTTGCTCCTTGGAAGGAAAGCTATGACACACCTAGACAGCATATCAAAGAGCAGAGACATCACTTTGCCAACAAAGGTCCAGAAAGAAAGCTGAGTGCCACTGAACTGATGCTTTGAATCGTGATGGGGGAGGAGGCTCTTGAGAGCCGCTTGGACTGCAAGGAGATGAAACCAGTCAGTCCCAAAGGAGATCAACTGTGAATATTCATCGGAAGGACTTGTAAGCTGAATGTAAAGGGCCAGCTCACTGGAAGAGACTGATGCTGGGAAAGATCAAACGAACAGGAGAAGAGGGTGGCAGAGGATTGGATGGTTGGATGGCATTACTGACTCAATGGACATGAATTTGAGCAAACTCCAGGAGATCGTAGAGGACTGAGGAGCTTGGCGTGCAGTCCACGGAGTCACAAAGAGTCGGACACGACTTAGCCACTGAACAACAGCAGCAACACTGGGTGCGAGGGTGTGAGGACGTGGGGCAGTCAGTCGGGACCATCCACCAGCAAGGGGCCTCTCGTGTTTGTCAGTGGCCATGGTGTCAGTATGGGCCCCTGAGAGCTCACCATCTGTCAGGCGGGGAAACTTCAGTATCACTGTCTATGTGGGCAGAATGATGTCCAGAATGCCCACTTCCTCATCCCTGTGAACTCCGTAACATTCATGCTACATGGCAAAGTGAAATAAAATAAAACTAGGCTTTAAGGTTCTGAATCTTAACAGTTGGAGATTATCCGGGATTATCCAGGTAAGGTCAGTCTAATATAAAAGGCAAAATATCCAGAATATTCAACACAATATTGAAGGAGAAGAACAAAGTTGAAGGACTTGCATTGCCTGACTCCAAGACCTAATTACTAAGATGCGATAATCAGGGGAGTGTGGTCTTGGTGAAAAAGTGGACAAATAGTGGAAAAGAATACAAAGTTTTGGAATAGAACCACATAAATGTATTCAACTGATCTTTGACAGAGCAGCAAAGACAATACAATGAAGCAGAGATCGTCTTTCAATGACGCTGGAACAAATAGGCATCAATATGCAAAAGACCCCAAGACAAAGCAGAACCAAAAAGTGACCTAGACACACACCTTATACCCTACCCCAAAATTAAAATCGATAGTAGATCTAAATGTAAAATACAAAACTGTAAAACTCCTGGAGGATAACATAGGAGGAAACCTAGATGACCTTGAACATGGTGATACATTTTTCCATCTAACACCAAAGACATGATTTGTGGAAGAAGTACTTGATAAACTGAACTTCACTGAATTAAAAACTGGTTCTCTAGGAAAGACAATGTCAGGAGAAAGAGAAGACCAGCCACAGCAGGAGCAAAAGACACAGCTGATAAAGGGCTTATCCAACATACACAAAGAAATCTTAAAACTCAGTGAGGGGGAAAAAACAACCCGATCAAAAATAGAATGAAAATCTTGACATCCCATCAAAGAACCTATACTGGTAGCAAATAAGCCTTGAAAAGATGACTCAGCATCACATCATCAGAGAGATGCGAATTAAAACAACAAGGAGATACCACCACGACTGTCTGAACGGCTGGAGTCCAGAGCGCCACCCATGCCAAACACTGCTGAGGGTGCAAAGCGACGAGAACGCTCCATCGCTGCTGCTGCTAAGAGTGCAGCATGGCACAGCACTCTGGGAGGGAGTTTGTCTTTTTCCTACAAAACGAGACACACATTTACCCACATTTAAGTGGCAGCCTTTGCAAGCCGCTTCTTCCACACGATGCTCTCTGTGGTTGGAGGGTCTCTTTGCTTTCTGTCTTTCTGACTTTGCACTACAATGATTAAGGGAGGAGACAGTAAATGTAACACTGCCTCTAACCATGCATACCCCTCTCCCCTTGCTTTCGGTCCAATCCCTGGGCTGGGAAGCCCCTGGAGAAGAATATGGCAACCCACTCCAGGGTTCTTGCCTGGAAGATCCCATGGACAGAGGGGCGTGGCGGGCTACAGTCCCTGGGGCCGCAAAGAGTCAGGCATGACTTAGCCACTAAACAACAACAGCAGAGGACAGGACGGGGACGGTCCGCCACACTGCAAAAAGGTCGTCCTGGCGATTCCCCTGTCACAACTCCTTCTCCTTTGACGTGCTCTCCCGCTCCTGATGCCTGGACGAGGCTGTTTGCATTTAATCCCATATGCTTCCAAAGGGCAGTCGCAGTAATACCAGGAAACCGGTTTGTCTGGTCCTGCACTTCCCAAAGCTTTCAACCGTCTAACTGACCTCGCGTCAGACTGCTGCAGAAGCTCCAGCCCCCGGCACTGCGGCACTGGGCTGGCTCGTTACTCCTCGTGCGTTTGCGCGTGTGGGGTGTGTCCCGGGCACTGAAGGTCTTTTGCAGCCTCCCTGGGCTCTTCTTGCTAGGTACCAGTAGCTCTCCCGAGTGGCAACAGCCAGCAGTATCCCAGCATTGCCGGATTCCCTGGGGGAGAAAATCACCCCAATTTGGAAACCACAGCCTACCGGAAAAGCCTCCGCTCCTGGGGGGCTTATTATCACTATCTTTATGAAAATGGTGTGTGTTTGTTCATTTCTGGCTGTGTGATAATATATGCTGTGTGCTGGGCCTTCACTCTGCTTGGGCTTTTCTCTGTTTGCAGAGACTGGGGGCTCCCGGTCGTGGCGCGTGGGCTTCTCGCTGCAGGCTCGTCTCCTGCTGCAGAGCCCGGGCTTCAGGCTGCAGGCGCAGCAGCTGCGCTTCCCGGCTGCCGGGCGCAGGCGCAGCGCTCGCGGCGCACACAGCTGCTCTGCAGCACATGGGACCTCCACGGACCAGGGATCAAGCCCGAGTCTCCAGCACTGGCCACAGGGTTCCTTTCCACTGCTCCAGCCCGGAAGCCCCGGACGGGTTCCTCTTACTCGCCCACGGACCATGGTTTGAAGTAGACAGCCACTCCCTCTCCAAGAGCATCTCAGAGCAAAGCATATTCTAGCCCAGTCACTCTCATAACGAAAGCAAAAGTCTGTGCTTTGTAAGGGGGAAGCCTCACACGTAGGCAGCAGATTGGGACCCAGTGAGGTCTTCTCCAACTCTGAGAAGCCTAATTAAACCAGCAAATTCATCTGGTATTTGTGGCTATTCATGATCACTTCCAACTCCACTGCACTTACAGCCAAAAAGAACTTGAGCAAACAGTCCTTATTCTGCTCGCAGGTGTGAGTTCTGAAAGGCATGGCACAGCACCTCCCCTTCTAGGCCACTGGTCATGAACCACCATCCTCGCGTGCTCTGTTATATGTGGTGATCTTAGGTGGCACAATGTAACCCTATACATTTTTTTTTAATTGGAGGAGAATTGCGTTACAATGCGGTATTAGTTTCTTCTGTACAATGAAGTGAATCGGCTATCTGTAATCAAATACTCCTTCCCTCCTGAGTCGGCCTCCCCAAACCCCCATCCTGCCCCGGGTCATCACAGAGCCCTGAGCTGAGCTCCTTGCCTTGCACAGCAGGGTCCCCCCTCTCCATCTGCTGTGAGTGGTCCAGGTGGTCCTGTTCGCAAGAGGGGACCAGGGATGCTGATGCAGAGAAGGGGTGCGTGGGGCAGGGGGCGTGGGGTTAGCTGGGAGTTAGGAGGACCGCGTGTACACTAGCACGTGCAGGCTTCTGCATTTCGTCAGAAGTGCATTCACCGTGATAATATATGCTGTGTGCTGGGGGATGGCGTTGGGCCACAACCAGCGCCCCAAAACCCACAGCAGAAGTCTTCTTCAGAGTAACTGTTTCCATGTACGGAAAGTGAGCTGACTTAATGACAGGGCGCGTGCATGTATGTAGTTTCCTGCTGCTTCTGTGAAACATTACCACAGACTCCATGACTGGAGGGCTTCCCTTGAGGCTCAGTTGGTAAAGAATCCACCCACAATTGTGGAGATCTGGGTTTGATCTTTGGGTTGTGAAGATCCCGGGGAGAAGGGAAAGGCTACCCACCCCAGCATTCTGGTCTGGAGAATTCCATGGACTGTATAGCCCCTGGGGTCACAAAGACTGAGAGACTTTCACTTTAATAACTAGGAAAAAAAAAAAAAACCTTGCAGTCTTGAAGGTCAGAAATCCAAAACAGGGCTGGGGCTAAGACATGGACATGGGGGGAGGTGCTGGAAAAGTCAGCCCACTGGCGGTTTCCTGCCTGCGGGGCGCAGCCTCCCCCGACCTGTGTCCACCCCCCCGTTGCTCTGACCTCTCCCTCTGACCTCACCTCTCCTTTTCCTGGCCTTGCCTCTCCGGTCTCACTCTCTTTTTCTAAGGACCTTTGTGATTACACTGGTTCTACCTGGAAATTCCGGGATCATGTTCCAATCTCAAGATCTTTAATTTAATCACATCTGAAAGTCCCTTTCACCATATAACATACCATATTCACAAGTTCCTGGGATTAACAAGTAGACAGCTTTGTAGGGAGAGGCATTGTTCAGTCTATCACAGCGTATCAAGACAAAGAACGTCCCTGACTGACATCTAAGAAATCTCACTTTAGTCGTTTACTGTTTATTTATCGTTGCTGTTACTTAGTTGCTAAGCCGTGTTCAACTCTTTGTGAACCCACAGACTGTGGTCTGCCAGGCTCCTCTGTCCATGGGATTTTCTAGGCAGGAATACCTGCAAGGCATAACTGGACACTCTCTTACACTTAGAAATAAAGACAATAGATGGGAAAAAAGAAGAAAAGAATGCTGGAATGAGTGGATTGCCAGTTCCTTGCCAGTTCCCTCACCAGGGGCCGACCTGCGTCTCCTGCATCGGCAGGTGGGTCCTTTACCACTGAACTACCTGCGAAGCCCGGGTTATATATTCCTGTAAAGCAAATCACGCCAAAACTTCGTAGCTAAAATAGCACGCATGTGTTACGTTATGTCACAGTCTCCGAGGGTCAGGAAAGAGTAGCAGCACGGCCAGGTTCTGTCTGAAGGCTGCCCGCTGCAGCTCAAGGTTTACCTGGGCCGGGACCTGCTCCCGAGTTCGCCCTGGGCTACTGGCTAAGGTTCAGCTCCCTGCGGCTGGACTGGGGTCTTAGGTCCTCACTAGCTGCTGGCTGGGGGCCCCTCTTTGCCGCACGGGCCCCTCTGTGGGTGTGCAGATGGCTCCATCTCCATTGAAGTGACTGAGAGAGATTGTGAGCAGGCGGAAGTGACCATCAGTGACACCCTGATCTCTTAAGAATCAGCTCCCTTTGCCACATTCTCTTCCTTGGGGTAGAGTGAACAGGCCCAGCCCAGGCCAAGCAGGAGGCGATTATGCAAGAGTGTGAATCCAGCTGCAGGCACCCAGGGGTCATCTCAGAACCTGCCTCCACACTCATCACAGGCCTGTTTTCTGCTTCCAAACATGCAGTGCCCACAGTAGCAGAAAAGGGACTTCTCCACAGACTTCCTTCCCCCATCCATTTCAGGTGCCCCCCCACTGTGAAGACTGGCCTTCTTGATTTCCCTTGAGTCGGTACCCTTCTCTGTTGTCAACCGTCCTCTCTGTGTTCCCACTAGATGCCTCCATTATTATTTTTTAAATTTATGTAAATTTAATTATTAAAATTTTAATGTGAGAATAATTTAACTTTTTAAAAATGTATATGTATAATTAGTTTTTAAATTTTATGTAATATTAGACATTGTGTAAGCAGCTTCAGGAAGAAAAAGAAAGACAGAGACATATAACTCTCCTGGCTTGGATTAAATTAAACCCAAATCTGAGCTCCGGCTCTTTGGGACGTTCAACCCAGACGTTTTCAGGGCGTGACTAGAGCTTCTCGACTACCAGTGACCGAATCAGATTTTTAACTTTCTGCATCTTTCTCCCTTTTTCTCTCCTTCAACTTCCCTAACCAACCCCACTTAAAAATACATATATATATTTTTTTTTTGGCTATGCTGGGACTTCGCTGCTTCTCAGGCTTTTTCTAGTTGCAGTGAGTGCTGGCTGGTCCCCAGTGGCGCGCAGGCCTCTTGGCGTGGAGGTTTCTCTCGTCACACAGCTCAGCTCCAGAGCCTAGGCTCAGTAGCTGTGGTGCTCGGGCTCAGCTGCTCTGGGGTTTGTGGAATCTTCCTGGACTAGGGATCGAACTCAGGTCTCTTGCATTAAGGGGTGAATTCTTTAAAAGTGAGCCATCAGGGAAGCCTCCCGATCCCCTTTCTCATAACTTTTGGGTTTCATTCTGATAATCAAGGGATTTTCTTTTTAATGCATGTTTTACACCTGGCTAATTTATATTCTGATTTGTGTGGAGTCTAAAATAGTTAGAGGAGCCTGGCTCTTTTATGAAACCAGATGTGGAAAGGGTTGGGGGATGTCCCTCAGCAAGTGTGAGGTCAGTTAATTTCTCTGTCTGCGTGTTGTGATGCGGCAGAGATAACCCTAATGGATTTAGTCTGGTGACCTTTGCAGCTGTCAGGCCTCAACAATTTTTACCTGTTTTGATATTCCCCAAAATTGCTGAGGACATTACAACATACAAGAGTTGGTGAATATGCATAAATCTGTGGGATCTTGGGCAGTCGTTTATGTGGGTGGAGGGGTACAGAGGGCAGGTCTCGTCCTGTGGCCCCAGAGGGCCTGCATTCTGGGGAGATAAAGTAGACTTTGAAAATAAAGTGTTTTTCTCCTCTCTGCTTTCATTCACATTTAATAATAGCTAATTATCCTAAGAATTCACAAAGCTGTAAAAGAAGAGCGTATGCTGTTTTCTGTTTATCAAAGGGGAGCACAGGCTTAAAAAATAGTTGGGCATCTCTCTTCCTGACAGTGGTCTCTGAAGCCGACACTAGGCTCCACTTGGCTACTTTTCATTTTTAAAAATATTTTACTTATTTAATTTTGGCTGCATCCAGTCTTGGTCTGGTGCTTGAGCTTAGCTGCCCTGAGGCACGTGGAGCCTCAGTTCCCCAGCCAGGGATAAAACCCAAGCCCCACCCCCCTTTTGGGAGGCAGAGTCTTAAAATCTAGACCACCAAGGAAGCCCATTTGGTTCCCTTGAGAGCCCCTGGACAGCAAGGAGATCAAAGCAGTCCATCCTAAAAGAAATCAGTCCTGAATACTCACTGGAAGGACTGATGCTGAAACGCCAATACTTTGGCCACCTGATGGGAAGAGCTAACTCACTAGAAAAGACCCTGATGCTGGGAAACATTGAGGGCAGGAGGAGAAGGGGACGACGAAGGATGAGATGGTTGGATGGCATCACTGACTCAATAGACATGAGTTTGAGCAAGCTCTGGGAGACAGTGAAGGACAGAGGAGCCTGACGTGCTGCTGTCCACGGGGTCACGAACATGGACATGACTGAGAGACCAAACAGCAGCAGCAGCCGCAGTGGGAGCCGGCCTGCAGCTGTCCCCAAGCTCCACTGCCTCCTCCTGCCCCTTGGGAAGGGCTTCGTGCTTCAGACTATTGACTGTTCCTTGATATGAAAATAGATGCAACAATTAGTATGAGGAAGCAAGGAGAACACTGCATCTTATTGCACTCTAAATATTTTATAATTTTTTATAATCTTGTAGAAAGGCTCCATAGATCATTTTATAAAAATGACTTTTCTGGCAAATATCAGATCGAGACGGGAGAGTGGCTTATTTTTAAAGTAATCATTTGCATCTAGGCCTCTGCACTGTGTTAAACAGCCTAGTAAAAAACGACATTACTGTTCTATACTAATGAATGTTGTTTTTATCTGAGTGAAACATTAAAGAAAGAGAGAAAGAACGCTGAAAAGAGCCTGCCCTGCAGTGGGAACGTCATTTACTTGAAATGGCGGCTTCTTGTTTTATGCCTAACAGATTATATACCCCAGGTCAGCGGCCACGCTACCTCTGATTGCATCATATTGAATTTCCTCCACATTCAGGCCAGAGGACAAACCAAAGCACAAACAAAAAACTCTAAATGTGAATTATGTTAGAAAATATAAGTCAAGACCTGGCGCCTTAAGGGAACCTCTGCTCCCTGTGGAGATTCCAGTTCTCCAACATTCATGCTGTCTTGGAGGCATTTGGCACCTGTGAATAACCCTCTTTGGAGATGGCCTGCAGCAGTTCTGGGGTGGATGGCACTCCGTGGTCTAAGGACTAGTGACTATGTCCATCCATTAGGGGCACCTGCTAAAGCCAATGACGAGGACGAGGAGACAGAGATCCGGGGTGGTGCCCCACTCCCCTCCCGCTGCCACCTTGCTCACCCTCTTGACTTTAGTTTTTATGTTTTTATTTTGTCTTGTGTCTTATTTCATTCTTTTTTTTTCTTCCTTGTATCTTTCTTTACCTATGGCCTTGGCTAACACATCACACGATTTGCAAACAACTCTCGGTAATGACCGTTCTGGTGGCCTTTGAATTGCACCAACGGCGCCCACGCATCACGGAGGCACAGAAACAGGCGCTACCCGCGCCTCCAGTTCCGGCCGGGATGCCACCCACTGTCTGTGCGTGAGCCTCAGGGGCACACATCCCAGCTCCCTGCCCGCGAAACCCTGACCCCACTTTGATGGAGAGCCGCCCAGCCTTCAGTTGCTCCCTGAGGTCCAGAAGCTGAGTAGAGAATTTAACCTGAATTTAAGTCCCTTAATTCAGTTTTTTATACCAATTATTCCTCCTTTCTATTCAATGATCTTAGTTATAGACCCGTAGTCTATTATCCTTTAATTTCTGCATGAGTTTAGAAGTAAGCATGGCTGTAAAATAATGACATCTTTCTCAACTACAATTTAGTTCTATCTATTGGTTTTCTTACTGATTTAAAAATTAATTTATCAATGTCACACTTCATTCTTAACGCTGACATTTCATTTTCCACATAGACTGAGATGCATCTTTCTGAGTTAACTATTGTTTCTGCATCCAACCCTTCTCTAAAATATTTGCTATCATCCATCTATTATTTGACTTTTTTGTGTTAAAATAAATTTGTTACTTATATAAAAAAATAAAATGGAGCCTCTATGAACGCGTCCATTGTGAGCGAGTGAAACCATGTTTTAAAATTAATTGAAAGGACTTCCTGGGTGGCACAGTGGATGAGAATCCACCTGCCAGTGCAGGGCTCGCGGGTTCAATCCTTGGTTCAGGAAGGTCCCGCATGCCATGCAGCAGCGGTGCCGGGTGCCACAGTCACTGAGGCCCGACTCTCTAGGGCTGAGCACTGCCCTGCGGAGCCTGGTGCTACAGCGACTGAGGCCCACACGCCCGGAGCCCATGCTCTGCAGCAAGAGACGCCACTGCGACGAGAAGCCCACACCATGGAGCAGGAGAGCACCCCTGCCCTCAGCAGCGGGAGAAACACCTGCCCCGCGCAGCTGGAGAGCGCCCCCTGCCCTCAGCAGCTGGAGAAACACCTGCCCCGCGCAGCGGGAGAGCGCCCCCTGCCCTCAGCAGCTGGAGAAACACCTGCCCCGCGCAGCGGGAGAGCGCCCCCTGCCCTCAGCAGCTGGAGAAACACCTGCACCGCGCAGCGGGAGAGCGCCCCTGCCCTCAGCAGCGGGAGAAACACCCGCACCGCGCAGCGGGAGAGCGCCCCTGCCCTCAGCAGCCGGAGAAACGCCTGCTCACAGCAGCGAAGGCAGAGCACAGTCAAAAAGCAGTAATTCCGGTGGACTTCAGATGTTGCAGTAATTTTTCCAGTTATATTTATAATGATTTGTACATTGCACTTCTCTCTTCCTGAGGAAAGAGATTATAGTATTTATCTTCACATCTTCAGTATTTATTATTCATTTAATAAAATGTCTATTTTAAATAGACATTTAGATATGAATAAAATAGACATTTTATTAAATGAATAGCTAAAAGTAAAATCTAAAATGACTATGAGAACTTGTTTACGCAGGAATCATTGTTCATAGCGCTGAGTCTAAATGGATGTTTATTCTCTGTTTCCTGTGTATCAGATACATTTTGAAGTACTTTGCATGAATTAATTAATTTATCCACCAACAAATTCATGAAGTAGAGCGGCAATTACCCTGATGTATTGCAGGAGGCCCAGGAGACCCAGGTTCGATCAATCCCTGGGTCATAAAGACCCCTGGAGAAGGAAATGGCACTCCATCCAGTATTCTTACCTTGAAAATCCCATGGACAGAGGAGCCTGGTGGGCTACGGTCCATGGGGTCACAAAGAGTCAGCCATGACCGATCGGCTGAGCACACACACTCGTGTATGCACGCACACCTTGGACACACAGTCCATCATCCCAAGGTTCCCATTAATTACATGGTTTTGAGTAGAGTAGTGGCTTCAGTGGGTTTGTATTTTAAAAGGATCCTCCATTTCCCTTGTGTGTGGAAGGGAGTTTGCACAGGGTGAATAAAGATTCATTTAACTTTTTGGTTTAAAACATACAGGTAGATAGTGTTTAGCGGAGGGAGGGATACTAGATAAGTACGTGTTGAATTTCATTGCCTGAAAAACATAAAAGAAAAGTCAAGGATGGCACCAGCTACATAAGCCAGCTAGTTAGTCTTCTGTAGCTCGATGTGGAAAACAAACAGAAACTGAAGGACTCTTAATCAAGACCTCTCTCATCATTTGTGATGCTTTCAAGATGTGTCAAAATGTTTTCCTTATCAATTATTTTTCTGAAGTGATGAATGCATTTTCTTCTTATAAAAAAATCTCGTTAAAGAACTACTGAAGGCTTTAAACAACAGTGTGCAATAGAAAAAATAGCCTAGGTCCTTAGGCACAAACGATTTTCAATTCTATTCAGAGAAGTCTTTTCGCATCCTGACACTCAGAAAATGAATGATTCCAAAGAGCACATAGAATTGTGCTGTAGGGCTGCTTGGAGTTCTTTGGAACTTGTAACCAACCCAAACATTTTTATCAGCTCCATAACAATACCCAAGTCAATAATAAAGGGGTGATTCAGTAGCCAATCCAGATCCAAAAGACAGTGGCCTTAAAAATAAACGGCCCAATCAAAGTGACACTGATGCTGCCTTGAAACAATGAATATTAGCTCTGTCACGGCCTAACTGCATCGAAGAGCCATATTCTCTCTGGCTGTCACCTTAGAAAATCTCCCAAGGAAAGAGAGAAAACCACCTCAACAGATTTCATTTTAGTTGCAGCCATCACTTCAAGTCACCTTCACCTTCAGGTTGGTGTCTGCCTGCAGTTTTGCAGATGCTCATCACGGGTAGAATCGTGGTTATTCCACATGGAAAGGGTTTTTTTTTTTTTTCCTCTATTATATCACTCTGATTCTCTGCCCTGATACATTTAAAGGAGGAGGTAGAGTCTGTGAAACGTAATTTCCTACTGCAATTACGTTCTTCTCTAATATTGACCTCCAACTTTGAGGAGAAAACTTTTGAGTTCCTCCCAGCCCTTCAATAAAGATCCATTGCAGGGGGCTTCCCTGGTGGCTCAGTGGGGAGGAATCCACTTGCCAACACACGAGACACGAGTTTGATCCCTGATCCAGGAGGATCCCACACGTTGCAGAGCAACTAAGCGCTTCTGCCACAACTATTGAACCTGCTCTAAAGCCTGCAAGTGGAAACCACTGAGGCCCACATGCCTGGAGCCCGTGCTCCCCAACAGGAGAAGCCACCACAGTGGGAAGCCCGAACATGGCAAGCCTGGGGCCAGCCCTGCTCTCTGCAACCGGAGAAAGTCCACGCAGCAACAGAGACCCAGCACCACTAAAAACACCAATACAATTATATATGTATATGTATATGTATATGTACATATATATAAAGATCCATTGCAAATGCGTGGGTGATATGAAAACCTTAGAGTCACTGACATGATTTAACTGGTTTACTAGTAAAATTACATAAAAATAAAATGAGAAATGTATTGCAGTGCATATGAAAGCCCTGATAACCTAAATAAAGACTTGGTGGGGACTCCCCTGGTGGTCCACTGGCTAAGACCCTGCTCCCAGTGCAGGCGGCCCGGGTTCTGTCCTTGGTCAGGGGACTAGAGCCCACATAGCTAAGAATTCATACGACACCACTCAGAGTTTGCACGGCACAGCTCAGACCTGGCACAACCACATGAATAGACTTTAAAAATACCTATGAAAAGACTTCATGGTCTAAGACTGTAGGCTCTTTGTTTCTCCTAAGTTTATTTTTAACATAATTTGGAAAGGAAGCCATTAATCCATATATTCTCCATTCCAAAGGCATAGCATCACCTGCTATAATTGAAGAATGCCAATTCCAGTCTCACAGACTCTGTTCCTTCCTCCCTGTTCTCTTGTCACCTATTTCAGGTAGCGTTTTAACTACTAGAGAGAGGGAAATGTCTAAATTATGTTCTATGCTTAGGGGCAGGCTGACATATGGATAGCAGCTATAGAACCCAGCAAAATAAAATAAATTCTTAAAAGAATACAAGCAACAAGACTCATTGTTGAAGAAAAAGAAACTAATTATGATCACCTTTCTTGTACTGAAGAACTTTAACAACAATCAAGACAGTTTTACATAATTTTCTCTGCCAGTGTAGAAACAGCCCTCCTTGCCTTGGCAACTGACTCTGTCTGTAATAGATACCGACAGGAAGGATATTCAATTCCCCGACCTTGGCTTCTTTGTTTAAAAAAATAAAAATCAGCCTAACTTCAGCCAAGGAACTGCTTGACTTTTGAAGCTTGCGTATTCTAAATCCTTTTAAACCCACAATCACAAGGGAAACTCACAGCAACAAGTGTTTAACAAACAAAGCGTGATTGTGGGAGGGTCTACTGTGGTGAAACATCACACAAGGAGACGTGTGAGCCCCACTCTGGACGCAGGGGCCCTGACTCCCAGACTCAGCTGGGCCGTCTCCAGTGACGGCTACTCAGTGTGTTGGTTATGCTATAGATTGTGTTGTCTTTTCCGTGAACTTATTTATTTCAGACCCCGATGGTAGGAAAGATTAAGGGCAGGATTTTTGGAGAAGGAGGTGACAGAGGAGGAGATGGTTGGATGGCATGCATCACTGACTCAATGGACATGAGTTTGGGCAAACTCTGAGAGCCAGTGAAGGACAGGGAAGCCTGGCGTGCTGCAGTCCAAGGGGTCACAAAGAGTTGGACACGACTGAGTGACTGAACAACAGCAATTTATTTCATAGAGGAAGAAGCGATGTTAAACCTTGGTTTAAGATACAATTCTTATGCATTTTAGGGCTGAAAATGCATGCCTGTAATGATTACAGGCCTTGACATCTGCCTCCTTCTCACATTTTCACTGTTCCTTGCTCTCTGCTATCTCTGAGCTTTCAGGAAACAACAGTCAGCCCTTAATTTAAAAAACTGCTTAAGCAAGATTTGACTTAAAATCGTTCTTTTAAAAAGTCCTCACTGGGCGTCCCTAGTGGCTCCGTGGTATAGAATCCACCTGCCAGTGCAGGGGACGTGGGTTTGACCCCTGGTTCTGGAAGATTCCACATGCTGCAGAGCAAGAAAGTGCATGCACCACAACTATTGAGCCTGTGCTCTTCATACCGGGAACCACAGCTGCAGAGCCCACCCGGCGCAGCTGCTGAAACCTGCATGCCCCGGATCCAGCTCCTGCTCTGCAACCAGCTGAGCCCCCAAGATGGGATGCCCACTCACCACAGCTGCTGAAACCTGTGTGCCCCGGATCCAGCTCCTGCTCTGCAACCAGCTGAGCCCCAAAGATGGGACGCCCACTCACCACAGCTGCTGAAACCTGTGTGCCCCGGATCCAGCTCCTGCTCTGCAACCACCTGAGCCCCCAAATGAGAAGCCCACTAACCACAGTGAGAGCAAAGCCCATTCAGCAGCAAGACTCAGCGCAGCCGAAAATAAATAAAATTATTTTTAAAAACCTCACTATGTCTAGAATCAAGCCTGCATAATAATGCAGATTTCTACTGCCTGATGGTGTGAGGTAAAAAGCCTCAGGGTGTGTGGAACATTCAATCTGACCTTTAATATTAATGTAAATCACAGAAGCGAAGCTGATGGGTGGGGTAAATCCTCTGACTTCAGTTCCTATCTGATTATATCCCCCTGGACTCCAAGCCATCCTTATGTTGCACTCCACTGAAATAAGGAGAGGTACTCAAGTTTCCAACCAACAATATAACTGCATCAAAAGCTTGTCCAATGATAAGACTTCCTGCCAAACCTAAAGGGCTTTATAGCTTTTAAACAATATGTTGATTTTGGAAAATAAACTACAAGGAGGCTTTTGGAACAGAGCAATGTGTCAAGGTAAAGACGGATGGAAGGCAAAATGGAAAGTGTTGAGAAGGTCTAAATTCCTCTAGCAAATAGGCCAGTGCTAGTCCGAGACTGTAGACATTATACACGATTACCGGCTGCATCAGGACGGCTTGAGATGGTTGCAAATCCAGTTTAATCTGTTTGAGCCACCTAACATAAAACCAAAATGTAAGCATAACAAAATTTGTAAAATGCAGTCTCATAACAATACAAGTGAATATAAGCTTGTAGAAGGGAAAAAGATAACTTTAAGTCAGGAAGGAGCTCAATGAATAGTCACAGTTTAGAGCATCTCCACGGTTTTAAACCCGACTGTGATCAGTTTTCTTTGGCACAAATGCTAAGTTGGTGGAAAGAGTTGGCTTCCAAACACTTGTGTTAGTCATTAGCACGAGGGGATGTGCATTTAATTAAGTGCTTCCTTCTTGCAGACCTTACATTATTTGCTCTCATGAAAACCCATGTTGTGGTATTATTTTCCTGCTTAAAAGATGAAGAAAGAGGCTTTAGTGGCATTAATAAGTATCCCAAACCATATTATTAGTGATGAGTAAATACAAAAGCCAGACCCCGTCTTTTCCTTCCAACTCTATGTCTGTCTCAGCACTCAGCTCACTAGGTGTCTGCTATGCCACGGGAAGGGCTTCAGATAGTTTTGGAGATAAACCTCCTTGGGGTGGATCAAGATGACTGCCTCGTTTTTATTATTTTTAATTCTACTTGCCAACCTTCTTAAACAAGATTTGGGGAAGGGCAGGCAAAAATTTGATATTAGTCCATTCTAGGGAAGAAACTTCTTGAGCCAATCACTACACAAAAAGACAGATTTCCTTCTCAAGATGGAATATGCTAAGTGGAGCTGTAGTGGGAGCCTCGCTGCAGATACTGAGAAGACGGTGAAAACCTGCAGTGATGTCCATCACGCACTCACCATTTTTGGTGGCATAGCTTACAGGGCAACTTCTTTTTGGAGAATTATTGAAGTTAGACATAAAGATGTCTCCATCTTCCCTAAGCCTTGGGGAGCACGTGACCCAGCCTGTGCTCTTCGACTTTATCTATGGAGGTTGAGTCCTGAAAGGAATGGACCCTAACAGGATAGAGAAGATAAATAATGGCATTAATTCCTCCCAGGAGCCCATGCCCAGGGGTGCTGCCTGATGAACTTCTGGTTCTGGACACCAGCTGGACCATTTTGTACCCTTTTTATGCCAGGTCTTTGAGATCGTCAATGAATCTGATCATGTCCTACCTTAAATTTACAATCTTATCATGGAGACAGCAGTATGCACGTCAACTCAAATAGCACCACTTCCAAGAAGCCACCCCCGACTGCCCCCTGACGCAGGTGCCCCACCCCAGGAGCCTATTGTCATATCCAGTTTTGATGCCCTTGCCCCCATGGTTACTGTCTGATTTGATCTCGCTTATTTTGCATCTTCATGTGTTTGGGCAGGTGAGCCCCACAGAGTTTTCTGCGAGTCACAACAGCACAGGACGTGGGAGGTGCTTCCAGCGCGGCTAGGGGGCAGGAAAACACTCGGTCTAAGGACATCCAGGGCGTGACGAGCCCTCTCAGTCAGGAAGAAGAGGATGCAGCTGATTCCATGGGCCAGCAGATGAAAACCAGATGGGAACAAAGGTGTCCGCAGGCTCCACGGTAACAGGAAGAAAATGTGAAAGTCTCGATTGTCGCCTTTCCGGCTGCTGAGTCAGCACTAGACGTGTTGGTGTGGCCTCTTGCAGCACACGGCACTGTGTTTAAAATGGACAGGCAACAGGGGCCTGCTGCACAGCACACGGAACTCTGCTCAGTGCGGTGTGATCCCCTCGACGGGAGGGGAGTTAAGGGGAGAATGCATGCATGCAGATGGGGCTTCCCGGTCTCAGTGGTAAAGAATCCACCTGCAGTGTGGGAGACTCAGAGATACAGATTCGATTCCTGAGTTGGGAAGATCCCTGGAGGAGGAAATGACCACCGTTCTTGCCTGGAAAAGTCCCACAGACAGAGGAATTTGGCAGGGAATACAGTCCACAGGTTCGCAAGGAATGGAGCATGGCCTAACGACAGCACACGTGGTCCAGGGCGCGCACGGCTGAGCCCCTCCACTGTCACCCGAAACTATCACATCGCTAGCTGGCTATACCCCAACACAGGACAAAAAGTCAAAAAAGTTAGAATGGGAAAATCACACTGAGAAAAGATGGTTTTTTGTACACTTCAGTTTACAGCCTGAGACTTATACCTGATAAACTTGATTGTGAGTTTGTCAAAAAATATGGAGATGCAAAAGTAACAGTGAGTCTCTTCTAATCCTGTCCCCAGAGAGAGCAGCTCGCAGCTCTTCCTATAGTTATGTCAACAGAGAGAGGTCCAGATGCAAGCCTGTGCTCGTGCATGGACAGAATCACATCTCTGGACAGAGTGGTGTCATCGCTGGATGAATAACTAGGCTCACAGCATATGCACTCTTCAGAATCAATTTCCAGACGTTACAAAACAGCTTTTTGAATTTGGGCAAGTGAAACAGGCCAATCATTGACAGGTTGACAGCTAACAATGTCATTTAGGGTTAACATGTGTATTTTCTTTTTCCGTGTAAAAATAACTTTGAAACACTGAATTCACATTGCTTGCTGTAATCAAGAGGCCACCAGGGTAAGATGAATTGCTGCTATGAGAGTGGGTTCCTTGACAAGAAGAATGAATGTTCACTGGTAAACCCATGAAAAATCAAAAATATTTGGTATATGACTTTGGAAGTGAAAATTGTATGCAAGATATTTATTCTCTGATTAATTACAAGTAGAGAACTCTAAAGTTAAAGTAAAATAATTAAAACTCCCCAATTAATTTTTCTCTAAGACCTCTGAATGAAAAGGCAGGAAAATCCATTATTATTATTTTTTTGCTCTCAGAAACTATCAGCTGAAATAATCTACACGTCAGGGGTACCTTGTGAAATACACATGATGCATTTCTTTCAGTGGTAAAGTAACAGGTATTTAGAAGTTTACCTAATCCTTTCAGAGACATTTTGACTGCCAAATGAATTTATGAGGGTATCAAAGTTAGTAATGTGATGATCCCAGGAACTGCCCCTGTAGCCCAGAGGTTAAGACTTTGCTTTTCAATGCAGGGGTACAAGCTCAGTCCTGATCTGGGATTAAGATACCACATGCCCCAACGTGTGGCCAACAATAATAACCTAAGGATCGCAGTATTTCTTTGGCTGAAATTTTTAGGTTATCCTTAATGCTATTATCATTTTTTCATGACCAAATGTAATTGACTGAAACATTTCAAGGTTGAAAGAAAAAAAGTCAGTGAGTGTATTTTCTTGAATAAAGATTGTGTTTTAGCTTTAGGGCCACTGACTCTACCCTAAGTGTAATTAACTGGTTTGAGAGCTTACGTAAAGCCAGCATGTGACAATATGGCATATCATTCTGTTCTGGCTGCTATGACAAATTACCACAGACTCTTGTTGTTCAGTTGCTCAGTTGCGTCCAACTCTTTGTGATCCCATGGACTGCAATACACCAGGCTTCCCTTTCCTTCACTGTCTTCTGGAATTGGATCAAACTCATGTCCATTGAGTCGCTGATACCATCCAGTCATTTTATCCTCTGTCATCCCCTTCTCCTCCTGCCCTCAATCTTTCCCAGCATCAGGATCACAGCCTTGTATAACTCAATGACACTGTGAGCCATGCCATGTAACCTCCACTGGAGAAAAGAATGGCAAACCACTTTAGCATTCATGCCTTGAGAACCCCATGAACAATGTGAAAAGGCAAAGAGATAAGACACCACGGATTGGATAAACTATGTTTCTTGGTGGCTGGGAAGTCTAAGATGAAGGAGCTGGCAGATTCAGCGTATGTGAGAGCCCCTGTCCTAGATGACCATTTCTTTGCTGAAAACCCACACGGCGGAAAAGGCAAGGGGAGTGTGCTGGCCTGCTGTAAAGGCGCTAACCTGTTCATGGGGGCTCTGTCTCTGCACTAACTCACTTCCCAAGCCACACCTTGGGGTTAGGTTTCAATACAGAAATTTTGGAAGGACATACATGTTCGGATCTTGACAATGTGCATGTATGTGTGTGGGGGTTAAGCTGCTTCAGCCATGTCTGACTCTGTGTGACCCTACGGACTGTAGTCCACCAGGCTCCTCTGTCCGTGGGAGTCTCCAGCCAAGAATACTGGAGTGGGTTGCCATTTCCTTCAGCAGATCTTTCTGTCCCAGGGATTGAACCCAACTCTCCTGTGCCTCCTGCATTGGCAGGTAGATTCTTTATCCCTGCACCACCTGGGAAGCTCTCTTTATATTACCCTTTTGGTGTGTTGGGGGACATCAGCTTTGACATCTGTCAAACATTGGATGGTTCCATCTTGATTCTGGAAGGTGACCGTGGTATGGACATTATCCTTAGGGGACTTACAATGGACTAGCAGGCATGCCACCTGCACGGTCAGTATTAGGGAAAGCAGCCTTCCTGGAGAGTAGAATTTCCTCCCTGGGAAAAAGAAGGGATTACTGTTTTCTAAAATTAACTTGAAGTTCAAACACAGGCAAACTGAAGTCTGGGGTGAAAACTCAGGACAGGGCCGCCCCTGGTGGTCCAGGGGCCACGACTCCACGCTCCCAGGGCCGGCAGACAGGGTCCTATCCCTGGTCGGAGACTAGATGCCGCCTGCAGCAGCTAAGGATTTTGCATGCCGCAACGACAGTTCCACGCCCCCCACCCCCAAAAAAGGTCAGGATGAAGGTTATCTTCCAGGTGGGAAGAGAAGACAGTGACTTAGAGACACTCGGTGGGGGGCTCCTGAGACGCTAGGGAGTTTCTGTTTCTTGATACGGGTGCTGGTTATCTAAGATTTTATTTTTACTATATCTATTATTATTTAAAATCCGTTGAACTGCATCATTATGGCTGGCACTGTTTCTTTATGTTTGCACCCACCGATAGCTCATTCTCTAAAAGGCATTTTCAGGTCTCTTTGAATTAAGAAAGCGAGCCTCTCCAAAATTTACTCTGAAAGAGTTGGTAAAGAATATACTTTGTGGGGAAAAAAAGTCTGAATCCATAATGATTTTTACCTTTTGACCCCCTCATCCCTTTCCTCAGTCTTCATCTCTGCCTCTGACAACCGCAATCCTGATCTCTTTTTCTGTGAGTTTATTTGTTTTTGTTTTCAGGCTCCATACATAAATGAGATAGTACAGCCTTTGTTTTTCTCTGTCTGACGTTTCACTTAACATAATACCCTCAAGATCTACCCATGTTCTTGCAAATGGCCAGACTTCTTTTTTGTGGCTGAATAGTATTTTCAAACACACACACACACATACACACACACAACCCAGAACAAAGCCTGGGTTGTGGAAACAGGCAGGCCTGACTGAACTCCTGTTTTACACAGTCAGTATTTACGGACCACTTATTGGCTCAGAGGTTAAAGCGTCTTCCTCTAATCCGGGAGACCTGGGTTCGATCCCTGGGGTGGGAAGATCCCCTGGAGAAGGAAATGGTAATCCACTCCAGTATTCTTGCCTGGAGAATCCCATGGACGTAGAAGCCTGGTAGGCTATGTCCATAGGGTCGCAAAGAGTTGGACACGACTGAGCGACTTCACTGACTCACTCACTCATTAAGTTCACTCATTAGACACCTCGAAAGCCTGCATCTCCTTTTCCTTATGTAAAGACAGATTTGATGAGAGCAAGACTTGCTGTTTCCAAGATATGTAAACAGTATTTAATACATAGGAGACCTTCACAGTATAAGCGAAATGCAAAGATTATACATCAAATGTTATTGTTAAGATTAAATAAAATCATGTGTGTATAACACTTAAAAAGCAAATAAACAATGCTCTGAAACATGAATTCATTAGTTTTCTTACTTCCCTGAAAAAGAGCCCAAGAAATTTGACTAGCGTTCTAGTCACTTTTTCCATTTTCCCTATTAGATTAAATAAATGCACAACCTTTGAAGGTATACTCCTATAGATATAGATAATCAGATTGAAGAAGAATGATAGCATTTCCTAAACAGATTATAGAAATAGTCATTATCACTAGGGTCACCTTTTCAAGTCCAAAGATGAAAACCTATAATCTGCCTACAAAAGATCTGTGCAGTGCACGAGAGGGTAAAGCGGTAGACTTTTTCTGCTGCCTCTGGAGGAAGATATATCTGCTATAGGTATCAATTCAGCCACGGAGAATAATTTAATCATACTTGTAAATGACATTCCAACAAAAGGTCATCAGGTCTATCAGGCCCTCATCGACTTAGGAAAATTAGGCCTGCTTTATTGATGTTGAAAAGTGAAGCAGCACCTGACTCTGCTTTGTAAGGAGACTGGGGATCAGGAAAGCGTGTCTGAGCTGAGAGAGAAATCCCGGAGCCCAGGCAAGTGGACCGTGAGCCGCTCCAGCTGTGAATCCTGGTGCCAGCTGAGCGCTTTCTTTCTGTTTCTCCTTCACTTTCTTACAAGACTAAATAAACACGTTATGAAGTGATGTCTGCATGCGTTCAGTCATGTCTGACTCTCTGCAGCCCCGTGGACTGTGGCCCGCCAGGCCCCTCTGTCCACGGGATTCTCCAGGCTAGAATAGCAGAGCGGTTGCCATTTCTCCCTCCAGGGGACCTTCCTGACCCAGGGATCAAACCTGGCTCCCTGGCATCTGTCAGATTGCCAGGAGGATTCTTTACCACAAGAATCCTCTTCTCCCTTTTCCTGCAGTTTAAACGGAATTATGCACCGCTGTACACTCCCAGTTGTTTGAGTGGCGACTTAACTCAACCCCAGTCTGAATTATCACCAAGCATCCAGCCTGACATGTTCATCTATCCAGACTCCTTGCTGAGGTTGCCTAATAGGAGCCCGATGATAACAGGGAGTAAGTCATGTCACCTTCCCACACCCACAAAGTGTAGAGTCTTAGCTGGTGTTTACCCAGAGCTTCTCAGATTTATCTTTCAGCTTCTGAGGGAAAATGCATGAATGATAAGAACATGGTGGAAAACTCTAAATTTTCAGGGGTTCACTTTCAGCCAATTATCCAGGATTCATTATGCAAAGGTTCAATATTTTTTTTCAATATTACTTTTGAAGAATTTTCAGACTCTTCTGGTATTTCTAGATATTTTCTCCTAGAATTTCCCTTTCCTAGTTTTGGAGTATTCACTTGAGATGATGATGCTGGTGACAACACACAATACACCACACACACACACGTGCGCGCAAACACACACACACACATACACACACATACACATATACACACATACACACACACACAGAGACACATAGAGACACACACGCATACACACACAGGCATATACACATACACACACTTATATACACATACATGCACATACACACACACATATATACACACAAACACACACACACACACGCACACACACATACACAAGGCATACACACATACACACACTCATGCACACACACATACATGCACGTATACACACATACACACAAACATACACATACACACACACACATGCACACACATACACATGCTGGAAGGCACTATATATTTTTATTAGATGATAATTTAAAATTTTAATATGGAGATAGCCTTGCTGCCATGGACCCTCGCAGCACTATCCCTTTCCGTCACTGCGCTTCTTATGGATATGATTGTGCGTGTACGTGGGTGATGCTCATTGTTTCTCCTTTCCCTCTAAGCTCCAGAAGGGCAGGACTGAGTGTGTTTTGCTCACTGTTGTGTGTCCGTGGTGGCCTCCACTGTGATTTTTTGTTGCTGTTTATTTGCTAAGCCCTGGCTGACTCGTAGGACACCCCATGGACTGTAGCCCGCCAGCCTCCACTGTCCATGGCATTCTCCAGGCAACAATATTGGAGACGGTTACCATTCCCTACTCCAGGGGATTTCCTGACCCAGGGACTGAACCTGTGTCTCCTGCATTGGCAGGATAATTCTTTACCACTGAGCCACCTGGGAAGCCCTCCTCGGTGACTGTCACAGAGAAAAGGGTAGAAAGTATTTGCTAAATGAATTAATGGTTAAGTGATTAAATAAATGAATGGCTGTTAATACCCCAATGTGTTATATAGTCCAGGTTCTTATATAATGGCTCTACCTCACCCCTCAATATTATAACATACCCCAGCTTCAGTCCACCCAACTTCATAATCAGGGCATGTTCATTAAAAAAATATATATATATATATATATATATATATATATAAAATGCTAAAACCACAAAGCTTTTCCCCCTTGTGCCATTGCCTAGAAACAGTTATGGTTTAAGTTTGATGTATGGACTTCCACTCTTTTTAATCATTATTGCAGAAAATCGAATGTGTATTATATTTATTAGCTTGCTCTTTCACTTGATATATTGTGAACATTTTCCATGAAATATTGTCCTTAACTCAGTGTTTAATGATCATTGGGTATCCTACGCTTTGGATGAATAATAATTCATTTAAATTTCTTTCTAAAACTGTAGGGACCCTGCGATATCAGGAGCAGTACCAGACAGAAGGGCTCATGCCTACGGTCCCAGGGACTGTGGCTTCTGCCTCATCCTCGTGTTAATACTGAGTCTTACTATTTTAAGACAGTTTGTATCTTATAAGGTGAAAACAATACATTCCAATTTAAAATTTCTTTCCCGGGGGCTTCCCAGATATCTCAGTGGTAAAGAATCCACCTGCCAGTGTGGGGGACTCCGGTTCAATCCCTGGTCCAGGAAGATCCCACACACCCTGGAGCAACAGTCCATGTACCACGGCTCCTGAGCCTGTGCTCTGGAGCCCAGGCCCCAAACACTGAGCCTCGAGCCCAGGGCCCCGCTCTGCAGGCAGAGGGGGAACGCCCACCCTCTGCAGCAGAGGAAAGCCCCCACAGCAACGCAGACCAGCACAGTCAAATAAAATAAAGTTGTAAAAGTTCTAGCTGGATAATCTATGAGTAACACACATATATTTTAAACAGTGGCTCATCAATACTCCAGACTGATGGCTGCCTTTATCATTCATTTCTTCTTCATCTGAAAGCTGCACAGTCCAAGATTTTTTTTTTCTGAAAACAAAACACTGGGTCCTAACTCAAGGATGGTGACACACAAGGAAGACAGAAATCCTACAGACCAGATACCTGGAGGAAAACAAATATTTAAAAAGACCATGAGAGAAAAGAATAATCGTGAAAAGGGCGAAGATTTTATCACCTGGCCTGAGGGCCTTTTTCCTGCCACACAGTCTACAGGCAGTACCTTGCACGTTGTAATCACTACACATGAGAGAAATTTAAACACTGTGCCTTGTTCTTCTGGCCTGGAAAAGCAGAAATGTTGAAATAAAATTCTAAGAACTGAGCCTTCCCTGGAGGCCCGGTGGTTCAGACACTGCACTTCTGGTGCAGGGGCGAGGGTTCAACCCCTGGTTGGTGAACTAAGCGCCTACATGCCACGTGGTGTGGCCAGAAAGGAAAGAGAAATCCTAGGGACGGACACAAAGGCAGGGGAGAAGGCTGCTGTTTCAAGCAATAGCTGAAGACACAGAGTGAAAGAAAAGAGCGCCTCCCCTCTTCCTGCATCAGGGAGCTGGACTCTTCATAGGTATGCGTCTATCTGAGGTGAAAAAGACCGTATTTGAAGATGGGAAAGAGAGGAAAGCCTAGGGATTTGTATTTATGGTTGAATGGCAATTGCTTATATTAATATTTAAGAGGTGTTTTAGATTTTCCCCTTTTTAACAGTGCAAAATCTATAGGAGGATAGCCATGATACGAATTTAAAAATAAGAGTGAGAGAAACAGAAGGAAACACAAAATTCCTCATTACTCAGAAGCTCATCACCCGAGGAAACCAGCGCTCTCCGCCTGTTTGGCCGATGCAACTGGTGTCACAGCACAATCTCAGGATATCCTCTGACCACAGCTCTTAATACCATTGGCAAGAACAATAACAATACTAGCCAAAATTTATTAAAACATTATAGTATACTGAATGTAATGGGTTGACTCGACCCCCCCACCACCCACAATAAATTCATTTGCTGGAGTGCTTAACCCCCAGCGTCTCAGAGGCTGACCTTATTTAGAGAACACGTCTTTACAGAGGGAATCGATTTAACAAGAGGTCACTGTTGCTGTTAGGGGTTTCCCGGTAGCAGTGAGTCCTACTATTAAAGTGATAAAGAACCTGCCTGCAATGGAGGAGACACAAGAGTCACGGGTTCGATTCTTGGGCCGGGAAGTTCCCCTGAAAGCGGGCATGGCAGCCCACTCTGGTATGCGTGCCTGGAGAATCCCATGGACAGAGGAGCCCAGCAGGCTTTAGTCCACAGGGCTGCACACCGTCAGACGTGACTGAAGAGACTTAGCATGCACGCACACACTCTGTGGTCCAGCCGCTAAGTCCTGTCCAGCTCTTTGCAGCTCCATGAACTGCAGCCCACCCGGCTCTTCTGTCCGCGGGATTTCCCAGGCAAGAACACTGGGGCGGCTTGCATCTTCCTCTCCAGGGGACGGTCCTGACCCAGGGACTGGACCCACGTCTCCTGCACTGGCAGGCACTGCTCCACTGGGCTTGGGGTGGCCCAGCCCACTGTGAGCGGCGCCCTTAAAGCAGCAAAAGCCTGGAGACGGCCAGGCACGCAGGGAGCACCACGGAAAGGCGGCGGAGAGGCGGCGCGGGCCTCCAGCAGCCAAGGCGCTGCGGGCCGGGCGCGGGAGGCGCCGCCCTGCCGGGTCGGCCCTGCCGGGGGTCGGCCCTGCCGGGGGTCGGCCCCTGCCCGGGTCGGCCCTGCCCGCGCTGAGCGGGCTTCCAGAACTGGAGGCGGTAGCTGTCTCCAGGGCTGCTCTATGGTCGCCCCAGCAAACCAGCGCAGCAAGCGCACTGCCTTAAGCAGACGACACGCAAAGCCCGCTAACTGCTCGGGAGGCTCACACACCAGCTTCCGCCTGCTCTCGGCGCGGTCTGACGTCTCTCGCTGAGCGCACACCGGGTGAACGGCGGCCGTTCTGCGGCTCTCACGCAAGTTGAGTGCTTGCACAGGCGGCGCCTAACGCTTTGGTGCGGGGATGTTCTGTGTTCCTATGGAGCCTCCAGGGCTTTTATCCGTTAGTGGCCGTACACAGTCCCATCAATTTCATGATACTCCTGTTTATTTAGTCATTTTCCTATTGCTGGAGGTTTATGTTGATTTTCATGTATTACTATTATAAGTAACACCATGATGGACGTCTTCATGCCAAGATATTTTCCCAGTTTTTTAATATGGAGTGTTTATTTCCTGTGGTAAGTCAGGAAGTTTATAAACATTTCTCTAGTTATTATATGTATTATCAAATTACTTTGCAAAAGACTTCTGCCAATAAACCTTATTGATGGAACTTATTGATGCGTAAGCATAGATATTTTGTGATATTTACATCTGTATTGGGTCAAAATTCACAGCAATTATTAAACCCAGTTTGTCAGATTATCATTCTATGTTTTAAATTTGATCTTTTTAATTTAAAACTTACTTTATCAAGTATCCTAATTGCGCCCTTTCTCATTCTCTTGTTAGATTTGGAATTAATTTTGTACTCTCAATGACAAGGCTAGTTTTAAATTTTGAGGTTAGTGATATAGAAAATGAAAACACCCACTAAGTGAGGTAATCAACTGATAAAATGGATGAAACTGAGTCATATTGAACTAACACACCAATTTAGGTGAAATACTTGCCCTGATTAGTGCAAATAGATACAAGCATAACGCGTATACATCACAACATGTATACATCACAATGTGTGTGCATCACAAATTGACCAAATGACAGTATCTGGTGTTCAACTGGAATTTCATAAAACAAAGATAAGCTGCAAAGTATTCAACACACACACACACAGACAGCCCCATGGTTTGCTTAAAACTGTAAAATCAAATATTTAAAATGTGAAAGCAGGTGAATTGGAAAAAAGAAAGTAGCCCAAAGATGTAATTTTTTCTGACCTCTAAGTTATAAAAGGAATAGTTCAGTTTGCTATTGGAAACTTAAAAAGCTGAGTGATTCCTGGATACAGCAAAATTTCTGGTAGGGATCCTCTAATACTACAGTCAGCTCAGGCAACAGACCAACTTAGTGATGCTGAGCCTGTTCTACATGTTACTCCAGTGAATGTGCTAAAGAAAGAAAAACTTTTTTCCCCCTTGGCCATCTGATGGGAAGAGCCAACTCACTGGAAGATTCTGATGCTGGGAAAAATTGAAGGCAAAAGGAGAAGGGGTGGCAAAGGATGGGATGGTTAGATAGCATCACTGACTCAATGGACATAAATCTGAGCAAACTCCAGAAGATAGTAGAGGACAGAGGAGCCTGGAGAGCTGAAGCCCATGAGGCCACAGAGAGCCGGACACAACTTAGCGACTGGAAAACAGCAGCAGCCCCTTAGCTCTTACGACCTTTCCCGGTCACTGAAAGGCATGGAGTGGAGGGAGAAAGGAGTGTGAGCAAGGAGAGGAGAGAGCAGGAGAGGAAAAAGGGGGCAGCAGGGAGAGAAAGGGAAGGAAGAGCACAGAAGGAAGCAGGGAGAGAAGGAGAGGACATAGGGTTGGGAAGGGAAGCAGGATGAGGAGAGCCAGGGAGCCGCCTGGTCATCCGTCTGTAACTGTGATTGGCACGTTTGTCTATTTCACTTCAAAAACTCCACATGTTAGGGATGGCACAGAGCATTTGTCTTTCTCTGACTTATTTCACTAAACATAATACTCTCTAGGTCCATCACATTGCTGTGCATAGCAGAGTTTTCTCCTTTTCACTGCTGAGTAACATTCCACTATATCTATATATCTCACAGCTTTATCTCAGAGACAACTGGGGAGGGACAAAATTGGGGTATAGGATTAAGACACCCAAACGACTATGTATAACATAGCTAAGCAGCAAAGATGTATTGTACAGCACAGGGAAATATAACCGTTATTTTGTAATAGCTTTAAATGGAGTGTAATCTATGAAGTTGCTGGTTGCTCAGTGATAAAGAATCACCTGCCCATGCAGGAGACATGGGCTCAGTCCCTGATCCAGGAAGATCCCAGGTGCCAAGAAGCAACAGAGTCCAAGCCCCACAACCGCTGAAGTACTCCAGAGCCTGGGAGCCACAGCAAGAGGAGCCGCTGCAGTGAGGAGCCGAGGAACCGCAGCTAGAGAGTGTCCCTGCCTCTGCAGTGAGAAGAAAGCCTGTGCAGCAACAAAGACTCAGCACAGCCAAAAAAAAAAAAGATTCTGAACCACTGCTGTACACCTGGAACTAATATAACATTGTACAGTGAACAGTGTAGTCGCTCAGTCGCGTCCGACTGTCTGCGACCCCATGGACTGTACCCACCAGGCTCCTCCGTCCATGGGATTCTCCAGGCAGGAATACTGGAGTGGGTTGCCATTGCCTTCTCCAGGGGATCTTCCTGACCCAGGGATCAAACCCAGGTCTCCTGCATTGCAGGCAGACGCTTCAACCTCTGAGCCAAATTTACAAAAAAGAAAGGTAAGGAGGGAGAGAGGAAGGGAAAGGGGGAAAAACAATTCATGACACACAGATAGATGCATGAAGTTTGTTAGCACATGCACAAAGAGAAACTGACTTCAGCATACAATATTCAATGTTTTAAAGGCCCAGTATTTTTTAAAGCCCAATGTTTTAGTTGAATTAACTGATAGTGCATATAAATGGAAATTAACTAAAACAGCAATCACATTCAAATCAGATATTAACTTTTGCTTTTTTAAAATGACAACAGTAATCTTTAAGCAGTAACTTAATCAGTAAAGTTCTAAGCCAGGAATTTCTGTCAGTTAGTCAGCGGCATCTACAATTTGCAGAGTACTCAGCACCTTTTGGAGAAGGAAATGGCAACCCACTCCAGTGTTCTTGCCTGGAGAATCCCAAGGATGGGGGAGCCTGGTGGCCTGCCGTCTATGGGGTCGCACAGAGTCAGACACGACTGAAGCGACTTAGCAGCAGCAGCAGCAGCACCTTTAGTAGCTCAGATGGTAAAGAATCTGCCTGCAATGCAGGAGACCCAGGTTCGATCCCTGAGTTGGGAAGATCCCCTGGAGAAGGGAATGGCAATCCACTCCAGTATTCTTGCCTGGAAAATTACATGGACAGAGCAACCTGGTGGGCTACAGTTCCTGGGGTCGCAAAGAGTCAGATACAACTGAGCAGCTAACACTTTGACCCACTCCAGTATTCTTGCCTGGAGAATCCAGTAGACAGAGGAACCTGGTAGACTACAGTCTATGGGTTTGCAGAGAGGCAGACATGCCTGAGTGACTCACAGCACATTTGCAACTGCTGAGAGGGGATGGAAGCTGGCAGCCTAAGGACTTTATGATCTAAAGGCAGAAACCAGTGCAGCCCTGATTCCATCTAAAAACATTTCAAATGCTCCTAATATTTAGACTTAGCTAGTTTTTGCACACACTTAAAAGGAGATTATCCTTAAAACTGAATACCCACGTTTTCCTCTCCTGCTGTGACAATGGATAAATTAAACTGATTTTGGTTAGAGTTTCCAAGATTTCTTTTCTTCCCTGTGACATCACAATAAATGATTAGGCAGAAACAAAACAGGGAACTCTTCTTTCTATGTGAGTGATCAGTTGCCCAAAGGGAAGTGGAAAACCTCGGTGGTCTCCCAGCTGTAATCTGCTTCAGGTAACACCTATAGAGCTTGTCTGGGTTGGCGTATTTATAGACTCTGCAGAGAGAGAGTAGATATAAATACTTGAATACCTCTTATTTAGTGGCAGTGTCTATTCTAATGTTGGTTTTTTGTCTTTTCCAGTAATTGGTGTGGACGCCCAGAAGAACTGAATCAATAGCATGAACAAGCTTTATTACATTGCTGAGGTTAGTTCTAGACCAAGTTGGAAAAATGTAATAGGCTAGTGTATGAAAAAATTTCTTTTAAGTTCAATTCTTCAGCTTTCAAGCATCTACCAACTTATTTTTTATACAAATATTTTCTGTGTAATTGGGCTAGTGTATGAGGAGGTATTTTTGTTGTTGTTCAGTTCTTTATCCTTTCAAACACCTACCAACGTTTTTTTACCCAGATATTTTTCTATGTATCAAGCATCACTCTTGGTTCTTGGAACAGAGAGTGAAGCTGTTGTAGCAACGCGTTCCGGGAAACACTCAGAAGGACGATGCAGAGAGTGGAGTGCAGCTGATTACCCTGGCAGGCCCAAGGCAGAGTCTCCTCTTAGCCAAGGACCCCGACCAGTTTTTGAAAATCTTATATACCGTAACAGTACGTGCCCAAACCCACCTCCCCAAATTCCCTGAAACTAGTCTGAACAAAGGAAAAGAAAGATACAATCAAATTTAACCCATGATTCACATGCCTTAAGCCTAGGTAGTTAACAGCAGACAATTATCAATAGGCCTGTGGTCATACCCCACTAAGCACAATAGAGTGTATGATTCTATTTGGTTACACAGATACTTCAGTCAGTTCAGTTCAGTCACTCAGTTGTGCTCAACTCTTTGTGACCTCATGAATCGCAACACGCCAGGCCTCCCTGTCCATCACCAACTCCCGGAGTTCACTCAGATTCACATCCATCAAGTCAGTGATGCCATCCAGCCATCTCGTCCTCGGCCGTCCCCTTCTCCCTCCTGCCCCCAATCCTTCCCAGCATCAGAGTCTTTTCCAATGAGTCAACTCTTCACACGAGGTGGCCAAAGTACTGGAGTTTCAGCTTTAGCATCATTCCTTCCAAAGAAATCCCAGGGTTGATCTCCTTCAGAATGGACTGGTTGGATCTCCTTGCAGTCCAAGGGACTCTCAAGAGCCTTCTCCAACACCACAGTTCAAAAGCATCAATTCTTCAGCACTCAGCCTTCTTCAAAGTCCAACCCTCACATCCATACAACTGGAAAAACCATAGCCTTGACTAGACGGACCTTAGTCGGCAAAGTATGTCTCTGCTTTTGAATATGCTATCTAGGTTGGTCATAACTTTTCTTCCAAGGAGTAAGCGTCTTTTAATTTCATGGCTGCAGTCACCATCTGCAGTGATTTTGGAGCCCCAAAAAATAAAGTTGTTAGGGACTGCCGAGTTAATGACCACCAATGAAGACACTCAATTAGCAATTGCTTTATTCATGAATCTGGATCCGGGCCTCCACCAGAACAACAAAGGGTTGGAGACCCCCACCCGCGCTGTGCAAGCGTTTTTAAAACCTACAGGTTGGGGTGGTGGGGTCTAAGCTACTTGTCGGAGCATAATTGGCTAGTTCAAAAACAGCATTTAGTCATTCGTCTTAACATTTGTGGTTTTGCAAGATATTTTTCTGCTCTTACTCCCTTATCTTGTACAAACACTATAATTACTTTTGGCAGGCTGGAGCCCGGGGCTTTCCGGCCCTTGTTAATTTTATCTTGCTAGAGCCCGGGGCTCCCATCCCCAGTTAATCTTTATCTCGGGGTCTTTCAGCCCCGGGCTAGGGGTCTGTTTTTCGCTTATCACAAAAGTCTGACACTGTTTCTACTGTTTCCCTATCTATTTCCCATGAAGTGATGGGACCAGATGCCATGATCTTTGTTTTCTGAATGTTGAGCTTTAAGCCAACTTTTTCACTCTCCTCTTTTACTTTCATCAAGAGGCTTTTTAGTTCCTCTTCACTTTCTGCCATAAGGGTGGTGTCATCTGCATATCTGAGGTTATTGATATTTCTCCCGGCAATCTTGATTCCAGCTTGTGTTTCTTCCAGCCCAGCATTTCTCATGATGTACTCTGCATATAAGTTAAATAAGCAGGGTGACAATATACAGCCTTGACGTACTCCTTTTGCTGTTTGGAACCAGTGATTGATTACATTCTTTGCAGCCAAAGATTGAGAAGCTCTATACAGTCGACAAAAACAAGACCAGGAGCTGACTGTGGCTCAGACCATGAACTCCTTATTACCAAATTCAGACTGAAATTGAAGAAAGCAGGGAAAACCGCTAGACCATTCAGGTGTGACCTAAATCAAATCCCCTATGATTATACAGTGGAAATGAGAAATAGATTTAAGGGCCTAGATCTGATAGATAGAGTGCCTGATGAACTATGGAATGAGGTTTGTGACATTGTACAGGAGACAGGGATCAAGACCATCCCCATGGAAAAGAAATGCAAAGAAGCAAAATGGCTGTCTGGGGAGGCCTTACAAATAGCTGTGAAAAGAAGAGAAGCTGAAAGCAAAGGAGAAAAGGAAAGATATAAGCATCTGAATGCAGAGTTCCAAAGAATAGCAAGAAGAGATAAGACAGCCTTCTTCAGAAATCAATGCAAATAAATAGAGGGAAAGAACAGAATGGGAAAGACTAGAGAGCTCATCAAGAAAATTAGAGACATTAAGACATTAACATTTCATGCAAAGATGGGCTCAATAAAGGACAGAAATTGTCTGGACCTAACAGAAGAAGAAGCTATTAAGAAGAGGTGGCAAGAGTACACAGAAGAACTTTGCAAAAAATACCGGGAGCCAGCGTGAGGAATCCCACCCGTGACAAGGTCATGTAGCAGAGATCTGATGGGCAAGGTCGAGTCAGAGCTCAGGTTTTCCTCCTGGTATTTCCTGAGCACGTGTCCCCAAAATAAGAATATGCCTGCCTTATTGTATTGTACCTTTTCACTCTCCTGACACACTCTGGAAAAAGTCCACTCAGGGCTTTAGTCTTCTGCATTTGAAAGGGTGTTTCAATCCAAAAACCCCTCTGATGGCTTTCTAGCCGGCCTGCAGGACTCGTACAGCTGCGCATACAGGAAGCTTAAAACATCCTAGGAATGCAGGGGCTTCCGAGGAGTCACAATCATTAGAATAGGATTGATTAAAGGTTTCATTTGTTGAGCCAATACTTGCTGCCAAATTTTCATATTCTTTATTTTTAGATATAGTTGGTATATAGAAAAACAAGTAATAGACCTGGCATTAGCAACATTAGATCTTTGAGTTAAGTACTTTCTTTGTTATAACCCACTGCACCTTTGTTCTACAGGAATGTAACTTTATTTAGTACTTTGAAGATGATGCAGAGTAAAGAAAAAAACTCTTCTAGGGAAAAGGAGTTTTCTGGTTGATAGACAATCATCCAGGAAGAGAGCCATAAAAATGTTAACAGGCCTCTTGGCCAGAAGATAATGTAAACCACCTGAGACCTTTTGTATACCGGAGGGCATGCAAAAGAAAGCCTGGTCTCAATGAGGGTCAGGACTGCTGCCCCTGCATAACTCTGCATATTCCATTATTTCTTTATGCACAACTTGGGGTATATAAGCTGATTTTGAAAAATAAAGTTTTGAGGAGTCTTGCACCGATGCTGGACTTCCCCATGTCATTCTTTTCCTCCCCCTCTTCTCGACTGAATTCCCATCTGGGACGTGGAGGCTCACCATGTCTACTTACTTGTCCCAGGTTCTAAGATCCGTAAGAGAGAGAGCCCAAGGCGGGGCACTCTCCAATATTCAAACGGACGCTGGTGGCCTAACATAGATGGTGCAAGTTCCTTGTCTGGAATTTTATTGGCTTTCCATGTAAACCAAGTTATTTAGCATCTTTTCTCCACTTAATTTTCCTACTACACTATTTCTTCCTAATCTAATCTTATATCTCTAAATAAGTAAGTTTTTCCTCGCCTATCCGTCTTCCCTTCGAATTCCCTGGATCCACTGGGGCTGGACCTCAGCAAAAAAGATCTTCACTACCCAGATAATCACGATGGTGTGATCACTCATCTAGAGCCAGACATCCTGGAATGTGAAGTCAAGTGGGCCTTAGAAAGCATCACTACAAACAAAGCTAGTGGAGGTGATGGAATTCCAGTTGAGCTATTTCAAATCCTAAAAGATGATGCTTTGAAAGTGCTGCACTCAATATGCCAGCAAATTTGGAAAACTCAGCAGTGGCCACAGGACTGGAAAAGGTCAGTTTTCATTCCAATTCCAAAGAAGGTGAAGGTGAAGGGGGGTGAAGTCGCTCAGTCATGTCCGACTCTTTGTGACCCCGTGGACTAACCTACTAGGCTTCTCCGTCCATGGGATTCTCCAGGCAAGAATACTGGAGTGGATTGCCATTTCCTTCTCCAGGGGATCTTCCCGACCCAGGGAGGCAATGCCAAAGAATGCTCAAACTACTGCACAATTGCACAGATAATTAGGGTATCCTTTTACGCCGAGGGAGAGTCTAGGTAGGAGCCCTGGCGGCAGGAGGGGGGAGAGGGTGTCTGGTTTTCCAATTGGAATGCCGTTTCCATAGATACCAGGCATAGAGCTCAAAGTCCACAGCCCGGCTCAAGATGGAGCCCTGCTTTCAAGATGGAGCCCCTTCTGTCTGTTTCCTCCTTCAGCTCTGTTCTCTGCTGCCACCATGATGCTGTGAGTCATCCCCAATAGTAACGGACAGCTGCCTAAAGGAAAGCACTTACCATCACTCAGGAGCCTGCAGCGCATTTGGGCTGCTTGCTGTCTGCACCCCTGAAGTCAGCCTCCTGAGGCAAGGCAGCTCAGCTGACCTTGGCTGCGTCGCATCGGCTGCCGGCCAGTCTACGAGGGCCTTGCCTGGGATGGCTGGCTCTCCTGTGCGTGGCCTTGAGAGGGTAACAGGCAGGGAGGCCAGGGGTTTCCAAGCAGAGCAAACAGGCTGCAAGTGTCAGAGGTTTTTCATTTCTTAAGCAGCAGGGGCAGACAAAAGCTAGTGTTATTTTTTTTCCCACTTCTCAATACAAATTTAAAAAGAGATTTCCCTTAAAAATTCTGTGTTGCCATAATGACACCTGGTTCTACCTGAACTTAACTTTTCTCAAACCCTGAGCTAAGCAGTGCATTTTTCTTATGGAAACGTGTGTCTTAAGCTGTGTTTATATACTATGCATTTCCACTAGACCCTATCTTCAGGTCGGTTCCCCCTAAAGGCTCAGAACCGACTTGACAAACCAGTATGTTATACTCATATATTGTTCTCCTAATCTATGTTAATGAAACTATATATTTGAATGGGAATCTGCCTTTCTTCAAGATTCATGTCACTCTGGCCCAGGATGACTCATCTGGCGCCAGTGTTATCTCAAAATGCACCTTGTGGCTGAGGGGCCTGGTGCCATTCTCTGAGTTTTGAGACATTTCCTTTCTTTAATTAGCAGACTGCTGGTAGCTATATACTTTACTGCTAAAGGCAAGCAGGGGCACTCTTTCTGCCCCCTTCTGATGTCTATGTCAGAAGCTGTCTCTATCTCTTTTATATTTTAATAAAACTTTATCACACGAAAGCTCTGAGCAATCAAGCCTTGTCTCTGGCCCCAGATTGAATTCTTCTTCTCCAGAGGCCAGGAATCCCAGTGTCTTTCATGGTTCAGCAACAACCTTTCAGCCTTTTATCCTCAACTTAGCAGAACCTGTTCTAGTAAAATCCGAGCCCCAAGAGGAAGAATGGAAAGACCTTGACCCATGCTGAGAACTGACCCACTATCACTCTTCTGCATTCTGTTGGCTAAAGCAAATCACAGGCCAGCCTGAATTCAAGGGGCTGAGGGGAAGGAGATTCTGCCTGTTTGGGGAGGAGGTACAAATCCACACTGCAAGGGACCTGGTCCCAGGAAAGGGGAAAACTTGGGACATTTTTGTAATCAAACTCCTGTAAGCGATAACTGAAATCTAATCAACTGTAGGTAGAGAAAAGAAGTAAATACCCAAGGTAACCTTAGTGCTCAGGTGCTCTGAAGAAAACAGGGTGAGACATGGAACAGAGCCAAGGAAATACTCAGGGTGGAAAACGCAAGGAGGCGCTCACTGTCAGGGACTGACGGTGGTCCAACAAGCAGACAGTGTGCACAGGGCTTTAGAATAGGGTCCAAACGGAAGGAGGTGCTCACTGTCATGGACAGGTGGTGGTCCAACAGAAGGACAGTGTACACAGGGCTTTAGAACAGGGTACAAATTCAAGGAGGCGCTCAATGTCATGGACAGGCGGTGGGCCAACAGGCAGACAGTGTACACAGGACTTTAGAACAGGATATAAACTCAAGGAGGCGCTCACTGTTAGGGACAGTTGGTGGACCAATAGGCAGACAGTGTTCAATTCAGTTCAGTCGCTCAGTCGTGTCTGACTCTTTGCAACCCCATGAATCACAGCACGCCAGGCCTCCCTGTCCATCACCATCTCCAGGAGTTCACCCAGACTCACATCCATCAAGTCCCTGATGCCATCCAGCCATCTTATCCTCTGTCGTCCCCTTCTCCTCCTGCCTCCAATCCTTCCCAACATCAGAGTCTTTTCCAATGAGTCAACTCTTCACATGAGGTGGCCAAAGTATTGGAGTTTCAGCTTTAGTATCATTCTTTCCAAAGAAATCCCAGGGTTGATCTCCTTCAGAATGGACTGGTTGGATCTCCTTGCAGTCCAAGGAACTCTCAAGAGTCTTCTCCAACACCACAGATCAAACGCATCAATTCTTCAGCACTCAGCTTTCTTCACAGTCCAACTCTCACATCCATACATGACCACAGGAAAAACCATAGCCTTGACTAGACTGACCTTAGTCAGCAAAGTAATGTCTATGCTTTTGAATATGCTGTCTAGGTTGGTCATAACTTTTCTTCCAAGGAGTAAGCGTCTTTTAATTTCATGGCTGCAGTCACCATCTGCAGTGATTTTGGAGCCCCCAAAATAAAGTCTGACACTGTTTCCACTGTTTCCCCATCTATTTCCCATGAAGTGATGGGACCGGATGCCATGATCTTCATTTTCTGAACACAGGGTTTTAGAATAGGATCCAAACTCAAGGAGGTGCTCACTCTCGGGGACAGATGGTGGACCAACAGGCAAACAATGTATACAGGGCTTTAGAATCACACACACACACACACACACACACACACACACACACACACACGTGCCAGATAAATCACTTCAGTCGTGTCTGACTCTTTGCGACCCCATGGACTGTACCCACCAGGGTTCCCTGTCCAAGAGATTCTGCAGGCAAGAATGCTGGAGTGGGTTGCCCTGCCCTCCTCAAGGGGGTCTTCCCTGACCCAGGCGTCAGGCCTGTGTGTCTCGCATCTCCTGCACTGAAAGGCAGTTTCTCTACCACTGATGACAGCCAGGTAGCCCCCACCCTGTGTGTGGATATATTTGTTGTTGTTTAGTAGCTGAGTTATGTCTGAGTCTTTTGTGATCCCACAGACTCTGACCTGCCAGGCCCCTCTGTCCATCAGATTTCCAGGCAAGAATTCTAGATTAGGTAGCCATTTCCTTCTCCAGGGCATCTTCCCAACCCAGGGTCAAACGCACCTCTCCTGCATTGGCAGGCAGATTCTTTCCCGCTGAGCCACCAGGGAAGCCCCACCTGTACTAACGGCAGCAGTAATTTCAGGCAGGGTAAGTCCCAGTCCCTGGGGAAGGCCTGGTCATCAGCACTTTTAAGTCCTGTCATCTTTCCAGGTGATTCTCACCTAAAAGGCTGCGCTCCTGTTTTTGATGCCACCCGTCACTAAGGGCCCCCAGTGGGTTCTTTCCAAAGGCAGCTGCAAGGCTTTTGCTCACTCATCCAGATATTTCCATTTTTACTTCTCGCAGGGAGATCATTTCATTTTTGTTTTATGTCCCAAACAAGGGATATATTATTATTTTATGACCCTGTGTAACTTTCAAAGGTAGAACCTTAGCACTAATGAATAAAAAACTAGTGATTCCAAAGATAAAAGTGATATTATTTCCTTTTTATTTAAAAGCATAGTAAATTGTGGAGGTTTTAAAAGAAAAAAATATTGCTCAACATAAAATAGTTGGTTTTTTGTTGTTGTTTCAAGAAGCTGTTCACAGGGTCTTGTTCTCGGGGCACATAGTAGACATTTTCCCTTTGGCTTGTGCGTGCTTCACACATACACCCCTGTCTGGTGTCTAGAAAATCACTGAACATGTCTTAAGGTCCCACGGAGATGCCAAAATCTCAGATTCTTGTTCTTATCCATCCTTGGCAGCTTCATTTTGACCACATGGCTAAGCTTAGTTGCTGAGTGCTCCAGGAAGAGGCAGGATGCATCCAGGACTCAACAGTGAGGTGGAGACAGTCCCCAGTATTCAGGGAGAGGGGCGGTGGAGAGCCCAGCCTGCCTTGTTGAGTGTCCAGCAGAAGCAGGACTGGGGCCTTCCTGTCCCAGAATCCTCCTGCCAACACAGGAGGTCCGAAGGACACAGATTTGATCCCTGGGTTGGGAAGATCCCCTGGAGGAGGAAATGGCAACCCACTCCAGTATTCCTAAAATCCCATGGACAGAGGAGCCTGATGGGCTACCCTTCACGGAGACCCAATAATTCAAGCACAACTGAACGACCTCGCATGCAGGAAACCTGTGCTCCGACTCTAACCCTCAGCTCTGGCCCCTCCTGGCCAGCTGTGCAGACTCCTTGTGGACACTGTGATTGAGCTAACACCCTTCCCACCAATCTCTTTTCCACTTTAATAAACCAAATATTTCTAATTTTATGCCATTAATAAAGACAAAAATAGGTAACTAAGAATAGTTTTAACTTTCCATATTACCCACCAATGTTCAGGTTATATATTCAAAGGCGATTTAAGGTTAGGATAAAGTTCTAGTTTCCCTTAAAAGATCTGGCCATGTGGGTCTCACTTTTGCACTTGGCGCTAAGTGGCTGGGCCTAAAAAAACAGTTTTTCCATTACAAGAGGTGTGCATGCCTTCTGCTAATCCCCACACGGATACATCATCCTTTTCATCACTTGCTTGGTTCCTGTAAGCTACTGACTTTGTTACTCCTGATATTTATAATTGCTCTTTGTTCCAGAAAAAGAGGATATATAATTATATTTATATTAAAATTGTATAATATATAATAATTTAATTATATAATTTTAAATGCATTTGTAATTATATAATAAATATAAATATATACTATAATCATACAAATAATATAAATCTATTGCAATATACTATAATTGTATATTATAATTATAAGAATGTATAAAATACACTTAACTATCTCTAAGTAGAGAGGAAAGAAAAAGGGTAACCTATATAATCATCATCATATGTTCTCTGTACCTTTGATTGCTAAAGGTAGGACCCTAGTATTCTTTCAGAGGTAAAAGTAAGGAATCCTTGTTGTTTAGTTGCTAAGCCATGTCTGACTCTTTTGCAAGCCCAAGGACTGTAGCTCTCCAGGCTCTCTGGTGCATGGGATTAACCAAGGAAGAAAGATAGAATGGGTTGCATGCCCTTCTACAGGGGATCTTCCCAACAAAGGGACAGAATCCCTGTTTCCTGCTTGCCAGGCAGATTCTTCCTGCTGAGCTGCCTGGGAAGATCCTAAGAAGTCACTTACTGGGAAACACCTTTAGTTACGCAAGCCTCAGTTTCCAGAAGATGGAACTGAGCATAGTTCCGAGAAGAATCACAACAGTAAGTAATGCTCAGAGCAGATAAAAGTCCTCAGATAAATTCTGTTAGACAATGGAAAGTGTGGGTTAGACAAGAAGTGCTTCCACTCGTACTTTCACAACAAGAAGATCGTTGCCAGATGCTGTCATTTAATCTTATAAGATGGACTAGTTCCACTGAAGTCCCTTGGAAACAGAAGTAATATCCAAGAACTAGAACATCCATTAATATTTTAATCAAGGGAACAATTTTAGAGTCTCTGTGATAGTGGAAGATGGCTATTTATGCTACCTGTATCCACTCACCTGTCTTCTGTTAATTAAAAGGAGTAGGACCCTATGGTCCCTGCCCACCATGACCTAGGAAATGTTTAGTCAAAGAATAAGCTTAATCAGAGAAGTGAGAAAATGCAGAAGTGAAGGAAGACAGCCAAGCAAGACCAAAAATAGTTTATTGTTAATTAAATATTATTAATAAATAATAAACCATTATTTACTGATAATTAAACAAAGTCGAGGACCTTTAGTTCCTCCTGAAGGAGTGAGGACAATACCTTGAGCCATGTCCTGTGAGCTGTCTTACAGGTACTGAGCGCCCTGACAGGCAGAAGATGTTGCTGGTGGTGACCAGACTTTAGGCATGATGTAACCGTCCACATTTCCTGGAACTGACCTCAAGAATCGGGGACACGCTGACCCTGGGACTGAAGACTAACTGTACTCAAAACAATCAAGACGACACTGATCAGACCCCACGTGACTGGTTTCAAGACGACTGTTGGAGATGATGGTGGGTTTGAGCGTAGCCCCCGCCCCTGGCCTATGAAAGACCTGCCCACTGATTATCAGTGGGGGTCCACCTTGGAAGCCAGACCACCCCGTCTGTGCCCTGCCCCCACGGCTGTTTGCTTCTGAAGTAGACTTTCCTTTCCAGAGACTCTGCCTCTTAATTAGCTTTTGAGAGGCCAGCAGCCAGACCCTATTTTCAGTAACATTAATGATACGCCAAGGCCTCCCTAGTGGCTTGGGTAAAGATCCGCCTGCCAATGCAGGAGACACAGGTTCATTCCCTGATCTGGGAAGATCTCATCTCATATGCTGTGGAGCAACTAAGTCCACGTGCTGCAACTAGAGAGCCTGTGCTCTGGAGCCGGCGGCCACAGCGACGGAGCCCGTGAAACCCAGCTAGGGATGATCCTGGGCCCTGGAGCCCGCGCTCTGCAGCGAGAGAAGCAAGAGAAGCCGCTGCAGCGAGAAGCCCCGCGCACCACAGCTCGGGAGCAGTCCCACAGCATGAGAAAGCCTGCACAGCAGCGGAGGCCTAGCACAGCCAAAAATAAATACATGAAATTATACACACGTTGAAAAGATGCTCTGGGATGCCCTCCCATACTCTTGGCCCAGGTGCTCTGGGGGAATTAATTCCACCCTCAGTTGCAGGAGGAATTGTGTGACTTGGACCTAACCAATCACAGTATCACATTTCCTTGGAATGATTTTATGGAGGTATTTCCCAGAAGCCTATGAAAGATCAAAAATGTCTATAAAATTCTTGACTGTTATTTTTGGCCGCAGTTTCCAATAAGGCTGGTTATCTGAATTTAAGAGAATTCCTGTCTTGTCTGTTCCCTTGGTTGACTGGTTTGCATGAACGCTTCATCTTGCTTTCTACACCACAAGGACGTCATTTCAACATGAGATTTCGTCTCCATTGGAAACAATGGTATTAGTTCAAGAGTGAAACAACAGTTTGGCTAACACTTGAATGTGGACTGGAAAGTCAGCCCTTTGCTTGGCAGCCCATGGCGCATGTAGGAAGCCTCTGTCATATCGGTTCAATATTTTTTCTGTGTCTTGACAATGTAATTGACTTACAATTAAAATCAAGTTTATGGACCCTTTTCGTGCTCTCCGACTTGAAGGGGAATGTAATTAGATTTAATTGAGGTTGATTCTCCAAATGACACCCTCGACACAGTGGACAGCTCACCCGCAGTCTCTTCTCTTGTGGAGAACATATGCATAAATGCGCTTAATAAGAGGAGTTACACATCGAAAGCCTCCAAAACAAAACTGGTGAAAACAGGATGTGACAGAGTCTTCCCTTTGTCTCTTAGAGCTCCTGCAATTATGCTTGCTTCTCCAGGACATGAACTGGTAAATGCTGTTTTAGAGGGGTTGAAGGGGGCTGAAGGAAGCAAGAAAGAGGAAACTTAAATCTTCAGTCTTTCTCAAAATTTCCCCTAAGATAATATGACTGGGCTCAGGAAGAAGTTTTATAACTTGAATATACAAGGTTTGTCTAAAGGTTGATCTGTAGGTGGCCTCAGCCAGTAGAAATTATGTTGTTTATTAGAGAAATAATGAAAGACCAACATTACAATGATGCTTTTAAAATTACCTGCTCTTTGTAAAGTGTGTTTCCCAAATTAGCTTGGAAAAAGTGATTGGGAACACCTCTAAGAATATATTAATGGAAGGAAATTAGGCATCTAAATAAGGACAATAATGGGCTTTTAGACAATAACTTGTGTTTAATTGCAGCCAACTTTAACTATAGGCAGCATAGAAAGCTTGAACAGGCAAAAATGCTGAAGTGTTATTGGTGTAGTGAGATTTTCAACAGCCCAGTGGGAATCATAATGTTGGGGATCACTTGGTTAATCTCAGCTGTACAGATAGTTCTAGTCGAGTCGAGGAGGCACGAGAGTTGATGTGTGTTGCTTCACTGAGGAACCCACAGGTACAGCTGGGTTGTCCACACTGATGAGGTTAACTGGAAAAATGTCCAGGTTTCTCTTCACTTTTTGTTAAATTGATAAGTTATGAGGCTTTCCCCCAAGACATCAGGCAGGACTCTGTCCCGGCCTCTGTGCCCGTGGCCCTTCCTCCTGGATAATGGTTGTGAGTGAGCACCCCTTGGACGGCAAGGAGATCACATCAGTCAGCCCTAAAGGATCCAACCTTGAATATGCGTTGGAAGGACTGATGCCGAAACTGAAGCTGCGATCCTGTGGCCGCCTGATGCGAAGAGCTGACTCACTGGAGAAGACCCTGATGCTGGGAAAGACTGAGGGCAGGAGGAGAGGGGATGACGGAGGATGAGATGGTTACAAGGCATCAGCGGCTCGGTAGGCATGAGTTTGAGCAGGCCCTGGAAGATGGTGAAGGACAGGGAGGCCTGGCGTGCTGCTCTTCCTGGGCTTGCAAGAAGTCAAACAGGACTGAGTGACTAGACAGCACCATGCTCATACCTGGCTCCATGCACACCTGTGTCTTCAGGTTCTGAAGTCCACACTTTCCCATTCAGACTTCCCTTTTTGTCTCAAGTGCAAGTGACTCTCTCCTGTCAAAACTGAAAGCTGTTGATATGGAAACAAATCATTGTGATTCATTCTTTAGTAATTGATTCAGAGTTTAATTTATTTGAATCTTGTTAAAATTTTAGCAGCCCAATTTGCTTTATAGTAAATGACATTATGTTTTGATATTAAATAAACATAGAGTTGGCTGCTGAATTCTGCCAGGTAAGTTTTTGGCACTTATGGATATGACCATATTATTTTATTACTTTCTGCCTCTTTATAAGCTGAATTAAAATATTTTAACATTGTTCTTGACTATCTGAACAAAACCCCGCTTAGTTCAGTGCATTATTATTTTTTAAATGTAATGTGGATTCTGTTTGCTGAAATTCTGTGACTCATGGGTTTGGTTTATAGGTATTGTTTCAGTGTTATCCCTGTCAAGTTTAGGCATTTATGCGATAACGGTTTTACAGAAAGAATGAGGAGGCATTAATTCTAACTTTATGCTTTAGGACAATTTTAAAAGCTCCTGAATTATCTGTTTCTTGAAGGTCTGAAAGAATTCATGCATGAAATTGTCTGGAACTTTATTGAGAAGCAGATCTTGGACAACTTTCTCAATTTCTTTCTTGGCTTGGGGTCTATTCAAGTATTCTATCTTTTGTTGAGTCAATTTGCAATACAGTACTTTTATATTTATAGAAAATGGTCTATTCACATCCTCAAAATTATTAGCATATATTGGAGGAAATATTCTTTTAGAATCCTTTTAACCAGTTTCATTTTTCACATCCTTAGGTTTGGATGTTAATATATTCTTTTTTACTAATAAAGTAGTTTATCTATTTTATATTCAAAGAACTATTTTATGTATTTGTCAGTTTCACTTTTTTATATCCCAGTACACAAATGTACACTTTATATGTATTAACTCAGTTTTCTTTTCAGTTACTTCATGCACTTGTCATTTCTACTTTTTTCTGCTTCCCTATATGCCAGGAGCCAGTGTGAGGAATTCCGCCCATGGCAAAGGTCGTGAGGAAGGAGGCTTGGCATATGCAAAGGTGTGATCAAGCCTCAGGAAACCCCCTGTTCCCGAGCATCTACCCCCAAAACCAGAGTCTGTTTTATGCTCTCACCTACACCTCTGACTTTACGGGGGGCTCTCCCCCATAACCATTTCTCTCAGAGAAGGAGTTAACTTGCAGCTCTAAAAATTCCTGGGCGTGACAAGAGTGTTTCAACTTACGAACTCCTCTGAAGGTTCTCTGGCCTGCCTGAGCGGGTTCATCTGGCCACATGTGATTGTTTACAGCCTCCCAACCATGAGAGGCACGAGATGCTTTAAAACTTTCTAAATACAGACTCTTTTGAGAAGTTAGAAAATTATTAGTATAGTGGGTTGATTAGGAATTATATTGGTGAAGGGTTTTTTCATTTGTTGTGCCAATAATTACTGCTAATTCCCTGCCTTGGGTGTAACAAGGGCGTCTCAGGTCAAACCTCTCTGCTGACAGACTAGCTTGTGTGACAACCTCTCAACCATAAACAGCACAGAGAGTCTGGAGTATTTTGAAAGTCTTAATTAGCATAGGGCTTTCCTCATTGTTGAGTCAATGATTGCCGCCAGGCCTCCATATCCTTAGGCACCTGGGAATATATTAATCAATGTATTTGGAATATAGAAAAGGAAATATAGTAGTTTTTGAGGTTAGCAATACTAGACTTTTTGAGTTAACATATTTTCTCTTTTGTTATAGATCACTGTACTTTGTTATAAATCACTGTGTCCTTGCTATGTAAAAATGTAACTTTATCACTATCTTAAGACTAAATAGATCTTAAGGGGAACATTGGCAAAGGGTTTTCATTGTTGGGCTGATATTTGCTGCTAAATCTCCATATTCCCTGCCCTTATATTGAATATAACTACATATGGGAGAAATAAGTATCAACCTTTAAGGTTAATCATGTTAACCTTGGGTTAAGTAAATTCCTTTCTTGATTGTAATCCACTACACCCTCACCCTATAGGAATGCAACTTTATTTGGAGGGTGGTGCTTGGTTTAAGAAAAAAATCACCCCTGGAAAAAATAAGTTTTCTGGTTAGACCATTATCAGAAAGGGCCATAAAATGTCAGCAGGCCTCATGACCGGAAGATGATGTAAAACCCATAAGACCTTTGTATAATTTTATATGAAGCACCTGATCGTGACAAGGGTCAGCACCCCCATGTGACTCTGTAGTCATCCCTATGTATAACAAAAAGTATATAAGCAAACCTGAAAAACAAAGAAATCGGATCAGTTTCTGGAAAGACTGATTCCCCCGTGTCGTTCTTTCCCCTTCTGGCTGAATTCCCATCTGGAATGTGGGTACTCACCAAGCCTGCTAATTTTGCCTGGGGTTCTAAGGTCAGACAGGGGAGGCCTCAGTGCCTCCTGTCCTTCAGGAGAACGGAAAGACGCCTGTGGCCTACGTAGGTGGTAATTGGTATTCCACATAAACCAAGTTATTCAGCATCTTTTTCTCCACTAATATTTCCTACTACACTATTTGTTTCTAATCTCTCTATATATCTGTAATTAAATAAGTTTTTTCCTAGCACGCTGACTCCGTCTCACTTTCGAATTACCCTGGATCCACCGGGGCTGACCCTAGCACCTATGCATGAATTTGTTTTTAAGTGTATTAATTCTATTGTTCTGCTTTCCTGAGTTCTTTTCTTACATTTTTATATTGAGCACACCATCAGCTTCTTTCTGTTTTGGCTAAGGAAAAATGTTTATGATTCAGCCTTTTTTTCTTTTCTTGCATTTTAGCAACTCTTTGGCATCATGCTACATTTTATAGAGTGTTCAGTATCATCATGTTTTAGTAAGTCAGCAGTTGTACTTTTGACTGTCTCTGTGGCCTGAGTTATTTAATATTAAAAATATGTTCTTTTTAATTTACATGGGGCCAAGAAATTCTGTTTCTTCAATTGTGTATTTCTGGGTGCACTGCATTATTGTTGGGAACTGAGGGTGATTCTATCTTCCAATCTTTGAAATTTTGAATTTGCTCTACATCTAGCTTATGACCGGTATTTATAAATAACTTACACACACCTAAGAAAGAGCTATATTCTGTATCTTTCCACAGCAATATTTAAATTCTATACCTTTGGACTATGCTATTCAGGTTTGTCTATATTTTAACTTTTCTTCTATAACCTTCTGATTGTCAGTGATGGAATGCTATGATGATGCTTCCAACAATCAGCACGTTTATGATTTCTGTGCTCTTGCTGTATCTCGAAAAGATGAATACATATTTCAAAGTGGGAAATTCTTATACAGGTGATGGTAAGTTGGTTTAAATAGTAAGATGTTTTAAAGGGCATATTATGAATAACTGGATAATATGGTGAGAGAGCTATTTCTTTCTCATTTATCTTCATTATGATAGAAGAAAACTTCAACTCGGTGGCGTCAGCATATTTTCGTGGCTTTGCTGACTCACTAGTCCCACATGATGATAGAGAAGCACTGCTCTGCAGAGGATATTGGGCAGCATCGGGACAAGTCCTATGCATCTTGCACCACACGCCTCTTCCTGGGATCGCCAGCCCAGGAGTGGACCAGCGTGTTCTGAATAACGTGGCTTCTTTGTGCTCTGGGTTTCTGATGGACCCCACCAAGAGGACACAGGCAAGCCTGGGGAGTCGTGAGGAAAGGGTCTTTGCGTCCCTGGCTCCTTCTTGGCTGGGGTCACTCTAGGTCGCTGTTTTCCGTCACCAGATGCACAGTCTCTATCTGTTGCCCCCCCCAGCTGGCCCCCGCTGACCCCCGCTGACCCCTGCTGACCCCCCCGCTGACCCCTGGGCTACAGCTGTTCTTTCTGTGCAGTTGCCATTCCATGTCTTCCTTCCAGTCAAGGGCTGGCAACTGCTCCACGCTGTTGCTGTCTCCCTGTCATTGCACTCTTTCTTGTTGATTTCTAAGCTTGCCCCCACCATCCCACAACCTTGAAAACAGTCTTTCTTCAAAACTCCTTCTTTATCCAGTTTGAGGGTATATTTCCCCTGTTTCTTCAGTGACAGTAGCATCTGGGAAAATTTACTAATTATTTTTTGATTTGTGAAATAGTTATCTTTTTACAGCAGGAGAAATTGTTCTTGTATTTTTGACAGGGATGTAGAACTTCTGTTTTTATTGAATTGAAAATAATAATTCAATTTAAAGAAATCACATTAAGCAAATTATAAATTTTATGAAGATGTAGTAAAATCTCATGGAACCAGAACGTGAATCCCTAAACTTTGGAGACGCTTTAAGGATGCATTTCAGTGCCTTTAGCTCAGTGTGTGTGCTTTGTTTCCACTCTAGATCATCGGTCTGACTTTCCCCTTTGTTTAACACCTCCTTTCTAAAGCAGTCCTTCAACAGTTAGTAATACCAGACTGATGCTCTGACCCCAAATTTGTTTGCTTTTTTCTATTTCTATGGCATATTTTCCCCACCCTTTTATCTTTATTTATTTGCTTAGCTTTTTGGCTGAGTTCAGAGACATGCAGGGTCCTGGTTCCCTGACCAGGGATGGACCCCTCTGCACCGGAAGCATGGATTCCTAACCACTGGACCACCAGCAAAGTCCTCATCCTTTTATTTTAAAACAATGTGACTCACTTTGTTTTAGTATATATTTTTTAACACAATATATTTTAATTTTTTGTCTAAGCCTGACAGCCTTCTTGATTCATGTGAAATTCCTTGTGCTATGGCTGAGACATTCTCTGTCCTCATTTCTGAAATCAGTAGTGGCTCATTGTCTCCTTGTTGCCTCCTTCTCTTCCCTGCGTTGTTGCTTAGTTGCTGAGTCATGTCTGCTGAGTTTGCAACCTCATGGACTGTAGCCTATCAGGCTCCTCTGTCCATAGGATTCCCAGGCAAGAACATTGGAGTGGGTCGCCACCCTTTCCAGGGGGTCTTCCTGGCCCAAGGATTGAACCTGGGTCTCCGGGATGACTCTCTACCATCTGGGCCAGTAAACCATCCTTGACGTCCTCCATCTGTTAGGCACGTTACTCTCGTAGCATGACTGTGAAGAGTCGATGAGCTCATGCCTATGAAGTGCTTAGAACAGAACACGTAGTAAGCAGCATATCAGTGTGAGCTTTCATCATTTTTACTGCCACTCTCATTACATTGTTATTTTCTTAATAGATGAGGCTTTTCTTTCAGGAATGAGGACTTGGAGTTACTTAGAACTGTGCGGTCTGATATGCTGGGTGTTAACGTGGCTACTGAGCATTTAAAATGTGGTTAGTCTGAATGAAAAGGTACCCTGAGTATAAAATACATATCAACTTTTAAAAATTTAGTTTGAAAACCAGACTGTGAAAAATTTCATTAGTGAAGTTTTAGATCAAATACATTCATCTGCACCATTTTCCTTTCTCAGGGACTCAGTGCTACTGAGCCCATGTTCTGCTACCTGGGGTGTGCTTCCTGGAAAATACTGCTTAAGTGACATGTGTTAAAATGCCTTAGTTGATTCTGATTCCTCATTTGAACAATCCAGTTGTAACGCCAGTAAATGGCCTGTCGGTTGCAGCCCAGAGAATATGTGAATGACATCTTGTCGACATGTTAATCAGAAGTAACTATTCCCTGTTCACAGCCTAGCATATCAAGCTCTTGTCTGTGAGATCATGCATCATTGCAGAAATTTCATATCCAGTTTTCTCAAACCTCTTTTCTTCAGTACTTTTCCTTTCCATCAATATCACCAGAGATTTCAGGTGTATAATATAACTGTTGGAATCATAATATGGTATTTTTGAATCAGAGTATATTTCACTTTGTTTAAAAAAATCATATTTACAGAAAACCAGGCAATGTCATTTTTTTTATTTCAGATGCAATCACAAGAGCAACCAAAGAGCACATTTTTCATCTGTCTGTGGTTAAAACCACCTTGAGGTAAAAATAGCTTTGTCAAATTGAAAAGGAAAAGAAATAACACAAACATATATGCCTTTATCAGACTTCCTCCATGTGCCTATGTATTTAAATAAAATGCATGGGAAAGCATGGAGTATATCAGAAGTCATTTCAGATCTGTTTACAAAACTTCTGTAAGTGAATTTCTAAGATCAAACCTGATGCTCCTTGAGTCAGTGGGATGTTAGATGCATTATTTATCAGTTAATTCCCAAGAACAATCATAACAGCCTTGATCTTACAGCCCCCCCAGCCCAGCTTGGCTCCTACTGGCTTCCAAGCAAGTCACAGGCACTTACGTGCTACATGCCTAGGCTGTGATTAATTATGAAAGAAAGCATAGCCTGTCCCATGCAAGCTGGGAAGAAGATGGAAACGCCTAGGATGGCCCGGCATCTTTGCCTTTAACTTTCTGTTCTGATGCCAAGATACTGGTTCATTGTTGCCAAGTTAACTGACTTCTCTCATTCTCTCTTTCTTTCACCAACAAGTAGTCTGCAAGGAATCTTTAAACTGTGAGGATCTTGTGTATGAAAGACAAGGTATCATTCCTATGTCAATGATGCCAATATTTAAATGCATCTCATCCAAACATAAGGACACATAAATGCAGAGGATTTTAATTGGCTTTTTGGTGAAAAAGTGCCAAGACGGAATCGTTCGTTGTTGTTGTTTTTTTTTTTCATCCCTGCTGCTGCTAAAAGGCAAGAAAGAAAATCATGCTGAATACTTCAGCACCAACTTATTAGAATAAACATGACCCTAAGCTTTTGTTCTTCGTGTTTTTTTGAGTGCTTGTGTGAAAAGCCTGATAGCCAGAGTTTTTGTTTTTTTTTTTTTGTAGGAGAGGCAGTTTCTTAAAAACACCTGTTCAAAGAGAAGGACAAATACATACTTGGCCGTGCAACACTGAACATGTCAAAAATGATCTTTGAAAATGGGCCTGCCTGAAACAAATACTGTCTCCATTAAACTGTGAAACAAGCTGAAGCTTACTGACCAGGCTGTGTTTCTTCCTTCATGGGTGGAGCGTTTTCCTGGATGTGTTTCCAGGGCCAGCAGAGATGCCCAGCATCAGAGAGCTGTCGAGAGCAGGGAAGGTCAGTGTGCAGTGGAATCCTGATGGCAGGGGCGTGTGCGCTAAGCCGCCTCTTCTGTGCCCAACTCTGTGTGACCCTGTGGACTGCAGCCCGCCAGGCTCCTCTGTCCCAGAGATTCTCCAGGCATGAATACTGGCGTGGGTTGCTGCGCCTTCCTCTGGCGGATCTTCTCGACACAGGGCTGGAACTCACACCTCCTCCATTGTCAGGAAGAGTCTTTACCACCAGCACCTCCTGGGAAGTCCTGAGGTCTGGCTCCATCGGGAAATCCTCAGCTGTTAGGCCTCGTGTGTAGACAATGTCTGGGTGTCTCGGTCACATCTCTTTTGCCCACATTCTGTTTCAGCTACAGCTGTGGTTCCCATTTCCGCCTCACTGCTCACTGAGAGGGTCCTCCTTCAACTGTGCCCTGAGAGCCTCTGTAACATGTGCTATGGGGCTGACCTGGGAGTCCTCAGGCCTGTGTGCAAGCCAGCCAGCACGTGCGAGTAGGGAGCGTGTGCCCCGATGGCCCACGGGCAGCCCTCAGCCACGGGAGGCAAGAGCTGGAGGGCAAATGCCTGTCCTCCTGTCTCTGTCTAGACAGTATCGGGAAGCATGGTCACTGATTCTTCAGGGTCCTCAAGGAATGAACCTGCCTTCCCCACAACCTCACAGAGAACTTACGTCGGCTTTTCTTCTTCCCCCTTTCACCATGCCTTTCTCCTGCTCCCCAGCTTCACTCACCTCCAAGTTCTTGCTCAGATTCTGGTTTGGGGTGAACCCAACTCAGACTCCTTTTCAAGATCTAAATATCACCATCTGCTTGACAGGGGTTGATCACTGGCTGTGCAGGAAGTGACGGATTCATGATGAAAAGAAGCAGGCTGAGAGCAGAGCAGTGAGAAGCTGCTGAGGAATCCAAGAAAGTACCGGAAGGTCATATCTAATCATGATGACGGTGAGGAGGACGGCAGTCTGCTCTACAGAAAGTGCTTCTCCGTGCAACAACAATCGTCATGCTATGACTCTCACTCTACTCTTAAGTGCATGTTTTTTGTGTTTTACTTTTTTTTAAATGTGGCGGATACTGTGCTACCCCTTTTGATGCTGTGGTAAATTGCTTTCAAGATGATCAAAATAATCCCCCACCTCTATCCGTGCCTGGGACAGTCCCCTGCCACGTGGACTCCGGGGCTCGACACGTGACTCACTTCGGCAAATGCAACAGTAGCGCACGTGAGGCAAGCAGAGGCTTGAGCTCCTGGATTTTCCTCTCCTGCTTCACCTGATCAAAGACACCACGAGAATGCGCGCGAGGACGTTCCTGGTGGCTCAGTGGTAACGAATCTGCCTCCCAATGCAAGAGACAGGTTTGATCCCTGGCCTGGGAAGATCACACATACCTGGAACAGCTAAATCCATGTGCCACAACTCCTGAGTGCATGTCACAACTCCTGAGCCCAGGTCAGAACTTCTGAGCCTGCTTCAGAACTCCTGAGCCTGTATCAGAACTCCTGAGTCTGCGTCACAACTTCTTAGCCCTTGTCACAGCTCCTGAGCCCGCGTCACAGCTCCTGGGCCTGCATCACAGCTCCTGAGCCCACGTCACAGCTCCTGAGCCCGCGTCACAGCTCCTGGGCCCGCATCAGAACTCCTGAGCCCACGTCACAGCTCCTGAGCCCGCGTCACAACTCCTAGGCTCATGTCAGAACTCCTGAGCCTGTGTGAGAGCTCCTGAGCCCGTGTCACAGCTCCTGAGCCCAGGTCACAGCTCCTGAGCCCATTTTACAGCTCCTGAGCCCGCGTCACAGCTCCTGAGCCCATGTCACAGCTCCTGAGCCCATTTTACAGCTCCTGAGCCTGCGTGAGAGCTCCTGAGCCTGCGTGAGAGCTCCTGAGCCTGGAGTGAGAGCTCCTGAGCCCGCATCACAGCTCCTGAGCCCGTGCTCTGCAACAAGAGGAATCACCCCAATGAGAAGCCCTGCACTGCCACTCTAGTGTAGACCCTGCTCACTGCAGCTAGGAAAAGCCCACACAGCACTGTCCCAGCAGAACCAAAACAATAAATAAATAAAATAACAGTAAAGACTAAACCTTAGATGGTGTGATAGGAAATGCATTGTGGAGCAGAGTCGAGGCACGGCCTGCCAGTGGTCAGACAGGTGAGTGAGGCCAGCTTAGACCAGCTGACCCAGATGCATGAAGACAATAAACTTGTATTGTTTTAAGTTGCTGGTTTTCAGGTGGTACATCATGCATCAGAAGGTAAGCAATAGGGATGTCCCCAGAGGGCCAGTGGCTAAGACTCCCTGCTTCCAGTTAGGCATAGTGGCTTTGATCCCTGGCCGGGAACTAGATCCCACATGCCTCAACTAAATGATTCCCCAGGCTGCGACAAACAATGCAAAGGCCAGCCCAAGCACCACCAAATAAACAGATAATTTTTTTTTAAAGCTAAGCAACACAAAGGCATTTTTTTCATGTCATTCTTGAAACATTCATATAAAGTAGCATGCTAGTACCACCTGCTTTTTACAGGTGGAAAGTTGGAGCTTAGGGAGGTTCAGTTCAGTTCAGTCACTCAATTTTGTCCAATTCTTCGTGACTCCATGAATCACAGCATGCCAGGCCTCCATGTCCATCACCAACTCCCGGAGTTCACTCAAACTCATGTCCATCGAGTCAGTGATGCCATCCAGCCATCTCATCCTCTGTCGTCCCTTTCTCCTCCTGGCCCCAATCCCTCCCAGCATCAGAATCTTTTCCAATGAGTCAACTCTTCACATGAGGTGGCCAAAGTACTGGAGTTTCAGCTTTAGCATCATTCCTTCCAAAGAACACCCAGGGCTGATCTCCCTCAGAATGGACTGGTTGGATCTCTTTGCAGTCCAAGGGACTCTCAAGAGTCTTCTCCAACACCACAGTTCAAAAGCATCAGTCCTTTGGTGCTCAGCTTTCTTCACAGTCCAACTCTCACATCGACACATGACCACAGGAAAAACCATAGTCTTGACTAGACGGACCTTTGTTGGCAAAGTAATGTCTCTGCTTTTGAATATGCTATCTAGGTTGGTCGTAACTTTCCTTCCAAGGAGTAAGCATCTTTTAATTTCATGGCTGCAGGCACCATCTGCAGTGATGTTGGAGCCTCCAAAAATAAAGCCTGACACTGTTTCCACTGTTTCCCCATCTATTTCCCATGAAGTGATGGGACCAGATGCCATGATCTTAGTTTTCTGAATGTTGAGCTTTAAGCCAACTTTTTCACTCTCTACATTCACTTTCATCAAGAGGCTTTTTAGCTCCTCTTCACTTTCTGCCATAAGGGTGGTGTCATCTGCATATCTGAGGTTATTGATATTTCTCCCGGCAATCTTGATTCCAGCTTGTGTTTCTTCCAGTCCAGCGTTTCTCACGATGTACTGTGCATAGAAGTTAAATAAGCAGGGTGACAATATACAGCCTTGACGTACTCCATTTCCTATTTGGAACCAGTCTGTTGTTCCATGTCCAGTTCTAACTGTTGCTTCCTGACTTGCATATAGGTTTCTCAAGAGGCAGGTCAAGTGGTCTGGTATTCCCATCTCTTGAAGAATTTTCCATAGTTTATTGTGATCCACACAGTCAAAGGCTTTGGCATAGCCATTAAAACAGAAATAGATGTTTTTCTGGAACTCTGCTGCTTTTTTGATGATCCAGAGGATGTTGGCAATCTGATCTCTGGTTCCTCTGCCTTTTCTAAAACCAGCTTGAACATCTGGAGGTTCACGGTTCACCTATTGCTGAAGCCTGGCTTGGAGAATTTGGGGCATTACTTTACTAGCATGTGAGATGAGTGCAATTGTGTGGTAGTTACAGCACATTTAAAAAAATACGTTTTTCTTGATCCCAAAGCTAACTACCTCCCTGATATTGTCATATGAATCAAATATCTTTTAGGAAGTCATTGATTAGTTAATTCACTCCAACATCTCTTTTGACTATCTACTTTGTGTCCGATACACCAGAAGACTTAAGTGGTGTAGAAATGAATCAGTTCAGTTCAGCTCAGTCGCTCAGTCATTTCCGACTCTTTGTGACCCCATGAACCACAGCAAGCCAGGCCTCCCTGTCCATCACTAGCTCCTGGAGTTCACTGAAAGGCATGAGTCAGTCTGTAATGCCATCCAACCATCTCATCCTCTGTCGTCCCCTTCTCCACCTGCCCTCAATCTTTCCCAGCATCAGAGTATTTTCAAATGACTCAGCTTTTCGCATGAGGTGGCCAAAGTACTGGAGTTTCAGCTTTAACATCGGTCCTTCCAATGAACACTTAGGACTGAAATCCTTTAGGATAGACTGGTTGGATCTCCTTGCAGTCCAGGGGACTCTCAAGAGTCTTCTCCAACACCACAGTTCAAAAGCATCAATTCATTGGCGCTCAGCTTTCCTTATAATCCAACTCTCACATGCATCATGACTACTGGTAGAAATGAATAAACCATCAAAATAACCTCAGAATTTATTAAAGGAAGCAGACGTGATCAGATAAAGACAGTGCAGTGTGATAATGTCGGTGTTTACAAAGAATAGCAGGACACACCAACACCACCGAGAATGAGAACGTGGGGGGATAAACAATTTAACAATATATTGGAATTTTGTTGAAACAGTATTTCTCTGCCAAAGTCTATTGCTGCTAAACATTTCAGATTTATCTCTGGGGCGCAAACATGTAAATAATCTGAATTCTCTTCACTAAATCTGTTTTCAGCTACGCCTAGTAATAACACTCTTCCCTGTTCCTTGCTGTATATCCTCATTTCAGGTATTAATTGCTTCTAAAAACTTTAAGTCCATCCAATGCATGTACTTTTAAAAGAAAGTGTCAGTCACTCGGTCGTGTCTAACTCTGTGACCCCGTGGACTGCAGCCTGCCAGGCTCCTCTGTCCATGGGATTCTCCAGGCAGGAATGCTGGAGGTGGTGGCTATTCCCTCCTCCCAGGGATCTTCCAGAGCTGGCTCTCTTGAGTTGCAACCTGATTCCTTACCATGTGAGTCATCAGGGAAATCCTTCTAACTTGAAACCAGATATAAACAAGCTTTCAATTAGAACTATTTCTCCTGCTCAAATTGCCCCCATTTCACAGTCATGGGGATCATTGCAGCAGAAGCTTGAAGTGTTTAGAGAATACCAGGGCATTCATCAGGTTACCAGGGAGCACTATTGTGGTTGTTGCTCAGTGGCCCTGTTGTGTCTGACTCCTTGCGGCCCCCTGGACTGCAGCACGCCAGGCTTCCCCGTCCTTCACCGTCTCCTGGAGCTGGCTCAGGCTCCTGTCCACTGACTCAGTGGTGCCATAGAACCACCCCGTCCTCTGTCATCCCCTTCTCTGGCCCTCAGTCTCTCCCAGCATCAGAGTCTTTTCCAACAAATACTATATATCAGTTAAAAAGAAACTGGATGGCATCTAAGATTGTTGGGTGGAAACACTCGGGCAGAACTATACATAAGACACGTAACATTTACGCTAAAATATTAGCCAGATGTATTCTGCACACACACACTCACACACATGGGTTTGAATCTAATCCTGTGCTTTAAAGCCGCTTTTTGGTATTGTGTTTTTGAGGCATCACTGCACTGTTTCTCTTCTTTTCCTTGGGGATGCTGCCTGCCACAGTGATATGTATGCCTGCTTTATTCCATTAACCTGTAAAATTCTTGAGTTCCTATTTGCTACATGAAATGATGCATCCCCGGGTTCAGGAAGGGACTGATTAGGAAGTAAGAAAAGCACACAGAGTCAGGGGAAGAGACCGACCAAGATAAGACCAGCTTTCGATCTGTTTTTAAAAATGCCTGTGGTGTCTGCTTTCCACCTGAGAAAGGAGACATCAGAAACTTCTCTTTGCCCCAAATATCTGCCATTCCCTGTGACAACTCAAGACTACTAATATCTTCTTAATTAAACTGACTTGGAGAATTGATCTGCAATTTAACCACCATGATAGGAAAGCTTTGGAAAAACACATACTAAACCAACTTTTGAAATAAAATTTGCCCTGATCCTGGGGGCTACCTGTCCTTACTAGAACTGGGCAAGTAGAATAACTCTTTTGAACAATGGCTCAGTCACATCTGTTCCTACATCTTTAAATATATTTTTAGCTCTAATCTTGCATCTAGAGGTAATGGTAATTCTGAAAAGAGTATTTCTCATTTTAAACAGGCAAGAGTTTTCCTGGAGTAAGTCAGAGAGAAGATCTTGGCTATAGTTTATTTTCTGCCCAATTTCTTCTAGAATGTTCATTCATTTTATGAGCATCTGTTCCATGACAGATCTTCTGTTAGACCCTGGTGTGCAGAATAAATGAATTCTGCCCTCCATTCTTGGGCTGGCCACACAGAAAGCACATCATCACTCACAACAACGAGGTCAAGGAATGAAGTCAGAACTCCTTGGCCGGGGTGTGTGGTGCAGCCCTCTTCAGAAACGACATTTGAAATAAAGCCTGGAAGATGAGCACGTGTGCCCACAGAAGACATAGGGAAAGTGAGTTCAGGCAACAGGAATGGCATCTGGGGAGGATTAAAGCAAGAGAAAAGAACTGGCCTGGTCTTAGGGCAGAGAGGACATGGGCTTGCAGGAGCGGGGACTGGCAGACTGTCTCTGTGAAAAGCCAGACAGATGTGCTCACCCTTGTGGGCTGTGCAGCAGCCCTGTCTGTCTCGACTACTCAACCCTGTAGCTGCAGAGCAACAGCAGCATTGACAAAAATAGCAATACATGGGATGACTGTGTGCCAATAAAACTTTATTTATAAGAGCAGGTAGTAGGCTGGATTTGGCCCTGGTCTGCCAGTTCTTCCAGGGGTCGCCAACCTCTGTAATCTAATGCCTGATGATCTCAGGTGGGACAGATATAATAAAAATAGAAATAAAGTGCGTGATAAATGTGATGTGCTTGAGCCATCCTGAAACCACCTCTCTGCCCCTTGGTACAAGGAAAATCATCTTCCACAAAATCAGACCCTGGTGGCAAAAGGTTAGGGACAGACGAATTCTTAGACAAGAAAGTGAGGGATAAAAGGTAGTGTGGTTCAACATGAGGACCCCGAGGAAGGTGAGGGCCAGAGTATGCAACATTGGATTCAGAGCCCCTGGTGGAAATGGGCAGATAATTCCTGATCAGGCCAATCTGATGTGGGCTATTTCCTGATGCTTACCAGCTTTGTGATGTTGAGAACGTGGCTTGGCCTCCCTCAGTATTCCTATCACCAGGGAAGTAATCATCCTATTTGGTAGGGCACTAGCTGAGATTAAATGAAACAACACACGTATCTGTTATACAGCAGACACATTCAATGGATTCGGTAAACTTCAGTTTCCCCTGTCCTGTGTGAAGCCCCTGTTATATCCTGGAATACAAGACGAGGGTAGGGTGCTTGGCTGGAAGGCTTCAGGCGGCACCACCTACTCTGGGACACTCCAGGGTCCCCCCAACCCAGACTTTGAGAATGACCCTGAAACTCCATGAAGCATCTTTACAGATGGAAGGAGGGCTCCTCATTGCACATTTCACCTTTTGTTAACTCTAGAGAAGTGATGTGGAAATAAATTATCCAATTGCATAGCATAGATTAAATTTCTCCTCCTGGGTTAATTTCTGTGATTTGGAAAAAATGAATTTTGTTTTTAATTATGGGGAAGCAAAGGGCATTTCAGAGAAGGCAATGGCACCCCACTCCAGTACTCTTGCCTGGAAAATCCCATGGATGGAGGAGCCTGGTAGGCTGCAGTCCATGGGGTTGCTAAGGGTTTGACACAGCTGAGCGACTTCAAGTTCCCTCTTCTCTTTCCTGCATTGGAGAAGGAAATGGTAACCCACTCCAGCATTCTTGCCTGGAGAATCCCCGGGACAGGGGAGCCTGGTGGGCTGCCATTTATTGGGTCACACAGAGTTGGACATGACTGAAGCGACTTAGCAGCAGCAGCAGCAAAGGGCATTTTGTATTCTGTGTTAGGATGGGGCAAATATTACTGCTTCTAAAGAGAAGAATGAGGAAGAAAATCCTACCCTTTAATTTGAAGAATTATTCTGTTTCACATTTTGGGGTCTTCTGTAGAATAGCAGGATGAAGTATGAAGGGAGTTTAAAATATAAGTTGGAAGAAGATTGTCTTCTTATCTGGTATATATGTGTATAACCGTATGCTCAGTCGATTCAGTCATGTTTGATTCTTGATGACCCCATGGACTGTGGCCTGCCAGGCTCCTCTGTTCATGGGGTTCTCCAGGCAAGAATCCTGGAGTAGTTTGTCATTGCCTCCTTCAGGGGATCTTCCCAACCCAGGGGTCGAAGCCAAGTCTCCTGCACTGTGGGCAGGTCCCTACCTCTGAGCCAAAAAGGAAGGCATACACATGTGTATAATTAGTTACCATATATAATCTGTAACGACATATTATTATATAATTATATAGTCAATTATACTCTCTGCTATGTAATTATATAATTACTAATTTTATCAATATAATATGCACTTTAAAAAATTTTATGGTTGGACATCTCATAGTTGGGTGGGTGTGTCTGTACCAGTCTCACCAGTACTTGTGTTTTCAATACACCTAAGAGTCTTTACGTTGCTAAAATGAGAAATGTAAAAAGACTTGACCATGTTGCCTAGTGTCTTGCTTAAATAATGACAAGCAGACTCAGGAATTTTATTTCTAATCCCGTTTTCAAAACGACTGAGCTGAGGACCAGGGATACGTGAGACACTGGAGGAGAAAGCCGCTACCAGCGTGAGAGGAGCAGTCCCCGACCCCCTGGCGGCCAGCGTGCGGGCACTGCGGCAGTGGGCCCAGGCCACCGCGCCGCACACCCTGCCACGGCTCTCAGAGTGTTCTCTCACTGAGAGCTAGATCTGGAGGAAACCTGGGGCCACGCGAGCTGGGAAAAGAGACACATTTAGAAAAGAATCTGAGCAATTCTGAACTGAAATCCAACCAAACACTGACTTTTCAAAAACTGAATAATCAGAAAAAATCTGCATATGTGCACAAGCTTATCCGACACTTTCTGCTGCTGATGCTGCTCTGTTTCGTGCTTCAAAGTCAGTGCCTGCAATTTAAAGTGCTTCAGTCTCACTTGGAGTTCTTTTCAGGAATGAAGATTTCCAGGCCCTAGACTCCAAGATTCCAATTTAGTACATCACAGGCAAAATCCTGGAATCTGAATCTTTATTAAGTATCTTGAGTGACTTTTGTAAAGGTGTTCATTGTAGCACTGTTTAGAACAGCCAGGACATGGAAGCAACTTAGACATCCCCTGACAGATGAATGGATAAAGAAGCTGTGGTAGCTGAGCACAAAGAAGTATTTCTCAGTCATAAAAGGAACGCATCTGAGTCACTCGTAGTGAGTGGATGAACCTGGAACCTGTTAAACAGAGTGAAGTAAGTCAGAAAGAAGAAAATAAATGTTATATATTAATGGATATGTATGGAATCTAGAGAATGGTACTGATGAGCCTGTTTGCAGGGAAGGGATGGAGACGCAGATGTAGATGGATCTGTGCACACAGCAGGGGAGGGAGGGTGGGCCACACTGAGAAAGTGGCCCTGGCGTGCACACTCTCACTAGCCACACAGGCACCAGCAGGGGAGCCGGGGGGCACAGGCGGTGACCTAGGGGGTGGGGCAGGGGGAGGAGCCCCAAGAGGGAGGGGGGGTATACACATGGCTGATTGACGACGATGTATGTCAGAAATCAGCACAGCACTGTAAAGCAATTTTTTTCCAGTTTAAAAAAATGGTCAGCTCTCTGCCGTGCTCTGAGAATGCTTATAAGTAATAAGCTGGCTCTTTAATAATGGCCAGCTTTGTTAAAGCCAACTTATTTGCAATATTTCTTTTCTATCTCCCTCCCTCCCTCTTTTCCAATGATCAAAACATGGCAGGATGCACCTATGTATGGCACCCTGCACATTTTCAAGAATTAGGCCCAAGTCATTTTCCTCACAAACTCCAAGGATCTTTTTAGACTTAATTGGCTAAGAAGGAGGAGAGTCCAAATGGCTGCTTGGATGTAATTGCCACCCACGGTTGGTTCTTCCCACCTCTGAACAGGTGGGGAAGTCATGAGTCATCCCTCCTGATTTCTTTCGGCATTTTGCAGCTCATTGTTTTAGAGGCCAAACTGTTTTGTGAGAAATTTAACTTGTCATGCTGTCAGAAAGCTTTCAGGAAGCTATTTGACATTTTAATATTTTTTCAAGTCAGTAATCTAGGAGACCCTATACCTATTTCTTTGGCTATTTCAAACATGTTTGTTGTGAAAGGAAACCATTTTCAGTGGAGATTAAGAAAATGCCTACACGTATAATCTCAGAACACCTGGTCTCATTGTAAAAGCTACGTGAGTGCTGTGGACTTTTTTCTATCATCTTTTCTATCATCATGAACTAATCACTAATAACGAGGAGACTATTTTTGCTGGAGAAAGAAAATGAATTATTTTCATTTCTCTATAGAAAATGTTCATGCTAGGGACTCTGAAGATATGTTGTCGACTACAGAACAAGAAAATACACTTTGAATTTCCCTGGTGATCAAGTGCTTAAGAATCCACCTTGCAATGCAGGAGACACCAGTTCAGTTCCTGGTCCAGGAAATTCCTCATGAGCAGGGCAACTGAGCCCGCGCTCCACACGCCCGGAGCCCACGCTGAGGCCCACATGCCCCGGAGCCTGTGCTCCACACGCTCCAGATCCTGCGCTGAGACCCACACGCCCTAGAGCTCACACTCCACAAGCCCCAGAGCCCACGCTGAGGCCCACACGCCCCAGAGCCAGCTCTCTGCAGCGAGAGGACATGGGCCAGTGAAAGGCGCGCGCACCACAACCAGAGAGGAGGCCCTGCTCCCCACGGCTAGAGAAAGCTCCCTCGCAGCAATCTAGAACCCCCAGCCGTAAGTAAATAAAAGTAAAATCAGAAAAGGTATTCCATAAAGCAGTTCTAGAGTGAGAAGGAAAGGAAGAACGCTAAAGCACTGTTTAGGGGCTCCCTGGCAGTCCAGTGATTAGAACGCCACCTTCCAATGCAGGAGTGCAGGGTAACCCCTGGTCAGGGAACCAAGTTCCCACATGCCTCCTGGCCAAAAATCCAAATAACATAAAACAGAAGCTATATTGTAACAAATTCAATAAAGACTTTAATAATGGTCTACATTAAAAAAATCTTCAAAAAAAATTCTCATAATTGTGATGATTTTACAATTGTCATTCCCATGAACTAATCAATGTTCTGCACTTATTAGCTCATTGAATCCTTGACAGGCCTCATTATAATCATTTATGAAGGTGGAAACTGGGGTTTAGAATGTTAACAACAGTCTCCAGACCACCCAGGTAGAGCCCAGCTCCCGAACTCTCTCTGTTAATCACGATCCTAAACTGACTCCGTATCTGCTCTTGCCTGGCTTCCTTATGTCTTACAGGTAAACTCACGTTGAACCTCCCTTAACTACTGAATGCAGCCTCATTAAACTACTACTTCCACTTCCAAAAAAGAGACATGATAAACAACTTCAATTTTTTTTTAAGAGTAAATGACAAGATAGAATTGAGACACCTCTTGAAGTTCTGTGTGCATATAGAGTATTAAGAACAATGCCAAAATAATCACAATATTGTCCCATGAGCATGGAGTATCCAAGACTTCCCTGGTGGCTCAGTGGTAAAGAATTTGCCTGCCAACGCAGGAGACTCGGGTTCAGTCCCTGATCTGGAAAGATCCCACGTGCCTCAGAGCTCCCAAGCCCGCTTGCTGCAGCTATAGAGCCTGCACACCGTCAGGCCCACACTCCACATCCAGAGAAGCCTGCGCCCCACAGCTAGAGACTGGCCCCCACTCGACAAAACTAGAGAAAAGTCCAAGAAGCACCGAAGACTCACACAGCCAAAAATAAATCACTAGAATTATTTTCTAAAAAAGTGTCAGTTCCTGCTTTGAGTATGTTTATGCACTTGACCTTCAACCAGAGCCACACAAAAACCTGGCTTAATTGGAGGTGCCTGGTAGGACAGGCAATGGGGGCTTTCAAAGGTCAAGGACATGATCCCAAGCTGGTTATCCATGTGACTCACTCAGACAGCTAGAGCCGACTTCTCTTGCCTCTTCTCCTCACCGCCCCAGAGCATCTGTTTAACATTTGTATGCAAGCGTTTCTGGCCGAATTTAGTTTTAAGGAAGAGCGGGGACAAGGGTCATATTCACTTGGGTGTCAGGAAACTTAATTCTGACTGTAATTTAAATCTTTCTTTGGAACAAAGTAGAGGAAGCTGATCTTTAGAGTCAAAGAGAGATTAAATTAGAAGGAGGCTGCGCCTCTAATTTCCCAGGGGCGCTGAATCGGCGTGCTCCGGGTCCAGCTTCTGCATTTCCTGTTGCTGTTGTTTGTAGGTTTGCTTCCATTCTGAGTGCTGTCCTGTATACTGGGGAGAGCTCAGGCGTTCGGAACACAAGATCGGTTTCTCTTTTGCCAAGTGCAAAGTTTGTTTGCAAGAAAGAAATTGCTTTCTAAAAGGATTCTAGTGAGCAGTTTGAACGGTGGTCAAAGAGCCGTGAGTGTGGACTTCACACACAGCAATGGTGAAGCCTTCATTTTGTGATTACCGACCTGAACACAGTGTGAAAGAGGATGTTTGAACCTGTTCTCTCTTGGGATATGGAATATAAACTATATGCATGCATGATAATCCACTCCAGTTTTGTCTGACTCTGTGACCCATGGACTCTAGTCCACCGTAGCACGCACGCATGGGGGAACACCCGATACGAAGATGCCGGTTGACAGGGAAGACAGCAAAGAGAAAGCTTTCACGGTCACTTAGTAAGTGTTGGAAGCTGTGCCCGTAGCTACGGGTGTCGATGACAAAGAGACCTGTACAGAAGCAGCAGTGACCACTTCAGACGCCGCTGAGCACCAGCACATGCCAGTTCCCCTGCGTTCTCTCTCATTTTCTGTGCATCATTTCTATCTCACCCAGCAACCCCACAGGGTGAATATTTTGTTTTTATCTCTACTTTACAAGTCAAGAAAAGGGACTGTGGCCCAAAGAAGCTGGTTAACTTGTCCAAGTCTGGAAAAGTGACAGCTTTGATTTGAACCTGAATCAGCCAGCTTCCTACTCCAGAAGCCAACTAAGGAGAAGGACACAGTGAAACAGCATGGCTGAAAGGCGTTTAACCAGAAGTAGCAACAGGCTTATTAACTGATGAGTCAGTTACAGATTCTCGTGCAAGTTTAAGTAATCACTGCTTAACATACTTTAATTTAAAAAAAAAAAAAACACACACTTTCTGGGGAGTCAGCAGGAGCCAGTCTCTTATGACTTTGCAATGGGTGGATATCTGTTGATTCAAAGAGCTACTATCCATCACCATCTTTGAAACATTTGCAGACCCTACCCTCCATTTTCAGTTCCTACGGCTTAGACGGAGCCCTAGGTCTGTTCATCAGTGTGATGTCATGTCCCTGACTGGTGTGAAGGACCCAAGGATGGACACAGGATCCGGGCCATCCAGTCTCAGAGAAAGGTGGGCTGTATGCTAACATCTGGGGAACCGTGTTCTCTTCTGCCCTGCACTGGCTGGATGCCTCCACTTTGAACCCGAAACTAACTCCAACAGAGTAGAGGAGAGATGGAGAGAAACGTGCTTGTGATGATATCATTTCTGCCTCTGACCAACCCCAGTCTTAGAGCAGACTCACCTGTGGCCTCTGAAATTACTTACGCAGTAGTGATTTCAGCTTTCAGTCAGGCTGGGCCCAGTTTTCTGTCTCATGTAATTGGATGTGTCTGATTTATGATTGCACATATCCCATCTAGGACTTCCCAGGTGCTCAGTGGTAAAGAATGCACCTGCCAATGTAGGAGACGCAGGAGATATGGCTTAGATTCCTGGGGTTGGGAAGATCCCTGGAGAAGAAAATGGAAACCACTTCAGTGTTCTTGCCTGGGAGATTCCACAGGTAGGGGGAGCCTGGGAGACCACAGTCCATGGGGCTGCAAATGAGTCAGACTCCACCGAGTGACTGATCAGGTGTGCAAGGAGGGGACACCCTGCCTCAAAGGGGGGATGTTGGGAGTGACTGAGCGTGTGTGCAAGGAGGGGACACCCTGCCTCAAGGGGGGATGTTGGGAGTGACTGAGCGTGTGTGCAAGGAGGGGACACCCTGCCTCAAGGGGGGATGTTGGGAGTGACTGAGCGTGTGTGCAAGGAGGGGACACCCTGCCTCAAGGGGGGGATGTTGGGAGTGACTGAGCGTGTGTGCAAGGAGAGGACACCCTGCCTCAAGGGGGGGATGTTGGGAGTGACTGAGCGTGTGTGCAAGGAGAGGACACCCTGCCTCAACGGGTGGGGGGGATGTTGGGAGTGACTGAGCGTGTGTGCAAGGAGGAAACACCCTGCCTCAAGGGAGGGGATGCTGGGGCACAATATGAGCTGTGAGCTCCCCGTCTGCACACCTGCCTGGGACTCTCTGCTCCATCATCTATTACTCAGGTGACCTTGAACTAGTCCCTTAGTCACTCAGAATGTCTTTCTCTATTTCTAGTGGCAGAAAGTAAAGAGGAGCTGAGAGCCCCTTGATGAAGGTGAAAAGGAGTGAGTGCAAAAGCTGGTTTAAAGCTCAACATTCAAAAGTGAAGATCATGGCATCCAGTCCCATCACTTCATGGCAAATAGATGGGAAAACAATGGAAGAAGTGGCAGACTTTGTTTTGGGGGGTTCCAAAATCACTGCAGACAGTGACCACAGCCATGAAATTAAACGATGCTTACTCCTTGGAAGGAAAATTATGACCAACCTACACAGCATATTAAAAAGCAGAGACATTACTTTGCCAATAAAGGTCCATCTAGTGAAAGCTATGGTTTTTTCAGTAGTCATGTATGGATGTGAGTTGGACTATAAAGAAAGCTGAGCGCCGAAGAATTGATGCCTTTGAACTGTGGTGTTGGAGAAGACTCTTGGACTGCAAGGACATCAAACCAGTCAATACTAAAGGAGATCAGTCCTGAATATTCACTGGAAGGATTGATGCTGAAGTTCCAATATTTTTAGCCACCTGGTGCAAAAAGCTGACTCACTGAAAAAGACCCTGATTCTGGGAAAGATTGAGGGCAGGAGGAGAAGGGGATGACAGAGGATGAGATGGCTGGATGGCATCAGCAACTCAATGGACACGAGTTTGAGTAAACTCCAGGGGATACTGAAGGACAGGTAAGCTCGGTGTGCTGCAGTCCATAGGGTTGCGAAGAGTCAGACACAACTTAGAAGCTGAAAAGCAATAGTCATGTGACCTTGAACTCGTCCCTTAGTCACTCAGAATGTCTTTTTGATTTCTATAAAACATGGACCTGAAACTCCAGTTCTCTGATGTTGAAGGTAGTGGGAGGAGCACATTAGTACAAGGAAGAGTTTCGAGAAGAGCAAAGAACCACATGGATAGAAGGATTCCTATCTACCACCTAAGTCAGCCAGGACAGTAAGATACTGTGTCTCTCAGCCCAAGCATGTTCTTTAATCAAGGAACTGAAGTATTTCTGATCACTTTAAAGGCTGTAATTTGACCCTATGCTTTCCAGGGAAATAGGAAAACCATGATGTTTATCTTCTTCTGAAATAAACCAACACTTCCTGTTTCCATTATGCACTTTACAGGAAGTGCAGCACTTATTTGCATCTGCAATTAGGAAGCTTAAAAATCTAAGCCTCAAAATTGTGCTCTATTGAAATGAATGTCAGGCTTTATGTAGAAAAAGGAAGACTAAGACAGGTTTTCTGAGTCACAGGTGAGTAAGTAATTATGTTGCAACTCATTTTGAGAAATGGCACCTGTGTGGTTTTGAAACAATATAAAAATAACACACAATCTGGATTGAAATTAAGGTGTGGCAAATCAACTAAAATATTTCTCACATACAAAAAAAAAAAAACAACTACTGCCACTCATTAAATTGTTCTCTTTTGAAAGGAGAATAGCGTGCCTTTCTTTGATAGACAACTTTTCAGCTTACTAACTAGGGAAACACTGTAGATGACACTTGTCAAGAGTTTGTCTGAAATTTTAGCACCCACTCAAGAGTATATACAGATGAAGGGCGGCAAGTCCTATAAAGTGACTGCCGCTAGTGGACGTGTGCATGGAGTTGTTAACTGGCGTGCATCACGTGTTTCAGCCCCGTGCACTTATTCCCCGAAGCAGATTTGCCGTCTGAAATGCATTTCTTGTTGGTTAGTCTCTAAGTCACGTCCGATGCTTTGGTGACCCTCCAGGCCCCCTCTGTCCATGAGATTTTCCAGCAAGAATCCGGGAGAGGGCTGCCATGCCCTTCTCCAAGGGGTCTTCCCTGCCCATAGACTGAACCTGAGTCTCTTGCGCTGGCAAGCAGGTTCTCTGCCACTTCACCACCAGGAAAGCCGCATGTGGTGGGCTGATTATCTCTTCCAGAATTACCCCAGTGGACACACCCAGAACAACGCTTCACTCTCCATCTGGGAAGCCCTCATCTCAGTCAGGTTTTATAAACTGTTGTCTTTTTCCCACTCTTCCTCAAAGACACCCAGGTTTTTGTTCATTTGCTTGTTTTTACCAGGATAGCAGTTCATCAGGGGAAGGAAATAGTCAAGCATTTTGTGGATTGTTGGCACTGATTCGGAACTGACACTGATTTCAGAAGACCCCAAACATCGCTGCGGACCTCTGGTCATATCAACATAATTTTAGCTCTGGTTCATCTCACAGAAGGCCCAGAGATTCCCCTAGCCTACTCTGTGCTTGTCTCCCCAGGTCCAGAAACGTAATCAGAAGAGACAAACTTAGCCGCTGCTTCCCTGCACAGGAAGTAGGGGTTCTTACGGTGGAAAAGGCCAAATGGAAACCATTAGAACTGCCTCAACCCCAGGAAAACGGTGACTCTAAAGCAGTACTGCAGCACCGGAGGATGAGAAGTCAGTGTTGCAATCAGCGCTTGAAAGACGCAGGACTGGCGATCCCCACCACATCCTTGTTTAACAAGTTTTCCTTGTTTTCTACGGCAGATCACAGGACTTCTCAGCCTTCATAATCATGCGAGCCAATTTCTATAATAAATTTTTCTTTCTCTCCCCTGGGAGAATGCAGTTTCATACAGTTCATCAAGGACTTGCTCGTGTTTTTCATGTGGAGTTAAAATTCTGACTCTCTCATGTATTAGTTACGTGATCTTGAACAAGACACTTGGTCTCAGCCCTAATCATCCCAAGTACAGAACGTCTCTGTAGAGCCTGTTGCGTGGTAGGCGACAGAGACATAAGCATGGGCAGCATTAGGACGTCGTCCAGCACAAAGTAAGCATAAGCAAGCACCCGTGCACAGGCACACACTCATTAGCTCTTACTTTTGTTCTATGATTAATTCCAGAAAATTGGAAAGTAATAAAAATGTAAGAAAAAAAATCATGTAGAATTCTATATCCAGAGATTCCAACATACATTATTTTGCTCTTAGTAATATTTAAAATATTACTAATTTTTAAAAATTAGCCAAACTGGGATTGCAGTGAAGAGCATGTTCATAGCACATCTACTTATCATGACCTGTTTCTCTGAAGCATGCTAAGACATGGCTACATGCGTGCTCATCATCTGTTATTCAGTCACTTAGTCATGTCCCACTCTTTGCAACCCCATGAACTACAGCGTGTTAGGCCTCCCTGTCCTTCACTGTCTCCCAGGGCTTGCTTAAACTCATGTCCATTGAGTTGGTGATGCCATCTAGTCATCTCATCCTTGGTCGTCCCTTCTTCTCCTGCCTTCAATCTTTCCAAGCAACAGGGTCTTTTAGAAACAGTGAGTCAGCTCTTTGCATCAAGCGGCTAAAAGTATTGGAGCTTCAACATCCGTGCTTCCAATGAATATTCAGGATTGATTTCCTTTAGGATTGGCTGGCCTGATACACTTGCAGTCCAGGGGACTCTCAAGAGTCTTCTCCAGCACCACAGTTTGAAAGCATCAATTCTTTGGCACTCAGCCTTCTTTATGGCCCAACTCTCACGTCCATACATGACAACTGGAAAAATCATAGCTTTGACTATATGAACCTTTGTCAACAAAGTAATGTCTCTGCTTTTTAGTATGCTATCTAAGTTTGTCACAGCTTTTCTTCCAAGGAGCAAGTATCTTCTCATTGGCTATAGTTACCCTCTGCAGTGATTTCAGAGCCCAAGAAAATAAAGTGTCATTATTTCCACTTTTCCCCCATCTATTTGCCATGAAGTGATGGGACTGGACGCCATGATCTTTGTTTTTTGAATGTTGAGTTTTAAGCCAGATTTTTCACTCTCTCCTTTTTCACCTTCATCAAGGGGCTCTTTAGTTCCTCTTCACTTTCTGCCATGAGAATGTTGTCATCTGCATATCTGAGGTTATTGGTATTTTTCCTGGTGGTCTTAATTCCAGTTGGTGCTTCATCCAGCCTGGCATTCTGCATGAGGTACTCTGCATATTAGTTAAATAAGCAGGCTGACAATATACAGCCTTGACGTGCTCCTTTTCCCATTTGGAACCAATGATTGTTCCATATCCGGTTCTGTGTCTAAAATTTTTATCATAGCTATATAAAAAAATAAGTGATTTAAATAAAAATGGGTCTCTTATGAAATATGTATTTATCTTTAAAATAACTGTTTAAAAGATAATACCTAATCTCTCATGAGAATAATGCCTCATGAAAATAATAATCCCTCATGAGAAAATATCATTATCCACATTTTTATAAACAGCTTCCATTTTTTTTCCTGACTACACACATATTTGCATTTTTTAAGAAAAACAGTATTAGAATACACATTCTATTTTGCAGTCTTTTTCTTTTTCAAAGATTATGCTTTGTCTCTCTCTTCATCTAAATAATCATACTTCTATAACATTACTTTTTATAACTGTACAATGTTCCCTTGTGTGGATATACTATAATTTACTCTAAAAAATTATCTGTAATTGAAGATTTAGGCAATGGAGCATAGCGACTGAACACAGAGGCTTAGGAATCAGAGAAGCCGGTCTTCACGTCTCGGATCCATCACTTGTATTTTGGTGCCACGTACAGATTCCTCCGTCTGCTGTAAATCTGTCATAGTTTCCTCTGCTTGAAAAATACTGGACTCTGAGATAACTGTTTCTACCTCACAAACTTGTTCTGAAAATTAAAAGAGAAATTGTATGAAAAGCACTTAGCTCAGTGGATGATGCGTTTAAATGCAGTTTACCTTATGGTATCCCTCGTTTATTGTTACTATCATTCTTATTATTTCTGGTTTAGAACGTGGGAGTATAAGATAGAATAAAAGAGCACAGCACATGGGGATCAGTGCTCCTCCTTTGGGGGAACGTGCGGCTGACATGATAAAGCGTCAACTCTGTCGCCCATATGGTTCTAAGTTCTCTGAACGCACATTCACTCTATTTTCTTAAAAAGCACATTATTATTCATTTCATGTTACAGATGAGAACACTGAAGCATGGCGATCCTCAGCAACCTGTCCCACCTGACCCATGGCAGAGCCACGGTTCACACCCGTTTGCTCTGTCTTGGGAGCCCACGTTCTCTTTTCTTGAACCGAGGCGCACCGCATGGCCCAGGGGACATCAGGTCCCCCCGTCAGAGGTCACACCCAGTCCCCTGCACTGGGAGGCAGATTCTAAACCACTGCCCCCAGGGAAGTCCCTGGAACCTACATTCTTAATGACTAATTTCCACTAGCTTCCAAAACAAAAGTTCCAGTGGTATTATTTCCCAAACCTGAACCTGGCCTGGTCTAGTTTGTTCAACATTCCACTTTGGCCCCTGAATTTTTGCCAGGAATGGTATAAAGCTGTATTATAAATAAATAAATAATAAAGCAATTGGAAAGACAACAGGAGAAAATAAAATTGAATTTTGATTACCACCACATTTATAATCTATTCAACATACTGGTTGCATATACACTAATACCTTTAATCTTCACAAAAGCCAGGTAAAGCTTTTGTTATTTCTCTAACAGATGAAGAAATGAGAATGGGAGGGGCTGACTGTCTTTCTCAAACCAGCACAGCCAATGGAAGTAGAGCTGCGATTTAAGCCAGGGCTTAACAGGACATCAACACTGACCCTCATTTGTTACCCATCCATGGAGTAGCACCTAGCATATGGTGGCTACAGGTTTGGTCCATCAGGAACATAGAAAGCCTTGAATCCAACTAAAGACTGGAAATATTTTCTCCAGAGTCAGTGGTTCTTCACATGGCTAAGAAGCTTTCTTGACAGGCTGACATTGCTTCAGATCAGAAATGGTGGCCTGTAGCCACCAGTCATTTATTTAGTCAACAGATATGTTTTTGAGCACCTGAAACATGCAAAACATTGACTCCAGGAAGAAAGAACACAGACAGGTCCCTGAGGGCAGGCAGCATGTATTCCAGGGATGGACACATCCGTAGACATTAGAGTTCAGCAGGGTGTAATTTGCAGAATTTAATATGCTGTGTAATGAGTACATTGGCTTTATTTTGGGAAGTGTGAACAAAGCTGAGAGCCAGAGAGGATGGTGGAGGCTAGAGCCTGACAGGTTTGCACAAGTGAACCGACACAGGAGGAGGAGAGAGCCATTCTGTCTGTGTTTAAAATATTCCCTTCCTGTCAAATCCCTGCTGTTGCACCTCCCTCTGGTATGCACAGAAGAACAAAACAGAAAGAAATGAACACAGAAATATTAGTTTTGCAGCTTTGGCTCCATAAGGCATCAGAAAACATTCTCATTTCCCCACCAGCAATGCTGTTCACACAGCTGGGTCTGCAGGAAGCAGTCATCAACAATTTGTCAGGGCCTCATTTGATGTTTAATAACACCACCAAATAATTTACCTTTGGAAGAAAGAGAGATTTGAGTCCAAAATAAATTTTAGGAATAATTTCCAAACACCATCAAGAAGAAAGAAAAAAAAAGTCACCTTGGTAAGTTACAGTCTCTATTTTATTTTTAATAGATTCCTAGAAATATAAAATCATGCCAGAGTTGTGGGTTTTCATGTCAGAAGCTTCCAGAGTGTCGCTCACTGGAGCATCGTTAGCAAACATAAATTTATGAGAATGCAGGACAAGTCACTGGAAGGTCACACCTATTCATTCAAATTCTACTGCGAAACCAGCACATTCTCTGCACATGTCCCAAGACTGGGGGCAATTGGGAGAATTGATGTGCATTGTTCTCAGGATGCACACAGTCTGTTGGAAAATGAGTTGCACACAGACTCTTCCATACATCTCCACTGCTGAGTTCACCGTGTCAAATATTCCTCCACAGGCGCCAATGACTAGCGGCTACCTGTGTGGCTCAGAGGTCCTGAGAGAGAAGTATGGACCTCAGTGAACACGTAGTGTCTGCTTCCCAGGAAAAGTTCTTAGGCAAGAAGAAACGCATTTACTGCTCTTCACATTGGTGAATATTTTCTACATTCTGTTGGGGGTCAATCATTATTTTCACCTGAGGGCAACTTTATTTTCAAGATGACAGAGCAGAAAAGGGGGGTCCTAAACCACAGAGGGGAGCTGCCTACAGAAGGGGAGTGGACGGAGCAACCTGCTCTCCCGGGCCTGGAGTCCCTGGAACACGCGTCAGCCCGGAGTCCGAGTCCACGGCGGGCGCGTGACGCCGGGGCGCTGCGGGAGGCGGTGGCCGGGAGGCTCCGCTCCGCTCCTCTCGCCTGCGTGTGCCTGTGCCCGGGCGGAGGTCCCGACCTCGCACCGTGGCACTGAGCCCAGCTTGCTTCGGTCAGTAGCTCTGGGGCAGTGTCAGCCCGGCAGTTCTGTGCTTCGCACATTTCTGCCTTTCCTCTCGGGCCTCTGCGACTGGCACTAAAGGCCCACGTGTGGTGAGATCACTGTCCAAGGATGGGAGACACGCGGAGTCATCACCCCCAGACCTGAGGATGCCCTGGGCCACGGCGGGCGGCGGCCCCCCGCTGCCCCACCAAGCCCGGTCTAGAGTGACTGTGTCCCAGGGGACTGAAGTCCATGAGGGGAAGTTGTGCTTGTTCTAAGCCAGCTAGTTTGGTTGTGTGTGTGTGTGTGTGCATGTGGAATAGGAAATGGCAACCCTCTGCAGTATTCTCGCCTGGAAATTTCCCTGCACAGAGGAGCCTGGTGGGCTAAGTCCATACGGTCGAAAGGAGTGGGACAGGCTGAGCACCTGCTCACACCCATAGCATCGCTCCAGCAAGAGCGAACCCGCAGTTTCCATTCATAATCCACTCGTGTTTCCACTTGGGGGAAAGGGAGAACTGTATTCACACACCATGAGCCTTAAAGGAGGAATTAGGGAGAATGTTCTTTCATCAAGGCTACAAATTAACCTATGAAACACAGGAAAGTAGTAACAATGACGTGGCGACTCTCTTCCCTCACTGGTCCAGTGACCTGAGCTGGTCATGAGTCTTTGCTGGCTTGGAGTGAGTCCCAAATCCTTCTCTGGGAACAGCTGACTATCTGTGGGAGCTGAAGTCAGGCCTCAACGAGTAAGGGCTTCCCAGGAGGCGCTCATGGTAAAGAACCCTCCTGCCAGTGAGGAGATGTAAGAGGTGCAGGTCCGACCCCTGAGCGAGGAAGACCCCCTGAAGAAGGCACGCAGCCCACTCCAGTGTTCTTACATGGAGAATCCCATGGACAAGGAGCCGACAGGTACCGTCCACAGGCTGCAAGCAGTCGCACATGACGGAAGTGACTTAACATACACGCTCAGTGAGGAGCTGTGATTAAGCAAAAGTTCCTGGCCAGATAAAGCTTCAGTCTCTGGTTTGCCTGTAAACTTCCTGCTGTTGGATTATGGTCCAAGGGTGGGGCTCTGATCTTTGCCTGCTGTGCAGCCAGCATGATTTTTAACTGAAGTTTCAACTTAACAAGTATTTCTTTCCAATGTATGTGATCTCATCCTCATAACAGTGGGCCAGCCGAAGCCGAGGTGCTCTGAAGGTGCCGCTAGGCAACTTTTCCCTAATCGTTTCTGGAAAGTATTGACAGGCGTGCAGGGCCTTGTTCCCTCTACACTCCAGTCAATGTAGATGTGTTGACTCGTCTGTTGGGGCAGCAGTTACATCCTGATGACCTAAAGGTTTCTCGACCGTTTCATCTTCTGGCAGCTGGACAGAGGGACATGGCGTGCGTGAGTATTTTACAGAGAGGATGCGGCAGCTGTGAACACAGACGGTGCCTGGCTCCTGCCGTAGCCAGCAGGGTTGTGTCAGACGCTGTCACTTGTTCCAGCTGATGCATTCAGGGTCCAGGCGTGAACGGGTCTGACTGTCTAACAGAAACGAGAGCTTTTATGACCATCTGAAGGCATTTGATGCAATAAGGTGAGTTAGGAACTAAAAAATTTGATGAACAAGTAATTAACAAACGGCTGAACTGGTGGCTCAGAGTTAAAGAATCCACCTGCCAGTGCAGGAGACACGGGTTCGATCCCTCATCCGGGAAGATCCCACATGCCGCGGAGCAGCTCAGCCCGTGCACCGCAGCCACCGAGCCTGTGCCCTGGAGCCGGGAGCCCCAGCTCCTGAAGCCCACACAACCAGAGCCCGTGCTTGGCAGCAAAGAAGCCTGCACAGGAGCAGCCCATGTGCTGCAGCTGGAGAAAAGCCCGCAGCGGCAGAGACCCTGCACAGTCACAACCAGAAGTTCAAACTTACTGAAAACAGAGACGGCTGTCCTAACGGATTCTGTAAAAGGGAGTCCAGTCATATGTTGCATCAGCCCAACCTATACATCGCAGGTTCTGATGGGAAGAACTCTATCTCATTCAACAGAAGGGAAATAGATGTTATGACCTGAGGTAAATCTTACTGTTTGGAGGATTTGTGTTTTTAAAAGCAGTGTAAACTTCCTCCCGGTTCAGTGTCTGTGGGAAAATACGGGAGTCCTGGAAGTTTCTTCAGAGGTCTCACTGATGACTATTTGGCCTCAACATTGTCAAGTGAACTCACATTCTATACAATGACTGTTAGACCAGAGTCCAAGAGAACAGGGTTCAACTTGACTCTCCCTAGTTTTCTTCACCTGTTGAGTGGATTTGTGTAAGTAGGTGACAGGCCCCTAGATCCTGAGTTCACAGGATCTAAGCTTCATAGCCGAGTCCACACACCAGCAGTATCACGTGGGTTTAATTAAAAATGCAGCACTTGGCCAACTCCAGATCTACTGGATCAGAATTTGTATTGCTCTTTCAGTTCAGTTCAGTTCAGTTCAGTCTCTCAGTTGTGTCTGACTGAGACCACATGAACTGAAGCAGGCCAGGCCTCCCTGTCCATCACCAACTCCCGGAGCTTGCTCAGACCCATGTCCATCAAGTCAGTGATGCCATCCAGCCATCTCATCCTCAGTCGTCCCCTTCTCCTCTTGCCCTCATTCTTTCCCATCATCAGGGTCTTTTCAAATGAGTCAGTTCTTCTCATAAGGTGGCCAAAGTATTGGAGCTTCAGCTTCAGCATCAGTCTTTCCAATGAATACTCAGGACTGATTTCCTTTAGGGTGGACTGGTTGGATCTCCTTGCAGTCCAAGGGACTCTCAGGAGTCTTCTCCAGCACCACAGTTCAAAAGCATTAATTCTTTGGCGCTCAGCCTTCTTCACAGTCCAACTCTCACATCCATACATGACCACAGGAAAAACCATAGCCTTGACTAGATGGACCTTTGTTGGCAAAGTAATGTCTCTGCTTTTGAATATGCTGTCTGGGTTGGTCGTAGTTTTTCTTCCAAGGAGCAAGCGTCTTTTAATTCCATGGCTGCAGGCACCGTCTGCAGGGGACTCTGGAGGCCAGGAAGCTGGCAGGTGGACTAAATGCGCATGAACCCTGGGGCGGTGCGACTCTCGACCCCTGTTCCCCTAACTTTAGTCTTTACCAGGCACTTTCATGACCTCTTATATAATCATGTGCCATTATTTAATTGCTATCTTAACTGATCTTTTTAAACCTAAATACATTATTGAAAATTAAATGGAAGTAGTATTTGTTAGATGTACTAGGTGATAATTAAAAAAAAACCAAAACCCAGTGCTATTACATTTCTACAGGTTATTTGACACAGTGGTGAAGACTAACTGTGTTGATGAGTGTAAAACAGCAGGGACAATGCCTGCTGTTAAAAAATAAAGGTCTTGGGACTTCACTGGTGGTGCAGTGGTTGAGAATCCCCTGCCAGTGCGGGGGACAGGGGTTCAAACCCTGGTCTGAGAAGATCCCTCAAACTGCAGGCCGTGCGCCACAGCTACTGAAACCTGCATGCCTGGCTGCACGACAAGAGAAGCCACAGCAGTGAGGAGCAGCTGCAGCGACAGAGAGCAGCCCCTCCCTGCAACTGGAGAAAGCCTGCGTGCATCAGTGAAGGCCAGCATGGCCACAAATAAATAAACATCTTCAGCAGACCTTTTAAACGTGAGCTGTACCGAGCCCCTACTTCGTCAAACCCCTCATGGCTTCCCATCTCACACACAAGAGGACGCAGATTCCTCAAGATTCTTTGTAACTTGGCCCCCAGCATCCATTCTGACCCAGGCTCTTAACAATTTTCCTTCTGTCCACTGCCTTGCAGTCACCTCCTTGCTTTCCCTGGGATAAACCGGAGACATGCCTGCCTCAGGACATTTGCACACGCCCCCTTTCTGCCTGGAGCATTCTGGCTCCAGATATCAACTTGACTTGCTCTTTGACTTCTTTGAAGTCTCTGTTCCAGAGACCTCATCTCTTTTCATCTCTATCCACCATTTATTTTCCTTTCCAGCTCATACTTATGTTTAATAATCTTTCACTCTCTGTACATTAATTTTGTTTCTTTCCACTACAAAATAACCTCCATGAGAAAGATTACCTTCCTTAAACATAAATACTGAGCAACTAGAACAGACTTTATTTTATTGTACTCCAAAATCACTGCAAATGGTGACTACAGCCATGAAATTAAAACACCCTTCCACATTGGAAGAAAAGCTATGACAAACCTAGACAGCATAGTAAAAGCAGAGACCTTTGCCGTCAAAGGTCCATCCAGTCAAAGGCATGGTTTTTCCAGTAGTCATGTATGGATGTGAGAGTTGGATCATAAAGAAGGCTGTGGGCCAAATAACTGATGCTTTAGAACCATGGAGTTGGAGAAGACTCTTGAGAGCCCCTTGGACTGCAAGGAGATCCAATCAGTCAATCCTAAAGGAAATCAGTCCTGAATATTCATTGGAAGGACTGATACTGAAGCTGAAACTCCAATACTTTAGCCACTAATGCAAAAAACTGACTCATTAGAAAATACCCTGATGCTGGGAAAGATTGAGGGCAAAAGGAGAAGGGGATGGCAGAGGACGAGATCATTGAATGAGTTTGAGCAAACTCTGGGAGATGCTGAGGGAGAGGGAAGTCTGGTGTGATGCAGTCCATGGGGTCACAAAGAGTGAGCGATTGAACAACAACAGCCCTGACGCTTAGGAGGTGCTTAATAAGTAATTGCTGACTGGATGCATAAACGAATGATAAAGATTTGTGTTAGGTTGTTTTAGTTAGCTATTGCAATATAGCAAAACATCCCTACACTAAGTGGCTTAAATCAAAGACAACGTTCTTCACTCAGACCTCAGCAACAGAACAGGACTTGGAAGGAAACACTTGTCTCTGTGTCACTTGCCCGGTGGGTCAGCCCAAAGGCTGGGGGCAGAAGTTAACACATTACTTAGTCCTAGTCTAATCAGGAAGATTCCACTGGACTTGTAAAAGAGTAGACAGTTCCAAGAGCTGAGTTCATTGTGAAACTAATAGGAAGTTAAAGCAGTCTGAAGATGAAACAGATGCTGAGGCAGGAAACGGAGTGTCACTGATTCTTTTCAAATACATTGCTGAATGCTCAGAATGGTCATCATCAAAACATCTACAGACAATACACACTGGAGAGGACGTGGGGAGAAGGGAGCCCTCTTGCACTGTTGGTGGCACCACAAATGGATGCACCCACTACAGATGACAGTGTGGGAGTTCCTTCAAAAGCGAAAAATAAAACTACCATGTGACCCAGCAATCCCACTACTGGGCCTACACACTGAGAAAACTAAAACAAAACTATAGTAATTCAAAAAGACACTCACCCGCCCGTGTTCAGTGCAGCACTATTTACAATAACCAGGACATGAAAGCAACCAAAATGTCCGTCAACAGAGGAATGGATACAGAAGCTGTGGCACATGTGTGCAATGGAATATTCCGTTCAGTTCAGTTCAGCTCAGTTCAGTCGTTCAGTCGTGTCCGACTCTTTGCAACCCCATGAATCGCAGCACGCCAGGCCTCCCTGTCCATCACCATCTCCCGGAGTTCACTCAGACTCACGTCCATTGAGTCTGTGATGCCGTCCAGCCATCTCATCCTCTGTCATCCCCTTCTCCTCCTGCCCCAAATCCCTCCCAGCATCAGAGTCTTTTCCAATGAGTCAACTCTTCTCATGAGGTGGCCAAAGTACTGGAGTTTCAGCTTCAGCATCATTCCCTCCAAAGAACATCCAGGGTTGATCTCTTTTAGGATGGACTGGTTGGATCTCCTTGCAGTCCAAGGGACTCTCAAGAGTCTTCTCCAACACCACAGTTCAAAAGCATCAATTCTTCCGTGTTCAGCTTTCTTCATAGTCCAACTCTCAGATCCATACATGACCACAGGAAAAACCATAGCCTTGATTAGACGGACCTTAGTTAGCAAAGTAATGTCTCTGCTTTTGAATATGCTATCTAGATTGGTCATACTTTTTTCCAAGGAGTAAGAGTCTTTTAATTTCATGGCTGCAGTCACCATCTGCAGTGATTTTAGAGGCCTCTAAAATAAAGTCTGACACTGTTTCCACTGTTTCCCCATCTATTTCCCATGAAGTGATGGGACCAGATGCCATGATCTTAGTTTTCTGAATGTTGAGCTTTAAGCCAACTTTTTCACTCTCCTCTTTCACTTTCATCAAGAGGCTTTTTAGTTCCTCTTCACTTTCTGCCATAAGGGTGGTGTCATCTGCATATCTGAGGTTATTGACATGTCTCCCAGCAATCTTGATTCCAGCTTGTGCTTCTTCCAACCCAGCGTTTCTCATGATGTACTCTGCATAGAATTTAAATAAGCAGTGTGACAATATACAGCCTTAACATAACTCCTTTTCCTATTTGGAACCAGTCTGTTGTTCCATATTACTCAGCCATAAAAAGGACTGAAATTAGTCATCTGGATTGATGTGGATGAACCTAGAGTTTGACATACAGCCTGAAGTCAGAAATAGGAAAACCTTACCGTATATGAGTGCACATGTGTGGAGTCTTGAGCTATGGTACTGATGCCCCTGTCTGCAGGGCAGCAGCAGAGAGGCAGATGCAGAGAAGGGACTCGGGGTTGCAGAGCAGGGAGGCGGGATGAGCCGAGAGAACAGCACTGGCAGAGACACGCGAGCACGAGCTGCTGGGACGCTTCTGTGCAGCCCGAGGAGCACAGCACAGAGCTCTGTGATGACCTGGAGGGCTGGGGTAGGGGGGTGTGGGAGGGGGGCCCGGAGGGAGGGGATGCATACACGCACACAGGGCTGAATCACACTGTCGAACAGCAGAAACTAACACAGCATTGTAAAGCAGCTACACACCAATTATAAAAATAAGATTTTATATGGATTAACAATTTTTACCTTAAATATATACACAAGCAGTTACTTTTTTGATATTGTTTCCTTTCCAAAAATAAACATCTTTCTTCACATAAATAAATATAGGCTGAGTGACCCAAGAACACAAACATTATGGGGATTCCAACCCAGGAAAACAGGTCCATTATGCTTCCTTCTGTTGCCAAGGTTTCTGGCTCCTAAGGGCTGTCCAGGTGGCGTCAGCGGTAGAGACCCCACCTCCCAATGCAGGAGACGTCACAGATGAGGATTTGATCCCTGGTTCCAGAAGATCCCCTGGAGGGAGGCATAGAAACCCACTCAAGTTTCGTGCGTGGAGAATCCCATGGACAGAGGAGGCAGTTGGCTTACCATCCATCGGGTTGCAAAGAGACAGGATTGAAGTGACTTCGAACGCAGGCACGCTGGCAAGAACCACCAATGTATTCCACAGCTTCCCCAGACTTCACAGCTGACTATACTGATGAATACTTTTTCTATTTGGAGTCCTAACATTCTCATCACACAGAAGACTGGTTGAGGACCTAATTAGTCTGTGAGGGAGACGCATATCCTGATTCAATTAAATTACACAGCCCTGCAGAATACAATTACTTATTTTTAAGAGGTACAGTAATATGTCTGGAAGCTGTATTAACTGAAGTAGAAAGTTAAAGCTAGAGACAAAGGTAGAAGGACCGTGTGTTGTTTCATGATCCATGATTAAGTTTCTGAATGTGCTTGTGTGTACTGAGGATCTCATCAACCATCTCTAAAGCTGCATGCTGCATGAATAATTGATAAGCAAAAATAAATGAGGGAGAAATGTATTAGCATGACTCTCAGTCTTTAAAAGCCAAAGCTTTGTATGATCTTTTTCCCCCAATACCTTGAGAAAGGAAAGAGTGACAGAAAGACTGCTCTGTGCTCAGTAATGCTTTTCAGGCTTGTGTGCTTAATCGTTGCAGGTACGTTTATCAACAGCAGGTTGGTGAGGAACTCAGGACTGAGATAAACGCAGGTCTACCTCTCAGCAACTATGTGGCCAGGAGGAATTTATAACCTTTCTTAACAAACTCTGTACTTCTTGCCTTCAGGATGGAGAGAGTATGGTATCAGCCTATTGGACATTTTATAAAATAATCTGATGCATTTAAAGTTCTTAGGAAACAACTGTTGGCCAATAAGGGCTTCCAATCATCACTTTGTCGTGACTTTTAAACAGCTGTCTATGGTGAGCAGACTGAAAACCCCTTCAAAGCGTCTACAGACTTCAGGATGTCTATGGTGTGCACAGACTCCTTCAAACAGTCTACAGACTTCAGGGTTTCTCAGCCAGTATTTTGGGTAACACTGATTTGTACATTTATGTCTCCAGTCACTTAAATTCACCCTATTATCTTAAAAAGTTGGACAAGTTTATTCTTCTAATATCTGTTCTAGGCAAACTACTCACTTTCTAAAATTAGCACAAAAGCTAGGCCCTAAAAAACAAATAAAACACAAAATATATACATTCAAAGTTTAAATAGTGGGTATTTTTTCGAAAATGATATATAGGTGTTTGGCTGAATTAAAGCTGGGATATTTGCAACTTAAAAACCGTGAATAAAACAATGATTTCAATTCCACTTGTTAATCTAACAAGTTCTTTGCCGGTCAATTAACCAATCATTTGTTTATGCAGAAATCAAGGTAAAATACACTGGTCATCAACAATTTAACTCCAGTGTGTGACTTGAGAGACTATTTTCAGTGGTTAAAGTTGATTCCCTAATCAGTTTATAAGCTGTGTACATGGTCATTCACCTCAGTCGTGTTGGACTCTTTGCGACCCCACGGACCGTAGCCCGCCAGGCTCCTCTGTCGATGGGATTCCCCAGGCAAGAATCCTGGAGTGGGTTGCCGTGCCCTCCAGGAATCTTCCGGACCCGGAGATCCAGCCTGCATCTCCTGCCTTCTGCACTGGCCGGCACGTTCTTTCCCACAAGCGCCGCCTGGGAAGCCCTCTGTCCAAGCAACTCAGCTTTAACCCGTCACTGGCATTTTGAAAGCATTACCAGACTGTTTGTATTCGTCAAAGAGTGAGATAATATTATTAGTCATTTACTGCAACTAGATTGAGTGTCATCTTTAGTGGTTTATTTGAAAACAATATAAATACACAAAAAATTTTAAAGCTCTATTTGAGGGTCTGGCTTAGCATGAATAGGGGCAAAATGATTAAGCCCCACATCTTGAGCCTGGTCTCCCTACCTCGGCACTACTGACAGAGGGCCTGGGCCATTCTCTGCCGGGAGGTGGGGTGTGCTGTGTGAGGTCAGGTGTTTAGCAGCATCGCTGGGCTCTAACCACTAGAAGCTGATAAAACCTCCTGTCTTCAGTGTCTCCAGACTTTGCTGAGTGTCCCCTGGAAGGAGGGGAAAATCATCCTCTGTTGAAAAACCCTGTCCTAAACCAGTCATTCCAATAATTTTTGAAAGATATCAAAGTCCTTTCTGGGTCATGTGAGTTATTGCATTACGTAAGAAACGCAAAATCTTGTTGCATTCATGACTTTTCTACTTTATTCCTGAATCCCAGCTCCCTTTTCTATATTTCCTCATTCCTGCCTTATACTAGGAATCTTTTTAATTTAACATTTCATTAAAAATTTAATTTAAAATTTTTCTAATTTAAAATTTCAACTGGATTGAAAAGTTAATGGTAATCGCATAGTTTATTCAGTAAGGAATGTTTCCTGCTAAGTAATAGGTGGATAAAATTTATTGATTTGTTGTAAAAGTCATACATTTGTAAAGTGCCCAGAATTTTAGAAAATGGTTAAAAAAATCTAAATCCTTGGTGCAACACAGTGAGCTGGTAATAAGGTTTGAGCTGAATGATAAGAGAGGTGTGAAATATGTTGGTAGAATTTGTATGAACGTCGTGTTCTGCAAAGCTTGTGGAAGCTGAATAGAAGACTGCAGTACGGATGCTGAAGCCCACCAGCCGCGCGCTGAGATGCCTGCAGGAGCCCAGTCTCTCTCTAAGCCTCCCTTTCTTGGGCTCGCGTGCTTCGTACTTTCTGTGCTTTTGACATTGACACACTTCACGGAATGCGTGATGGAGCAGGAGCACTTTCTGCTGGGAGTCGGAAACCCAGAAAACAATAAATGTTTATGGAAGGTGGTAAAGGGCTCCGCTCCCAGCCAGCCAAACACAGGAAGGCTTGCTGGAGGCGCGGCGTTGTAGGGGTTCTGTTCTGTCAGAATCTCCCTGCGCAGAACAGGCTCCTGATTCTGTCCCTGCTGAAGGGAACAGACTTAAGGTGAAATAAGGAGTTTTTTCTTCCTCTTTGATGACAGACAGCCCCACTGCTTAGTGGTTCCTGCTGTTGTAAAGTCTTGTATGTCTAAATGTTTAAAATACACTTTCTAATTTCTTGCCTGTTTTGGGAATTCTATTCTGGGTCTCCAAAATTTCGTAACTTTTGACAGCTCTCACAGTTCTATCTCAAATCCTGAGCTCCCTCCTGAGTCTCAGACTTAAATTTTCAACCATATTTAAAGTATATCCATGAAGACACTTATCAGGTATCTTTCTCAAGCTTAGCATGTTCGAAATTGGACCAAACCTGTTTTCCTTTTAGTATTCATTCCTACTTCTCAGTTGATACTAACTTGACCCAGGAAAAAATTTTGAGGCCGTTCTTGATTCTAATCTGTTGCCCTGTCCTCCTGCCCAAACCGGTCGTGCACTCATCTCTCCTTCCTGAATGGAGCGGGCAGCCACCCGCTTCTCTGCTTTTCCACCGCCCCCTCTTGCTGCCTCCCTTGCTGGAACAACCCAAGTCTCCCCAGCCAGGACTGCTGCCCTGTCTGTTTCCAGCCCTGCCTTCTTCTGACAGTCCACTGTACCTTCAGCACACAACAGAGTCATAGAAAGTAGAAAGAAATCAAAGATCACATCATTCCTCTGACCAAAAATAAACACCAGGCTAATAGAAAAAGTGATCAGCTTTGTGGTTACTTGGCAGGGGAGCGGGGGTGGTGCTGGATGAAGGCAGTCAGAAGGTGAAACCTTAGCTGTAAGATACAGGAGTTCTAGAGCCATAACCTACAATACAGTGATGCCTATAGAGGTGGTCCTGGGCTTCCCTGGTGGCTCAGCAGCAAAGAAGCCTCCTGCCAATGCAGGAGACGTGGTCTGGGAAGATCCCATAGGCCTTGGGGCAACTAAGCACATGCGTCAGGACTACCGAGGCCCATGCACCCTGAAGCCTACGGCACGCGGGAGAAGCCCCTGCAATAAGCAGGTCACGCACCAGATGCAGAGAGGAGCGCCTGCCGGCTGCAACTAGAGACCGCCCACGTGCGGGCTCGTGCACGGCTGCAACTAGAGAGCACCCATGTGCGGGCTCACGCACCAGACGCAGAGAGGAGCGCCTGCCGGCTGCAACTAGAGAGCACCCATGTGCGGCGGGGAAGAGGGAAGAATAAACACATCAATTTAAAGGAAGAGCTGATCCCAAGACTTCACCACAAGAAAAAAACAGTTTCTCTTTTCTTTCTTTTTCTTGCACACAGAGAAGATGATGAATGGTAGCTGAATCACTGTGGTGGCCGTGTCACAGCGCATCCGAGTTGGAATGTGATGCTATGCACCTTAAACTTATACAGTGTTTTACGTCAGTGATAGCTCCATAAAACTATAAAAAGCTAAAAACTAGAAAAAATAATTTCAGTCTACTTTAATAAAATTCTGATGGGTAAGGGCTGGAAATAGCCTTTCAATATATTTTACAATTGTCAGGCTTTTTAAAGTTTAGGTCTTCTATTTTGTCCTGCAAATGATGACAAGGGAAAAGAAAAATCAAAATGGTTAAAGGGATAGAAACTAGGTCATTTGGGAAAAAAAATTTTTAATGATTGTCTGGCCTGAAAAAGTGAAAAAGAAAAAAAAAGCCTCTACTGTGATCTAATGTGTGTGTGTGTGTGTGTGTTCAGTTGCTCAATCATGTCTGACACTTTGTGACCCCGGGGACTGTAGCCCACCAGTCTCCTCTGTCCATGGGATTTCCTAGGCAAGAAAACTGGAGTGGGTTGCCATTTCCTTCTCCAGGGGATCTTCCTGACCCAGGGATTAAGGCCAAGTCTCCTGCATTGGCAGGCAGATTTTTTTGACACTGTGCCATCTGGGTTGGGGAGATTCCCTGGAGGAGTCCACAGCAACCCACTGCAATATTCTTGCTGCAGACTCCCATGGACAGAGGAGCCAGGGGCTGTAGTCCATAGGGTCACAAAGAGTCCGATACAACTGAAACAATTTAGCACACACGCACTGAGTATATGGCCTTAGCAAAGGCGATCTGAAGAACCCAGATGAAAAAAATGAGCGATTTGAACTGAAGGAGGACATTACCACAGGAAAAAAGACGCTGAGCATGATTCCTGAGATGGATAGCTGACCATCCGAAAATAACAGAAGACTAAGGACCAAAATCTAACTAGAGAAGACTAAAGACCAAAATCCACTAGAGCCCCGCAAGCTGACCGACTTCCTCAGCAGCTGCAAAGCACTGCGTTACAAGAGCGATCCACAGAACACACCCTGTGCAACGAAAAAGAAGGAGTTCATGGCCACATAAGAGGGCACCCAGATAGAAGGCCCTAAAGATGGACGCAGCATCCTCTGAGAACAGCTGGCGTTCTCAAGGCAGAACTCTCCTGAAAGCCCCAGGCCACTCTGAAACTCACCTGCGTTGTGCTGTGCTCTGTCGCTCAGTCTTGTCTGACTCTTCGTGACCCCATGGACTGTAGATGGAGTAAAATGCTCAGTGGTAAACCAGAGGGCTTGTTCCCACTTTCATAAGAGCTGCCTAAAAGACTGGAATTTACACGCCAGACTCGCACAAACTCTAAACGAGAACCTTGAATTGCAGGTCAATGAGGCCTCACAGACATTAAGTTGTGGGAAGTCAGGGACTATATTGACCTATTCTCCGAATTCCTGAAACTTCTCATAATGCCTGTGACATAGCAGACGCCCCATGAATATTCACCAAAAGGATTAAAGCAGATGAAAACGTATGAAATCCACGACTGTGACATAGCTTATATTCTCCAGAAATCAGTGCCGCCTCTGGAGAGCTCCTCCACTCAGCGGGCGGCATCAGTTCCTTCTCTGACGCGCTGGCCTCTTACGGCAGGGCACTCATCTGCCTGTCCTCACACTAGACTGCGACCCCATGGACGCAGGAACCTTCTCAGTTGACTGGTACATACACAGGGTGGGCTTCCATAGATGTGAAATAAATGAATCAGTGATTGGTCTGTGCTTTGTAGTACCATTAATTTCTGTGAATTCCAAGATCTAGCACAGTGTTTAGTACATAACAGGTACTGAAAATTATTTATTTTATGAGAGAATGGGTCAATAGCTTTCAGTCTTTAGAATCGATATGAACACAGATAGTTGGAGCTAGACCTCTGGAGCGTGGGTCTGTCATCCCTCACAACTAAAACAAGATTAAGACCTTCAGACATCCTGAATACTGGGCTTCCCTGGTGGTTCAGTGGTTGCAAGTCCATCTGCCCATGCAGGGGACCCAATTCAGTCCCAGCTCTGGGAAGACCCAACATGCTGCCGAGCAGCTAAGCCCAAGCACCGCGACTGCTGAAGCCCACTGCCTGAGAGCCCGTGCTGCAGACAGAGAGAGCCTGCACACGGGAAGGAAGGCCCAGCAGACCAGAAATAAATATACGAGGCTTTGACCTGAGAAATCCTGAGCACTGAAAGGACTGTGCAATTTAAAATAAAAATAAAACCTAAATGAACAGTGGGGAAAACTCATTTCTAGAATGTCAGATTGTGAAGTCCATCAGAGGTGGAAGCTTCCTCCCCTATGGAGACCTGCAGTTCGAGAACAAGCTGCTGTTTGTGTGATTCCTCCTACAGCAAAAGGGGCTTGCCCGAGGCCTCACAGCGCCGCGGGAGAGCCCGGCTCAGGCCAGCGGCCTGCCCTCTCCTGGCGCCCTGGCCTCGCTTCGCGCCCCGGGGCATTTCTGGACACGCGTCCGGGATTGCGATTCGTGCCAATAGTTCCCGTGTCGCCTTCTCAGAAACCAGAGCTGAGCAAAGCGAGACAAACCTGGGCAGGCTGACTGCCTGGGTCTGGGCAGGGCCACGGAAAACTCACAGGCAGTGAGAGGCCCTTCCTGTCACTGCGTGGAAAGCGCTGCCTGCCCCCTGACCGTAGCTCAGCGCTGCGGAATCAGTCGGCTCAGAAAGGCGCGGGGTGCTGCCTTCCGCGGTGGGAGAAAGAGGACGCGTCTTCATCTCCAAAAGCTGCCGAGGCTTGGAGCTGGAGGGGCTTTCAAAGGAAGGTGGGTGATACACAGCAAGAGACAGAAGGGGACCTGAAACCATCTGTGAGCAGTAGCCGGGCATGGGGGCGGCGCCAGAAAGGACGTTCTTGCAACAGTGCAGTACTCGACCTTAATTCATTAACTTACAGCAGACCACGGACCTTAAGATAAAGGCTAAAACTTTTCATAAGAACATATAGGAACAAATCCTCAAGACCCTAGGATAGGCAGAGATCTTTCAGGATGCAAAATGCACATATCATAAAAGAAAAACAAATTGGGTTCAAAATTGAGTAAGACACCGTTGTATTACACTGCTTGGACGCAGCGTCAAGCTGGGCCTCAGCCCGGCGGTTCTTCTGGAATAAAGATGGGAGGGAAAATGTGTAAGTTTGGTTTCTGGTTCTTTAAATTAGAATGCTAACTGTGTTACTGACACTTGGGAGAGGATGGTTGTGCGTTCGGGGGGCTGTCTCCCCTGTGGAATGGCTGGCAGCCTCCTGCCTTCTAGTATGCGCTCTGGGCATCATCCCCACCCCAGTCACGAGAGCCCAAACTGTCTCCAGGTCATGGTCCTCAGTGCAGGGATGGGCTCTGCAAGATCACCCCCAGCTGAGAACTACTTTCTGTTCTTTGCCACCCGTGGACTGTAGAATGCCAGGCTCCTCTGTCTCCCAGAGTTTGGTCCAATTCAGGTCCACTGAGTCAGTGATGCTGTCTAACCATCTCGTCCTCTGTCACCCTCTTCTCCTCCTGCCTTCAGTCTTTCCCAGCATCAGGGTATCTTCCAATGAGCAGGCTGTTCACATCAAGTGACCAAAATATTGGAGCTTCAGCTTCAGCATCAGTCCTTCCAATGAATATTCAGGGTTGATTTCCTTTAGGATGGACTGGTTGGATCTCCCTGCTGTACAAAGGCCTCAGAAGAGTCTTCTCCAGTACCACAATTCAAAAGCATCAGTTCTGAGAACTACTACTTTAAATTAACTGATACTATTTATGATAAAGGATATACTCGGAAAACTCCAACATTGTCTACCATCATCAGTACCTCACGTGTGGGCCTAGAATAAATTGTCTCCCTTTTCCTGTACATGGACATGGGGGAGAATAGAAAAAAAAAAAAAGATGGCCTCAGTGTGATTAAGATTCTCACAAAGAGAACAATGTAACATGAAAAGAAAGGGAGGAAGGAAGAGAAAAGAAAGGAAAGGAGGAAGAAAGACCCTATACAAAGGATGCAGTCAAAATGCAATTGACCTATCAACTTCCAAGGGCGATGATAACTAAGAGGAGAACTTAGTTTGTTATGGAAAGATCTCAAAGATTAACCATTAACCAATACTGTCAGTCCAGATCACTGAGTCACTCTCTGAGTGGAAAGTGCAAAAGAGAAAGGTTCTTACTAACATGTAACGCTGCCTCTGGGCCGGGAGGCCTTGTCCCTGGGCCTGTTTGGTTGGGGCACATGTCCTCTCCCTAGGACACCCCTCCTGAATGTTCCCCAGGTCTGCCCGAGGGAGCTGGCCAGGCTGGTCTCCCACGGAGCAGGGACCCAGTGCCCACGCGCGTGTGAGCTTGGAGCTGAGTGCAGAGATGGTGTGCCAGGGCGTGCGTCGGCTTCTGCAGCCAGCGACGTCCTGAGCAGCAGCGGCTTCTGTAGATGGCTCTGTGGTTTCAGAGGGCTTCTCAGCAGCACTGGTGCTTCTCGAGCCCCTGCCTGTGCATAAGAGACACACGAGGCACGGCTTTGATCCCTGGGCCCCGAGGATCCCCCGAAGGAGGAGAGGCAGCCACTCCAGTCTTCCTGCCTGGAGAACCCCAGGGACAGAGGAGTCTAGAGTCTAGCGGGTTATGGCCCACAGGGTTGCAAAGGGTCAGGCACAACTGAAGCGACTTGACATAGCTGCAGAGAATGTCCAATTTCCTCCATTTGGAAAATGGCCCTAGTATTTGTGGAAACAATTTTTCTGCTGCTGGGAAATTGAAGAAATAGATTGTAGGCTATTCATAGACTGCAGATAAAATGAATGCACCAGATCTACGTGTGTTGACCTGGGCAGCTTTTAAAAGCATCGTGGGCTACAGAAGGCAGGCTGCAAAAATGCAGTTCAAGGGGTAACATTATGCACATTTTGCAAACACACAAAACAAAATTGGGCACTGTTTGTGGATCTATATTTCATCTGTAGTAAAAGCAAAAACAAAGCACATGTAAAGATAAAGCACAAAAAGATTGTCTGGTTTCTGAAGAGAGATGAAGAGGAGGTTATGAGGAAATGGGTCTACTGGAGCGTGCACAGTGCTTGTTGAGAGGACGAGTGAGGCGGGGAACGCACAGCATGCTAAGATACAGAAATCTGGATATTTACATAGATTTCTGTTATTCCTTTTCTTTTTGGTTAACTTGCACTCTTTAAAAAATAGTAAGATTGGGAACAACTGGACATTCGTATTAAAAGAAAATTCCAGACACAGACCTTATACCCATCACAAAAATTAGCTAAAAATGAATCACAAAGTTAAATGTAAAACTCAAAACTTAGGAGAAAATCTAGATGACTTTGGGTTTGGCAATTACTTTTTTTTTTTTTTTTTTGGCATCGACTTTTAGATGTGACACCAAAGGCATGATCCAACAACGAAACAATTAACAAACTGGACGTCATTAGAATGAACAACTCTTGCTCTAAGAAAGACCCTGACACAGAGAAGATATTTGTAAAAGATGTATCTGATAAAAGAACTCAGTGTTGACAACAGGAAAATAAGCAACCTGGTGAATGAATGGTCCAAAGACCTCGACAAACCCCTCACCAAAGAGACAGATGGCTGGCAAATCAGCACATAGACATGCTCCACAGTGTGCGTCCTCAGGGCAGAGCCAGGGGAAGCAGTGTGCAGGCAGACCCAGGGGCGCTGCCTCCCCACCCGCTGCGGGGGCGCGGGGCCCAGAGGCTCCCGCTCAGCGCTGGCCGGATGCAGGGCTGCAGCCACTCTGGAGGGCAATTTGCTGTCAGAAATCCCAGGACTCCTGGTCCGAGAGAAAACAGGAGACTCCGGGGAAAGAGGGAAATCCCGGGACTCTGGGTGGGAGAGAACACTGGGCTAGCGCCAGCAGCAGCAGCAGCGCGCCAGGAAGCCCGGGCGCCGCACCTCCCCTCGCGGCCTTGGCCAGAATTTCCAGACAACGCTCTGTGACAGCGGCCACCTGGTTTGTTTCTAATCTCAGTGATGATGCCCAAATGTTTCAGCATTGAGTCTGATACTGCTTCTTTATTCCTATTATTCCTATTATTATTCCTATTATACTTTATTCCCATTATTACAATGACAATGACAAATTTTACCAAAAGTCCTTTATTCTTCAGTTTCGTTTCATTTCGTTTCGTTTAGTCGCTCAGTTGTGTCTGACTCTTTGTGACCCCGTGAATCACAGCACGCCAGGCCTCCCTGTCCATCACCATCTCCCGGAGTTCACTCAGACTCACGTCCATCGAGTCCGTGATGCCATCCAGCCATCTCATCCTCAGTCGTCCCCTTCTCCTCCTGCCCCCAATCCCTCCCAGCATCAGAGTCTTTTCCAATGAGTCAACTCTTCGCATGAGGTGGCCAAAGTACTGGAGTATCAGCCTCAGCATCAGTCCTTCCAAAGAAATCCCAGGGCTGATCTCCTCCAGAATGGACTGGCTGGATCTCCTTGCAGTCCAAGGGACTCTCAAGAGTCTTCTCCAACACCACAGTTCAAAAGCATCAGCTCTTCAGCACTCAGCTTTCATCACAGTCGAACTCTCACTTCCATACACAACCACAGGAAAAACCATAGCTTTGACTAGACAGACCTTTGTTGGCAAAGTAATGTCTCTGCTTTTGAATATGCTATCTAGGTTGGTCATAACTTTTCTTCCAAGGAGTAAGTGTCTTTTAATTTCATGGCTGCAGTCACCATCTGCAGTGATTTTGGAGCCCAAAAATAAAGTCTGACACTGTTTCCCCATCTATTTCCCATGAAGCGATGGGACCAGATGCCATGATCTTTGTTTTCTGAATGCTGAGCTTTAAGCCAACTTTTTCGCTCTCCTCTTTCCTTTTCATCAAGAGGCTTTAGCTCCTCCTCACTGTCTGCCCTCAGGGTGGTGTCAGCTGCATCTCTGAGGTTATTGACATTTCTCCTGGCTCAGTTCTGTTCTTCCTTTCATCTCAGTCCGCTCTGTGGTGGCACACTTTCTTTCTAAGATGTGCCGTCACTGTAAACAGTCTCTCCAGCTGGACCTAGCTAGTCGACAATATTCTTTTCTTTTGTGTTTTTTCCCTATAATTTTTTAGCAGAGACTCCTTATTCCTTGCCTATGGATGGAGTCTGTGATGTCTCCAGTCATAAAAGTGATTTCCTCTATTCTTGTTGTTTTTCAGTCTCTCAGTCAGTTCTTTGTGACCCCATGGACTGCAGCACGCCAGACTTCCCTGTCCTACACCATCTCCTGGATCTTGCTCAAACTCACGTCCATCGAGTTGGTGATGCCATCCAACCATCTCACCCTCTGTCTCCCTCTTCTCCTCCCACCTTCAGTCATTCTCAGCATCAGGGTCTTTGCCAATGAGTGGCTCTTTGCATCTAGTGATCAAAGTATTGGAGTGTCAGCTTCAGCGTCAGTCCTTCCAGTGAATATTCCCGGTTGACTTCCTCTAGGATTGACTGGTTGGATCTCCTTGCAGTCAAGGTACTCTCAAGAGTCTTATCCAGCAGCGCAGTTTGAAAGCATCAATTCTTCAGCACTCATCTTTCTTTATAGTCCAACTCTTAAATCTGTACAAGACTCCTGGAAAAAAACATAGTTTTGACTGTGTAGACATTTGTAGCCAAAGTAACATCTCCGTTTTCTAATGTGCTATCTAGGCTTGCCATTGCTTCTCTTCCCAGGAGCAAGGGTCCCTTAATTTCATGGCTGCAGTCACTGTTCTCAGTGATTCTGGAGCCCAAGAAAATAAAGTGAGCCAGTGTTCCCACTGTTTCCCCATCTGTTTGCCATGAATTGATGGGACCGGTGCCATGATCTTAGTTTTTGAATGTTGAGTTTTAAGCCAACTTCTTCACTCTCCTCTTTCACTTTCCTCAAGAGGGTCTTTATTCCTCTTCACTTTATGCCATAAGGGCAATGTCATCTGCATATCTGAGGTTATTGATATTTCTCCTGGCAATCTTGATTCCAGCATGTGCTTCATCCAGTCTGGCATTTCGCATGATGTACTCTGCAATGAAGTTAAATAAGCACATTAATAGTATACAGCCTTTACGTACTTCTTTCCCCATTTTGAACCAGTCTGTTGTTCCATGTATGGTTCTAACTGTTGCTTCTTGGCCTGCATATAGGTTTCTCAGGAGGTAGGTAAGGTGGTATTCCCATCTCTTTAAGAATTTTCCACAGTTTGTTGTGATCCACACAGTCAAAGGTGTTAGCATAGTCAAGGATGCAGAAATAAATGTTTTTTCTGGAATTTTCTAGCTTTTTCTATGATCCAACGGATGTTGAGAGTTTGATCTCTGGTTCCTCTGCCTTTTCTAAATCCAGCTTGAACATCTAGAAATTTTCAGTTCACATACTGTTGAAACCTAGGTTGAAGGATTTTGAGCATTGCTTTGCTAGCATGTGAAATGAGTACAACTGTGTGATAGCTTGAACACTCTTTGGCATTAACCTCCTTTGGGATTGGGATAAAAATTGACCTTTTCCAGTCTTGTGGCCACTGCTGAGTTTTCCAAGTTTTCTGGCATATTGAGTTCAGCACTTTCAGAGTATCATATTTTAGGATTTGAAATAGCTCAGTTGGAATGCCATCCCCTCCACTAGCTTTGTTCCTCGTGCTGCTTCCTAAGGCCCTCTTGACTTCACACTCCAGGGTGTCTGGCTCTGGGTGAGTGATTGTGCCATCTGGTTAGCCAGGGCATTAAGGTCGGTTTTGGTCCTTCTGTGTAGTCTTCCATCCTTCTTGATTTTTCTGCTTCTGTTGGGTCCATACAGTTTCTATCCTTCATTGAGCCTATCTTTGCATGAAATGTTTCATTTGTATCTCGAATTTTCTTGAAGAGATCTCTAGTCTTTCCCATTCGACTGTTTCCCTCTATTTCTTTGCATTGCTCACCTAGGGAGGCTTTCTTCTCTCTCCTTCCTATTCTTTGGAACTCTGCATTCAGATAGTTATATCTTTCCTTTTCTCTTTTGCCTTTTATTTCCATTCTTTTCAAAGCTATTTGTAAGGCCTCCTAAGACAACCAGTTTCCCTTTTTGCACTTCTTTTTCTTGGGGATAGTTTTGATCCCCACCTCCTGTACGATGTTATGAACCTCTGTCCATAGTTCTTCAGGCACTCTGTCTATCAGATCTAATCCCTGAATCTATTTGTCACATCCTGTTTATAATCATAAGGGGTTTGACTTAAGTCGTACCTGAATGGCCTAGTGGTTTCCCTTATGTACTTCAATTTAAGTCTGAATTATTAATAAGGAGTTCATGATCTGAGCCATGCTCAGCTTCCGGTCTTGATTTTGCTTCTACATCATTGGTACAAAGAATATAATCAATTCAATTCCTCATCTTAATGTATCTTTTTGTACATATCAATCAATTAATTAGTAAAGAGTTGTTGTAACACTAAGACTTTTTAACATTCTTCAAATCAACCTTACTTTATGGTATCAAATTTATCTTGTATAGCAATGGACAGAATTGACTACTATTTTATTTCTATATCAATATTAATATGTGAGATTGATACCTTTTAGCTTCTCATATAAAGCTTTGTTAAGTTTTGATTTCAAAGTTATGCTTCATAAAATTAACTGGAAATATTTTATTTTACTCTGCTCTAGAGCAGATTGTAGAGCAGCAGGGACTGGAGCAAATCAGCCACAAAAGCCCTCTCGAGACGCATCCGTGCAGCAACGGCTTTACCACTCATTGCTTTCCTTTTCGTTTTTATGATTTTTTCCTTGAATAAATTTCAAGAACTTATATTTTCTGACAATATTATCCATTTAACTGAGTTTCCCGTTCCTTAATATAGAGGAAGACCAATGATTAGCTTGTGTAACAGTCCAGAGAGCCTCTTGATGAGAGTGAAAGAGCAGAGTGGCAGAGCTGGCTTAAAACTCACCATTCAGCAGACTAAGATCATGCATCCAGTCCTCACTTCATGGCAAACAGATCGAGAGAAAATGGCAACAGTGACAGACTTTATTTTCTTGGGCTCTAAAATCACTGCAATGACTGCAGCCATGAAATTAAAAGACACTTGCTCCTTGGAAGAAAAGCTATGACCAACCTAGACAGCATATTAAAAAGCAGACACACCACTTTGCTGACAAAGGTCCATCTAGTCAAAGCTATGGTTTTTCCAGTGGTCATGTACGGCTGTGAGAGTTGGACTATAAAGAAAGCTGAGCACTGAAGAATTGCTGCTTTTGAACTGTGGTGTTGGAGAAGACTCTTGAGGGCCCCTTGGACTGCAAGGAGATCTGACCAGTCCATCCTAAAGGAGATCAGTCCTGACTATTCATTGGAAGGACTGATGCTGAAGCTGAAACTCCAGTAGTTTGGCCACCTGATGCGAAGAGCTGACTCATTGGAAAAGCCCCCGATGCTGGGAAAGATTGAGGGTGGGAGAAGAGGACGACAGAAGATGAGATGGTTGGATGGCATCACCGACTCAATGGACGTGAGTTTGAGCAAACTCCAGGAGACAGTGAAGGACAGGCAATCCTGGCCTGCTGCAGTCCTTGGGGTTGTAAACATTCGGACGTGACTGAGCAACTAAACTAACTAATTAGAACTAAAGCAACTAAACAGTGACAACAACCAGGTTTTTTTGCTTTGTAGGCCACACACTGTCTCCATCATAATTATTCAACTCAGTAGTTATAATGTAAAAACAGTGATAGATTTGAACATAGCTGTGTTCCAAGAGAACTTTCTTCACAAAAATAAGCATCAGACAGGATTTGTACACCTGTGAGTTTCAAGAGAGATGGTGGAGATCTCCGCACCTGTTTCCCTGTGTCACTCTTGCTCAGAGATCCCTGAACTGCCACCTATTAGCCTGCCCCAGATGTTTCTCTAGCTCAAGCACGAGTAGGTCTCTATTTCCTGGCCCTGTCTTCCCCATCTCTTGTCCTCAAAGCCTGTGTCCTCCACGTGACTGAGCATCAAGCGCTGGTCTGGTTCACTTCCCCAGTCCTCTCTTCTGCACCCTGATTTGGCTTTGAACTGCTTTGATTCCCTCACAGAATCGTCTAAGTCGGCTTTGGCAGACAGTCTCTTTCCCACCTATCTGTGGGGTGCCCATGGACATTAAAACAGGGCTTCTAAAGGCACACATCTGAAAGGAAAATGTTCTTTTGCCAGAGAATAATGAATCAGTACCCTCCACAATCCATCCAGCGCAATGTCAGGGCAAGTTTCAGAGGAGGAAGGAAGGGGAGAAGGAAACAGGAGGAAGGAGAGGACAGAACGAAGACCGCAGTCTCATCCTCCCCTGCTGCCTCCGCTCATCTCTGTGCGTGCTCAGCCGCTCAGGCGAGTCCGGCTCTCTGCGACCCCAGGGACCTTAGGCTGCTTGGCTCCTCTGTCCATGGGATTCTCCAGGCAGGAATTCTGGAGTGGGTTGCCATTTCCTTCTCCGGGGATCTTCCCAACCCAGGGATAAAGCCATGTGTCTTGTGACTCCTGCCCTGGTAGACAGGTTCTTTACCCACCGTGCCTCCCGGGAAGCCCTAGGCACCCGCTTTCCTCTCGCTTAGAAGGGCCCGGGAAGGAAAGGGGCACTGCGGTCACCAGTCCCGCGAGGAGGCTCCCTGGGCGCAGGGGAGTCCGCCCTGCAGGTCGCCCCGAGCCGGCGCCGCCGGGCGCTGGGGCCGCGGCTCCGCTCCGGCTGCCTGTGGCGCTGGCCTGGAGCTCACGGCGGCAGCAGCGGTTCAGGGAAGCCTGGCGTTCGGTCCTGAGTGGGCTCAGCCCCTCAGCGACAGGGCGGCTGCTGAGAGCTGCAGCTTGACCTCTGGAGAGATGAAGGGGCTGGAAGACGCTCGAGTCTGTGTTCATCAGAAGCCTGGAGAAGGCAGAGGCAGCGGTGGCCACACAGGCGCGGCGCCAGCGCTCGGGGAGAGTCCGCGGCGCAGGGAGAGGCCCCTCGGTCCGGGGAGAACCGCGCGCTCTGTGCTCCAGACGGCCAAGTGAAACTGCTATTCAATATTCATAAACATATTCATAAACACTCATAACTATATTCATCAATATGGCTGGCCGCGGGGGACAGGAAGAAGGAACAGGAGCCTCGCCTGCAGGCAGGGCGCTTCCGTGTTCCAAGTACGGTTGCTGAAACAGAGTTCCTCTCTCTATGAAACTTGAGAAGTAATTTTTCTTTTGTTTTTAATTGCAATGATTTCTAATTGCATTCAACTCCCTATCTGAATATCTAACCACCTGTCCAGTATTTGACAACCCACACCCTCTGATAATGGTCCCGCTCAGTCCTCACACTTATGCTAAAAGGCCTGCTCATTCCAGTTCTGTGTCCCATGAACTCTCCATCTCTCTGCCCCACGTCTATACCGAGTGCCCCCGTCTCTGCCCCACGTCTATATCAGATGCCCCCGTCTCTGCCCCACGAGTATATCTGAGTGCGCCCGTCTCTGCCCCACGTCTATATCCCAGTGCCCCTGCCTCTCTGCCCCACGTCTATACCGAGCGCCCCTGTCTCTGCCCCACGAGTATATCTGACTGCGCCCGTCTCTGCCCCACGTCTATATCCCAGTGCCCCTGCCTCTCTGCCCCACGTCTATACCGACTGCCCTCATCTCTCTGGCTCCTCTCCCCCATGGCTCCCAACCACTCGGCATCTGCAGCTATTGACCCCGCACTTCACCCTCAGCTACCTTGCAGTTACATAACTCTTGACATGACCTTTGCACATAATATATTGATAATATAATCATTTTATGTAATCTTCTCCACTCTCATTTTTTCTCAGAGGTCTTCCAAACTCCCCCTCTGAATGGAACACTAGCTTCTTAAAATTAAATTGCTCACAATGGAAACTATCTTTGCCTATGAAAACTTTCTTCAGTATAATGCAGTCACCACCCTCTGGTCTCAGACTTTACAGCTGGACTTTCTTTGGGCAAATCTGAGATATAGTTAGAGCTGGCCCCTCATTTGACTTTGACCTTTGGGACTTCATGTGGCCCCTGTTACTGTTACCTTAATACCTACCCTTACCGGGTTCTGACCTTCCACAGGTAAGTCTTAATCAGAACTTAGTATTCAGTGTTTCATTTTCTAAGGCTCCGCTGGGGCATTTACTTCTAAAATCCCTTATATGGTGCCATGGTTCAAAACAGAAACACTGAGGACCTGGGTTATCTTACGAGTTCTATCACATTCTGCGTGTCCTGGGAGGACATTTCTTTTTGTTTCTGCAAATGGAGATGATAAAAAAGACCCACGTGAAGTTGTCATATAAATAAATTAGGACTCTTGACATACAGACATTATCCTAAAAGATTTAAATGGGGAATGTGGCAATTAAAGAATTACGTGTGGAAATGTTGGCATTGTAAAGAGAAATTTAAACTAAAAATGAGTCTCAACCCATTGGTGAACTTTAACCCAAGCCAACAAACTCGTCATGCTGATGAGGGTTCTGAGAACGGGAGTCTTCTAAGGGAAACGTTGATCATTGTTTCAACAACACAAGGTGTTTCAGCATAACAGAGAGACTCGCTGTGGAGTGAGAGAGTATTACAACTCAAGCAAGAGGGTCGACGGTAGCGGACGGTAGTGTCTGCTCAGATCATCGGCTTCTAGCAGGACTTATTTTCATGGTCCCCTGGCCACATTTTTCAGAGTATCCTCTTCTCTTTGTTCCAGACCTAAACTCTCATATTCTTGGGTTGGTCCTATGGCTAAGTCATCCCCATTGGCTTCCTTCAACCTGCTATACAATGCCATGATGCGTGATGAGGATTCAGACGCCATTCCTGCCTCGGAAATAAGTTTATCGGCACCATTTTCCTAGGTTCCATAAACACGCATCAATAGACAATGTTTGTTTTTCTCTTTCTGACTTACTTCACTTGCTATGACTGACTCTAGGTCCATCCACATCTCTGCAAATGGTTGACACACACACACTACCATGTATAAAGGAGAGAGCTGGTGGGAACCTGCCGGAGCGCACGGGGAGCTCGGCTCGGGGTTTTGTGATGACCCAGAGGGCGGATTGGGAGAGCGGCCCGGGTGGGAGGGATGTATGTCTACGCACAGCTCGTTCCCTTCTCTGCAGAGTAGAGACTAACACACTGTAAAGAGACCATCCTGTGAGCAGAGCAAGCAGCTCTGAAAAGCAAGCGTTCAGACTCAGGCGGGCCCGCGTTTGGACCGCTGTTCTCCCAGGGGTTTACCTGCCACAGGGTCACCTGTGATGAGGCAAGAGGCTTCACCATTTGAGGCTTCCTGTCCTGCTCAGTGTGGACACACCAGTCCTCCCCCCGCCCCCCAGGTCGGTGTGAGGGGTAACGCCACCAAAGCTGTGGTCTTCCCTGCCGGTTCAGGCAATAAAGAACCTGCCTGCAGTGCAGAAGACCAGAGTTCGATCTCTGGCTCGGGAAGATTCCTGGAGAAGGGAATGGCAAAACACTCCAGTATTTCATGGGCAGAGGAGCCTGGTGGGCTATAGTCCATGGGTTGCCAAGGAGTCGGACATGACTAAGTGACTAAAATTTTCACTTCTCCCCACTTAGCACCTAAGGTGTGCTCAGTAAAAAGAAGCCAGAAACTCCATTAGCTGCTTAAGATGTTAAATTAAAAAAAAAAAAAAAAAAACTAGTGTTGAATTTCTTTAAGGCAACATCTCATTTAAAAGTGAGCATTTCTGGTGTAAAAGGACACTTTAAATCAGCACTTCTTTCCCATCCGCCGTGACCGGGGCCACCACGCTCCTTGTTTAGTCAGTGCTTTGTCATCATGTTTTAGTAGCAGATTAGGCTCATCTTTCTAATGCTCAAGAAATTAGAGGCGATTGAGACTGACAGCATGCACGCCGTGTGACCAGAAATGATGATCTGTAGAGATACTGATCGCTTCGAAGAGCAGAAGGGAAGGCAAGGGCTTGAGGCAGATGGAGGCGGTGGAGAGGAGCAAGGTACACCCTCCGGAGCTTAATTCTTTCAAAAGAGCATTTCTTCCCCGGATTTAATGTAGTTTCCCAGTCTCAGGAACATGAGACCCCCGTGATCATGCTGATGTTCATTTTTACTGTCTCCATTAATCATATTAACTGGATAATTGCTGAGTACAGAGGCTATGGACCTAGAAGCATCTGATCCATGAAATCAGCTGCACCCATAATTCAGCTAATAAAATCACACAAGTGGAGAGAAAACAGTTCCATTAATTTGTCTCTGTGAATTCCACATCTTGGCTTCAATTTGCATCGTATTCAGCAGCACTTTTCAAATGCAAGTACACATCCTCAGGGGGTTGTGTGCTAAGGAAATGGGAAGTCAGAGGATAAACATGGCGTATTAATTACTTCATTCTTTCATTCACTCAACAAACATTTACCAAGTATTTACTCCATGCCAGGTGCTGCCTAGGCCCCGGAGATTCAGCAAGGAAGAAACGAGCTCCAATTCCAGTTCTCTCTGGTGTTTATAGAGAAGTGCAGTGAAACAGATAGTACAGTGATGGTCAGGCGGGTCTGGCACGCAGCGCGGAGGGATCTGAAGACCTCGGTGGAAAAGCCAGCTAAGTGAGATGAACTCAAGTATTTTTACAACTTTAAATGGAATATTTGTTTATTTATTTGGCTGTGCTGGGTCTTAGCTGGGCTTCCCTGGTGGCTCAGATGGTAAAGAGTCTGCAACACAGGAGACCTGCGCTCGATCCCTGGGTCGGGAAGATCCCCTAGAGAAGGGAATGGCAGCCCACTCCAGTATTCCCTCCGGGAGAACTCTATGGACAGAGGAGCATGGCGGGCCCCAGAGTTCATGGGGTTGCAAAGAGTCGGACACGCTGGGTCTCAGTTACAGCATGTGGGATCAGGTCTCCCAGCCGAGGATGGATCCCGGCCCCTGCATCTTAGCCACTGGGCCTCCAGGGGCAAGCCTACAATTTGTTTACATTAAGCGGTGCACATTGTTTTCTGTTGCGTACCTCTGTATCTAAATCCTGTCCGCCCTCTGATAGCGGAGGGTAAGAGGCCTGTGCAGACTTCCTGATGGAGGGACTGGTTGTGGGACAATTGGGTCTTGCTCTGGGGGTAAGGCCATGCTCAGTAAATCTTGAATCCAGTTCTCTGCCGATGGGCGGGGCTGAGCTCCCCCTGCAGCTAGGCCTAGGCCAGAGCAAGGTGGGGTGTGGGCTGCTTCTTCCCAAAGGACTTAGCGGCATTCCATGCCTCCCAGGAAGGCAGCTGTCAGCGTCCCTGACCCCGAGGTGGGCTGCTGGCAATCTGGCACCCGCCGGAGCCTCCCAGACACTCACGGGCAAGTCTAGCTCAGTCTTGTGGGCCCGCTGCTCCTTCCTCCTGCTCCTGGTGAGCACAGGCTGGGTTTGTGCCCTCCAAGAGTCTCCGTTGCCCCAGTCCTGTGGAGTTCTGTGATGGAACCCTGCAGACCTGGAAAGTCAGATTCCCTGGGGCTTCTCAGTCGCTTTGTGGGACCCCCAGTTTGGGAATCTGTTGCGGGGCTGAGAACTTGTGCAAGTGTGAGAGCGTCTTTGGCGTAATGGCTCTCCAGCCTGCATGCCGCCCCCTAGTGTCTGCAGCAGGGCTACTGTGCTCTTCCCAGGAGGTGAGGCCACACTCAGCCTCCAGCACCGCTGCTCCGGGAGCCTGCGTCCCGTCGCAGGCTGCCGCTGCCCCCAGGAGAGCCGCAGACGGTCGCAGGCGGGCCTGGCACAGCCTGTCGTGGGGTCTCTAGCTCTCCCCCTGGGCCCTGATGTGCATAACGTTTTGTCTATGCCCTCCAAGCATCCGAAGGGCCAAAAGCAAAGAGGAACTAAAGAGGAGAGTGGAAAACTGCCTTAAGGCTCAACATTCAAAACACTGAGATCATGGCATCCAGTCCCATCACTTGACAGCAAATAGATGGGGAAACAGTGAAGCAGTGACATATTTTATTTTCTTGGGCTCCAAAATCAATGTGGACGGTGCCTGTAGCCATGAGATTAAAAGACGCTTGCTCCTTGGAAGAAGAGCTATGACAAACCTAGGCAGCATATTAAAAAGCAGGGACATCCCTTTGCTGACCAAGGTCCGTCTAAATCAAAGCTATGGTTTTTCCAGTAGTCATATGAAGATGTGAGAGTTGGACTATAAAGGAAGCTGAGCGCCAAAGAACTGATGCTTTCAAACTGTGGTGCTAGAGAAGACTCTTCAGAGTCCCTTGGGCAGGAAAGAGATCCAACCAGTCCATCCTAAAGGAAAGCAGTCCTGAGTATTCATTGGAAGGACTAATGCTGAAGCTAAAATTACAATACTTTGGCCACCTGATGGGAAGAGATGATTCATTGGAAAAGACCCCGATGCTGTGCAAGATTGAAGGTGGGAGATGAAGGGGATGACAGAGGATCAGATCATTGGATGACATCACCGACTCAATGGCCTTGAGTCTGAGCAAACTCTGGGAGATAATGAAGGACAGGAAAGTCTGGTGTGCTGCAGTCCGTGGGGTCACAAAAAGTCAGACACTACTGAGAGACTTAACAAAATATGTGAATTACTTTTCCCAGCTTTATTGAGGTGCAACTGACAAATAAAATGTATATATTTAAAGTGTATATGTAACTTACTTTTTAAAGTAAAGCATCACTTCAGTCTATTCCCCTTTCAGATATAAGGGTTTGCTCTTCTCTATCCTTAGAGTCTTGTTAGTGGAAATGTTTGAAAAGTACTGAAATATTCAAAGCTAAATAATGTTTGGGAATAGTACTTAAGGCTGGACTGATTATGTTACCAACTCCAAGCTTACTCTGCTCTCCCACAACAGGTCCAGAGGCGGCACTGAGGTAAGGAATATGACATTAGACTGAAAAGATGGCAGTCTAGTTCTCAAAATAAAAGTAAAGGGGATCTGGCATCTTACGGGGTCTGGATGCCAAGTTCTTTTACAGATCAGAGATGGGGGAGGTGAGGAAACAAAGTAAAAAGGTCTTTAATCTTGCAAATATCTCCTGGAATGGCAAGCCTCAGACAGGGGGATGTGTTAATCCCTTTCCTCCTGCTAGTAACAGGTGGACTGGGTTCTGAACAAAGGCAAGTTAGCTTAGCAGTCGGGCAGAAGGGCAGGATTCTCTGAGGCAGGCCATTCTGTGTGATTATAATAACAAAAGCAATGGAAAGAAAGTCAAAGAAACAGTGCCAGCACGAGTCAGGACTGATTTCTCCCTGGAACAATTACAGCCTCAGGAGCTTATTTTTCACGCAGGTGTCCTGGGCCACCTCTGCCGAAGGCGACAGCAGAAGGGCGGTGGTCTGGGCTTGCTCAGCCGCCTGGCGTGAGCATCTCGCCTGGCCGCTGGGCTGCCGTCGAGAGCGCCTCTCAGCCGGTCGCGAAAGGCGCGGGGTCGGGCGGTCACTGTCGCTGTTGCTCTGCCCTCGGTTTTCCAGAAGCCCACAGAGGGGCAGGATTCGGTGCTGCCCACACATATGTCTGAGAGGCTTCCCAGGGGGCGCTGGTGGTAAAGAACCCGCCTGCCAACGGGGGAGACATAGAGGCAAGCCTTCCATCCCGGGGTAGAGAGGATCCCCAGAGGAGGGCAAGGCGGCCACTCCAGTGCCCTCCCCTGGGAAATCCCAAGGGCAGAGGGGCCTGGCGGGCTGCCGTCCATGGGGTCACATGGAGCCAGACACGACTGAGCAACTTAGCATGCAGCTGCTGCTGCTGCTGCTGAGTCGCTTCAGTCATGTCGAACCCTGTGCGGCCCCAGAGACGGCGGCCCACCAGGCTCCCTCGCCCCTGGGATTCTCCAGGCAAGAGCACTGGAGTGGAGTGCCATGTCCTTCTCCAATGCATGAAAGTGAAAAGTGAAAGTGAAGTCGCTGAGTCGTGTCCGACTTTTAGCGACTCCATGGACTGCAGCCCACCAGCCTCCTCTGTCCCTGGGATTTTCCAGGCCAGAGGACTGGGGTGGGCACCATGCGTGCATATATCTCGCAATTATGCTTATTTAATGCCTACCTGAACTAACTTTTGATGGGGAAACACATCAATGTTCTGTAACAAGATATTTTTTTTCCCATGGCCCCATAGCTGAATGGCATTCTGTAATCTCATTTTTGTCAGTGTATAAAAACAAATGCTATGCTTGGTCAGATTTGATATCAAGTAAACTACTGAAGAATTAGATTTGGTTTTAGATCTCTTCTATCTCCTCAAATAACAACTAAACAGCGCCAACAGGTGGCTTCCTCGAGTCAGCATGAAATTCCTTTCCCTTCCTGGGGCCGTTGCAAAGCAAACATATCAGCGTGGACGCCTCCGAGGAAACGTGGAAAGGCATACAGGAGAAGGGAAGGAAGCGACAGGCTGAATACTTATCCTCTTCGTTTCTGTTGCTGAGTCGCTAAGTCACGCCTGACTCTTTGCCACCCCACGGCCTGCAGCACGCCAGGCTCCTCTGTCCCCCACCATCTCCCTGGGGTTTCTCAAACCCATGTCGGTTGGCTGGCGATGCCACCCAACCATCTCAGCCTCTGCTGCCCCCTTCTCCCTTTGCCTTCACCCTTTCCCAGCATCAGAGTCTTTTCAGGAGTTGGCTCTTTGCGTTAGGTGGCCAAAGTATCAGAGCTTTAGCTTCAGCATTGGTCCTTCCAATGAATACTCAGATTGATTTCTTTTACGATTGACTGGTTTGATCTCCTTTGATATTACGTATGCAAATGACAACTCTAGCACAATAGTCCCCCTTGAGTTGAGTGTAAATCAAAAAAGAGTAAAATGCTGTCTCAAAGCATAAAAACACCGTCCTTCTCCTTCCTTTGTGTGCTCATGTGAGGTGACAGAGTTATCAGTCCACTCCTGGCCTCAGAGGCACATATTTTTAAAAAGAAAATAGATCAGGGGCTTCCTCAGTGGCTCAGTGGTAAAGAAGCCTTCTGCCAGTGCAAGAGACACGGCTTCCGTCACTGACTGGGAAGATCCCACACGCAGCAGAGCAGCCCGGCTGGGCTGTCCCAACAATTGGGCCTGCGCGCTGGAGCCGGGATCCACAACTGTGAGCCCACGCATGACTGCTACTGAAGCCGGAGCAGGAGCCCGCGTTCTGGAACGAGAAGCCTCCACAATAAGAAGCCGGCACCTCAGCCAGCAGACCCACTTGCCTCACCTAGAGAAAGCCTGAGTGGCAACAAAGCCCCGTACGGCCAAAAACAAGCAAACAAAAAATATTAGAAAGAAGCAGATCAAGGGAGATCTTCTTAAGTGGTGCTTCTCAATTTAATTTCATGAAAAAGACAGATGCTAAATTAAAAATTATAATATATACTTGAATCCAAATCAGTAAAGACTGAACTGTGTTGTTTAATTGTATGAATAACCAACTAAGTTTTACTAGTTAAATATTAAAGGTAAATGATAATTGTTTAATTAATAGAGTAGCATTTTAGTGAAGCGTGTGCTCCTTTTTCTTTTTGTTTTCCAAAAAACAAAACAACGTTACAATGTACACATGTTTTCTCATTTCTTCCTCTGAGGAATCTCTGTATTATTACAGGGAAGTGAGAGCTCGGATGGCAATTTTCCCCAGATTTCCTCAGTTGGTATATGGTGGAGGCAAAATTTGAAACCAGCACTCTTGGCCTTCAGGACCCATCGTTTCCCACAATACTCCGACATTTCACACACACACTCATTTATCTGATATTTGCTCTAGCTCAAGATGACGACTGTAATGAATGGATGGTGTAGGGACGAGGTGAGGGCTGCTGGATGAGGAGGGATGAGTCAGGAACAGTCCTGCTCTGTAAGGTATGTGCTGAATTTACCTGCCGTAGTTCATTCCTCTTTCTTCCAGGAAAATACTGCTTTCCTTTTCAGACATTTTTACTCTATTCTCAATGTATGTGCTTTCAGCAGAGCCATTCAGAGTACCACCATCCCTCGGTCACAACTACTGGTTCATAAATTAATTCATCACCCAAGCTGAGCCAGCCCTACTTGAGCCATTCCTTGAAACTATTAAGAGAAGGACACCATCTCTTTAGTTGATAAGCTGGTGGAATACAAACCTAAAATAATCTGTAGCCTTCTTACTATACATGGAGAAAGGCTACTTGGGAGTTGAGTCAACCACGATGAAAGCTGATCTGAGATGGGGCGAAACAGGCTCATGTTGTTCGGATCTGAGCTCCCGGCTCTGGCCTTACCTGAAGCAGGTTTACCCCTGGCAATACTCGAGTCAGTAAATCCTTGTTTGAACTGGCTTCTGTCACTTAGAGCTATAAGTTCCTTCAAATACATGCTTTATGTAGACTAAAAATTTGGTAGGTAAGATGCAAAGTAAACAGAAATAATTCACGATAAAAAGGATAATACCTCAAAAGGTAGGTTAGGTGTGTGATAAGGATTCATATCTGCTGTGATGATGTGGGACACCTTCTTGAATCTATGTATATGAATTAATACATAGCATTCTAGGAATCTAAAAGCTAACTTCAAAAGCTATCTTAAACGCACGTTGTTGAAACTAATTCAAAAGCAACATTTTAAATGAATCACACTTAAAATACTGAAAGATGCTAGGCCGTGTGTTGCGGTGTTCCTGAGTGAGGGTTCCGCGGTGGAGGGCCGCTGCTGCTGTTTAGTTGCTACGCCGTGTCCGACTCTCTTGGGACCCTCTGGACCGCCAGGCAATGCTGGAGGGTTACTTTCCTTCCAAACTACTGCGATCAAATTTCTTTTCTCCAATGTTCAATTAAGTTGTCCTTGAAAAGAAGTGAATTATTAATATAAGTACAACTGTTTAAGTGGAGAAGTTCCGCAGATAGCACTTACTGTTCATTCTGCTAACTTTGGTGTGCTCCTAATATTCTCCATTTTGTAGTTTCTGAAAATTATTCTGGGCTGTAACTGCTGAACAGAAAACAATGGAGAACACTGGCAACCTCCTGTTGAAACTGATTCGACCGCCACATTGGATAATTAATACATTTTAACGCAATTTATTCATACTCTCTGTCTACAAGCATCAAATTCAAGAAGTACTTGCCAAAACCTCCTTTTAGACTTCCTGTGGTTGTGAAAACCACATGTCCTGGCAAAATTAAAACACAAAGAAGGATTAATATATAAAGCAATGAAAGATGCCAACAAACAAAAACATTAATAAAACATGGCTCTCGGGCATTTTGCCTAAAATATCATCACAAATGCACAAGAAATGTTAAATCAGTTTTTTTTTTTTTTTTTCAGGGCCCTATAAACTCATAGCATTATTTCTAATCCTTGAAGTCAGCCAAACTCAGAGGGCTGATAAAGATGAGTTACCAGCAAGATCCATTCTGGGATGGGCAGAGGAGATAAGACAAGGAGACTCGGGTCAGGCTCCGCAGACATTAAACCCCCGCGTTTAGGGCTCTAACATCAGGCGCAAACGAGATGATGTACTCAGTAACAGACGGACACAGATGGGCTGAAAGAAGGAGCACTGAACTTTAAACCTGGTTCCTCAGACTGGACAATGCTGCTCCAGGAATTTATGTGTGTGTTTGTGTGCTTTCAATTCAAAAATGTTATAACTGTCTTCTGTATAGCACACATTTTCATTGAAAACTTTTTGTTAAAAGCATTGTTAAGAATGAGTGTCAATCTATACATGATTTTTATACTTCTGAGTGGAAATTCATTATGATGTTTAAAATGATGCAATATTTTAAAGATGTAAATAGATCAGACCTTTATTGCTCCTTGAGATGCTTTGGTGTTTAAGGACATTTCTAGAAGATATGACCTTTGCACATCTTTCTACTTTTCTCTCCCCAGAGTTCAGTTCTTGCCTTTGTAATTTTTGCCTTGACCCGCTTTTCTGGCTCCCAGCGGATCTGGAGGTTTTATGCGCTTCCCTTGGCACTGGGGTCTTAGTTTTCCTTGTGCTCCCTTGTGTTTTTCCCCATGACTTCAGCTTTTGGTGTTGTCTAGTTCAGTTCAGCTCAGTTCAGGTGCTCAGTCGTGTCCGACTCTTTGTGACCCCATGAATCGCAGCACGCCAGGCCTCCCTGTCCATCACCAACTCCTGGAGTTCACTCAGACTCACGTCCATCGAGTCCGTGATGCCATCCAGCCATCTCATCCTTGATCGACCCCTTCTCCTCCTGCCCCCAATCCCTCCCGGCATGAGAGTCTTTACCAATGAGTCAACTCTTCGCATGAGGTGGCCAAAGTACTGGAGTTTCAGCTCTAGCATCATTCCTTCCAAAGAAATCCCAGGATTGATCTCCTTCAGAATGGACTGGCTGGATCTCCTTGCAGTCCAAGGGACTCTCAAGAGTCTTCTCCAGGGAATTTTCCTTGTGTTGCTCAGGCACTCAGTTGTGTTCAACTCTCTTGCAACCCTGAGGACTATAGCCCGCCAGGTTCCTCCATCCATGGGATTTTCCCAGGCAAGAATACTGGAGAGGGTTCTCATTTCCTTCTCCAGGAATCTCCCCAACCCAGGGATCGAACCCTTATCTTCTGTATCTCCTGCATTGGCAGGTGGATTCTTTACCAATGAGCCACCTGGCAATTTCCTGCTCTAGAGTTAAAGCCCCAACAAACCTTCTTTTTGCCCAAAAATGTGGGCAACCCTTGTTTTCTGTGAAGAAGGGTCCTGTAACATACTCCTCATCGAGGCATGGAGCTAGCTGCCCACTGCCTGCTGGATATCTGTGATAACTTGCCCTAAATGTGCCTCATGGAGAGTCTGCAGTTTTTCCTTACCTACAGTTTTGCTTTCTGTGGTTTCAGTTACCCGTAGTCAATCCTGCTGTGAAAGTATTAAGTAGAAAGTTCTAGAAGTAAACAACTCACAGGGCTTCCACTGCCTGCCATTCTGAGTAGTGTGACAAAGCCTTGCCCCACCTGCTCTGTCCTGCCCTGAACATCACGGTGGTCACATGTTCCTGGCATCCAACTCTCCACGTCCTCAAGTTCCACATCCCAAGGTCACCTGAAGCAGACATTCTTTCTTCTGATGTGTCCAGAAGGCCCACAGCAGCCTAATGCTGCCTCACAGGCTGATGTCATCCTGCTCATTTCACCTCATCACGCAGACATTTTATGACCTCACATCCTCATAAGAAGGGGTGAGTATAGTAAAATCGAGTATTTTGAGAGCCACACTCACGTAACTTTCACGTCAGCATACTGTTATAATTCTTTTATTAGTTTTTGCTATTGCTTGTTGTGACTAATTTATGAATTAAGCTCTATTACAGGCATGTGTGATAGTCACTCAGTGGTGTCCTACGCTCTGTGACCCCGTGGACTGCAGCCCACCAGGCTCCTCTGTCCATGGGATGCTCCAGGCAAGAATGCAGGAGTGGGCTGCCACGCCCTCCTCCAGGGGATCTTCCGGAGCCAGGGATCGGACCTGCCTCTCTTCTGCCTCCTGCGTTGACAGGCAGGTTCTTTACCACTAATGCCACCAGGGATTCCATTAGAGGCGTGTAGATTCAGGGGCAACATAGTATATACAAGGCTCAGCACCATCTGTGGTTCTGGGCTCTGCCTGGGGTCTTAGATAAAGCGGGATACTATAAAGTGATATCGGTACACAATGCATCAATTATAGACGCTAATAATTTTAGTTCTTTTTCCAGTCTCACTGCCACATAGGGCTTCCCAGGTGGCTCAGTGGTAAAAGAAACCGCCTGCAATGCAGAAGACATAGGAGACACGGGTTTGACCCCTGGATCAGAAAGACCCCTGGAGAAGGAAATGGCAATCTGCTCCAGTATTCTTGCCAGAAAAACCCCATGACCAGAGGACCCTGGCGGACTAGAGCCCATGGAGTCAAGAAGAGCAGAGCATGACTGGGCATCTGGGCACTCACTGAGACATGTCGAAGATCAGTCTTCATGCAATAAAAGTCAGCATTAGAAGAACACAATGCTTTTATTTTCTTAAGACTAAAAGTGACTTTAAGGATAGAAAAGGCTTCTAGGTTGTCTGGGAGCCCTGAGAGAGAAGGCTTGCCCAGCCCCAAGTCTCCTAAAGTGAGAGTGCTAGGATTCGCCAGGCAGGAGTCCTGGGCAGGGCAGCGCTCCTTCTCCAGAGCACCCCGCCTAGGGACTGAACCCAGGTCTCCGGCACTGCAGGCAGATTCTCTGCAAGCTGAGCCACCAGGGAAGCCCCAGGGCCCGTAGACTTTCTTGAAAAAGCCTTCCCAGGAAGGCCTCATAGTTTCTTCTCAAAGAACAACTTTAAGAAAGGCTCAAATTAGCACATAGAGAAAATTTTGCATGGACAGCGTAACACACCAAACCACAAATAAAACGTGACTGGGGGAAGTGTACCTATCAGAGACGCTTTGGAGATGCAAACCGGCCTTTCCAGATAAACATGATCGTAAGGCACTAAGATTCTATGGTTGTTCCTCAGGTGGTGTAATCACAGAAAAACTGATACAAAAGTGCAAGGGAAGTGAAAGTCGCTCAGTCGTGTCCGACTCTGTGACCATATGAATTACACAGTCCCTGGCGTTCTCCAGGCCAGAATACTGGAGTGGGGAGCCTTTCCCTTCTGCAGGGGATCTTCCCAACCCAGGGATCGAGCCCAGGTCTCCCGCATTGCAGACAGATTCTTTACCAGCTGAGCCACCAGGGAAGCCCACGTAGGTGCGAAGGAAGGAGGAAAACAGAGAAAGTGGATTCCACAGAGTGACTGAGAGGGCTCCAGGGTCTTGGGGCAGTGGAGGTGGCTGCCTTTTCGGAAGTCTGTGACAATGAGTGGAGGGAAGCCGCTGAAGGGAAACCCAGGCAGGAAAAGACAAAAGAAAATTGTCCTGGTCGTGTTCTGTTCGCCCTTTGCCCAGGTCTGCTCTACATTCTCTGCCGACATTGCCCAGGGAGGCTGCCCGCCGTGGCCTCACCCCAGTGACGCTGGCGAAACAAGGGCAGCTCCAGAGAAAAATACAGAGAGCAAGAGAGAGAGGCAGGGGTCGGTTCTGTGTTGCTCCGGCCCGCCGAGTCAGTCTGGGCAGGAGTGCAATCCTGCGTCTGCAAGCCTTCTCCACCAGGGCCTGTTGCAGCGGTCCAGTGCAGCTGGGCTCCAGGAACCCTCTCCTCTCCCTGCCCCACCGTCTGTGTCTACTCACCCGCTGCCAGTGACCCCTGAGCCTTCACAGGCCCCTGCTGGCTCCTCAAACTATCTGTCTATTTCTGCTAGGCCTCTGAGTACGCATGTATGGATGTGAAACTTGGACCATGAAGAAGGCTGAAGAATTGATGCTTTTGAACTGTGGTGTTGCAGAAAACTCTTGAGAGTCCCTTGGACAGCAAGGAGATCCAACCAGTCCATCCTAGTGGAAATCAGCCCTGAATATTCACTGGAAAGACTGAAGAATCAGACACGACGAAGTGTTCAACACATACACGTGCTGAAGCTTCTGTACTTTGGCCACCGGATGTAAAGAGCTGGCTCATTGAAAAAGACTCTGATGCTGGGAAAGATGGGGGGCAAGAAGAGAAGAGGGCATCAAGGATGAGATGGCTGGATGGTATCACTGACTCAATGGACGTGAGTTTGAACAAACTCTGGGAGATAGTGGAGGACGGAGGAGCCTGGTGTGCTGCAGTCCATGGGGCCACAAAGTATTGGACGTGACTCAGCCACTGGACAACAGCAGCCCTCTGAGTAGTGATACACAAATATCGTCATCACTATTTTCAAATATGGGAAAGAGGGCCTATTAGAACTAGCTTCTTACGATTGGATGTAGACGGTTAGTTCACACTCTCTCCATTATATCAGATATTCACAAAATGCTCCATGGCTAGTCTGCAGAACACTGAAATATCCAGAACCCAAAACGCCGCAGTAAACCAGGAGTGGAGGCATATTTACCCTCATGATGAACATGGGAACAGCCGCCGGGCAGCTCGTTGCTGGGCTTTCCCAGGCAGCAAGACCCTGGATGGCATACGGGCCCCCTGGGCTGACCATACATTGCAAGGGTACTGGCCAAGCTTCCCTGCCAGAGGCAGGAGGATGGACCACTATCCCCATTAGGGGTTTGGGCCCAATATCAAAATGTACAGTGTGCCCATAAGATCTGAGCCTGGGGAGCTCATGAAATTAAAAATGCTTGTTCCTTGGAAGAAAAGCTATGACAACCCTAGACAGCACGTTAAAAAGCAGAGACATGACTTTGCTGACAAATTTCTGTATAATCAAAGCTATGGTTTTTCCAGTAGCCATATATGGATGTGAGAGCTGGACCACAAAAAAGGCTGAGCATTGAAGATTTGATGCTTTTGAACTGTGGTGTTGGAGAAGAGTCTTGAGAGTCCCTTGGACAGCAAGGAGATCAAACCAGTCAATCCTAAAAGAAATCAGTCCTGAATATTCATTGGAAGGACTGATGCTGAAGCTACAATACTTTGGCTACCTGATGTGAAGAGTCAGCTCATTGGAAAAGACCCTGATGCTGGGAAAGATTGAGGGCAGGAGGAGAAGGGGACAACAGAGGATGAGATGCTTGGATGGCATCACTGACTCAATGGATATGAGTCTGGGCAAATTCAGGGAGACGGTGAAGGATGGGGAAGACTGGAGTGCCTGCTATCCACAGGGTCATGAAGAGTCGAACAGGACTGAGTGACGGAATAGCAGCAGCATGCTCAGAGATGGCTGTTTTAGGAAAATGACATGCTCTCCCTTGCAGATTACTAGAGTGAAGGAGAAGTTATGAGAATGTCAGCAACAGTCAGCTGGAAGAGAAAAGCTGTGCCAGAACTCGTCCTGTCTATAGGTTTAACTATGTGGTGCCTAGGCACAGGCCCACATCCACTGAATGCAAAATCCCTTGCTCTTCGCCCCTGTGCTGCTGAACACGTGTGTGCGTGAATATGCACATACTGCGCATATATCGCTGTTACTCAGTCACCAAGTAGTGCCCAACTCTGCAACCCCATGGACTGCAGCACGCCAGGCCTCCCTGTCCTCCGCCATCTCCCGGAGCTTGCTCAAACTCGTGTCCATCGAGTCGGTGATGCCATCCAACCATCTCATCCTCTGCCATCCCTTCTCCTCCTTCCCTCAGTCTTTCCCACCATCGGGTCTTTTCCAAGGATTTGGCTCTTCACATCAGGTGGCCAGCAACACATTTGTATAAATACATGCATATTTCAAAATCAAATATTGATGTATTTATTGAACATCCATTGAGTGTCTATTCTGTGTAAAATACTGCGCTCCATCGACTGCCACAAGCAAGACTGGCACAGCCCCTGGACCATGGCCACTGGTGGTGGTGGACAGCAGTCTCGGGCACCCCCTCATCTGCACTTACCACCGCTGCTGTGGGCAAGGAACGCATTGCGAGAGCCTGTGTTCTGCAACATAGCCTTCCTGTCTGTCATCCCACCTCCCCAAACTGTGAAGTCAGGAGCTGAGATACACGCTGTTTCTCTTAATCCCACCTCTGCCATTGGTCAGGGCCTGATTTGGTTTTTTGCTGGAGGACTAGGTGGTTATTCACCCTGAGAGTTAAGCTTTTGAACACCCACTCCAAGCTAGAAAGCCACTGAACGAAGACTTGTGCGTGTATTATGATGTTTGCTGATTTCAGGCGCGATCTGGGAGGTAGGATGATGAACCAGCCATGTAATTATGATTACACGCTTCGTTAATTCCAAACATCATTTACCCTGTGTTGTCTAATATATAAAATTAGTTAAACTGACTCCCTCCCACCCTGCCAATCTCCACTCCCGCCCCTCTCGTGTTCACAAACATCTGGAGGGAAGGTTTCATGCGGATTCTGTATTCAGGATAAACCCAGGCAGCTGACAGCCCCCAAATGTCCGCTCTTTGCTGAGAGCGGTCTGCGTGGGGCTCTCTGCCCGCTAATGAATGCCTCGATCATGCGGTGCTGGGAGAGGCCGGACAGGACGACTTAATACCAGCTAGACAGACCAAAACTACTGTAATGGAGCACAGAGAGCCCGTTCCCAAATTTCCTTCCTCAAAATAAAATGAGGTCCAGACTCAGAAACGGGAACATCTCACAGCGTGAGGGGAGAGCGGCCGGCAGTTCTCGGGCGCGAGACCGTCTGACGTCACGGAGTGGGACAGGCAGGACTCTGCCCTAGTGCTGGCTGTACGGAAGAGCTTGCCTTCCCCTCTCGCTCAGCCAAGCAGCTGCAATCGAGCTAAACTCAGTGAAAGTATTAGCTATCCCAGGAAGGCCCAGAGGAAGTCCACAAAGGTGCCGCTGTAACTTCTAAGAGTCTGTAGAGAAAATCAGGAGCAAGATGCCAAACTGAGTGCAGAAGGGTCTTTATTTCACTAGAGATGCCACTTGTCATCTTGGGCCTCGAGATAAAATGCCCAAACCACAAATGTGTCATCACTCCTCTCGCTCAGTTAACGTGGCCATAGACTCCCAATCCAAGTGCCCATTGGCTACTGCAAGGGCTGACGGTGAGGCTCCGATACTTTGGCCACCTGATGTGAAGAGCCAGCTCGTTGGAAAAGACCTGATGCTGGGAAAGATTGAGGGCAGGAGGAGAAGCGGGCAGCAGAGGATGAGATGGTTGGATGGCATCACCAACTCAATGGACATGACTTTGAGCAAACTCCAGGAAACAGTGAATAACAGAGGAGCTTGGCAAGCTGCAGTCCCTGGAGTTGCAAAGAGTTGGACACAACTGAGCTACTGAAAAACAACAACTGCTTACACAGAAATAATTTATTTTAAAGGCAAAAAAAAAGAAACATCCATTCTGGTCACTAAACCTTTCATTCAAGAGTGAGTGCAGATACATGCCTCCAGTTTTGTGTCTGGATGTATAAAATTGTATAATCTCAATACTCTCTCTGACTGTTTAAATGTTTGCCTCTAATATTTTTATACTAAGATTTCACTGTTCTCAAGCTCTTAATTTTTTCCCATCGCTTATAAGTGAAATATATATTCACTTATCATTTTTGCTCCAAGCATGCTATATTTTCTGAGCCCTTGATGACCTAAAATCAATCACCTTTATCCATGAGCTACTATATGGCAAGGCATTCATTCCTGGATGAGCACACAACTTTAGAAAGTTGCAGCTGACCTCTGGCTCTGTAACTTTAAGTGTTCTATAATCATTCTGAAGCCAGTCTATTTTGCCTTGCTGTGTCAGGGAACTATTTTCCTTGCCTCATTAGGGTTCTTGATGCTGTCTAAAAATTATGACCACCTCCTGTGGTTCTCTTCTCTTCTGATTTTGCTCAAAACACAGTATCCTTTCTCAGATTTCCTTTTTGCATTTTGCTAAAATCAGAGGGACTACTGTCGTCATCATAAGCAGACAGGCTCATAGTCCATGCTTTTTGTTAGTTCTGGTCTTTTCTTTTGGAACCTAGAGCACAGATCTCCTAAATCTTCATTCCGTGTCTCTAAATTGACTTCAGGTCATGCACCCCTTTTGCTATATTTTCAGAAAACTTTTCACATGTATCCCTTATGCCAGGGATGCGCTTCGGCCTCAGAGGGTCCTCAGTTCCTCAGCATCTCTGGTGTGGAGCAGAACTCCACATCTTCACTTTCAACTTCCCTGAGCCATCCCGAATCTCATCCGTCTCTTCTAAGATACATGACCTGCGCAGAGCCTTTTTCACCCGTGACTTTCTGCTACTGTTTCAGAGAAGGCCCTTTTGCATTCCCTTGTGGATGATGACACATTCATGCAATTTCTCCTTGTTGTTGCACGAGTAATTTCCAGAGGGACCATCTTTGTGACACCTGGAGGCCATTTTCCTTTTTGAGAGTTCTTGGAGATCGTTTTTTCTAGACAATGCTTCACTTGTTTCCCCTTTACTCATATTTGAATAAACCGAGACCTCATCACAGTGAGTGGGGATGGTCCCTGACCAAGGTCTACAGCCACTTCGGAGGGGGGTGGTGGTGGTGGTGCTTATGAAGGTCTCTGAGGGGTCAAGAGAGACCCAGATTGCTTGCATTTTTCTGGCTTCTGATATATTTAAAAAGGAAAAAGGAAATTGCAGTATAATATTAAAGATGTTGTGGCATATTTAAAATATTCAGACTTTAAAACTTGCTACTTTTCAATATGTACACATGGAAAAATAACTGGGTCTATAAACTTATTTAGAAAAATACCTAAATGTAGGCTTCTTTGTGAATTGTATGTAAATGTCCTTCCTAACATCCTTCATTGAGTTTCTTGGTCAAGTTTCTTTTTCAGGTTAATAGCTTGAGATTAGTTAACATACCGGTCACAGTAATCACATATATTCAACCTAATATGTTCATTTTAACCTAACTGTTCATTGTTTCCTGTGTCTTGTACTCTTTCAGGCATCACTGATCGTTCCTGTTCAAGTGTTTTACCCAACTCTAAGGTGAGGCAAAAGTGTCACCAGCTGGAGAACAAGACTTTTATTACTGGAGACATCTAGGCTGCAAAACAGGCTGCATCCACAGAGCCCCCAACCTCTCTCCTGCCTCCTGTAGTTCCTGAGAAGCAGGACTCACTTGTACCCCTTGATCAAGACCCTGTCAGCACAGCTCCAGCCTGGCAAGAACCAGAGACCCCCACCTGCCACCCATCAGGTGGCCTCAGCTCTGCAGAAGGCTGGGGATATTTGGGAATGAAAGGGATAGGGCAAAGTGATTATCTTTGAATTTAAAATCTTCCTCTACCCACAATGCTTAAACCTCTGATTATCAGAATGAATGGCACATGAAAGTAAGGAGAAAAAAAAATCTATCATCTCCAGAAAAGTCTGAGCACAGAGCTTCTTGCTAGCTACACAGTCTTTCTGGGAGACGGTTCCCTTCACAGGGTGCCTCCGCCTCAGCTGCCTACACTTTAACCCCACCTTTCTTGCTCTACTGATTCCTGTGAAGGCCCATCTATGAATGAATATAGAAAGGGGGCAGAGTCAGAGAACTGCCTCGTCTTTTTCTGCAATGAGGGTCGAGTCCTAGGACTTAAACGCAAGGAGAGGGCCCTTCAGCCTCCCCATGTCCTCGGTGCTGTTACAGATGCTGTGCAGATTCCACGGTGTGCTGCGCCCGAGATTTCCCTCAAAGCCCAGCATCAGCTTCTTTGAGTCCTAATGATCCCTTCTGCTTGTTACAGTTTTCCCTTGTTTCTGTCTCTTCATGGGTATTTTAATGGAATGATACTGAGTCAGGTAAATTTGATGCCAACTAAAATAGAGTAAAAAGTGAAATATGCTTGTGAACTGTGGCGCTGGAGAAGACTCTTAAGAATCCCTTGGACTGCAAGGAGATCCAACCAGACTATTATAAAGGAGATCGGTCCTGAATATTCATTGAAAGGACTAATGCTGAAGCTGAAACCCCAGTACTCTGGCCGCCTGATGCGAAGAGTTGGCTGATTGGAAAAGACCCTGCTGCTGGGAGAGACTGACGGCAGGAGGGGAAGAGGGCAGCAGAGGAAGAGATGGTTGGATGGCGTCACCGACTCAATGGACATGAAATTGAGAAAGGCCCAGGAAACAGTGAATGGCAGGAACGCCTGGCGGGCTGCAGCCCATAGGGTCCCAAAGAGTCAGACACATCTTGGTGACTGAACAACAGCAACAGCAAAAAAGAGTAACTTTTCTGTTTCTTTCAAAAAATGTAGACCGTGAGACTTTCAAAGCGCTTTCTACTTTCAGAGAGAGAAAACTTTTATTGTTCTGTGAGCGGTTTACCTTCAATACATCCCACCTAACTGAGTCAACGATGATACTTTGATATAAAATATATTCTGTTTGGGGGCAGACACATATTTTTACATGTTATATCTTGCTTTTTGCTCTGATTTTCAGAAATTGGATACATTGGAGATATGCGGTTTCCCTACATCAAGGAGAGAAACACAAATGATGTTAGCTGGTCGGGGGACATCATGTTTGCTAAGTGGAGGAGAGATCTCAGGCAGAGTTTGCAGGACTGGGCTTTGCTGATGCAGGAAGCTGAGCAGGGCATGGTTGCCATCTATGGTCCAGGTCTCATGGACATGCACGTCATTTTTCATCAGCTAATTGGTGACAGCTATGTCATGCTTTTTAATAGATGTCCCACTGATGGCTTTAAAAGAAGGACAGCATGATGAAAGAGTGACAAGTGACATTATGTCCCAATTAGCACATCTTCCTCTGATACCATCACAATGAGAGCCAAGGACAGATCTGAACACACACTTGTCCTCCTCATTGCAGGAAATGCAGACCCTTCTCCATCCTTAAGTCCCTTATGCCATTTCTGGCTGCTGGCTGTGTTAGTCACTCAGGTGTGTCTGACTCTTTGTGACCCCATGGACTGCAGCCCGCCATGCTCCTCTGTCCATGGGATTCTCCAGGCAAGAATACTGGAGTGGGTTGCCACTTACTCCTCCAGGGGATCTTCCTGACCCAGGGGTCAAACCCACATCTCCCACATTTCAGCAGATTCTTCACCATCTGAGCCACCAGGGAAGACCCTTATGGCACCTCTAACAACATTGTCACAAAACTTCTCCAAGTCTAATGTGCACCCACATCACCTGGGATCTTGCTGAAGTTCAGATTCCATTTAGGAGTGAGGCCTGAGACTCTGCACTTTATCAAGTTCCCAGGGCGCTCAACCTGACCCACAGACCACACTTTGAATGGCAAGGAGCTAAGATACATCTCCCGTGTGAGTTTTAACACATATGTAAAACTTTTAGGTCAGGAAGCAACAGTTAGAACTGGACGTGGAATAACAGACTGGTTCCAAATAGGGAAAGGAGTACGTCAAGGCTGTACACTGTCACTCTGCTTATTTAACATATATGCAGAGTACATCATGAGAAACGCTGGACTGGAAGAAGCACAAGCTGGAATCAAGATTGCTGGGAGAAATATCAATAACCTCAGATATGCAGATGACACCACCCTTATGGCAGAAAGAGAAGAGGAACTAAAAAGCCTCTTGATGAAAGTGAAAGAAGAGAGTGAAAAAGTTGGCTTAAAGCTCAACATTCAGAAAACGAAAATCATAGCATCTGATCCCATCACTTAATGGGAAATAGATGGAAAAACAGTGGAAACAGTGTCAGGCTTTATTTTTAGGGGCTCCAAAATCACTGCAGATGGTGACTTGCAGTCATGAAATTAGAAGACACTTACTCCTTGGAAGGAAAGTTATGACCAACCTAGATAGCATATTCAAAAGAAGAGACATTACTTTGCCAACAGAGGTCCATCTAGTCAAGGCTATGGTTTTTCCAGTGGTCATGTATGGATGTGAGAGTTGGACTGTGAAGAAAGCTGAGCACCAAAGAATTGATGTTTCTGAACTGTGGTGTTGGAGAAGACTCTTGAGAGTCCCTTGGACTGCAAGGAAATCCAACCAGTCCATCCTAAAGGAGATCCTGGATGTTCACTGGAAGGACTGATGCTGAAGCTGAAACTGCAATACTTTGGCCACCTCATGTGAAGAGTTGACTCATTGGAAAAAACTGATGCTGGGAGGGGTTGGGGGCAGGAGGAGAAGGTGACGACAGAGGATGGGATGGCTGGATGGCATCACGGACTCGATGGACGTGAGTCTGGGTAAACTCAGGGAGTTGGTGATGGACTGGGAGGCCTGGTGTGCTGTGATTCATGGGGTGGCAAGGAGTCAGACATGACTGAGCGACTGAGCTGAACTGAATACTTGTAGGAAGGCCATGAGCAACCCAGGTGTTTGATCGCGCCCTTTTTCGATGCAGTGGTAAGTACAAGAAGCAGGATATTTTTGTTGTTGCTTCCTCTGATGTGTGTGCTTCTAATATTTTAAGTAATAACACTAAATAGATTTATAAAAGTCCTCAACCCTCATGTTAAATATTGGCCTTAAAAATGGCAAAGGCAGGAGATAGTTACCAATAAGAAAAACTTTGCAGGAAGCCAGGATAATAAATGATTAGCTTGTGAAGAGGCAGTAATTTAGAAAACCAACTGGGGCATTAAAGGAGCTACAGTATTCAAACCCCCATCAATCACCCCCTGAACCCCAGTGTCAGCTCTCCCCTGAGAGAGGAGACAAGAGTCTGGGAGCTACTGAGGAAAGAGAACGCTGCTGTAAGCCCAGACGCCGCCCTTTGTTATAAATGAAAGAAATCTGGCATACTTACGGTATTCCTCAAAAACGAGTCACATCTGGACTTTATTTCTCATGCCAGTAAGTCTGTGCCCAGCCCCAGCATTCTCTCTTCCTTGTAAATCGTTTGTGTCCGCAGCCTGTGTCTCCAGGATCAAATCAAATGGAGACGCTCACTTCTGTGAAGAAAGGGGAAGAAAGGGGACAGCAGCATGATGGGCCTAGAGAGCCGGGCTGAGTGAGGTGGGACAGAAAGTGGGAAGTAACCTAAGGCATCCCTCCCAAGCGGAATCTACAAAGAAAAAGCGAGAAGAAATGATGCAAATTAACTTACTTACAACCCAGAAAGAGACTCACGGATGTAGAGAAGGAGCTTACAGTTGCCAGGGGAGGGATGTTGCCGTCCACTTGCCATCTGTGCCCAACTCTCCATGACCCCATGGACCACGGCACGCCAGGCGTCTGTCTCTCGCCATCTCCCCGAGTTTGCCCAAGTTCATGTCATTGAGTCGATGATGCCATCCAGCAGTCTCATCCTCTTTCATCCCCTCCTCCTTCTTCCTTCAGTCTTTCTCACCATCAGAGTTTTTTTTTCCAATGAGTTGGCTCTTCACATCAGGCGACCAAAGTATTGGAGTTCAGCTTCAGCATCAGCCCTTCCAGTGAATACTTAGGGCTGCTTTCCTTTAAGATTGACTGGTTTGATCTCTTGCAATCCAAGGGACTCCTAAGAGTCTTCTCCAGCACTGCAGTTTGGAAGCATCCGTTCTTCGGTGCTCTACGTTCTTTATGGCTCAGCTCTCGCAGCCACGCATGCCCACTGGAAAGGCAGCAGCCTTGACTACATGGAGCTTTGTCGGTAAAGTGATGCCTTTGCTTTTTAACACACGGTCTAAGTTTGTCACAGTTTTCCTGCCAAGAAACAATCATCCTTTAATTCTGTGGCTGCAGTCACCGTCTGAGTGATTTCAGAGCCCAAGAAGAGGGACGCTCCCACTGCTTCCAAGTTCCCCATCTATTTGCCATGAAGTGATGGGACTGGATGCCACGATCTTAGAAATGAAACAAATGACCTTACTTACAGAACAGAAAGAGAGGGACTTAGAGAGAAAACTTCACAGTTGCCAGGTGGAAGGGAGAGTTAGGGAGCTGGGGGTGGACAAGCACACACTTCTCTGATTAGAATGGGTGACCAGCACCGTGGGACTCTGCTCAGTGCTGTGTGCCAGCCTGGATGGGAGGGGTTGGGGGAGAACAGGCGTATGCGAGGCTGAGTCCCTTCACTGTTCACTTGAAACTACCACAGGATTGTTAATCAGCTATACCCCAAGAGAACACGTTTTCTATGTTCAAAAAAATAAAAAATTAAATAAAATAAAGTGCATCAGGGAACTTACTGGAGAAAGTGAGAGTGAATGGCATTGATAAGAAAAATGCCAGGTATTAGAGAAGAAGCAATCTCCCTGAAGTCTCTCCCTGGAAGGCAAGGTGATTAGGAGGAAGCAGAAAAGCAAGCTGGCAGGCAGTGTGCTTCCCCAGACCCTCCACGCCACATAATTTCAACTTTGATCAGTATTTGATTTGATGGGAGCCTTCTGGGGTTTATATAAAATCACAGGGGAAGTTACGCATGGAATTCAGTAAGGAGGAGAAGGTCTCTGAGATCAGATACAAAGTTCATTTAAAAAATCACATCAAGGGACTTCCCTGGTGATCCAGCGGTTAAGAATCCACCCTCTAGTGCAAGGGCTGTGGTTCGATCCTGGTCGGGGAGCTGAGATTCCACATGCCGCAGATAACTAAGCCCACACACCACTACTGGAGGAGACTGTGATGCGACTGCCGAGCCCAGCACTCAAGAGCCACAGAGGAGAGCCCTCCTTCTCAACAAGAAGCCCGTGACCCACAGCTGGAGAAACCCACATGCACGAGAAGACCCAGGGCAGCCACAGTCTTAAGAATAAGTAGATAAATAAAAATGTAAACAGTTATTCAAGAAAGGGACAGATTCCTGGGATGGATGGCTCTATTTCTCACCCTGTCTTTTATCAGAAATGTCCCACAGAAAGTGGACAAGGGACTGAATGGGATCTCCATCTCTTTCTATCACCCGTGTCTTTTCTCCAGCATGTGGATAATGGCAGTTTATATTCTCATCCCGAGTCATACAAGCCTGCTTTCACTACGGTGTATTCAGTTTCGATCCCACATTTCTGTGAGGTAGGCATGCTGATCAAAACAGTTTCTCAAATACGGAAGAGGAGCTGAGGTCCTTGGGGTAGAAGTTACATCATCAGCTCATAGAAAAGTCAGGGACCAATTCTCGGGCTCCCTGATGGGGGTACAGCCCGCTTCTCACCTCTGAATATGCCTCCCTCCCATTACAGTGAGTTTCACAGTGGTCTCTAGCCCGACTAAGGTAAAGAGAAGATGCATCACTTCTGAAATACATCATTCGTGAGGAAATTGAAGGTAACAAGGCATGTGTTCACAGGTATGGGTGCTTTCAGTGACCCAAGCCAGGAATGCAGAAATAAATGAGGAAAGAAAGGTTTTTTCCCTACAGAAAAATAATCAGATCACATCAATGCTTAAAACTGATGGGGAAAAGCGTAAGTGCCATAGGTCAGAGTAAAAGGAATACCTGTCTGCTGGAAGCCTCCTGGTGCGAGGGAGATGGGCTGGCAGGCGGACACTGGTCTTTCCTGACCGTTCCTCATCTTGCTTTAGCCTCTGTCAATCACTCACCCGTCAAAGAAATTAGGCTGAATCCCACTGATAACCTAACTTCCTTAGAAACCTCCTGTGGGCTCCAGACCCAGAGTTCACTCTTGACTACCTGTGACTCGTCTGGTCTAACTCTTCCTGAGCTAATCCATTGCTCCGCTCACTAACTGATTTCTCTTTCATTTTATGGCCTCAGAGCGCACGCATTTGGATGCTTTTCAGCTTAATTCAAATCAATATAAAAGCATTCTGAATTAATTATGCTCAATAAATAGTTTCAAAAAATGAACCCCCTGAAACCAAAAAACAATAGGATTTTCTCTCAAATGAGCATCTTGTAAAGACTGGAAAAAGTAAAGCTTTAAGACATCTTCAGCCTCCAAATTAAAACGCAGTAAAAAATTAGGGTTTCTGAACAAATCATAGATGAAGATCCTAAGGGTCTGACTCACTTTCTGATACATTCAATTGTGTAGATTTTCAGGACCATGGTATCAACTGTGAAATAGGGCCCTTATGAATGGGGTCCCCACAAGCCTTAAACAGACATTTTCCCACATGCACAGAAGGGGGTTTCTAAGTCATCTCTTCTCCTTACAGACTTGAGAGCAGTTTTGGCAGATCCACAGCAGGCAGTGTGTGCCAGCCATGGATCTTTCATTTCTGAGTCTTACCCAAACTGCATAGACTAAAGAGAGATTGAGCAGATCACAGAACTAAAAGTATTAGAGCTCTTAACCTCCAAGCACAGCTTGATCAAGGTTCAGATTATCTCACGAGTGGCTTAGTGGTGGAGAACCCACCTGCCAGAGTGGGAGACACGGCTCGGGTTTGATCCCCCGGGTCAGGATGAGCCTCTGGAGAAGGAAATGGCAACCCACACCAGCATTCTTGCCTGAGAAACCCCATGGACCAGAGGAGCTCAAGGGGCCACAGTCCATGGGGGTGCAAATGAGTTGGACGTGATTCAGTGACCAAACAGCAACAGTACTCACTCCCTCTCACACGCAATCTTTGTCTCCTTTTTCTCACTTTCACGCCAACATACTGGTTCAAAGCTCAGAGTCTTTCCTCAAGGCTGCACTGTGGCTGCAGCAGCTCCAGCCCTTATATCCTATTCTGTTCCCATCCAGAGGAAAGAGTGTCTGTTCTCTCTTAGAAGACTGAGAAAATTCTCATGGCACCACAGGGACTCTGAGAGGTCACATATTCATCTCTAAACCAAGATCCCTGGGGCATGCATGCACTCACTAAAAATAAAGAGGCACTGATGCACTTTGCAGAAAATGAGGCTTAAAGAGTTACACAGTAAATTTCCCTCCCAGCTTTACTGAGATATAACTGACAAATACTGCATATATTTAAGGCGTAAGATGTGATGATTTCATGAAGTCACATTTGCATATTGTTAAATTATCACTAAAATGAAGCTCATTAACATACGTATCACCTCACATACTTTTCCTTTCCTTCTTTCCTTTCCTTTCCTTTTCTGGGAACACTGAAGATCGCCGCTCAGTCAGAGGCTCCTAAACACTCCCCAAAGAGTCTAGTGGAGAGCCTGGCATCACACACAAGGGGCATTTGCCAAAGGAAATGAGGGGTACATTGTTTAATGACCTAAATTCCAAATAAATAAAGTATCAGAACATACAGACCTCAGAGATACTGAGAGTTTGGTTCCAGACCACTGAAATCAAGCAAATATTTCAACAAAGCAAGTCACGCAAGTGTATGGGTTTCCCAGTACATACGTCATCATGATACTGCAGTCTGTGAAGAGTGCAGGAGCATCACGTCTAAACAAACAATGCACACGCCTTAATTCAAAAGTATTTTATTGCCAGAAATTGCTAACCACCATCTGAGCCGTCGGTTAGCTGCAGCAGTAATATCAAAAGATCACTGACGGCACATCACCTACCATTTACATAAAACTTCACAACGATGCCGCATGTTGTCTCACTTTGCTTCTATAACTATACAGTTAGGCTCTGTGGCATGCCCGTTTTATCTACGAATATTAAATGGCCTCAAGGTGGTTGAGTCTCTGGCTTTTCTAAAGACAAAAGAAAGCAAAATACTCAAACGTCAACATGACCCCCATAATTCTTTCCCTCTAAATTCCATGTCTTTGTAGTTCCTTCCCCTTGAATATAAGTGAAACTTGTGGCTTGTTTCAATACACGGCAGAGCTAGTGAGATATCCCTCTCCTGATTAGATTTCACTCTATGGCAAAGATTCCCATTATGGTAACTAATCGGCCTGCGTGCCCCAGCACACCACGAGTGGCTCCTGAGCACTGGCGCTCTGAGGGTGCTTCTGGCTGCAGTCTGCAAGAACAGGGGGCCCTTTCTCCTACGGCCACAATGCAATCAATTCTGCCCCAAACCTGGGGAACCTGAGGGTGGACCCTCAGTCAAGACCCTGAGGAGGCTGCAGCCCTGGCTGACACCTGGTTGCCCTGTGGTGAGACCCTGGGGCAGAGCACCCAGCTAAGTGGTGCAGGAGCCAGGAGCTACGGAGGCAAAGAAACCGAGATGGTAAATGAGAGGCCATCTGAGGCGAAGGGCGGACTCATTGGAGAAGACCCTGATGCTGGGAAAGATTGATGACAAAAGGAGAAGGGGGCAGCAGAGGGTGAGATGGTCGGATGGCATCACCAGCTCAAGGGACCTGAATCTGAGCAAACTCCAGGAGACAGTGGAGGACTGGGAAGCTTGTCAGGCTGCAGTCCATGGGATCGCAGAGAGTTGGACAGGACTGAGCGATTGAACAGCAACAATAAATGAGCATCATTTTAAGCCACTAATTTGTTACACAGCATAGATAACTCACACAGCTACAAAGTCAGTCTTCCGTGCACAACACCGTCGCAGACTTTCCGTGGAAACGTGGATAGCCTTGTTAAGGACTCAAGCCTCCTACACAGTAAACAAGGATGAACCACTTTATTTTGTCAAGTTGGCAAAAATGTCTGCTGATTGTGGATGCTCAGCAAAAATAGAGACATACACAGCCTAGAGCAACAAGATTAGACAGGGGAAGAAAGCCATTTTATCCGATACAACTTCATTAATCACTGTGGACTGCTTACAAATCAGTGTCAAACTCTTTACCTACATAAATAAAATTGTTTTGCCTATCTTTGCTCATTGAGAAATAAAGAAATAAACTGAAACTGTTCAGAGTGGGTTTTCGCCATGTTTGGTAGGCCTATTTGCAATGCCCTGACTTAAACGTAGGGCTGCTGCACCTCCAGATACATTTTATGGGACACGACCATGCGGGGGCGCATCAAGGTCATCGCAGTCAACCTTTCAGAGCAAGTCAGAGGGGGGCCACCAAGACCACCAGGCTGGTCTGCAAACTAGCAGCCTCGGTGACACCCTGAAGCTTGTTTGAGGCAAAACTGTGGGCTCTGCTAAAAAACGGCTGAATCAGGACCTGCACGAGAGCGGGATTCCTTGCTGACCTGTGTTCATAGAAAATTTTGAGAAATGCCGCACTGAGAGGCCATGTGACGCTCATCGGGGGAGATCTGCTAAACCCATCAGATGCTCCAGGCTCCTTGACAGTGGTTTGAAAGCAGCCCCAAGTTGGTTTCCAGTTCGTTTGCTGTTGACCTGCTTTCCTATGCAGAGTGTTCCAGGGAGAGGAGCAAGGGTGAAAGGCGAATGAGACTCTTGAGCAACTGAGAGGGAGCCAACTTGTATAAAACAGAGCACATCGCAGAGACAAGACTTTGGTGGGTGCCGAGTGGTTTTCTGAACCTCGCCTCTGAGCCCGAGGCATCAGCCAGCACCCAGATCCTCAGTCCTGGGAAGCCTCCTAGTAAACCAGCGCTCTGGCCTCACCTCAGACAGCTGAGGGCAGAATCTCTGGGTGTGAGTCCAGGTGCAAGTATTTTTCAAAGCTCCTCACACAGCTGCTCAGGTTTGGGTACCACGGTCTGGTATTGGGGGGTGTCAGATGGAAGTCTTTCAAGCCCAGGTAGTGATCCAGCAACTACCATCAATAGGCTATATCTGGCCCCATGCCTGTGTTTGCAAATAAAGTTTTATTGGAACACAGCTATACTCATTTTTTTTTGTTGCTGCTTATCGCCACAGTGGCATGGGCAATAGACCTGAAATATTTACCATCTGGCCCTTAAAGAAATGCTTTTATAACTCTGAGATAAGCTCATGCAGTGGCTGTTAAGAAGAATTATCTAAGAAAAAAAAAGCCCATCCAAGAGAAACTGAAGTTTTGCTTCCTCAGTCTTAACAGGTAGAGGATTGTGAATTTTAGCGAGTTTGTGTGTGTGAGTTCACATACTGAGATTGAGGTATAATTATTTTGTTTTGTTTTGCCAGGAACTCTAGTGAATATAGCCTATCCTGTGAAGAAAAAAAAAAGTGATATTCTATCCTGCAACTAATCACAAGTCCTACCTACTTGCTTCAAACAAAGCATTTAAAAATAAGAATAGGTATTTAAAAAAATAGATGGGTGGTTTCTATTTTTTAAAGCAAGAAGAAAAAGAAGAACATATGTTGCATGCAATGGTGCAGAAACGATTCACTTCTTGAAACCACATGCCTTCAGGAGAACCTCGGCAAAAGTGCCATCTATATTTTCATAGAGAATTTGTTGCTTATTTTGGGGGACTGTGCAAATCAAGTTCTTTCCTTTCCTCTGCTATTGGCTCCCCTCCCATAACTCTACCTGGGGTCTATCCTTTAATATTCCTTTGCTCTACAGGAGAGTGTCTTCCTTTGGAGGAGTTTGGCCCCAGCTGGATGAAAATGTCTATGTTGACTTTCTGTCCATCTTTCCTTTTAGTCAAGTGTCACTAACTTACTGAACCTCTTCAAGCTTCCCTTAAGCAAATGCCAATAATGACCTTTTGTGGATGTTTGAGAATTAATCAGAAGCGTTATACATAATCAGTTACAGTGCTGGGTACAACGACCGCTTTTGCTGTTTGAGGGGTGGGTTTCTCCATCATCCCTCCTTTCGGGGTGTCTCTCAGCTTCTCTCCTGTGGCCTCCGAGGGTGGGATTGCGCTGGCAGAGCTGCTCCGCACACTGCAGACGCTGCGGCGTCTCTGCCTTCTTTGGCTTCCCAGGGGCTCAGCGGTAAAGGATCTGCCCACAGTGCAGGAGCTGCGGGACACGTGGCCTGGGTCGGGAGGGTCCCCTGGAGGAGGGCAGGGCACCCACCCCAGTGTTCTTGCCTGGAGAATCCCATGGACAGAGGAGCCTGGCGGGCTACAGTCCACGGGGGCGCAAAGAGCTGGACATGACTGAGCCTGAGCACGCACACGACTGAGCGTGAGCACGCACACAGGCTGCCTTCTACCCACTCGGTGCCAGTAACATCTGCCCCCCACTGAGCTGCGACAGCCAAAACTGTCTTTAGTTCATGTCAAATGTCCCTGCAGGAAGAGTCATTCCTCGTTAAAGACTGCTGCTCTAAGGAGAGAAGCCTAGCCCTTCTTTGTGGGTATATATGTCCCGAGATGTATATATGCTTATACACATGTACGTGTGTGTTTGTACAGGTTGTCGAGGAGACATCTTAGCTGCATTTTTTAAGTTCACTTCAATGAATGTAATGAGTTTCTGGCTTTGCAGTCCCTATTTTTTATTCCACATTTTCTTTCATGAAAAGGCTAGATGGACCTCATTTGGTTCCTCACATCAGACAGAGTAATGCTGAGCATCTCTCTGCCAAAAGGCATCACATTGCAAGTTGGACTGTCTTCCCGTTTCTCACTCAATCCATCTGCTCTTGGTTTGCAGCATTAGGAAGCAGCTGATGTGGTCAATATGTCATCAGAGTGATTTTCAATAAAACTTTATAGATTCAAGACTGTTCCCCAGCTATCAACATATCTGGTATGTAAAAGTCGTTCCAGTGCAGAAGAAAACTGGACACGTCTCAAATTCCGCAACCCAAGACCGTGTGGTATGAACTCTACAGCGCATTCCAGTGCAAAGTCCTGGGCTGTGAGATTTCAGCATCTGCATTTACAACCACCACGGCCCCCACATGCTCTGTTACACCACTTCCCTGAATGCCACACACTGGGCCCCAAGAGGTTCACAATATTCCCAATAGCCTGGACCAAAGAGATGGAAATTATCCAGAAGGCACGGGTTCTCTTCAGCTGAATGGCGAGGTCATTCCCCTTTAATATTACAACGTGCTTTAATTTGTAAATACTTTTTTAAATTTATTTTTAGTTGTAGGATAACCGCTGGACAACACTGTGTTGCCTTCTGCCACACAACACCGTGGATCAGCCATGAGTACACATACGTCCCTCCCTCCTGAGCCTCCCCTCCGCCCCCCACTCTTTCCAGGTGTCACAGAGCACCGCCGAGGGCTCCCGGTGTCACACAGCAAATCCCACTGGCTGTCTACTTTACACACGGGGGTGTACTGTCCCCTGCTGCTCCCCACTCGTCCCTCCCTCTCTGTGCCCGAAGTCTGTTCCCTGCGTCTGCATCTCCCATTCTTGTCCTGCAAATACGTCCGTCCGTACCGCTGCACTGGATTCCACGTGCATGCGTTAATATACTGTACTTGTTTTTCTCCTTCTGATTGAAATCGTAAATACTTTTCTTTGCACCCATCTCTACACTTTAAATTTCCTTTGGGCTTGTTTTCCGCTCAGGAATACAGTTTTCCCAGCCGGGTACTATCCCTTCACTCTAACGTGCTCCCCTGCCTTTTGGGAAGGACACGCCTGTCTCCCCTTCCCAGCCCTTCCCCCGTCCCAGCAGGCACTCACATGCTCCTCTCAGCCGTTGCCCTGTGAGCTCTGCCGAGTGAAGTGCAGCCTGCGGATGCTGCAGCTTACGAGGTTCAGGGCAACAATTCACCTTTCCTCCTCCGGAGCGGTCACCGCTGCCCTCCAGTTCTCCACCCTTCAAAATTGGGGGCAGAGAGGAGGAGCAGCTGCTTTTCCTGCTGCTCTGAATAATTCATGCCAGTTTAGCTTCAGCTTGCTGCTATCAGCGGCCTTGTTTAATACCAAGGGGAAGGAAGGGCCTCTTGAGATTTTTCCAAAGCATGAATTTAAAAGGAATAAGATTTTTTAAGCCTCCAGATTCTTCTGACTTTTTCTCCAACACAAATAAAATACAACAAAAATTAAATTGACAATGGAACTTTCATTCTTTTCAAGATTCTTCAAGATGAAATTAATCAAGCACATTTATTTACATTTACTTTAGGAGCTATGCCATCCAGCCAGTAATCTGTACTGAGTGTTCCCCGTGCCACAGGCTCATTACTGGGCAGCTGGGGGGCTGGGGTGGGAGACACTGGCATCCCCCTCAGCCAGGGAGCCTACCGGCTGGAGGAGGAGACGGACACACATCAAAAGAACTGCCGAATAACCATCACAAGACAGCAGACACCCTCTGCTATGACTGTGGACCCACTACATTATCTTACAAATGCTTATATTTAAGGGCTGTGCCCCAGAGGCTGCTGGACAGTGAGGAAACAGCCGTGCATGAGCAAAACAGACGCCGCGGCGGCCTTGATGGAGCTACGCTCAAGGGCAAGACCGGGTCGTTAATCACCCGCTCGCGCAGAAAGGCACCAGCTGAGATGAGTGCAGTGGAGGACGCTCCCCAGCAAGGATGCTCTCCAGGAGTTCTCACACGCCCGCTCATCCGCTCATGCCTCCATCTGAGCGCTGCATGTGTGTTTCCTCCTCCGTGCTAGGCACTGAGACTTTAGAACTGGCTGCGGTTAGATGGGCTCCCTGACCTCACAGGACTGCAGTCACGTGGAGGAATGAATAAAGAAGCAAAGACAAAGATGCTCCTGTACTTAAAACTGTGCTGAGTCCTGGGTCAAGGCTGTAAATAGGAAATACGCTAGACTTCTACAGGAATCACCTTACGTAGTGCTCATAACTGCCCTTTCCATGTGACTGACTTGTTTGCACGTGTCGGCACAGTGGTAAAACAATCTGCTCTCCAGTGCAGGAGACCCAGGAGACGCAGGCTTGACCCCTGGGTCAGCAAGACCTCCTGGGGTAGAAAACGCCAGCCCACTCCAGTATTCTCGCCTGGAGGAGCCTGATGGCTAGCGTCGCTGGGGTGGCGAGCGTCGGACTCGACTCAGCGACTGAGCTGCACGTGGGCAAACCTGAGCCTCACAGACGCTTTAAGGACACAGGACTGATAAACCCCATCAAGGCACCACCACCATGGGTTCCCGTTGCTTTAGGATAAAATTCAATCCCTGACTGTTTACAAAGTCCTGGATGAACCACCCTGTGTTAGAGACGGACTGGGGGATAAGCAAGAGCTATTGGCCGTCACATGCGAGGCCGAGACTAAAAGCAAAAATCAGCATTACATCGAGTCCTTGGCCCCATAGCTCTGTGCTTCTAAAAAGAGCCCATCTGGCCCCAAGCATTGCAAAGCTTGACTCTAGCAGAGTGTGGCTTACTGCAGCTCTTTGTGTTTATGTCCTTTGCTCTGATCTCCTCACGTTTGTCTCTGGTTTAGCAGCGCAGCCCTTAACAGCAGCCAGATGTTGCTGTTCTATAGCCCTGGCCAGACTTCACTCTGACTGGTGTTTGTTGAGGAACTATTACACTTTTGTTCATTCTTTTGTTTTTTGAATAAGAAAAGACACAAAAATTTTACTCAAAAGATATTATGGTGTATTGGGATCACAGTGTATTGGGAAAAATTTAAGCAGATAATTAAAATCAAGTGTGATTACATTTGTCTTGGATTTTTTTCTCTGTAAATAAAATCTCATTATTAAAACCCCTGTAAGGAAAAAACAGATTTAAAAAAATAAAAATAATAACAAAAAACTTTGTGTAGATGGAATTTTAAAACCCTTTAACCCCAACTTGATTTTTTTTTCCCATGAAAACTATTGTTTTCTAATACTCCTTGTGAATAACTTTGCTCCCATATTGGAGAGGAGAATCGTGATAAATTAAGAGCATGGACTGAGACTCCTGTCTGGCCTCAATTCCATTTCTGCCGACCTCTAGCTGCAACTTTGGACAAGTTCCTGAGACATATTGTGCCTCCGTTATCCTATCTATAAAATGAAATAATCATCATAGCTAATATTATCAAGTTACTAAAAGGCTTAAATGAACTACTAATTGGAAGTGCTTGAGTAATGTTTTGTATCTCACAGACACTCAGGAAGGGCTGTTTATTATTGGAGGAGAGGGTGGCAGAGGATGAGATGGTTAGGTAGAGTCCCCAGCTCAATGGACATGAATTAGAGCAAACTCCTGGAGACAGTGGAGGGCAGAGGTGTCTGGTGTGGTGCAGTCCACGGGGTCACAGTTGGACACAACAGCCAGTTGTTAATATTATCATTTCACAGCAAGCGACTATTTTCCTGTACTTTTTATTGCTTCTAATTTTACACAATACTTTTGTATTTCTTATCCAAATTGGCCCTACAGCCACTTGCTAAGCTGGGGAAGACAATGCTGCCCACTATATATGAGGAGCCTGCATCTGAGAGCTTGAGACTCTCAAGTTTATTTCACAGCACAGGAATCCTTGCTCTCTCACACCTTCCCCACCCCCGTGCTTGGCTGGGAGTCCAGATGGACTTGATCTTTACTGGTCACTTGGTCTTCATTTGATACCTCTCATCAGTTCTTTCACAGGAATCAGACACGACTGAGCGACTTCACTTTCACTTTGCACTTCCATGCATTGGAGAAGGAAATGGCAACCCACTCCAATGTTCTTGCCTGGAGAATCCCAGGGATGGGGGAGCCTGGTGGGCTGCTGTCTATGGGGTCGCACAGAATCAGACATGACTGAAGCGACTTAGCAGCAGCAGCAGACTGACCAACGATTCTGGGGAAGTTAAAAGCCACCTTGTAGGAAGTAAGTTGGAGAAAGCATTTCTGTCCACAAATCCAGAGGAGACAGCTCCATATGTCTCTGAAGCCATTAGATAACACTTGTAATGATACTAAATTAGAAAGGAGTCTGACGGGTCCAACCAGGGCCACCCTCAGGTAATTCTCATGGATAAGAGTAATTGTGTGTTTTCTGTAAAACACCCAGTCACCCTACCCTAGAGGAACAGAGCTCACGAGAACGCTGCAAGTCTTGCAGGACGGCTAAGGCTGCACCTGTGAGCGGCAGTGACACCTTGACGCGCTCTGTCCCGACCTCAGCTTTCAGGCAGCGCCTCTGCACTGAAGGCTAGTAAACAAGTATTTTAATGAATTAGGGAGTGCGTCAAGGCTGTATATTGTCAACCTGCTTATTTAACTTCTATGCAGAGTACATCATGAGAAACGCTGGGCTGGAAGAAACACAAGCTGGAATCAAGATTGCCGGGAGAAATATCAATAACCTCAGATATGCAGATGACACCACCCTTAGGGCAGAAAGTGAAGAGGAGCTCAAAAGCCTGTTGATGAAAGTGAAAGAGGAGAATGAAAAAGTTGGCTTAAAGCTCAACATTCAGAAAACAAAGATCATGGCATCTGGTCCCATCACTTCATGGGAAATAGATGGGGAAACAGTGGAAACAGTGTCAGACTTTATTTTTGGGGGGCTCCAAAATCACTGCAGATGGTGACTGCAGCCATGAAATTAAAAGACGCTTACTCCTTGGAAGGAAAGGAAAGTTATGACCAACCTAGATAGCATATTCAAAAGCAGAGATATTAGTTTGCCAACAAAGGTCTGTCTAGTCAAGGCTATGATTTTTCCAGCGGTCATGTATGGATCTGAGAGTTGGACTGTGAAGAAAGCTGAGCATGGAAGAATTGATGCTTTTGAACTGTGGTGTTGGAGAAGACTCCTCAGAGTCCCTTGGACTGCAAGGATATCCAACCAGTCCATTCTGAAGGAGATCAGTCCTGGGTGTTCATTGGAAGGAATGATGCTAAAGCTGAAACTCCAGTACTCTGGCCACCTCATGCGAAGAGCTGACTCATTGGAAAAGACTCTAATACTGAGAGGGATTGGGGGCAGGAAGAGAAGGGGATGACAGAGGATGAGATGGCTGGATGGCATCACTGACTCAGTAGATGTGAGTCTGAGTGAACTCCCGGAGTTGGTGCTGGACAGGGAGGCCTGGTATGCTGCAATTCATGAGGTCGCAAAGAGTTGGGCATGACTGAGCAACTGAACCAAACTGAACTGAATCAAAGCATTGCTTTAGGACTTGAATTCATGGATTTAACTAAGCATTATATGTTAAAACACATGACACTGAAAATGTCTACTTCTTCCTTTCTTTGCAAATAAATATAATATTATTGTACCATTTCAAGCAGTTATGCATTTTTTTCACTTAATAAAAAAATTGTTCACTGAATGACTAAAACTCTTTGCTGATCAGTATATGGCCTAGAGACATGGTTCTATTTGAGGGCAAAGGAAGCTGAGTAACCTTGTAATTATTAAATATTGTTTTCTATCAACAGAATCAGAAAGTTGAATCGAGTAAGTAGTGGTTAGTAGTTAGTGGCTCATGGTTAGTAACCAAACTGAAGGCCACACTGCTCCAGCCTGCTAGCTTATGCAGGAATAAGACTATTGTGTAGCCAGATATTTTTAAGGGAATCCAAATCAGTAGATTATTATGTGAAGTTTCCAGATTGTTAAATATTGATCATAAAATAAATTTAAGGTAACACACCAGGCATCTGCTTCTTGCCAAGTCGAATAATAGGAATTGTATTTACTACCCCTTAGCAAAAAACTACACAAGACACTTAAAATAATGGACACAGTAATGAAGGACAATGATCCCGAGAGGTAGGAAACACAGGAGAAAATCCATAAAACAAGAAACCGATAAATTTGACTTCACCACAATTTAAAACTTCTTCTTTTCAAAAGACAATGTTAAGAGAATGAAAAGATTGGGAGGAAATATTTGTGAAGCACATATCAGGTAAAGCACTTGTATTCAGAATATATAAAGAACTCCCCAAACTCAATAATGACGAATATTACATAGTATCGCTTACGTGTGGAATCTAAAACACTGACACACATGACTGTATTAATATTTACAAAACAGAAATAGACTCACATAGAAAACAAACTTCTGGTTAATAAGGGCAAAGTGAGCAGGGATAACTTAGGAGTTTCGGATCGACACACACACGCTACTATATGTGAAATAAACAACAAGGACCTACTGTTCAGCACAGGGAACTACGCTCAATACTTTGCAGTAACTTATATGGGAAAAGCCCCTGGAAAGTCACATGCATGTGTGGCACTTCCAACACAGCCCTGTGCATGAACATGCTTCTGAAAGCAACAAAATATTTGAATGGACTTCACCAAAGAAGATATGCAGATGGAAAATTATCACATCAAAAGAAGTTCAACATTATTAACCAGTAGTGAAATGCAAATTAAAGCCCTGATGAGACACCATTACAACCCATTAAAATGGCTTGAATTAAAAATACTAGCAATACCAAATGATGGTAGAAATGTGAAGAAGTTAGGATGTGAAGAAAATGGCGGTTGGAAATTAAAAATATTGCAACTACTTTAGAAACACAGTTTGGCAACTTCTTTAAAACCTAAATATACACTTATCTGATGAGCTAGGCATGCCATGTGTAGGTATTTCCTGAGGAGAAAAAAATGCATTGTCCATACAAAGATGTATATCCAGATAATTCATAGAAACTGTATCTACAGTGGCCCCAAATGAAAATAATCCAAATACCCATCTATTGATGGATAAACATATGGATGTGCTTAAACATGTGGCATATGGATAAACACTGTGGTATGTCTATACAATGGAAGACTAGCCCACAAAAAGGATGAATTATCAATATCTACTACATCATGTATCTCAAAATAACTATGCTCAGTAAAGAAAAACAAACCAAAAGATTATATTCTCTATGAATCTTTTTTATAAATCTCTAGAACATGTAAAACTAATCTGTCAATCTGGGCTGCTATAAGAAAAATACCATAGCCTGGTACTGTCTTAGAAACAGTAGAAATTTCCTTCTTACCTTCCTGGAGTCTGGGAGCATGAAAGTTAAGATTTCATGTCTGGTGAGAGCCTGCCTCCTGGTCCTGGATGCCATGTCCTCACCTGGGGGAGGGGGAGGGGGGAGGGCGTCCTCTGCAGCCTCTTTTTAAGGGCACTAACCCTATTCACGAGGGCTCCACCCTCATCACCTAATCACCCCTCAAAGACCCCGCCTCCTAATGCCATCACACTGGGGGTAGGTTTCAACGGATGAATTTGGGGGAACATAGACACTTAGTCTACTGATAATCTCTAGTGACAGAGGAAGATTGGGGCTACACAGGGATAGGGAAGGGCAGAGAGGGGCAGGTGGGGGGAAGACAGAGGCATATGAGGAGAGATGTGGGCTTCCCTGGTGGCTCAGATGGCAAAGAATCTGCCTGCAATGCAGGAGACAGGGGTTCGATACCTGGGTCAGGAAGATCCCCTGGAGAAGGAAATGGCTACTCACTCCAGTATTCCTGCCTGGAAAATCCTATGGACAGACAAGCCTGGCGGACTACAGTCCATGGGGGTCACAAAGAGTCAGACACAACTGAGTGACTAATACTTTCACTTTTTTTTTTACAAGGATATATTTAGGGATAATGGATACGTTCACCACCTTGATACTGGTGATCATTTAGTGGGTGTATATGTACAAAAAATTCTATAAAATTATACTTTTTAAATATGTTTGGAATTAAATGTCAATTATACCTCAGTAAAGCTATTAGTAAAGCCATTAAGCAATGGCACCCACTCCAGTCCTCTTGCCTGGAAAATCCCAGGGACGAGGAGCCTGGTGGCCTGCCATCTCTGGGGTCGCACAGAATCAGACACGACTGAAGCGACTTAGCAGCAGCAAAGCTATTAGAAAACAAAACAATAACATGGATTTTAAAAGATAAACACCAGGTCAGCAACACACAGGGACTCTGGGCTAGGAGTCTGCAAACTCTGAGCTGTGTTTATGACTTACTTTCAGGAAAATACACACAGCCCCAAACCCCTATACTAAATTACAAAATGAAACGTTTGCTAAAAGGGGGCTCTGTTGTTGGCTACTTTCAAACAAAGCCAAGTACCATTTCCAACTCTTTCCTTGAATGATCCAAGCCAACTCTTTCTGAATGGTTTGATGGCTGCTGAGCAAAAGTTCTGATTAAAGTCCAGAATCTCTTAATAGCAAAAGATGGCATGCGAGGCAGAACTCGTTTCCCGTTTGACGGTCACGCTTAATTCCTCTTCACAGCGGCAGGAATTACGGGTTTAATAGCAGCCTGAATCTCTGCTGACAAAGTCCCTTCCCAAACCTCACTTGCCTCACACAACAGACTCTCTCGGTGATGTGGAGCTATTGTTCACAAAGCACTGTGGAGACATCTTTCTGAAAGCCTCCAATCTGTGAAGGGAATGGAGATTTTCCTTAGAGCGGGTTTCATAACTGTATGAGGGAGAATACAAAGTTTTAAATCCGCATGTAGGGACTTCCTGAGAGCATCTACGTGTAACTGTGGTTGCACGAGCTGGGCAGAATGAACAGCGCTTTTCTCTTTCTCCTCTGCTCCCGTAACCCTCTCCCTTTTCTACACTGACCTCCTCAGAAAGACGCAGGCCTTTCCTTTCGGAAGAGTGGTCACTTTGGCAATAAGATGCAGCCAGCGGAAGCAGGGCTCTCGCCAGCGCTGTGGCGCGCGTCCCGCTGCACCGGCCTCGGCCGCGCTGCCTCGCGTCTGCAGGCCGGCTGCGGCCCGGGAGAGGGGCAGCGGGCACGGGAGAGGGGCTGCGGCGTGGGAGAGGGGCAGTGGGCACGGGCCTGCCAGCGGGCATGGGAGAGGGGCTGCGGCCCGGGAGAGGGGGCAGCGGGCACGGGAGAGGGGCTGCGGGCACGGGTCTGCCAGCGGGCATGGGAGAGGGGCAGCGGGCACGGGAGAGGGGCTGCGGGCACGGGTCTGCCAGCGGGCACGGGAGAGGGGCTGCGGCCCGGAAGAGGGGCAGCGGGCACGGGGAGAGGGGCTGCGGGCACGGGTCTGCCAGCGGGCACGGGAGAGGGGCAGCGGGCACGGGAGAGGGGCTGTGACGGGGGAAAGGGGCAGCGGGCACGGGCCTGCTGGGGCCAGCGGGCCGCCTCGGCGGGCACTCCTGCTCTTTCCTCGCGTGGGCGCATTCCTGGGAGCCGCCCTGTGGGGCCACCTACGGCCCCCGCAGAGACCGCGGCCTCCTCTCGGTCCGCTGCAGCGCGGACGCTGCCTGTCTGCGGGGGCGCCGGGTCTGCGGGAGTCCGGGGCCTCCTTCACGGCGCTCGGTCGCAGCCTTCCCTACGGTCACGGTCACGGCTGGTCCGTGAGAAGCGCCCCTCCTGCTCTGAGCCCAAGGGAGGCTCGCGGGGCGGCCCTCTCTGCTCGGCTACGCCCCCACCCCTCGGCTTCCCTGCATTCAGCATCCGATGCTGACCCCTATGTCCCCCAAAGTCAAGGAGGACGCATGTCTAGCGCTCAACGTGGTTCTCGTCAAAATCTCTCGGTCGGAGAGAGGTGAAGAATCCGCCTGCCCATGCAGGAGGCCCGGGCTTGACCGCTGGGTCGGGGTGCTCCGCTGGAGAAGGGGCGCGGCTGCCCACTCCATTGCTCGAGCCTGGAGAATCCCAGGGGCAGAGGAGCCTGGCGAATGCAGTCCCTGGGCTCGCACAGAGTCGGACACGCCTGAATGACGAACACGGACACGCCTAAGAAAGGATCCCCGTGGTCATGTCTCCCCCGCGAGGTGCAGTGACCGAGAGCACAGCGCAGCCACTGCTCTGCCCAGAGACCACCGGATCCTGGCCCTGCCGCCCTCCGCGCGGCTGGTGGGTGGGTGACGGGGCGGCTGGGGCGCACCCCGAGCAGCGGTGGAACCCTGAATTAAAATGGGAGGGCATTTGTCTCCTCTTGTCCATTTCTGGGCTTTGGAAAACAACAGGAAGGTAAGGGAAGGCAACAGAAAAAGTCATTAAATTTCATGAGCTTAAATAGGAAAAGGCGCAAGTGAGTGCTGTAATTACAGCTGGCCAGTAGCCTCTCTCTTTTCTCTGTGCTCCAGGGATGAGATCATACTGCAGTTTTCAGTTTAAAATTAATTCTGTGAAAATTACTTTATGAGAAGTTTTGAGAATTTTCTTGAATTACAATCCATAAATGAAAATGTGTGGAAACATGACTCGGAATAACTTGAACTCAGTACCTCAGTGATTATAACCTTAAATTGTTTAAAACATTCAAGCTAATCATTTAAATTATCTAAAATTCTTTGTGCTGAAATATCCAAATGTTCAAAAGGAAAGTAGGTTGGGGTGATAGTGTTTTATTTAAATTAAATACATAATTGCCCAAATTATATTCTTTAAGGTTTGGGGAGCTTGGGTTAATTCAGTTTTCACTGCCTGCTTAAAATGGGCTACGTTCAAAGAATATGGAACTAGGTTGGATATTTGCTAAGCTGCCACTTATCTCTATTACCTTATGATTCTATCTTTGCTATTTTTAAATGACAATATCCAGGCTTAAAACAAATATAAAAATGAGTATAAATGTAAAAAGGCACTCTTCCCATCACAGTCCGGTCTTGATCCCACACCTCAAAGGGAACTATTGTGAACAGCTTAGTTCTTTAATCTGCCACACACACACACACACACACACATGCAAACACATACACACACACACACACACACACAAATAAATATCCAGTGGCACACAAGCATACACAGTGCTTGCCTGCTTGCTTTTACCAAAAACAAAAAGAAAAAAAAAGCCGGGGGACGCCTCTAAGCAGAATTCTGTAACCAGCTTTCTGGGTTCGTGTCGTCCCGTCATTTCCTTCTATACATCATGGGATGACCTGTATTTCTTTTTAAGGTGGTTAACACAGCCAGTATTTACTAGGTGAATTCAATTAATCATCTAGTCTTGTTGGTCTTTCAGGCAGCTTTAGGGTTTTTGTTTTGTTTTTCCAAGGCTGCCATAATTATGACTGTGCTGTGCTTAATTGCTCAATCGTGTCTGACTCTTTGTGACTCCATGGACTGCATGAATCCGCATGTACCCACCAGGCACCTCTGTCCATGGGAGTCTCCAGGCAAAAGTACTGGAGTGGGTTGCCATGCCCTCCTCCAGAGGATCGTCCCGACCCAGAGAGCGAACCCAGGTCTCCCACACTGCAGGTGGATTCCTTACCATTTGAGCCACAAGGGAAGCTCAAGAATACTGGAGTGGGTAGCCTGTCTCTTCTGCAGGGAATCTCCCTGACCCGGGAGCTGAACAAGGGTCTCTTGCACAGCAGGCTGCTTCCTTACCAGCTGAGCTACCAGGGAAGCACGAGTGTCAACAATAAGACTTAAAGTCTGTCTGTCCTTCCTCTTGTTCTGAGCTCCCATTACTCTTGCTTAGATTTTAAAAAATAGAAACTGCAGACATTAAGGCAAGTGATTAACTCAAGGGTGAGGACAGGGGGCTGCATGGGAGCGGGTTTTGATATCTCTGGCCCTGATCAGGCAAGTGGAGTAAAATGAAGCGTGACCGAAACTGCTTCCCCGTGGGGGTAACAGTCTGCCCTTTGCTCAGACTTATCCAGAGATACTGCGTTGTAAGTGCCAGATGGTCTATGATGCTGCAGCTTTATTTTAGGGTTTTCAAAGGTTGGAAAGAATCAGACACTCCAGGCTGCTTCTCTGCTGCTCATGAAAGACCCACAACCTTTCCACGGCCCTGGTGAGGGCCACCTGACCTTCGGTCTCTCTGAACGTCTTAGGGAGACCCCTGGGTCCTTGGGGGCAGGCCAGCGTGCCTTTCTATGTTCATTTGGGAAAATATGCTCTTTATTAATCCAGACACAGTGCTCAGGCAAATGGAATGAGCAAAAAGGGACCACCAGGTCCATTACAATCAGAATCTTCTGTGTATGTAGATAAGATAAAATGGATTACATTATCTGTGTGTGTACATTAACTGTTCATTTTTCATACATATAGTCCTGTTTAATAAGTAATGGCACCTTAGTCCATTAAGTTGCACGGCTAATACGTCCCTCCTCCCTCTGAATCTTGTTTAAAGAAGAAACATTTGGTTGGGTAATGTGCAGGATGTACCTTGGGGTACCAATTTATAGTACTCTCTTATCAGAAATTGCTTCCAAATGCCTCATATCCATATTTGAAATTCTGCAGGCAACAATTTCCTAAACCGTGCTCGTGGCGCTCCATGGCAGATTACTTCAGCTGATGATGCAGTGGATCAGGTAGAGAGCGGATGGATAAACACAGAGGAAAACCAAACAGAAACAAAACGACTATCAATTTAGACAAAATTTCTTATTACACAGAATTTTAAAATTTAACCATTTAATAGTGTACGTAAAGGCAGGTTTTATTCATCAATATTATAATTCCTAGAATATTGGCTAGACCTGTCATTTTTAAATACATTATTTACCTAAATGTTATATAAATGCCTTTGGACTTTCTATTCCTTCTGTCTTTATTCCTGCAAACCCCTTTCATGGGTCTGTGTTTGGCTTATCATTTAGCTGTTAGTCCAGGTCACTTCGTCATGTCAGGCAAGACATTCCTGGGCCGACTGGGAAATGTAACATGTGGACTGTACTTGACATTCTAGCTTTGTATCCATGTTAAACGTGCTGGCTATTGCACTGTTCTGTGGTGATTTCTAGAATGGCATTGTTCTTAGGACATACACACTGAAGGATTCATAAATGAGGAACCCAAGTGAAGGCTCAAGATGCCCAAAGCTCTTAATTGGGTCAGAACAATGTATTGTACAGCAATTATGCAGCTGGTTAAAGTGAAGGAGTCATCAGAGTTAACTATACTACTTTTGTAACATTTTCTCGATTTGACGTGCTTTCAAAATGAACAGTTAAAAAAACAAAGTCACCTCCTTAGAGAGGCTGTCTCTCCATTACCGCAGTCTCCACTGCGCACGCCACCTATGCCGTTATTCACATCACAGAACATTAACTTAGCATCACTAGAATGCTTTAGGTTTTAGTGACTCTGTCTGCCATCCTTCCAGATAGAATGCATGTAGGCCCTTTCCATTCATCGTCTCATTACACAGAACCTTTCACCGAATGTTAAAAGATGCTCAAAAAATAATTTTTTTCTGAAAATATTTTTTGAAAATCTTAATTCATGGCAAATTCATATCAATCACCCAACATGTTTTCTGAGATTACTGTCCTTCTCGTAGTTGCCAGCTTTTTGGGAAATGCAAATCTTTCGATGTGAGCTGAAAGTGTGATGTCCACACATATACACCCAGCCACACCAGCAAACATGGCAGAGCACAGTGACTTACTTAGCCTGCTCATCCCATTCACTGGCATCACTGGCAAAAATCCATCATGGACTGACTAAATTTCCTTTAACACTGGCACATAAAAAACCAACGTCTAGTAGAGCTGGCAGAACCGTGAGGAGACTTGGGCATGTCCCTGAGTACACACGCGTGCCGTGTGGGTGCTGTGTGCTCACCTCTGACTCTGTGATCCATGGACATAGCCCTCGGGGCTCCTCTCTCTGTAGGTTCCCCAGGCAAGAAGAATGCTGGAGTGCGATGCCATCTCCTACTCCAGGGGATCTTCCCAACTCAGGGACTGAACTCACGCCTCCCGTGTCTCCTGCCTTGGCATGCAGGTCCTTTACAGCCGGGCCACCTGGGAAGCCTCTATATGTGTAAATATACACATGCTTTACTAAACACTCCAGAAAAACGCCTTGTAGTCACAAACATCTGTGCCCAGAACAGGCATCTGTACAAGACACATCCTCTTCATTTTGCCCGTATTTAGAGAAGCCTATTCCTTCTGCCTATTCCTTTTCCAGGAATTTCTGGTCAATGTCCACCCTGTTTCTTCCTGATCATAACTGATTTTCCAGCGTATTATAAAATTGCAGCTGATTTCTCTTGGATTTTATTATTTGGAGGATTTTGGAGTTCTAAACTTATGCTTTTCCTTTGGATAAGGAATGGGTATTTTTCACCAAGATAATAGATGCAAATGACATGACTGATGTTAGGTATCAAGTTAAGTGTATATAACACATGGGGTGCATGCTTTCATGCTTTGAGGTGTTTTGATTTTTGCTGGGCAAAACAGGCATCTGGCAGATCAAAGAGAACAATTCTAATAACGAAAAGGATCTCTCAACCTAAAAATAATGAGCTTCATCGGTGTAGCTCATTTTTAGTTAATTGCCCTTAATTTATTCAGCTGAAATACCTTACAGTTTTCTGTGATTAAAGGGCACCATGTTTGACTTGTCACTGAATTAGTTTGATATTGATATAAATGAGCCGTAAAGTATCTCCATGATTGCTTCCTGAATAATATAAATGTATTTTCTTCTGTTACTGGCTCAATAAAGAATGAGATATACCTGATCTGTGGGTTTTGAAGCAAATCTTCTGTACTTTGAAAATGAAGGGAAGATGGACTTAATCAGCAAGGAACGTATTTCCACAAGAAATTAAAACGCCTGTTGGTAATGAAGCTTATTTACTGTGATGCAGAATGAATAATGGTACCAGTTTTCCTTTCTCTCTTCAACCTGAAAGAAATAAATCTCCATCAAAAAAAAAAAAAAAAAGAAGAGGAAAAAGGAAAAACAACCCAGCTAGACAAACAGGTGTCTCACCCTAACCCCTGTGTTGAACAGTGGTCTAATTTACAGTAGCATATTGACTGAATTTACTGTTTGCCTCAAAACTGTGTATTACAAACATATATAAAAAGTCAATTTATTATAGGATAATTTAAGAAACTAAAAAAGAAAATCTACACATTTGCTAGGCATGTCTCAGATAAAAATAGCTTATCTGTACTATAACTTTCTACACAAGTCATGTTGGCACTCTCAATATCGTAAGAGGCATCTAGCTAAGAGTTACGTGCAGGCAAGACACACTGAAAGGAGAACAACCGGTAACCTCTAAATGTTGGTATGTTTTGCCCCTAAAACACTGAGTGAAACGCTCCCATTTTCTTTCTTTGAAGGACTTTTCCATGTTTCTAGAAGATGTTGTTCAGTTGCTAAGTCATGTCTGACTGTGATCCCATGGATTGCAGCACTCCAGGCTCCTCTATTCTCCACTATCTCACAAAGTCTGCTCAGGTTCAAGTCAAAAAGATGAGACATTTGAAAAATATACCTAGAATTTCAAACCTAACTACTCAGATCTGAACCCTTTATTTTATTAAGTTTTTCCTCTTATTTCTGATTTCTGACCATGTCCTTACAGCTTTTAAATGACTATGAAATTTTTAATTGTGTTTCCTGGTCCTTTTAACTTGCCTTGGTGCAAGGAATCTGAGACAGAGCTGTCCAACAGAAATAAAATGTGAGTCACACATGAAATTATAGATTTTCTGGCAGCTACATTTTTAAAAGTAAAAAGAAGAAATTAATTTAATAGTATATTTTATCTAACACGAATGTGTCCCCAACATTTTCTTTTCAACCTGTAATCGGCATAACAATTTTCTTCATAGTAAGTCTTTAAAGTTGAGGTATGTAATACTTACAGTGCATGTAGTGGACTGAATGACTTTGTCCTTCTAAAATTCCTGTGCTGGAATCTGAAACCCCAGGGTGGTGACTTGAGAGGGAGCCTGTGGACAGTGATTGGGTCATGAGGGTGGAGACCTCACAAATGAGATCAGTGCCCTTATAAGAGATGCCAGAGGGCTCTCTCACGCTCCGCCCACCAAGTGAGGGGCACAGGAGAAGGCAGCAGTGTGCAACCCAGAAGAGGGCTCTCAGTCCACCCTGGCATGGCAGCACCCTGATTTCAGCTTCCAGAACTGTGAGGAATAAATCACTGTTGTTTATAAGCTCCTCGTCGATGGTACTTTTTTTCTTTTTAGCAGCCCCAGTGGACTAAAACTGAACATCTCAGCTCAGATAACCACATTTCAGGACTTCAAGAGCCACACACAGCTTCTGGCTACTGGATCACAATTCCAAGAGAAATATACAGGGTACTAGCACTGATATCAACAAGCCTCGAGGCCTGCAGTTGCCCTCTGTAAACTGTCTCGAGCAAGTTAACCAAGGCACTGAACCCAAGGGCTAAGTGTTTGAAATCTTTAAAATAAACAAGTCAGGGTAGATGGTCTTAAGTGTTTATTTTAACTCTAAGATGATGATACTGTTATCATATGAAGAAACTTTTGCTTTCTGGTTTCCCTGGGGTTGCTCTGAAAAACCATTATCCATGGTTAAGTAAATAACATTCCCGCTGAGAACCACTGTGGAGCAGCAACTCAGGCTTGTCCTGCAAGGAGCAGCTGGCTTGCAAATTGGAGCCTGCAGCTTCGAAGGCCTGCTCTAGGGATGCTTTTGGTGAAGGCTCATATTTAAAATCACAGTCTTTCAAACTTGCTTTTTACTTCTTAATAGTATCTTAGTAAACATGACACACATCCTCCAAACACGTCCAGGTTTCTTACTGCAGCTGGTTCCAAGTGCACTGGTTGTTGACACCTGGAGTGTGTCTGTGGGGATCACACGCATGCTAAGTTGCTTCAGTCATGTCTGAGTCTTTGCGACCCCATGGACTGTAGTCTGCCAAGCTCCTCTGTCCATGGGATTCTCCACGCAACAACACTGGAGTGGGTTGCCATTCCCTTCCCCAGGGGAATTTCCTGACTCTGGGATTGAAGCTGGGTCTCCTGCATTGGCAGGTGGATTCTTTACCATCTGAACCGCCAGCAAAGCCCCATTTTAAGTGAGACCATCCCCCAAATATCCTCCATATTGCAAAATGTCAGTCATCTTCGTGTGGTTGTGCTGGATGCAGAAACTTGGTGCACTGACATAGGTCTTAACTACATTGCATGGTCTTCATATGTGGGTGGTAAGTACATGACCTCTACCATTTCATTTCATTCACAGTAAGGGAATGGAGGGTTGGAAAGGTTTGCTAGTTTTCTCAAGATAGCCCAGTTGTTTCCTAGTGAAGATAGAACTTGAATGGAGACTCTCTTCCTGATGGGATGGAGGGTGTTCTTAGCCACAGGTCCGTCTCTCTAACTGTCCTTTTCTGCTCAGGCAAACCATTCCTCCAGGTCAGTCTCAACCCTGGCTGTATATGAGAATCACAGGGGGGATTTTTATTTTAAATTTTAACTTAAAAAATTGCTTTACAATGTTGTGTCAGTTTCTGCTGCAAAGCAACACGAATCAGCTGTAAATATGCATATATCTCCTACCTCTGAGCCTCCCTCCCACCTACCACCCTCATCCCAGCCCAGGTCATCAGAGAGCACCAAGCTGACTCACAAGGGGAGTTTTAAATCTCCCACTGTCCTGGCTCCACACACAGCACCAAAACCTACTAATTTAGAGTCTCTAAGCATCATCTGGTCTGGGGTGAGGCCTGGAGCTGGGTGTTATTTCAAAGGTTTCCCATACACTATTATTTTCATCAAAAGCAGAAATGAAATCTTACCCTAAGGAATAGCTACTTCTATTTTACTCATTAAAATATAGATCTGCACACATAAAGAGAAGTACATGACTAAAATTGTGTGAATATGTGTGCACCAAATGTACTTTTCACTAAATATTTTAAGCATAAGGATAGTGTGTGCCTGTCTTTTAAAATTTAAGTTCATGTTTCTTAAGCGTTTGTTTCTATCATAGCTAAACACCTTCAGAGATCTGCTGGTAGCCCAGTGTTTAATTCTCTTCCAATTTTTCCATCTCTCAAGTTCTCAGCTCTCACATCCCACTCTGAATTAGCCTAAAACCCGACTAACACATATTTTAAATTATGTATCATGTGTAAATATGTATGCAAAATATATAAAATTTGTATTTTAAAATAAGTTTTTGTATTTGCTTTTGTCACGTCACGGGAAGCCCTTGAGGGGACCCCAGCTCCTTTGCTCATGCTTCTCGCCCTTACGCCCGCGCGGCCACGTTCCGTGCAGGATTCTGCGGCGCCCCGGATGGGAGGAGCGCCCCCCGGGGCAGGACCGGCGGAGGCGGCTCCTCCTCGCAGCTGATTGGCCGGTGCCTCTCACGGGCCCCCTCTGCTGGGAAAGGATGCTGGGAAAGGGGCTTCTTTGAAGCCGGGTGGACTGGCGCCGCGCCCACGCTCCAAAAAATGAACGAGCAAGCCAGCAGAATCCCCCAGACCACTACCAAAAGCAGCAAGAACAGGTAGCGTTTCAGTGCTAAGGATGAAGGGGGGTCCTTGGCCACGGGGAGCCGAGGAGCCAGGAAGACCAGGAATACTTTAAAAGAGTCCATATACAATGCAGAACAATGTATCATGAATTCCGTACCACAGGACAAAGTTTAATGCAGTACATTAAAAACAGATACAATAACACAGAAATGAAATGAAATGCATTCACAGAAATGACATTTACATAAATCAAAATATTAGTCATATTGAAGCTAACTTTAAAATTGCTCACTTAGACTGTTGTAGAAACTAGGAAATCTTATATCAAGGTATATAATTTCATTTCACAAAAATCTAAACATCGTGAAATCCTTTTTACACTGCCAGTGACATCGAGTCAGACTGGCTGAATCCTGCTGCGGGGTCGCCCCTCCTTTCTAAGCCCCGCGTTCCCTCAGCTCTAATGCCTCACTTGACCCTTTTCCCCAGATTGCAGGTCATCAGTTAATGCCTTAGAAACTGGCATGGATGGTGCTATGCAGACTCAGCAAAGAAAAAAAAGATAGACTTGGAAGAAAGTACGGAAAAGCATTAGACTCTTGCTTCTTTGAGAGATGAGGTTTAGCTTACTTTGCAAAGAGTATTGAAAAAATCACAGTACCACACTGTGTCTTTTAGCAGCGATTTTAGAAAGCTCCCTTTACCCTTCCATCAGTTATTCAACAGAGCACTCTAGTTGAGAGGCAGCCAATTCTCACCACTCATGCTATAAAATCCTCAATTTTTCCTTTGACCCTGGATGACCTTGGAGAAAGCAGCTATCCACTCTGCGGATCAGTTGCATTCTTGTGAGGTGCCCTGCTGAAAGCTCAGAGTCCAGGCTCGTGGTGACAGACAAACGAGATGTAGGTGGCATGCACACTGGTTATTGGAAAACAGACACTTCTAATGAGATTAAGTTCTTCCCTTGTTTAAAATCTTCCAAAGTCTTTCCATTACCCTCAAAATAGAACCGACTCTTCGCTCACTGGTGTCTCCTCCTGTCTCTGAACTCACTGCGTGGGTGTCTCCATTCTCTGTACCCCACTCAGACCAGCACACTCCTCTTCTTTACATCTCATTAACTCATCTTTATCACAGAGCTCCTCTCTGTCTAGATGGCTTTACTGCCAAATCATCCAACGGCTAATTCTCAGCATTCACGTCTCAGCCCCAAAATTCTCTGTTAAGGGGCTTCCTTATTTAATTCTTTGTCAAGACCCTCCCTAAACTAACACCCTCTTTTATACTCTTCATAGCACTATGTGAAATTATTATGCTTGTTCATGTGAGTATTCTGTTTTCTCTAACACAAGTTTCACAAGGGCATCATTGTCTACCGGGAACAGTGCATTATAAGTATTAAAGAAGAGCTACAATGAATAAATAATGTTTGGATAAGATAAATACATTTCAAATAGTCTGGTTCAACACACACATTCTCACTCAGCCTCAGAGAGCAGCTGGAGCATTATGAACAAGGCCTGAATATTTGCTGTAAATACAACTTATATAGACAATGCCTGAGACATACGTAACCCAGATGTCAGCTGTGACCTCATTCGTTCATTCATTCTTCATGTGCAACCTCCTAGGCTGGGCATGGAGACATGATGGTACGATCTTATTAAGATGGTCATGAGTCTTCCATCCCATAACTTATGGACATTTGAGACAGTTGGTGTTTTCTCTACAGCTTTGCACTGAGTAAGAAATGAGGCAGAGTGATTCCCTGGCTTTGAATTCCTTTCTCTGTGCACGTGTCATTTGTTGCCAAGAACCCGTCACCCAGGCAGGATATTCACCTTCTTAGTGTGTGCACACAAAAGCTTCTGTGGTCCAGCATATTCATGAGTGAAATGAGCTGTCACCTAACGGGTGGGGTTGTTGGAAAGGAGAGGATTCTTTAGTGAAGCGAACATACAACTCGTGAGCACACTTCTTCGCGGAACCACTGGACCAACATGTGAACACACTTATTCTCGGAACCACTTGGCCCCAGCCTCCACTCTGCAGCTTCACACACCTTGTTACAGGCAGCGCTTCACTCTTCCCTTCCCGCTCGACCCTTCTCAACTCTCTCTTCTCTCCTTCTTGGAGATGCTCTCCATAATATTTTAATAAGGCTTATTGCTTGAGGTCTGTTGGCCAACATCTCAATATTTCACCCGACAACCTATGTGCCTTTAAAAAAGGCACAGCCATTCAACTAAAGCAATATCTTTCCTGAGATGCACCCGATGCCCCTTCTTACCGTATTAGTATTTCTTTCATCTTATTACACTCAGGTGTATTGTCTGAGGCTTTCCAGGGGGCACAGTGGTTAAGGACCCGCCTGCCAGTACAGGAGACAGAAGGGTCGTGGTTTCCATCCCTGGGCTGGGAAGATCCTCTGGAGTCGGAATGGCAACTCCCTCCAGTATTCTTGCCTGGAAAACTCCAGGGACAGAGGAGCCTGGTGGGCTACAGTCCATGGGGGTCGCAGAGTCAGACATGACTGAGCGCACACACAAATACTGCCTGAAAGGATGGTTGGGGAAAAGGCCAATGGCTTGGAACCAGAATGTTAGTGCATTAATCACACACCTCATGATAATTTTTTATTCTGATGATAGCTGTTGAATCATAATAGAGATTTCCCTGGCAGTCTGCTGATTACGACTTTGCCTTCCAACATAGGTGGGTATGGGTCTGATCTCTGGTTGGAGCTAAGACCCCACATGCCTCAGCCAAAAAACCAACAGGTAAACCAGAAGCAACACTGTGACAAATTCAGAAAGACTTTAAAAATGGTCCACATGAAAACACTTTTAAAAGAAGCATAATAATGAAAAAGTATGTTTTCTGTATGCCAGTCATTGTTTTAGACACTTTGCATATATTATCTTATCTGATTCCCATATTTGCATTATATGGTAGGCTCCCAGGTGGCATTAGTGGTAAAGAATCCACCTGCCAATGTAGGAGATCAGGATCATGGGTTCGATCTCTGGGTAAGGAAGATTTCCTGGAGCAGGAAATGGCAACCTGTTCCAGGATTCTTGCCTGGAAAATTCCATGGACAGGGGGCCTGACGGGCCAAAGTCCGTGGGTTGTGAAGAGCTGAACACAACTGAGCACAGCAGGAATGGGTTAAAGAATTTTCCCAAGATCACAAAGCCCTACAGATGCTACTCGACGTCGCAGCTCTGACCAGACTCACGACGACATCCAAGAGCAGGAGGGTCAGAGGAAATGTTCTCCTTCCAAATGAGCTGAAATTGTATTTGTGAGCCCTGGTGACTTCCCTGCAGAGAAGGGAGTGACAAGAGAAGCCTGGGCACGGGAGCTGAGGGAAAGATTAAAGGTCACGATGTCCTTAACTTATTAAAATCAGAAGCCAGTGTTTACCACCGCTTAGTACGTGACAGAGTCTGCTAAGCACTTGCAAAGCTTAATCATGTTTTAACCCCTCCAGTCTCCAAGGCAAGTATCATACATATATTTTAATATGCTTTCAAATAGCTTAAAACCCTTAGGTCACAAATCTGATGAGTAGAGGAACTGGGCTTCTGCTTCAAGGAGACTTTTCACCTGCTCCCCGCCCTACCCCACTCCACGCTGAGGTGTGTTTACCTGAAGAGGGGAAGCCACCAGCCACCGGGCCAGCCCACGGCTCCCTCTCAAGCTCACAGTCACACATCATCTCACCTCTTCTCTTGGGTTACTGTCATAAACTGCACGTGATTACACATCTCCCTATTCAAAAGAAACCGAAAGGATACTGATAAATTCATTCTAACTAAGCAACCCTTTCCAATTTCCACTGCATTTCATAATGACCCAATAACAACAAGCTCGTGGAGGTAGGTGGGATAACTTATGGAGACCTGATTTTGCTCAAGATTTTAAAAATCACATTGTCTTGCATATTTACAGCAAATCTTTTCTATAAAAGAAATTTTTGAAATGCTATCTTGCTACACAAATCTAATATCCCATAATTTCTTAAACACACATTAAAGTACTTCAGTTTGGTGAGGATAATGTTGAGGGTCCTTCAATTTACATCAGTTCAGGTGTGTTGATTTTATATGTTGATTTCCTCTGAGGGCCTTCCTATATTCTCATCAGCCATACTTCTGAAATAATTGAGAAGCAGCAGGTGGTCTAGGTGGTAAGTAATCCTTTAGAATACATAAATCTTTTGACTTGGTGGCTCCTTCAAGATCTGTCACAGTAGCTACTTGAAAAATGCTTTCTTTTGCCAAGTGATATCACAAAGGCTTGGGGTTGGAAAACCTGTGAGCCATCTGAGACATCTGTCCCAGCTGAGAGATGGGTCTGTGAGATGCCTCCTATTCTGACCACCATCTGATGGCAACTCCAGGCTGGAATCTGTGTGGGAACTGGCTTGTTGTGCTCAATCTGCAGAACCGTGAGGGACAATAATAAATGTTTTAAAGCACAGAGACGGGATGGCTTATTTTGTAGCAATACAGGCAAGGAGAACACTCTGTTAAATGTTGCAATTTCAAGCCTCAATTTTCTCAGAGCATTTCAGGTACAAACGAGCACACAGCAGCAAGCGTTTACAGTAAGCTTCAGATTTTCAAGGCGTGGTCAGGCAGCTTCAACCCCTGCACACTTTCAGAAACACACACACACAGAAGAATCTATGTGACCTTGAGTTGGGAAAATTTTTCTTAAATATAATTCCAAAATCATGGTCCATAACATTTCTAAAAACTTCATTAACTGGACTTGACCAAAGTTGAGAAGTCTTGCTCTTTTGCTCTTCAGAAGGCAGAGTTAAAAGAATGAAAAGACAAGCCACTGACTATGAGAAAACATTTGCCAAATAGATCTCCTACAGAACTTTTATGCAGGATACATAATGAATTTTCAAAACCCAACAATAAGAAAACAATTCAATTAGAAAATGAGTGAAATATTTACCAGACATTTCACTGAAGAAGATATAAGGATGGCAAAGACACACGTGAAGACTGCTCAGGATAATAAGTGATTAGAAAAAGCGTGTTAGTCGCTCAGTCACGTCCGACTCTTTGTGACCCTGTGGACTGTAGCCTGCCAGGCTTCTCTGTCCATGGGAAGAATAATGGAGCGGGTTGCCATTCCCTTCCCCCAGGGGATCTTCCCAGCCCAGGGGATCTTCCCGGGCCAGGGATCAATCGGCTCTCCTGCACTGCAGGCAGATTCTTTAGCTACTGAGCCGCTGGGGAAGCCAGCTTAAATCCTTGGCGTGAACCTGCTCCACGTGTGAATCAGTGGGGAAAACTACAGGGTGGAAGACAGGTTATCAGCTGCCGTGAGCTGATGGTGGAGGGAAGGCTTGGCCACAAAGGAGAAAACTAAAGGAATATTTTTGGATGATGGGAACGTTCTGTGCCATGACCGTGGGGCTAGATATGATGCTATGCATGTGTCAAAGCCCTTAGAACTGTGCCCCACAGACCAAATCTTATAAAAACGAAATCAACCACCACCAACAGGGCTGTCACCAAGGGGGGATGGTGCACCCTGAGGATGACATGCAACTTCACATCTCTGCCCCTCAGTTCCAGCAGCTTGGTTCAGCATCTTTTAACTCCTCATCTAAACGGGGCCAGTGAAGTGCATCTGAGGCACGTTTTGGGGGAATAGACAACATATAGGCTGAGAGTCTTAAAAGAGTCATAGGTTAACTATTTTGCAAATCAACCCAAATCCACTCTGGCTATAGATTCTTCATTTTTTTTCCTCTAGAGCACAAATCTTCACTTTCCTGACCTCTACATTCATAATAAATTTTGTCTTTATCCTTCAAGTCAAAAATTGTTCTTAGTGGATAATGCATACACCTGGATACCAAAAGATGACTCTCAAAATATTTTCCAGAAAGTGCACTTTTTAGATCCTCTCCTTTGTCTTATCATTGGGATCCTGATGGAATTTTGTTAGGCAGATGAACATCAACATCTTAACTTTCAGAAACTTGGTATATCTAAGATCATGGCATCCGGTCCCATCATTTCATGGCAAATAGAAGGAGAAACAGTGGAGGCAGTGGCAGACTTTATTTTCTTGGGCTCCAAAATCACTGCAGATGGTGACTACAGCCATGAAATTAAAAGAAGCTATGACCAACTTAGACAGCATATTAAAAGCAGAGACATCACTTTACTGACAAAAGTCCATATAGTAAAAGTTATAACTTTCCAGTGGTCATGCATGGATGTGAGAGTTGCACCATAAAGAAGGCTGAGCACCAAAGAACAGATGCTTTTGAACTGTGGTGTTGGAGAAGACTCTTGAGAGTCCCTTGGACAGCATGGAGAGCAAAGCAGTAAGTCCTAAAGGAAACCAACCCTGGATATTCATTGGAAGGACTGATGCTGACGATGAAGCTCCAATATTTTGACTACCTGATGGAAAGGGCTGACTCACTGGAAAAGCCCCTGATGCTGGGAAGGATTGAAGTCAGGAGGAGAAGGGGTGACAGAGGACGAGATAGGATCACCGACTCGATGGGTGTGACATTGAGAGAACTTTGGGAGACAGTGAAGGACAGATGAGCCTGGCGTGCTACAGTCCAAGGGGTCTCAGGGTCCAGCATGACTTAGTAAATGAAGAACGACAACAAATACTTGAAATAAAGGGATGGTACAGGGAGGGAGGGGGTTTCAGGATGGGGAACACATGTATACCTGTGGCAGACTCATGTTGATGTATGGCAAAACCAATACAATATGGTAAAGTAGTTAACCTCCAATTAAAATAAATTTATATTAAAAAAATTGTAAACATGGAATTCTGAAAGTTGTGCCAGTCTCCCTGCAAGATGCCATTTTAGCACCATTTAACTGAGGGATGGATGGCAATCAGAACAATTAGCACGCACCTCAGGTCACATCCTTTACGTGTATTCCAGGGCAACCCTGGAAACCAGAGTTAAAGAAGAGGGGAAATGATCCCTCCTTACTCTTCAAAGATCTCTACAAGTGGGCATTCTGATACCGATATTTCTTGGATAGTTCGCAGAGAAATTCAGCAATTCACAAAGAAAATTCAAATCATGTATAAAAATAGTGTCAAGGCTCTCAACTCAAGCTTCATTCTCCTGATTTTGAAGAAATCCTGAAAACAGCTTCTAGCATGCTTTCATTTCATGCAGGACTCACCATAGTTGGCTTCCCCATGCTTAGAAGAAAGGGCCTCCAGTTCTCATATTTTAAGCAAGGTCAAGATGTCACAACACACTGTCCACACACACAGTACAAGGGTGTTCAGGGTCGGCCATGGCTGTGACCTGCAAGAATGGGATGAAAGCCAGGAGAGAGACCAAACAAAATTGCCCTTTTAAGTGAGTGCAAGTGCCAGAGAACACAGGCAATATCCAGCGTCTTCTCACTGTATCCAGTCTCCCTGGGGATACCACCTCCCAAAGCTTTCTCTAGCCAACACAGTCCCTGAATGAACAATGAGGACTTTAACTTTAGATATTTTTCCCCTGTCCATGTGGAGATTCAGTTCAGCAGAAACATAGCAAGTGGTACTGTCCAAAGGGAGATTTGGCAGCGATACACAGATTTTCTTTGTACCTTGTTGTCCAGTAAAATGATTTGGAGGGAAAATAAGGTGATTTGTAGTTTAGGGGAAGCAAATAGTAAATTAGTATCTTTTCAGAGGCATATAGGAGGAAAGTGACTAGAAAAGAAGGCAACAGTGTGGCTTCTGAACCCTGTGTCCTTGACTTAGACCATGAACTTGGATAGGGCACAGGAGCTGCCATCACCATGTAACGATCACTTGCTTAATTTACCTTTAGTGCACATGACATTTTTCTCCACAATAAATCAAAAGATATTTTAAAAAATCTTTCTTGATTCCAGAAGGAATTATGGCATTGTATGTCTGCATCAGCTTTCATCCCTGGATTATAAAATGATTTGCAAATAGATGCCTCTCCTCTTCAAGATTTCCATGAGAGACAGGAAGGAAATAAAGAACTTAATCAGATAATTGATATTTATAGAACACCTACTCTTTGCCCTGTATACTCTGCATCATCTCACTTAATCTCCATCAGGAATCACTATGGCAAATATTCTAAACCCCACTTTACAAACAAGAAAGTTGAGATTCAAAGAGATTAAATAATCTATTCTACATAACACATCTTTCTCCAGTGCCCACAGCTAACCTTCCATCTCAGGACAGAGAAAATGTCATTACATATCTGCCCCAAATCATAGAGGGATCCCTCTGTGAGTAGATGACCTTCCTGACTTCAGGGAAATGTGTCCTCACTAGCTTTTTTATGTTATCATGGCTTTCAGAATAGTCAAGAATGTAGGATCTGTGGTCAAAGTCCTTGATTTGGACCTTCGTCAACTTGATAAATGTTTCCTGAGGTTCAGTTTCCTTACAGATAAAACAGCATGACAATAAAATCTGCTTTATAGAGCCACTGTAAAGATCAAATGATACATAGTGTGTCTCTATCTATCTCGGCTTCCCAGGTGGTACTGGTGTTACTGAACCCACCTGACAAGGCAGAAGGCGTGCGAAACATTGGTGTGACCCCTGGGCCGGGAAGCTCCCCTGGAGAAGGAAATGGCACCCACTCCAGAACTCTTGCCTAGAGAATCCCAAGGGCAGAGGAGCCTGGCGGGCTACAGTCCATGGGATCTCAAAGAGTCGGACATGACTGAGCACCTTCGTGTGCATACATATGGTGAGCAGGACTCTGCCTGGCCTCTGTTAGTACTAAATCCTCTGTAAAGGTTGGGCAATGATGTCATCATAACAAAGACATTTGAAAACTATAATTAAACATGTGGCCATGCATTCACTGGCTTCTATGTTTGGCATGAAATGGTATTTGATTGCTGACAGAAAAAGAATATGGTTGTTTAGCTTATTTCCTGTTCATTATGACTCAGATTTAGTGCTCAGACAGGTGTGAATTTGATGAAATTTGGAATTTGGCAATCTTTCCTTCTTTAAAAGGAAATACAAAGATAGAAGAATAAAATTACAACAGTATTTGTAAATGAGTCCTTTATTTGATAAATACTTCTTGGCAAATTACTTTGTCCAAAGTCAGGAAGCAAAAACAAAACGAGAGAAAAACAGTGGTTATAGTGGAGAAAAGATGGCCGAGGAGCGAAGACTGTTGCAGAAGACGTGCTGTCGGGACTTAAGGCATCTTCTGCTTCTTTTGCCCCCAAATCCATAAAATATCTGTGGGTGACTCTTCCATGCCATTATGTAGTTGGTTTAGGGTAAAGAGATAGACCCTCCCTAGAGCAGCAAATTTTCAGAGATCTGGGTTTGAGAGTTCAGTTACAGCAATGCTGTGAATTAGTAACTGAGAAATCATAATTCACCTGCAGCCCAGGGCTGTTCATCCCTTTGTTCACAAATCCTCATTTTTATTCTGATCAAAAAGCCCAGTGTTATCTGGCCTTTGCCTGTGTCCCCAACCATGTCCTGTACCACAGTCACTCGCTGAATTAGTCAGACTGAGTTGTGCTGCTTTAATGACCAAATCCATCCTCTCAATGGCTTCACAGGCAGAGGCCTTCCCGTCATACTGCTACTTATTTCTCCTTTAATTTAAAGCAGAGCATTTACCACTATCTGATGTTCCCTTGCTTCTTAAAGTTTATTTCTCATCTCCTCACCCCCTTGAAGCACAAGTTCTAAGAGAGCAAGGATTTAGCTTATCTCCTTTACCAGTTGGCATTCTAGCACTTAGCCCGACCCTGGTACATAACTGGCAGTTAGTAAATATTTGTTGGGACAAATGAGCAAACCAAAATATATTCAAATTAAAGTCAGTTCATATGTGACCAAAACTTACTTGACCAAACAATCTCTCATCATCATCATCTGTGCATGCTCAGTCATGTCAACTCTGCGACCCCACGGACAGTAGCCCACCAGGGCCCTCTTCCCATGGAATTTTTCAGGTTAGAATAGTGGAGTAGGTTGCCATTTCCCTCTCCAGGGGATCTTTCTGACTTATGGATCAAACCTGGGACTCTTGCATTGGCAGGCAGATTCTTTACTGTCTGAGCTAGAAGGGAAACCCCCAAACAATCTAACCCAGTCTCCAATCCAACATCAGAATCCTCTATATACTATCCTGGGCACCACATCCCTACTCTACCTGAATACACCTGGGAAACAAGAAGCTCACCACTCATTGAGGGCAACATGAACGTATTTGCTGTTTATGAGTATTTGCTGTTGCAGCAAATACTCAATGTATTTGATGCGTGTGCAAGCTGTTTAAAGAATATTTCATTTACTCTTACTGTTATAACAGCACTTATGAATATTACAGCTATTATCACTTTTAAAATGTATTCTTAATTAATTTATGTTAATTGGAGGATAATTATTTTGCAACGTTGTGATGGCTTTTCCATACATCAACATGAACCAGCCACAGACACATACATGCATCCACCGTAACCCAAAACCCATCCCCCTATCCCTCTGGGCTGCCCCAGAGCACAGGCTTTGAGTGCCCTACTGCATGAATCAAATTTGCACTGGCCGTCGAATTTGCAGTTTTACATATGGTAGCATACATGGTACTGTGCATGGCTCTGCAGACCTGGGTCCCAGCATGTGGCATGAGCCATCTTGGAGGAGGTCATAATTGGCCCCATCACAGAGCCACTGAGCAGAGGAACCACACACTGCAGGACAATTATACCAAAGAAAGTCTCGCACTGTCAAGAAAGATCTAGGACCCACAAAAGATTTCCCAGCCTGGGGATCTCGGAAAGGGACTGAGAATCTCTAGGGAATTTGACTTTGGAGGCCAGTGGGATTGGATTACAGAACTTCCACAGGACTGGGGAAACAGACTCTTGGAGGGCACAAACAAAACTTGTCTGCACCAGGACCCAGGAGAAAAGAGGAATGTGCCCAGAAGAGACTGTGCTGGACTTGCCTATGATTGTCCAGGCATCTCCATTGGAGGACTGGATCAGCGTGTCTCAGGCCAAACAATGGGGATGGAACACAGCCCTACCCATCAGCAGAAAACTGGATTAAATATTTACTGAGCATCAGAACAAGACCCAATTTCCCATAAAGTCTATCTCTACCATCAGAAAGCTTCCATAAACCCCTTATCCTTATTCATCAGAGGGCAGACAGATTGAAAACCACAATCACAGAAACTACCCAGTCTAATCACATGGATTACAGCCTTGTCTAATGCAATGAGACTATGAGTCATGCCATGGAGGGCCACACAAGATGGAAGGGTCATGTCGGAGAGTTCTGACAAAACATGGTCCACTGGATAAGGGAATGGCAAACCACTTCAGTATTCCTGCCTTGAAAACCCCGTGAACAGTATGAAAAGGCAAAAGATAGGACACTGAGAGATCAACTCCCCAAGTCAGTATGTGCCCAATATGCTACTGGAGATCAGTGTAGAAATAACTCCAGAAAGAATGAAGAGATGGAGCCAAAGTGAAAATAAGACACAGTTGTGGATGTGACTGGTAATGGAAGTAAAGTCTGATGTTGCAAGAGAATAATATTGTATAGGAACCTGTTAGGTTCATGAATTAAGGTAAATTGTAAGTGGTTAAAAAGGAGAAGGCAAGAGTGAACATCAACATTTTAGGAATCAGTGAACTAAAATGGACTGGAATCAGTGAATTTAACTCAGATGACCATTATATCAACATTCAACCAATTCAACACTCAAAAAACTAAGATCATGGCATCCGGTCCCATCTCTTCATGGCAAATAAGTGGGGAAACAATGAGAGGCTTTATTTTCTTAGATTCCAAAATCACAGCAGATGGTGAATGCAGCCATGAAATTTAAAGAAGCTTGCTCCTTGGAAGAAAAGCTATGACCAACCTAGACAGCATATTAAAAAGCAGAGGCATTACTTTGTCAACAAAAGTCCATCTGTAGTTTTTCCATCAGTCATGTATGGATGTGAGAGTTGGACTATAAAAAAACTGAGCGCTGAAGAACTGATGCTTTTGAATTGTGGTGTTGGAGAAGACTCTTGAAAGCCCCTTGGACTGCAAGGAGATCCAACCAGTCCATCCTAAAGGAAATCAGTCCTGAATATTCATTGGAAGGACTGATGCTGAAGTTGAAACTTCAAAACTTTGGCTACCTGATGTGAAGAACTGACTCCTTAGAAAAGATCCTAATGCTGGGAAAGATTGAAGGCAGGAGGAACAGGGATGATAGAGGATGGTTGGATAGCATCACCAACTCAATGAACATGAGTTTGAGCAAGCTCCAGGAGTTGGTGATGGACAGGGAAGCCTGGCATGCTGTAGTTCAAGGAGTTACAAAGAGACACGACTAAGTGACTGAACTGAACTGACCATTATATCTACTAATGTGAGCAAGCATCCATTAGAAGAAGTGGAGCAACCCTCGTAGTCAACAAAAGAGTCCAAAAGGCAGTACCTGGGTGCAACTCAAAAATGACAGAAAGATCTCTGTTCATTTCCAAGGCTAGCCATTCATAATCACAGTAATCCAAGTCTATTTCCCAACCACTAATGCTGAAGAAGCTGAAGTTTAATGGTTCTATGTTGACCTACAAGAGGCTCTAGAAATAACACCTAAAAAGATACACTTTTCATCACAGGGGACTGGAATGCGAAAGTAGGAAGTCAAGAGATATCTGGAGTAATATTCAATTTAGGCCTTAGAGTACAAAGTGAAGCAGGGCAAAGGCTAACAGAGTTTTATCAAGAGAATGGACTTGTCATAGCAAACCCCCTCTTCCAACAACATAAGAGACAACTCAAAACATGGACATCACCAGATGGTCAATAATGAAATCAGGTTGATTATATTCTTTGCAGCCAAAGATGGAAAAACACTATACAGTCAGCAAAAACCAGAATGGGAGCTGACTGTGGCTCAGATCATGAACTCCTTATTGCCAAATTCAGATTTAAATTGAAGAAAGTAGGGAAAACCACTAGACCATTCAGGTATGACCTAAATCAAATCCCTGATGATTACACAGTGGAAATGACAAATAGGTTCAAAGGATTAGATCTGATAGAGTGCCTGAGAACTATGGACAGAGGTTTGTGGCACTGTACAGGAGGTAGTGATCAAAACCATCCCTAAGAAAAAGAAATGCAAAAAGGAAAAATAGTTGTCCGAGGTGGCTTGACAAATATCTGAGAAAGAACAGAAGTGAAAGACAAAGGAGAAAAGGTGAGTTACACCCATTTGAATGCAGAGTTCCAAAGAAAAGCAAGGAGTGATAAGAAAGCCTTCTTCAGTGATCAATGCAAAGAAATAGAGGAAAAGAACAGAATGGAAAAGACTAGAGATCTCTTCAAGAAAATTAGAGATACCAAGGGAATATTTCATGCAAAGATGGGGTCAATAAAGGACAGAAATGGTCTGGACCTAACAGAAGCAGAAGATATTAAGAAGAGGTGGCAAGAATATACAGAATTGTACAAAAAAGATCTGCACAACCCAGATAACCACAATGGTGTGATCACTCACCTTGAGCCAGACATCCTGCAATGTGAAGTCAAGTGGGCTTTAGGAAGCATCACTATGAACAAAGTTACTGGAGGTGATGGAATGCCAGTTGAGCTATTTCAAATCCTGAAAGATGATGCTGTGAAAGTGCTGCACTCAATATGCCAACAAATTTGTAAAACTCAGCAGTGGCCACAGGGCAGGAAAAGGTCTGTTTTCATTCCAATCCCAAAGGCAATGCCAAGGAACGCTCAAAGTACTGCACAATTGCACTCATCTCACACGCTAGTAAAGTAATGCTCAAAATTCTCCAAGGCAGGCTTCAACAGTATATGAACCATGAACTTCCAGATGTTCAAGCTGGTTTTCGAAAAGGCAGAGGAACCAGAGATCAAATTGCCAACATCTGCTGGATCATAGAAAAAGCAAGAAAGTTCCAGAAAAACATCTATTTCTGCTTTACTGACTATGCCAAAGCCTTTGACTGTGTGGATCACAACAAATTGGAAACTTTTTTTAAGTGATGGGAATACCAGACCACCTTATATCTGCATCCTGATAAATCTTTATGTAGGTCAAGAAGCAACAGATAGAATGGAACATAGAACAGACTGGTTCCAAATTGAGAAAGGAGTGTATCAAGGCTGTATATTGTCACCCTGCATATATTTAACACATATGCAGAGTATATCATGTATAATGCGAGGCTGGATGAAGCACAAGCTGGAATCAAGATTGCTGGGAGAAATATCAATAAACTCAGATATGCAGATGACACCACCCTTATGGCAGAAAGTGAAAAATGAAAGAGCCTCTTGATGAAAGTGAAAGAGGAGAGTGAAAAGTTGGCTTAAAGCTCAACATTCAGAAAACTGAGATCATGGCATCTGGTCCCATCACTCCATGGAAAATAGATGGGAAGCAATGGAAATAGAGACAGACTTCATTTTCTAGGGCTCTACAATCACTGCAGATGGTGACTGCAGCCATGAAATTAAGAAGCTTGCTCCTTGGAAGAAAAGCTATGACCAATCTAGATAGCATATTCAAAAGTAGAGACATTACTTTGCCAACAAAGGTCCGCCTAGTCAAGGCTATGGTTTTTCCAGTGGTCATGTATGGATGTGAGAGTTGGACTGTGAAGAAAGCTGAGCACTGAAGAACTGATGCTTTTGAACTGTGGTATTGGAGAAGACCTGAGAGTCCCTTGGACTGCAAGGAGATCAAACCAGTCCATTCTAAAGGAGATCAGTCCTGGGTATTCTTTGGAAGGACTGATGTTGAAGCTGAAACCCCAGTACTTTGGCCACCTCATGCGAAGAGTTGACTCATTGGAAAAGACTTTGATGCTGAGAGTGATTGGGAGCAGGAGGAGAAGGGGACGATAGAGGATGAGATGGCTGGATGGCATCACTGACTTGATGGACGAAAGTCTGAGTGAACTCCGGGAGTTGGTGATGGACAGGGAGGCCTGGCGTGCTGCGATTCATGGGGTTGCAAAGAGTCAGACATGACTGAGCAACTGAACTGAACTGAGGAACAATCAGATTTATTTCTATTAAACACTAAGGAGGAATGGAGAATAGACGTTTACACACCTTGATGCCTGGGAAGGACCCAGCCTCCTACTCAAAGAACAAAGACTATTTGCCAGAGTAAATTCCATTACATCACCATGAAAGGAAACATATCTATCCACCTGATGAGTTCTTCTTACACACTGATAAGGGTTCCTGCACCAATTTCAACACATGTGTGTGGGGCACCCCACACAAGAAGCAAATCTCAGACACCAGCATGGTGTATGAGAATTCAACTCAATTCTACACCATCTACCAAGGACAGGGGGCTTTCCCAGTGACTCGGTGGTGGGGAATCTGCCTGCAATGCAGGAGACTCAGGTTCGATCCTTGGGTGGGGTAGATCCCCTGGAGAAGGAAATTGCAACCATTCCAGTATTCTTGCCTGGAGAATCCCAAGCACAGAGGAGTCTGGTGGGCTACATACATTCCGTGTGATCACTAAGAGTCTGACACCACTGACTCTATGTGCCACACACACACACACACACACACACACACACACACCCTAAATACGCATCTATTCTAGTCACCAAATATATATTTCATAGAGGTCATATCACAGGAGCACCCTGAATTCTCACAGCAGTGAAGATCCAGGGGAGTCTACCTGTAACACAGAGGGAGAGGGTCAGGAGTGCAGACATCACAGCCTGCCTCACCACATGTGCTTGTACACACATGCACACACAGCCCAGCTTCCTGCAACAGCATCAGGGGCAGAGCTGGCAGGTGGGCAGTAGGCTGAGGATGCCTGTGTGTGGGAGGGAGCTGGGAGGCCACTGGAAAGAAAACCCACCTGGGTTTCTAAGTTGGACCATGGACATAGTAAAGAATCGGCCTCCAGTGCGGGAGACCCGGGTTTGATCCCTGGGGCGGGAAGATCCCCTGGAGAAGGAAATAGCGACCCACGCCAGTATTGTGCCTAGAGAATTCTATGGACAGAGGAGCCCGGTAGGCTACAGTCTATGGGGATCTCAAAAGAGTCAGACACAGCTGAGTGACTAAGCAACAATTCCTTTGTTGAAAGAGCTCCACAGTGACTTCCAGCAATGACAAAGTCAGAAATTCATATGACTACCTGATTAAATACCAGAAGCAATCCTCATAAAGAAACCAGCTTTCATTCAAAATAACATCTTTAAAAAGATAAACAATACTTCTAATGATATTCAAGAAGATGCTGCATCGTTTAAACAAGGCAAGATGCTAAGAAATATGGGACTGAGAATAAGATATTTTGGAAATAAAAATGCTAGCTAGTTTTTAAATGAAAGTATCAGTAGAGGCAATGCATCACATTTTTGCACCACATATAGTGAAAATAAAAGCCTGATAGTAGTTTACTTAATTCTAAATAGAAATGTTGAGAGAACACTAAGATATAGAGAGATAGAAGATAGATTCAGGACCCCCAACATCCGCATTGTTTCCAAGGGGCAGAAAGCTACTGCAGTATCAGCAGGCCTGAGCTGTAAAGGGCCAGATGGGGGATATGTCAGGGCTCCACAGAGCAGGCACGAGGTCTCTGCCACAGCCACTCAAGTCGGCCCTTGTAACAGGAGAGTAACAGTAAATGACTGTGTGGCTGGGTTACAATAAAACTTTATTTAAAAATCAGGTGGCAGGCCAGATTTGACCTGAGAAATGTAGTTTGCTGATTCTTGAGCCATGAAATAGAGAGGAAACAAGAATCAGGAGCAACTCGCGCTGCTGTTTCAGTTGCTAAACTGTCTGACTCTGCAACCCCCTGGGCTGTAGCCCACCAGGCTCCTCTGTCCATGGGATTCTCCAGGCAAGAACACGGGAGTGGGTGCCATTCCCTCTCCAGGGGACCTTCCCGACCCTAGGATCAGACCTGTATCTCCTGCACTGCAGGCCGATTCTTTACCTCTGAGCCACCAGGGAAGCCCCAGTAGCAACTTAGCATCATGCCAAACACAGGTTTGGGTTCAGTGGACCTGACTTGAAATTCCAAACCTATTTGTTCCTTGCTGTGTGATTTCCAACAGGTCCATTTCTCTAAATTGCAATTCCATCATTGGTTAAGTGAAAATCTTGGACAGCATATAACTAAGAGAAAAGCATGGTAACAGATCATATTATTAAAGCAGGAAAATCAAATGGTATATGAAGAACTTATTGTTTTGGGCATAATAAATAACAATGCTTAAATCTGAATTTCTGTCATCAACAAAGGAACACAATTAATATATAAAGCATTACTAGAAGTCAGTTAGAGGGCTTCACTGGTGGCTCGGTGGTAAAGAGTCCACCGGCCGGTGCAGGAGACACAAGTTCGACCCCTGGTCTGGGGAGGCCCCACGTGTCATGGAGCGCCTAGGCCCTTGCACCACATTTACTGAGCCTGCGCTCTAGAGCCCGGGAGCCGCAACTGCTCAGCCCGCGGGCCGCAGCGATCGAAACCCAGGCCCTAGAGGCCCTGCTCCTCAAACGGAGAAGCCGCTGCAGAGAGCAGCCGGCACGCCGCCGCTGGAGAGCAGCCCCTGCGCGCCACAGAGAGAGAAGCCTGCGCAGCGCAGAGGCCACCGGCAGGCCAGACACGCAAGAGGCTTGCTTACAGAGCAGGCAGGACCGCACAGGCGCTCAGACGTTTAAAGGCGTAGAATCCAGGCGCTGTCAATTCAGAGGAAGAAATATACTAAATTCTTAGCAGGGTGGAAAGAGGAACCGTACATGGAGTGAAAAACATGCATGCGTATAAAATAATGATATCCCTGATTGGATAAGAGAAAGACAGCAAAACTTTTCTTTCTATTTTCTGTTGTTGAATGTATAAGGAAATAAGCACTTTAATCTACTTCTAAAGGTGCTCAAAACTGGTAACAATTGTAATTGAGGGCAAACCGACTGTTTCATTTCAAAAGGTACAGATATGTGTATACTGTTTGAGCCTGCAATTCCACTTCCAGCAATTATCCTAAGGGAATTACTATGGATGGGGAAGAATTCACCTCAAAGATGTTTCTTACAGTTTTCTTGGGAGGCATTGCCAACACAGTGATTTAAAAGAAAAAAAAAAAACTAAATACACAACAATAGAGTTTGGTTCAATTAAGCCATACGTAGCAAAACACTGGAATGATCTTCTAAGATTTACTTTTTAATCTGTGCCTTCCTGTATTCTCTATAATATTCTTACGTAGTGAGTAAGAAAACTAGGTTTTACTTCTGAAACATAAATGTCAGAGTGTATGTTAGAATTTTTGGTTGAAAAGAACAAATACAATGCATTCTTTATATAATCAGAAAGGGAATCTAATGCTTTGTCTCACTAAAAAATGGAGGAATGGGCTTAATAGCTTCCTTACAAAATATATTTCTAAAAAGGACCCTGGGCCATAAATCTACCCTTGGTAAATTTTTTAAAAATTGAAGTAATTTCAAGCATCTTTTCTGATTACAATGTGGTAAGATTTATGTCAACTACAGGGGAAAAAAACAACTATAAAAAACACAGACATACAGAGGTTAAATAGCACACTTCTGAATAACCAACAGATTACGGAAGAAATCAAAAAGAAATCAAAATCTGTATAGTACCTAATGAAAATGAAAACATAACAACCCAAAACCTATGGGATCCAGGAAAAGCAGTGTTAAGAGGGAGGTTCATAGCAATACAAGGCTACCTCAGAAAACAAGAGAAACATCAAATAACCTAGCTTTACAGATAAAGCAACTAGAAAAAGAACAGAAGAACTGATGCCAATAAAATGGACAACTTGGAAGAAATGGACAAATTCTTAGAAAAGTATAATCTTTCAAAACTCAGTTCAGTTCATTTCAGTCACTCAGTCGTGTCCAGCTCTTTGTGATCCCGTGGACTGTAGCACGCCAGGCTTCCCTGTCCGTCTGTCCATCACCAACTCCCGAGCTTGCTCAAACTCATATCCATTGAGTTGGTGGTGCCATCCAATCATCTCATCCTCTGTCATACCCTTCTCCTCCTGTGAAGAAATGGAAAATCTTAACAGACCCATCACAAGCATGGAAATTGAAGCTGTCATCAAAATCTTCCGGCAAACAAAAGCCCAGGACCAGACAGCTTCACAGGCGAATTCTACCAAAAATTTAGAGAAGAGCTAACACTTATCCTACTCAAACTCTTCCAGAAAATCACAGAGGAAGGTAAACTCCCAAACTCATTCTTTGAGGCCACCATTACCCTAACACCAAACCACACAAAGATGCCACCAAAACAAACAAACAAACAAACAAACAACTACAGGCCAATATCACTGATGAACATAGATGCAAAAATCCTTAACAAAATTCTAGCAAACAGGACCAACAACATTTTAAAAAGAGCATATATCATGACCAAGGTATCTTTATTCCAGGGATGCAAGGATTCTTCAATATTCACAAATCAAACTATGTGATATACCGTATTAACAGATTGAAAGATAAAAAACCATATGATTATCTCAATAGATGCAGAGAAAGCTTTTGATAAAATTCAACATCCATTTATGATAAAAATAAAAATAAAAACTCTCCAGAAACCAGGCATAGAAGGAACATACCTCAACATAATAAAAGCCATAGATGATAAACCCACAGCAAACATCCTCCTCAATGGCAAAACACTAGAAGTGTTTCCTCTAAAATCAGGAACAAGACAAGGGTGCCCACTCCCACCACTACTAGTCAACATAGTTTTGGAATCCTAGCCACAGTAATCAGAGAAGAAAAAGAAATAAAAGAAATGTAGAGTGTAAAAGAAGATTTAAAACTCTCATTGTTTGCGGATGACATGATCCTCTACATAGAAAACTCTAAAGACACCACCAGAAAATTACTACAGCTAATCAATAAATATAGTAAACTTTAATGATATAAAAGTTATACACAGAAATCCCTTGCATTCCTATACACTAACAATGAAAAAGAGAAAGGGAAATTAAGGAAACAATTTCAATCATCATTGCAACAAAAAATAAAATACTTAGGAAAAAGTTTACCTATGGAAGTGAGAAATAGATTTAAGGGCCTAGATCTGATAGATAGAGTGCCTGATGAACTATGGAATGAGGTTCGTGACATTGTACAAGAGACAGGGATCAAGACCATCCCCATGGAAAAGAAATGCAAAAAAGCAAAATGGCTGTCTGGCTTACAAATAGCTGTGAAAAGAAGAGAGGTGAAAAGCAAAAGAGAAAAGGAAACATATAGGCATCTGAATGCAGAGTTCCAAAGAATAGCAAGAAGAGATAAGAAAGCCTTCTTCAGCGATCAATGCAAAGAAATAGAGGAAAAGAACAGAATGGGAAAGACTAGAGATCTCTCCAAGAAGATTAGAGATACCAGGGAATATTTCATGCGAAGATGGGCTCAATAAAGGACAGAAATGGTCTGGACCTAACAGAAGCAGAAGATATTAAGAAGAGGTGGCAAGAATACATGGAAGAACTGTACAAAAAGATCTTCACGACCCAGATAATCACGATGGTGTGATCACTAATCTAGAGCCAGATATCTTGGAATGTGAAGTCGAATGGGCCTTAGAAAGCATCACTATGAACAAAGCTAGTGGAAGTGATGGAATTCCAGTTGAGCTGTTTCAAAACCTGAAAGATGATGCTGTGAAAGTGCTGCACTCAATATGCCAGTGAATTTGGAAAACTCAGCAGTGGCCACAGGACTGGAAAAGGTCAGTTTTCATTCCAATCCCAAAGAAAGGCAATGCCAAAGAATGCTCAAAGTACTGCACAATTGCACTCATCTCACATGCTAGTAAAGTAATGCTCAAAATTCTCCAAGGCAGGCTTCAACAGTATATGAACCATGAACTTCCAGATGTTCAAGCTGGTTTTAGAAAAGGCAGAGAATCCAGAGATCAAATAGCCAACATCCGCTGGATCATGGAAAAAGCAAGAAAGTTCCAGAAAAACATCTATTTCTGCTTTATTGACTATGCCAAAGCCTTTGACTGTGTGGATCACAATCAACTGTGGAAAATTCTTCAAGAGATGGGAATACCAGACCACCTGACCTGCCTCTTGAGAAATCTGTATGCAGATCAGGAAATAACAGTTAGAACTGGACATGGAACAACAGACTGGTTCCAAATAGGAAAGGGAGTGTGTCAAGGCTGTATATTGTCACCCTGCCTATTTAACTTATATGCAGAGTACATCATGAGAAACGCTGGACTGGAAGAAACACAAGCGGGAATCAAGATTGCTGGGAGAAATATCAATAACCTCAGATATGCACATGACACCACCCTTATGGCAGAAAGTGAAGAGGAACTAAAAAGCCTCTTGACGAAAGTGAAAGTGAAGAGTGAAAAAATTGGCTTAAAGCTCAACATTCAGAAAACTAAGATCATGGCATCTGGTCCCATCACTTCACGGGAAATAGAGGGGAAACAGTGGAAACAGTGTCAGACTTCATTTTCTAGGGCTCTACAGTCACTGCAGATGGTGACTGCAGCCATGAAATAAGAAGCTTGCTCCTTGGAAGAAAAGCTATGACCAATCTAGATAGCATATTCAAAAGCAGAGACATTACTTTGCCAACAAAGGTCCATCTAGTCAAGGCTATGGTTTTTCCAGTAGTCATGTATGGATGTGAGAGTTGGACTGTGAAGAAAGCTGAGCGCTGAAGAATTGATGCTTTTGAACTGTGGTGTTGGAGAAGACTCTTGAGGGTCCCTTGGACTGCAAGGAGATCCAACCAGTCCATACTGAGGAGATCAGCCCTGGGGTTTCTTTGGAGGGAATGATGCTGAAGCTTAAAGTCCAGTACTTTGGCCACCTCATGTGAAGAGTTGACTCATTGGAAAAGACTCTGATGCTGGGAGGGATTGGGGTCAGGAGCAGAAGGGAATGACTGAGGATGAGATGGCTGGATGGAATCATGGACTCGATGGACATGAGTCTGAGTGAAGTCCCAGAGATGGTGATGGACAGGGAGGCCTGGAGTGCTGCAATTCATGGGGTCGCAAAGAGTCGGACACGACTGAGTGACTGAACTGAACTGAACTGAAAGAAACAAAAGACTTATACATAGAAAACTATCAAACACTTATTAAATAAATCAAAGAGGACACAAACAGATGGAGAAATATACCATGTATGTGGATTGGAAGAATCAATATACTAAAAATGAATATACTACCCAAAAATGTCTATAGATTCAATGCAATCCCTATCAAGTTGCCATGAGTATGTCTCACAGAACTAAAACAAATCTTTTCACAATATGTAAGGAAACACAAAAACCTGGAAGAGCCAAAGCAATCTTGAGAAAGAGGAATGGAACTGGAAGAATCAACCTTCCTGACTTTAGACTACACTACAAAGTTACAATGATCTAGACAGTATGGTACTGGAACAAACACAGAAATACAGATCAATGGAACAGAATAGAAAGCCCAGAGATAAATCCACGCACCTATGGACCCCTTATCTTTGACAAAGGAGGCAAGAATATACAATGGAGAAAAGATAATCTCTTTAACAAGTGGTGCTGGGAAAACTGGTCAACCACTTGTAAAAGAGTGAAACTAGAACATTTTCTAACACCATACACAAAAATAAGTTCAAAATGGATTGAAGACCTAAATTTAAGACCAGAAACTATAAAACTCTTAGAGGAAAACATAGGCAGAACATTCTCTGATATAAATCACAGCAAGATCCTCTATGACCCACCTCCCAGAGTAATGGAAATAAAAACAAAAATAAACAAATGGGACCTAATTAAACTTAAAAGGTTTTGTACAATGAAGGAAACTATAAGGTGAAAAGGCATCCTTCAGAATGGGAGAAAATAATAGCAAAGGAAACAATTGACAAAGAATTAATTTCCAAAATATAGAAGTAGCTCATGCAGCTCAATACCAGAAAAATGAACAACCTAACCAAAAAGCGGAGCAAAGAACTAAGCAGACATTTCTCCAAAGAAGACGTGCAGATGGCTAACAGACACATGAAAAGATGCTCAACATCACTCAGTATCAGAGAAATGCAAACCAAAACCACAATGAGGTGTCATCTCACACCAGGCAGAATGGCCGCCATCAAAAAGTCTACAAGCAATAAATGTTCGAGAGGGTGTGGAGAAAAAGGAACCCTCTTACACTGTGTGTGTGAGTGCAAACTACAGCCACTATGGAGAACAATGTGGAGATTCCTTAAAAAACTGGAAATAGAACTGCCTTATGACCCAGCAATCCCACTGCTCGGCATACACACCGAGCAAACCAGAACTGAAAGACACATGTGTACCCCCAATGTTCATTGCAGCGCTGTTTATAATAGCCAGGACATGGAAGCAACCTAGATGTCCATCAGCAGATGAATGGATAAGAAAGCTGTGGTACATATACACAATGGAATATTACTTAGCCATTAAAAAGAACACATTTGAGTCAGTTCTCATGAGGTGGATGAAACTGGAGCCTATTATAGAGTGAGGTAAATCAGAAAGAGAACACCAATACAATATATTCAGTTCAGTTCAGTTGCTCAGTCGTGTCCGACTCTTTGCGACTCCATGAATCGCAGCACGCCAGGCCTCCCTGTCCATCACCATCTCCTGGAGTTCACTCAGACTCACGTCCATTGAGTCCATGATGCCATCCAGCCATCTCATCCTCAGTAGTCCCCTTCTCTTCCTGCCCCCAATCCCAGCATCAAAGTCTTTTCCAATGAGTCAACTCTTCACATGAGGTGGCCAAAGTATTGCAGTTTCAGCTTCAGCATCAGTCCTTCCAAAGAAATCCCAGGGCTGATCTCCTTCAGAATGGGCTGGTTGGATCTCCTTGCAGTCCAAGGGACCCTCAAGAGTCTTCTCCAACACCACAGTTCAAAAGCATCAATTCTTCGGCACTCAGCCTTCTTCACAGTCCAACTCTCACATCCATACATGACCACTGGAAAAACCATAGCCTTGACTAGATGGACCTTATATCTAGGTTGGTCATAACTTTTCTTCCAAGGAGTAAGCGTCTTTTAATTTCATGGCTGCAGTCACCATCTGCAGTGATTTTGGAGCCCCCCAAAATAAAGTCTGACACTGTTTCCACTGTTTCCCCATCTATTTGCCATGAAGTGATGGGACCAGATGCCATGATCTTCTTTTTCTGAATGTTGAGCTTTAAGCCAACTTTTTCACTCTCATCTTTCACTTTCATCAAGAGGCTTTTTAGTTCCTCTTCACTTTCTGCCATAAGGGTGGTGTCATCCGCATATCTGAGGTTATTGTATTTCTCCCAGCAATCTTGACTCTGGCATATGGAGTTTAGAAAGACAGTTACAAAAATCCTAATGCAAGACAGCAAAAGAGACACAGATGTGAAGAGCAGGCTTTTGGACCCTGTGGGAGAAGCCGAGGCGGGGGTGGTTTGAGAGCATGGCACTGAAGCGTGTATATCGCCACATGTGGAGCAGATGACCAGTGCAAGTTCGACGCATGAAGCAGGGCAGTGAAAGCCAGCGCTCAGGGACAGCCCAGAGGGATGGGGTGGGGAGGGCGGGGCAGGGTTCAGGGTCAGGGGGACACATCAGCACCCACGGGTGAATCATGTTGAGGAGTGGCAAGAACCACTGCAGTATCGTAAAGACTGTCTTTTCCAGTTAAAATAAATGCATTAACCTTTTAAAGTCGCCCGTGTAATGCTGCTCAGCCACGAAGAGAATGAAGCGATGCCATCGCAGCAGCACGGATGGGCCTAGAGTCGGCCACTCTGAATGAAGTGAGTCAGAAAGACAGACATCGTGTGGCATCACTTATGTGTGGAACCCAAAATATGGCACAAATGAACTGTCTATGAAGCAAAAGACTCGCAGACAGAGAGAGCAGACTTTGTGGCTTCCAGCAGGGAGGAGGGGTTGGGGAGGAATGCAGTGGGAATCTGGGGTTAGCGGATGGATACAAACCATTATAGATGAACAAGTGGATGCTTTGCTGTGCACTAGAGACTAACACAGATTACAAACCCACTGCATCTCCGTAAAATGAAAAAGCTAGAGGCATGGCTGAGCTCAGGGCCCGTGGCGAAGCTGCCCGAGCCAGCTTCTTTCTGTTTCCCCTTCCCAGGGGAGCACAAAGCTCAAGCAAACGGAGGGGTCCCAGCCACAAGGGCAACTCGCTCAGAGACCCAACCTGCCAACTGTCAAGTCAGCCCAGTTTAAAATCAGAACCTGCCTCCCACACTTTCTTCCTGATCCCTGCTTTAATGTTCTCCATGGGATTCATCACTCTGGATATTCTAAATACTTGGATACTTCTTTCTTGTGTGTCTCATTCACTTGAATAAAAGCCCCTGATGATACCAATACTTTTGTCTTTCACTCCTAAATCCCCAGTACCTAAAACAGCTTTGAACATAGTAAGTGATCAAGAAACATTGCTTAACAAATGAATGAATGAGTGAGAGGCTAAAATCAAGAAAGCAGATAAAACATAACAGTGTGCCGTGCTTAGTCGCTCAGCTGTGTCCGACTCTTTGCGACACCATGAACTGTAGCCCACCTGGCTCCTCTGTCCATGGAGATTCTCCAGGCAAGAATACTGGAGTGGGTTGCCATGCCCTACTCAGGGGATCTTCCCAACCCAGGGATTGAACCCAGGTCTCCAACACTACAGGTGGACTCTTTACCAGCTGAGCCCCCAGGGAAGCCCATGAATACTGGAGTGGGTGGCCTATCCCTTCTAAAGGGGATGTTCCTGACCCAGGAATGGAACCAGGGTCTCCTGCATTTGCAGGCAGACTCTTTACCAGCTGAGCCCCCAGGGAAGCCCTGAGATAACATCATGGGACTCACAGTTCTAAGCAGGGCTGCTGGGCGGCTCAGCGGTAGAGAACCCACTTACCAATGCATTGGATGTGGGTTCAGCCCCTGGGTCAGGAAGGTTCCCTGGAGGAGGAAATGGCAACCCACTCCAGTGTTCTTGCCTGGGAAATCCCAGGGAGGGGGGATCCTGGCAAGCTATACAGTCCGTGGTGTCGCAGAGTCGGACAAAACTTAGCAACTAAACAACAATATCCCCAGGTTAGGGGCTTTCCAACAGTAACAGCTGAGTCCCAAAGCCGCTTTGGCCCAAACTCTACCAACAAGTATTAGCTGTAATAAGGTAAACAGGAGTCAGAGGTGAAGTGAAAAACTAGTATTTCCGCTTTAGAATTCCTGGGAAGATAGAAATTCAGATACCTGAACTCTGCCACCACCAATGACGGAACCAAAAGCCAACAGTGGGCCCAGGACTGTGCCCTGAGTTACAGCCCCAGGGGCCCCGTGTGGACCACAGAGGGGCTTTCAATGGTCCCCGAAGGTGGAGCCTGCCAGCAGGAGCACCCAGAAGACGGCTTCTGAACGCGTCTGGATATTCAGCAGAAAAGCAAGGCTGACAGTCTGCTCCTCGGGGCTCAGATCCTGGTGAAAACCAAGAGCTCACTTGCTTTGCTGGAAATGCCTGCCCGTCCCTGCAGGCCTCAGGAAGGGCAGTACTGCCTGTGATGGCGAAGGGCACGACAGTTAAATGAGCTTATGGAAATTCAGATAGGTTTGCAGTTACTCCTGAGTGCTACTTACTTTAATCAAAGTGTTTACCTTGGCAATGGAAGATTAAATGGAACACTAATTAAGGAATTTTGTAATTATTCTTCCTTGTTGGGGATATCAACAGTGGAGGCAGATGGGTTTTTAGCCCTGACAAGATCAATTGTGTTCCAAACAAAGCTGAGTGTTGATTACTTGAGGGAGTCTATCGCCGCTTTTCATCTGGCATCTGAAAGTATCCTTGAGGTCCTCCCAGGGTTTCCCCTCACCGTTCTTTTTTATATGCAATTTCAAATCTTGTGGAAATCAAACCATTCAAATGATCAGGGTAACTCAAGGGACAGGACAGTGTACTAACTGATTACAGAGCTCCTGAGGACACCCCCTTGCTTTAGCAGAGGAGAGTGTTGGAGTTGCACGTTTGACAGGGGAAGATGCTCAGAGATGGCTCAGTCAGCTGGCATTCGGCCATGGGCCACGGGGAAAAACGATTTCAGGAGAACGTGGAAGACAACACGCACGTGTCAGCACTATTCCAAACTGTGTGTGTGTGTGTGTGTGGCTTACTGTGAATATATCATGTAGGCACACCACACATGTTTAAACCAACACAATTCACCTATGTGTGCTTAGCAGCTAATTTTAAAATAATAATTAAAATGAGATAAAGGGCTAGTTTAAATTGGGGTGGCTGTATCCTGCTCCTGGCGGCCAGGAGCAAGCGGGATGTGGGGGCATGAACGTGGTTTCCCTCCTCTGGCCTCAGTCCTTTATCCCTCACATTGTGTGCCGAGGACTCTAATGTTTACAGGTCAGTCGCTTGTTCACCGGTTTTGGTCCCTAAACACAGTTTCCCTCCTTCGTCTGGTGTTCAGCTCAAGAGCAACTGTTCAACAGGAGAGGAAACCGGGCAGTCGTGGGTATCCTGTGGCACGTTTTCCAGGGTGACTATGATTGGGTGAGACGTTCGCCTTACCTACTGACTGGAGTGTATCCATGTGTGCAGAAATGCACACAGATGCACTCACTCACATCTATAAGAGTCAGAATAAACTGGGCCTTTCTGCACTGGTTTTCATCATGAATCTACTTTCATCCTTTCCAAAAGAGGCACAGGAAATACTGCACATCCGTAAACAGGACACTAAATCCATAGATACTGTGGATGTGTAAGAAGGAACTGATGCCTGGGAGAAACTACAAGAAAGAGTAGAATAAAGAGGTGCCTGTGTACCGCCCATCTCACACGCCCAAGCATTTATTACATTCTAGAACACAAAAGTGCCCACGGAAGTTCATCCGAGGATACAGTTATACACTCTGCTCAAGACCAGGAAGGCCAGGTGCAGAGCGAGCGTTCTCTGGAGAGTCCTCGCATGCGGCCCAGTGAAGGGCAGCCAGGAAGCGGCTTGCCTCTCCATGACTGTCACTCAGAGGAAGAATCCTGTTTAGCTTCACAGCAGAGCCACTCATGTTTCTCTATAGAACCGTTAAACAAACGATTCTTCTACACATGCTGACCTTCCTGACAAAAAAACGGAACTTCTGGTGGACTTTCAAGAGCACTGGAGCTCAGATGCAGATCTGTGAAGGAAAGAACGTTTTTTATCATGTCTAGACACATAATTATGCTTAATTTGCTAAACGAAAAGGAAGAGCCTCAAGTGAATTATTTTAGACTTTCCTATTTGCCTTTTGAGTGCCTTGGTAAATGGAGATATAATTTGACTCAAAGGTCATTGCTATTTAAATCCAGTCCAAGTCCTTGCCCTCCCCCAGCTGTCAAGTACACACCTGATTGTTGCTGGAGCTCTGACGGGATGTGCAGGGGGCCCGAAATCCTCTGCTAGCAAGAAGCAGCCCGCCCCACCACCAGAGCCTTTGTAAAGTCTCAAACCAGCCTCTGAACCCTGCTTCTAATGAATGTTCTGAGGAAATGGAGGTGCCTTCTTTCTAGATTTCATTTCAGAATGGTGTGCACTTCCTTCTCAAATAAAGTAGTTGTGGAGACATTGCCAAATATTTTGTTTCCAGTATTAAGCGTTCTCATAAGTCAGCCTTTCAAAGAGGGCTTCAAATATCACTTTTGGCCTGCAGTTGACATCTGGTCTGCATTCTCACACTTGGGACATTCTTTCCCCATTGCTGAGCAGTTTGCAGGATCTTAGTTCCCTGATCTGACCAGGGATCAAACTTGGGCCACAGCAGTGAGAGCAGCAGCCTCAGCCTCAGGGGCCCCAGGGGTGAGAGCAGCAGCCTCAGCCTCAGGGGCCCCAGGGGTGAGAGCAGCAGCCTCAGCCATGGGGGCCCCAGGGCAGTCCCCTGCTTGGACTCTCTAACCAAGCTCAAAGCCTCACATTGCCAGAGTTCTCAGACAGAAGCAGCCCCCAGTCAACAGAGTGTGTGAACCAGAGGAAGCAGACAGTCTCACCATGGAGTTTCCTTTAGGATTTTCCTGACTTCTTTAGTCAAGAACTCACCTGCATGTATTTGAAAAGAAGGCAAAGTCCTTCACCTAAAGCACTTTGTAAAACTTTATGAAATGAGCAAAGCAAAGTGTATTTCTGAGATGCCGCCTCGTGAAACAAGCCCAGTTCTATTCATTATGGTTCTCTGCTTTTAGGTGACTTGAACTGGCTCTAATTTAATCTGAGATAAATCACAGATTCTAAAAGAAGTCTCCCACAGCTGAACCACAATCAAGCAAGGAGCTGGGCAAATCCTCTCCCCAGAGAGAAGCCAGAGAGATGGCCAAGTAAAGCAACAACTTCAGTGTTCTCGGAGCCAACCCACATCACGTGGCAATCTGAGAAGCGGTGATTGTGAAAAACTTCCACAACTCTTGATAAGAACAGTAGGAATTTAGATGGGCCTGCTCTCAGCTTGATAGGCGTGCAGGTTTCGCCCAGTGAGATGTGTCATGGGGACTGGCAGCTTCTCTGCCCTGACTGAAGGAGCCTCTGCGGCTTGGAGGAGTGGGCTATGGCCAAGCCAGCAGCCTTGATCTTAGCAGTGACTACGCAGCAGTTGGTCAGGTAGGGCAGGCCACTGCGTACAGCCTCCTGAGGATCAACGCCAGGGCAGCATGTTCCAGGCTGAGGATGCAATTACAGACAGTGACGTCTGGAGGGGCCAGGCCAGCCGCACGCTGAGGCGGCAACATGTGCACAGATCTGAAAGGACCCGGTAGAAGCTGAGCTCTAGGGCAGAAGGGAAAACCTTCTGAACTTTGAATGTGCTTCTCCTAGAAACAAGTCCGCGTGTAGAGACGGAAGCCTTACTGACTCAAGCTGAAGTGAGCATAAACTGTGCAATTGCTGGCTGATATAAATTCATGCAGAACACAAGGGCGACCCCCTAGGAAGTTAGAATTAAAGGAAAAATTAAGAAGCTTTAAAAGTCAGTAAGGTGCTTTTGAGCTGTAGTGTTGGAGAAGACTCTTGAGAGTCCCTTGGACTGCAAGGAGATCAAACCAGTCAATTCTAAAGGAAATCAGTCTTGAATATTCATTGGAAGGACTGATGCTGAAGCTAAAACTCCAATACTTTGTCCATCTGATGTGAAGAGCAGACTCCTTGGAAAAGACGCTCATGCCAGGAAAGACTGAAGGCAGGAGGAGGAAAGGGTGACAGAGGGTGAGGCGGTTGGGTGGCATCACTGACGCCATGAGCTCGAGCAAGTTTCGGGAGTTGGTGATGGACAGGGGAGGCCTGGCGTGCTGAGTCCACGGGGTTGCAAAGGGTCAGACACGATTGAGCGAGTGAACTGAACGTCATCAGCAGACACGCATCACAGAGACGATTAGCAGATTCACCTGGGTAGGTCACGGACAGGAAAAGAAAGAGGAAAGAAGGAAGGGAGGAAAGACTGGCCAGAACCACAGCCTGAGGGATGAGAGCACTTGAATCCAGAATTTTTCCAATGTATTCTCTAAAGTCACCATCATGAAGGACCTGGCAAGGGAATTCTCCCTTGGAGTTTCCAGAGGAGAGCTCCATCTAGCCGACCTCTGGCATCAGCCGAGGTGGTCCTGCCGCTGGCCCAGCGCAGCCCACCTGGGCTTCTGAGGGAAGAAACTGGTGACAGGTGGGGGCTGTTTCAAATGGCTCACTTTGTTATGCACGGAAAGTAGCAGAGATGGTCCAACCACGCCCAGCGCACACGGCCTGGGGCACCAAGGAGGCCGAGGCGCAGCAGAGTGGGGTGGTGGGGGGCAGGCCAGGGCCGGTGCTGGGGGAGGGCTAAAGGCTCCGCGGCGGCGGTGACGGGCACATTCTGTGAGCCTGGAAAACCCACTCGGTAACTCTGTGCCATGGGAGCTGAGAAAGACAAGCGCTGTGCCAGGCGCGGGGGGTGCGTTGCTGGGGGAAGCACCCTCAGGGCAAAGCTCAGGGTCCACTCTCTGTGAGAGTCAGTCGCTCAGTCCTGTCCCGCTCTCTGCGACCCTATGGACTGCAGCCCGCCAGGCTCCTCTGTCCAGGGGACTTCCCGGGCAAGAGCACTGGACCGATTGCCCCTTCCTCCTCCAGGGGTTCTTCTCCACCCAGGAATGAAGCCAGGCCTCCCGCACCGCAGGCGGATTCTTTACCCTCTGAGCCCCCAGGGAAGCCCGTTCTCTGTAGACCACGGCTAAGGGGCGGGAGATGCCGTTATTTAGCACAGTCAGTAAAGACAGGAATAGTGGGGCCCTAAAACCAGAGAGGCCAGGTGAAACGAGCGGCAGGGCTGCGAGGCAGCCAGAGGGCCAGACCCAGAGAGTGAGGGGGTCATTAATAGAGCTTGTCCCTGCATCCACACTGATGGGAAGTCCTTCTCAGGCGGCTCAGTGGTAAAGAGCCCAGCTTCCAATGCAGGAGATGCAGGCTTGATCCCTGGGTTGGGAAGATCCCCCAGAGGAGGAAACGGCATCCCACTCCAGTATTCGTGCCTTGAAAATTCCATGGACAGAGCAGCCTGGAGGGCTGAAGTCCATAGCGTCAACACCTCCCCAAGTGTGCGGCTGTGTGTGCACAATCCGCAGACGCACAGAGCCCCAGGGGCTGAGAGAAGGTGCCTCAGTAAAGCCTTACAGTCTGCTCCCCAGCTTCAGCAAGAAAGCCAGCGCTCAGAGGGACCCTCTGGCTGAAGAAGAGGCTGGGTGCCTGGGAGGAAGAACCTGGCCGTGGTAGCGATTCCTCTTGTCATCCGCCCACGGGACCTGCAGCCCGGCTGCCTTGGTAGAGACACTGGGAGAGAGAGAAGAAGCCCAGATATTTAGAGGCTGTTTGAAATACCTCAGCTGAAAGAATTTGCCTTGCCCAGCTGCCCTGGGGGCTCAGCTGGTAAAGAATCCGCCTGCAGTGTGGGAGCCCTGGGTTTGATCCCTGGGTTGGGAAGATCCCCTGGAGAAGGGAAAGGCTACCCACGCCAGTGTTCTGGCCTGGAGATTCCATGGACTCTACAGCCTGTGGGGTGGCAAAGAGTCGGACACCACTGAGCGACTTTCACTTTCAACGTGACAGCTCCTTCCCAGGAAGCCTGCATGCAAGGATTTGTCAAGAGAAGTATGGAAGCCCCAGTCCAGGTGCAGAGGCCCCCTGGGGCTGGCCTGAGACCTTCACCGTGGCTCGTCACAACCCATCTCTTCTCAGTTACCCTCTTCCTTCCCAGGAGGATGCTGCGGTAAGTTTCTTTTTATCTCCATCACAGAATCTGTCCGCCCGGAGGCTAACCAAAGATAACAGCAAGCACTCTGCTTATCAGTGATTATATTTCAGCTACGGAGTGGCTTTATGTTGTTTTCTTAGTCACCTATTAAACAAAAATTCATCAGAAACGTATTACTTAACAGTCAACCCTAAAAGAAAATCAACCCTGAATATTCATTGGAAGGACTAATGCTGAAGCTCCAAAACTTTGGCCACTTGATGTGAAGAGCTGACTCATTGGAAAAGATGCTGATGCTGGGAAAGATTGAGGGCAGGAGGAGAAGGGGGCGATAGAGGATGAGATGGTTAGACAGCATCACCAACTCAGTGAGCATGAATTTGAGCAAACTCCAGGAGAGAGTGGAGGACAGAGGAGCCTGGTGTGCAGCTCTCCATGAGATGGCAAAGAGTCAGACAGGACTTAGCAACTGAACAATACTTTTTAAGTCTTTCTTTGGATAAAGAGAATCATAGCACAGATCACCTTTTAAAATCCAGAAATGAAAGGCTAGCCATCCATTGTGCATCTCGTTATCGCCTTAAGTGAAAAATTAATGCCAAAATGTCCATGGTCTTTATTGCCACTATAAAGAATGCCATACGGACTCCAAAGTGGTTTTCCTTGGTGATTAAGCAAATATTTGCATCCATCTAATTATTCCTGCTGCACATTATGATACCCAAGGCCTTTTTCTTTTACAGTTTTAGTGAAAAAGCAGTATAAAAATATGAATGTCATTTACTTTTTCATGTTAAATGAGCCAGTGATTAGAAAAAAATAGAACTAGTTAATATTCTGCTCCTCCAAGATTTAGAGTGTGGGAATGTTTATGAAAATATGCCTTTGCCAAGAATAGGGGTAAATGAGTCTATTGGATTTTATGAAAGCCCAGACTCTTTTTTTTTCACCAGCTTTATTGAGGTATGATTGACAAGAACAAAACTGTATCCATCTAGGTTTGGGGCCGCTGAGCGAAAGCTTCTCATGTTCCTTTCCCTGAGGCATGCCAGGCGGGCTTTTCATTTGTAAATGAAAAGTGGCAACATTCCTGACACTGGAGATACAGGAAACAAAGCATCAATGACATCATACTGCCAATAAAAGTTTCAGTGGAGACTTTTAATGTATTTTGAATAAATTAGTTGTCTAGACTTGAACTTGGCACCATCCCCTCAATAATGTGGATATATAGCAATCCAGTAAAGATGGTCAAAATACGCCTTTGCATTGCAGGCAGATTCTGTATAGTTCAAGCCAGCCACCGGGGAAGCCCCTCCTTTGGTGCCTACTAAGCTACAAACTCAAACAGCCACAAGCCCCTGGAACACACACACACACACATACACAAACACACACACGCACACACACACATTAGGTTGGCTTTAAAGAGTGGGGATGGTGGGGTTCATGGCTAACAGATACCTCTTCGAAGCGTCTGAATTCCGTATTTGTACCAAATCACACTTACAGACAACGCAGTTGTCGGAAGGTGAGGGCCGCCATGCACCACCTCTGATTCATATCACAGGCAGGCCTTTCATTTTTAAAGAGCAATTTTAGTCTCACTTAGTCGGAAGAGCGTGGAAGAGACTTTGAAGTTGTTTATGGACGCTCCAAACTGTGCCAACCCGCGTCCGGGACTGGCGAATGTGCTGTTACTGCAGGCTTCCCGGGATGCTGCGAGCACCCTAAGGTTTTATACTCCAGAACTGATTTTGACTCTTATGCTAATTGCCAATTTCTGTTTCACTGATTTGTTTTTTAAAACACAGACAGTTTATTTAACTTCCTACACCTTATCACAGTATATCTCTTAGCCCAGACAGAGAGAGTAACACAGATTTGAGAATATTATTGCAGTCATGGAACACGTCCTTAGTGAGACAGAGAACTCATACAAATTCCTGCAGTCAGGATGGCCATGACCTCGGCTCCAGAAGAGCCTTATTCAAGGCAATCTGATGCCCATCATGCTCTTCACTGTCTTCCTCAGATTCACTCCAGTACTTCAGCTGCATCAGTGATAACGATATCCAGGTCTGGAGCAACAGGGATACAGGAGTAAAACGATGCAGAAAGTGAGATGAGAAAGGGGCATATAACTATGTGGAAGCTAAAGCTAAGAGCTACTGTATCAGCTAAACTTCGCAAGTTACGCCGGGAGGGCTGCTTTCAAAGTGCTTCACTTGGCACTCCCCTGGGGTCCAGCAGCTAGGAAAGCGCCTTCTACTGCAGGGGATGGGGTTCGACCCCTGGCTGGGGAAGGAGGATCCCACACGACACGGGGCAACCACACCCGTGTGTTCCAGCCAGAGAGAGGAGCCCGCACAGCACAGCTAGAGAAGCCCGCACACTGGGGCGGAGATCTGGCAGAGTAAGACGAGGGAGTTATTTCAGTGCTCAGCTCACTTCCAAAACAGAAGTAGGTGATGTCATGACTCCATTTCACAGGAGAGGAAAATTGAGGCACAGAAAGACTAAGCGTTTGTCCAGCCTCACAGCAGCAGTGAGAGCAGGGCAGCCACGGTTCAGCCCGGGCAGCCTGAGCACACGGCCTGTGCTCCTGAAGCGCGAGCTGTGCTGACACTCAGGGCGAGTCTCGCAGCCTCCCACCGTTCACTGGAAGGGATGCAAAGATAGACACGGACCCCAGAAAGCCAGAATGATTTGTGGGCACCCAGAGAGCAGACTATTTCTTAACCTATTTTTTTCGCCACCTCTCTTTACCTTTCTCTATATATCCCAGTGTTTTTAAAACTTGCAAAATCATCGCTTAAAGCCTCATCACTTTAAGCATAATATTTCGTCGTCCTGACTCGCTTTAGCTCAGCACTAACAGCGACTTCAACGATAGCCAAGTTTTTATTAAACACACTTGCTCTGAACCAGGCACCGCACTGAATCCTCTCTGCACTTTATCATGTTTAACTCCACCTTCATGCTCTCAGTCTTCTCATTTCCCCTCTTCCTGTGAGTAAGTGTTCATCCCCATCTCATTTCCTGTGTGTGATTCAACAACAATTCAACTGTGATTCAACAGTTCTCTTCTAGCCCTTTCCCTTTCCTGAGTCTAGATCCCGGCTCCACCCTCTTCACCATGATCCAGCTTCGCATTTGAGACCATCTGCTCCTCAAGGTCATCTTAATGTCAAACTGGCAGAAATGGTGCTTGTTTTTATCCAAATGGAAGCTGTTTTCTTCTGCAGACTGCTTCTCATGGTGACGTCCAGACGACCGGGGGCACCACCTCTTCCCTTGCTGCCCACCGTCTGGAGTAACCTGCGACACATCCCTCCCAGTCCTGCCTGGCAGACGGCTTCTCCTGCCCCCAGGCTTGCAGCTCTTTGGGTCACTTTCTATCAGCTGTTTCTCTTTGCTCCACTTCTCCTGTAGACTCTAACAGTTCCACCCAAACGTTTCCTTTCAGCCTTTTAATCTTGTTGCCAAATCAGTTTTCAAGAAGTGCAGCCTGAGACAACCAGGTACAGATGTTCCAGATGTAGTAACACCACACCTGCATGCTTCTCCTCCTCTACGACTGCCTGCTGATGCTCCAGCTGGCCAAACACCCTTCAGGGTCAAAGGACGAAGGACAAGGGAGCATGATGACCCCGCACAGACTAGTCTCCTACAGCAGCAGATTGGGTGACGGAAGGGGAGCAGAGTTCTAGCACAATCACCTCTATTCTACACTTCATAAATTAATTTTATTGGATATTAAAAATATTTTTGAAATACCCCTTCAAGTTGCACATACAACTTCATGACATTGTGAGGAGGTTGAGATATTTTAAAGGTTGTAAGGTCTAGCTGGTTTCTTTACAATTTATTTATAAGTATACTTTTGTACTCTGCTCATCTCAGTGAGAAAGGAAAAGCCTTTTTTTTCCTTTCTCCAAATGTGTACTCTTATGATATTTCTTATGAGACGACTTTTCAATAAACTGATGGTGACGATGTAGATTTTATAAATGAAAGTCTTCTGGTGCAGGGGCAGGGAAGGAGTTCAGTGAAAAATGACCTACTTTGTTCCTAAGTTTCATATGTGTCTTCCCAAAGATTATTTTAAAAGCAAGAATTCTTTTCCATTTTAACTTGCTATCTGCCTTGGACCTTCACTGTGGCTGTCTATTTTCAGAGACCTCAATATGCACGAAGTCAAAAAAAGAGCACAGTGGCACCTGAAGTATTAAGACAAGAAACGCAGCTCACTGTGCTGAGCAGATTCACTGAGATTCTAATATTCTGCCTCTTGTGTGCATAGCCCTCAGTTCAGATATTACACTTTCAAAAGAAGAAACGAATTCACCAAGACCAAAAAATGAAAAACACAAACCAAATGTTGTTAAATGTAAAAATATTATATACAATAAATCTACATGCAATGGTATAAAGAATTCATAAAAATTCAAAGAACTATTTCTATATGAAGAGTATGTGATGTGATTAAAATGTCATAATGAAGAAATCATTTAATGTTTTATATGTTACAGTTATGATGAGGAATGATCATTTCCCTAGCCTTCAGCTCAAGTTTGGTTTTAGTGGCTGTCTCAGGACATTATTTTTCCTGTTATATACTCTTTTGAATGGCACCGATGTCAAATGTTCTTCATCATTGCCGCTAGTCACTGATGTGATCTTGTAAATAAGAAAGCAATAAACGCCTTTCAGTCCAATATATAATTAGTGCTAGTTGTGAAGTATAGGTTACAACAAGATTCACAGTTCATGTTCAGATTTCCAGGTTAATAAACTCTACATGACAAAAAAGAAAGAAATAAACCAAATTTTCTCACTTAAATGATATTCAGAGGCTCTTATTTATCAAAGATTGAGTTACAGTAAGACAATTCTTATGTTTCATTTTTTCATATCTCTGTATAGAGGAACTCTGCTGTTGTTCAGCCACTAAGTTGTGTCTGAGTCTCTGTGACCCCATGAACTGCAGCACCATCAGGCTCCTCTGTCCTTCACTATCTCCCAGAGTTTGCTCAGATTCATGACCATTGACTGAGTCGGTGATGCCATCCAACCATCTCATCCCCACCCCCTTCTCCTCCTGCCCTCAATCTTTCCCAGCATCAAGGTCTTTTCCAATGAGTCAGCTCTTCACATTAGGTGGCCAAAGTATTGGAGCTTCAGCTTCAGCATCAGTCCTTCCAGTGAATGTTCAGGGTAGATTTAGAGTGGATTGATCTCCTAGCTGTCCAAGAGACTCTCAAGAGTCTTCTCCAACGCCACAGTCCCAAAAGCATCAATTCTTTGGTGCTCAGCCTTCTTTATGGTCCAATTTACATTCACACGTGACTACTGGAGAAGAACTCTAAATTCTTTCAAATACCGTGTAGGCAAAGAGCACCACGTGTTGAAGTGACTGCCCTTGACCTTGATATGCACATTTCCTGGAGTAGGTAGCTGGCCGGCCCCCAGAGTGACATAGTTTCCTCACAAAGCAGAGAGCTGTGCTTGAAGGGCTGATGAGAGCAAACATACCTGTAGTCCCCAAGGCTTCTCGCGTCTAAGACGTGCCACACAACTACCTCTCACCGATGGAATGTGAGTAGAAGGGACAAGGCCACTGCTAGGCCAAAGTAGTTAAGAAGACATGCTTTACCCAAGGCTCTACAGGAAGGCAATGTCACAAGAGGGAAGAAGTCTGGGGCCCAGCATGACTGAAGTGAACCATCCACCAACCAGGTGTATCTGCAATGAACGATGAAACAGCTGACCAAAAATTTCCTTTAGTATTATGCCTCTGAGATGGAAAGTGAGTACCATGATACAGAAATATACTATATATTATGTACAAAATATAGCAACTTATAAACTTATGAAGGGGCTTCCCATGTGGCTCAAGCGGTAAAGAATCCTCCTGCCAGTGCAGGGGACACAGGAGATGCAGCTTTCATCCCGGGGCCGGGAAGATGCCCTGGGGGAAATGGCAGCCCACTCCAGTATCCTTGCCTGGGAAACCCCAGGGACAGAGGAGCCTGGAGGGCTACAGTCCACGGGATCGAAAGAGTCAGACACAACTGAGGGACTGAGCACATTTACATGCAAACTGACAAAATATGGAATAAAATGCATAGAAAACTGAAAATAGGGAGTGCTATGTATTTGTCAAAGGTGCGTATGTGTGCATATATATTTTATAAATATATACATAAGTAAATACATTTTATACTATATTCATGTAGTATATATACATATATACACACATTTGGCTGCTGCTGCTTCTGCTAAGTCACTTCAGTCATGTCTGACTCTGTGCGACCCCATAGATGGCAGCCCACCAGGCTCCCCATCTCTGGGATCCTCCAGGCAAGAACACTGGAGTGGGTCCAGCCCCGGTGGATCTAGAGTAATTAGAAGGGGAGACGGAGTAGGCATCCTAGGAAAAAAGCTATTTAATTACAGATATATAGAGAGATTAGAAATGGATAATGTAGTAGGAAAATTAGTGGAGAAAAGGAAGCTGAATAACTTGGTTTATGTGAGATACCAATCACCATCTACATAGGCCACAGGTGTCTTTCCATTCTCCAGAAGGAGAGGAGGCACTGAGGCCTCCCTGGTCCGATCTTAGAAGCCCAGGCAGAATTAGCAGGCTTGGTGAGTACCCACATACCAGATGGGAATTCAGCCAGAAGAAGAAAAAAATGACACAGGGGAATCAGTCTTTCCAGAAACTGATCTGCTTTCTTTATTTTTCAGGTTTGTTTATATACTTTTGCTATACATAGGGATGAATACAGAATCACACGGGGGTCAGCAGACCTGACCTTTGTCACAGTCAAGTGCTTCATATAAAATTATACAAAGGTCTTATGGGCTTTACATCATCTTCTGGCCATGAGGCCTGCTGACATTTTATGGCCCTTTCTGATAATGGTCAGTTAACCAGAAAACTTATTTTTTCCAGGGGTAATTTTTTTCTTAAACCAGATGCCACCTTCCAAATAAAGTTGCATTCCTATAGGGTGTAGTGGATTACAATCAAGAAAGGAATTTATTTAACCTAAGGTTTAACATGATTAATCTTAAAGGTTAATACTTATTTCTCCTATATGCTAGTTATATTCATTATAAAGGCAAGCAATATGGAGATTTAGCAGCAAATATTGGCTCAACAAATGAAAACCCTTCACCAGTGTTCCCCTTAAGATCTATTTAGTCTTAAGATAGTGATAAAGTTACATATTTGCATAGCAAGGACACAGTGATTTATAACAAAGTACAGTGATCTATAACAAAAGAGAAAATTTGTTAACTCAAAAAGTCTAGTATGGCTAACATCAAAAACTACTATGTTTCCTTTTCTATATTCCAAATACATTGATTAATATATTCCCAGGTGCCTAAGGATATGGAGGTCTGGAGGCAATCATTGACTCAACAATGAGAAAAGCCCTATGCTAATTAAGACTTTCAAAATATTCCAAACTCTCCGTGCTGTTTATGGTTGAGAGGTTGTCACACAAGCTAGTCTGTCAGCAGAGAGGTTTGACCTGAGACATCCTTGTCACACACAGGGCAGGGAATTAGCAGTAATTATTGGCACAACAAATGAAAAAACCCTTCACCAATATAATTTCTAATCAACCCACTATACTATACTAACAATCTAACTTCTCAAAAGAGTCTGTATTTAGAAAGTTTTAAAGCATCTCATTTGGGAGGCTGTAAACAATCACATGTGGCCGGAGGAACCCACTCAGGCAGGCTAGAGAAACTTCAGAGGAGTTTGTAAGTTGAAACACTCTTGTCACGCCCAGGAATTTTTATTTACTGGAGCTGCAAGTTAACTCCTTCTCTGAGAGAAATGGGTATGGGGGAGAGTCCCCCATAAAGTCAGAGGTGTAGGTGAGAGCATAAAACAGACTCTGGTTTTGGGGTTAGATGCTCAGGAACAGGGGGTTTCCTGAGACTTGATCACGCCTTTGCATATGCCAAGCCTCCTTCCTCATGGCCTTTGCCATGGGCGGAGTTCCTCATGCTGGCTCCCGGCAGGTTGCCATTTCCTTCTCCAATGCATCAAAGTGAAAAGTGAAAGTGAAGTCGCTCAGTTGTGTCCAACCCTCAGTGACCCCATGACTGCAGCCTTCCAGGCTTCTCCATCCATGGGATTTTCCAGGCAAGAGTTCTGGAGTGGGTGCCATTGCCCTCTCCACACACATTTGGCAGATATATATATATATAAAATGTTTTGTATTTTTAAATATTTTTGTATTTGTATTATGTAAATATAATTGCATTTACATATTATATATATATTTATATTTTGATTAATATTGTATTATAACATGTTATAGAATAAATATAGAATAATTGTGATACATTTTACTTTTCCTTCATTAGGATAAAACATTCTGAAAGGCAAAAAAAGAGAAAAGTGTACTGCCGCCACTCCTTCTACTTTAGTTAATACACATCAGTGCAAAACGTGCAAAACTGAGGACATAAGAGAGGACAGAAAGTTGCCCGGCACCCCTTCCCTTAGAGAACCGTCTCTGCTGGTTCCTAACTGCAGCTGAAATGTGAAGAGCTTGTAAGCAAGAGAGCCAATCAATTTAGTACTTAAGTATCGGTATTAATTACTTGAGTGAAGAAATGTGTGATTGTACAAATTGCTCAGTGAGATTACTAAGGAGTTTGCATCTGCAGACACGCGTCTGTGCGATTTGCCTGGTAAGCACTGCTTACAGAAGTTAAAAGTGTAGCCCCCAAATTAGACAAGCGGATCAAGCCTCAGCTCCTGCCCTTGCTTCAGAGGGTTCTCTGCTGTGAGCTGCTCTCGTCCAGCAGCTCCGTTACCTCTCTCCCAAATTAGCTCAGTGAGTCCACACTGGAGTGTGCCTTCCCTCTTTATGACCCGTCTGTTACTTACTTGATGTTTTCCCCGAAGAAGTGCTCCTAGAATTTGCATAAAGTCTCTCTGCCACAGTGATTGGTGTGTCTGCCCCCTTGGGGTAATAACTCCTGAAGAGACTTGTTTCTCTTCCCCTCTCCAGTTCATCTCTGGCTGGGCTCTTTCCAACTTACCTCCATAGGACTTTGTCTCTGCCATTCTGCACACAATTGCCTCGTTACTTGGTCATCCACAAGCTCCGCACTTCTGAATCCGAGGGCTTCCCTGAGAGCTCAGTTGGTAAAGAATCAGCCTGCAGTGCAGGAGACACCAGTTAGATTCCTGGGCGGGGAAGATCCGCTGGAGAAGGGATAGGCTACCTACTCCTGTATTCTGGCCTGAAGAATTCCATGGACTGTATCGTCCGTGGGGCTGAAAAGAGCTGGACACGACGGAGCTCCTCCCACCGCCACTCTCTGAAGCGGAAGGTCCCGGTGCTACCGTCCGTGACCCCAGCAGCGTCTGACACAGCTGGCTCGCCCTTCCTCTTGGTCCGCTCTCTCCCAGTTCCCAAACCCCACAGCCTCACCCCACTGCTCCTTCCTTCTCAGCCTCCTTTGCCAGCTTCTCTTTGCATAGCTTCCTCACACCTAAGTGTCTCCGCTCTCACTCCGTGGTCCTTTTCTCTATGTCTGCGCTTCCCTTTGGTAATCTCATTCCTTTTTACTGCCTTCCGTGTGTTTATTTGCAATTATTTCCAAATTTATAGCTCCTACAAACTAGGGACTGCAACCGCACACTTGATATCTTGAGACATGTAAACTGATCACAGTATTTACTTATTAATTATAACTGTTCCGTCTCAGATTAGCCCCAATTGTATATAAATTTACTGTAGCAGAAGCCGCGACAATTTTTATCCACTTGCTCAGCCTCAGCAGTTGGGACCATGTCTGCAACATGGCTAATGCTTAACAAGTATTTGCTGCAGAAACTGCATGCAGGAAAGAAGCACGGCTGGCTGTCACCTGACCCATTCACTCTGCTTCATTATTCATTTCTTTGTGACTGAGCTGGGTCTCCCTTGCTGCATGTGATCCTTCTCTAGTTGCAGCGAAATGAGGCTACTCTTTGCTGCTGAGTGCAGGCTTCTCACTGTGGTGGCTTTTTTTGCTGGAGGGCACTGGCTCTAGGCATGCAGGAGCTGGCAGTCATGGTGGGGCTCAGCTGCCCCACGGCATGCGGGATCTTCCCGGACCAGGGATGGAACCCATGTCCCCTGCATCCGCAGGCAGATTCTTAACCACTGGACCACCAGGGAGGTCCATTCATTCTTCTACAATATTGAACTTAATTGATCATTCTCCTTGTGCAACGTGCAAAAAGTTGGTATAGATTCTCTAAATATTTTATTTATTTTGCAACAGTTTATGTGAGAGGTTCCTGGTATATCCAGTTATTTAATAATGATGTAATCTGCTTATCAAATGCTGAGAAAACCAAAGGTAGACGTCTTTATATTGTTCCTAAAAACCATGACTCTTGTAAAAATGCAGACTAAACCTGCCCCTGCAACTCCAACTCACTGATTCTTAAACTGGTGGTGGTGGCTTAGTTGCCAAGTTATGTCTGATTCTTTGGAACCCCATGGACTGTAGCCCACCAAGCCCCTCTGACCATGGGATTTCCCAGACAAGAATACTGGAGTGGGTTGCCATTTCCTTCTCCAGGGGTCCTCCCCACCCAGGGATTAAACCCGGGTCTCCTGCCTTGCAGGTGGTCTGTCGCATCGCAGGTAGGTTCTTTACCAGCTGAGCCCCCAGGAAGCCCCGACTCTTAAACTGTGGGGAAATTCCCAACCCATCTGGGGAGAACTTCTGTAAAGTATACTACTAAAGACTTACCTTACCAGAAAAGTAAAAATTCAAACTGGCACAAATCATACGAAATCCGTTTGTTTCATGCGAGGTTCAGTACGACTGTCAAACGGTTCGACATTCCACACGATGGCTCTCAGGGTCTGGTCCGCGGCGTCATGAGCGGCAAGCGAGTGTCCAGAGCTGACTCTGCGGGCGCTGGAGCGCAGCCCGGCGCCTCTGTGCACCCCATTCGACCGCTTTCCATTCGCGCCTTCGACGGGGAGGCTGCAAACTGCTACAGACGGCTGCTCTCCGGCCACCGTTTCCACCTGGCCCCGCTAACGCTGTGCTGTGTGTACCTTAACCCACTGAGGCAGGGCGGTCACTAGAATACAGGAGAAGATCTCCCAAGAGCTTGACAAGCATTTGTCTCCCGGGGCTGGGAAGGCGTGCCATCCTGCTCCCCTTGCCCCGCCTAGAGAACCTTCCCGCGCGGAGACCCGCCGACCTGGGGGCCGGAGGCGGGGCTCGTGCTCTTTCCTCGGCCCCCTCTGTGTCAAGAAGCTCAGCAAGCTGGCAGCAGAAATGGTTTCCCTGTCGGATCCGCCGCCGGGAGCGAGCACGTCTCAGCACCAACGATCGTGTCCAGTGGTCGTCAGGAAACGGTTCCGCAATCTGTGTTTAATCAAATTCATTGAGTTTGCACAGCATTACAAGCAGCTCGTTGCCGTCATTTTCCCCACAGACGACTCTATTGCTCAGCACCACTTACTCACGGAACACCTCCTGGCAATGGCCAGCCCCCACCACCCGCCTCCACGGTGCCAGAAGCAGTAACTTCTGATGCAGAGTGTGAACACTGCATTATATTTAATCTTTCCTCTGTGTGTTATCATTCACCGTAACCACCCTTCTGGATTACAGAAAATCAGATGGCAGAGAGGATTGGTTCCATATTGTGTTCTCCAGTGAGATTCCGTGGTTCGCTGCTGACAACCAGCCAGCCTCTGGACTCAAGGCAAGCCATCAGCTGCTGTTCCAACGCCCGAGCACCGCTCGCAAGCTGCCTGCATTGGATGGCGTGCAATGGGAACACCAGCTCAGCCTCCGTCGCTGCGTCTCCCTATGCTGAGCCGTCAAGGTTTCGACATGGAGCTCCACCCACGGCACAGCTTACCGACATACAGTTTCAGTTCTCTCCATCGCAGGGAGGGGTTTGTTTTCTGTTTCTAAAGTCCCATGCAGAGGGAGGTGTGGGGTTGACGGCACACGGTGAGCAAAACACCCTGATGAGTTCGCTGTGAAATCTTGGGCAAATGAGCTGTGGCTGATGACACACAGCTCAGGTCATCACAGGGGAAAAACACCAACAAACCCATCAGAACCAGTGTGTAGCATCTTAAAAGCAGAAGGCAGTTGCCTGACCTAGGGTTCTTATTTTTCAGCTTTAGGGCTGGTGTCAGGTAAAACTTCGGCTCTGGGAAAATTTGATTCAGTGGGTGTCCCTGACTCTGAAAAGTGACTCTGCATTCATTCGTGTAATATTCTGGCAATAAATATGTATAAAATGCCCATTAGGCTTTGCACTCTAGTATTTCAAGATGCCTAATGGAATATTTGCCTAAAGTGAGTTCAATGGGACATTAGGTTCATGGGTGTTGTGAAAAGAATTATTCTATGGTCAATCGAGTTTGAAAAATAAAACTGCATTAAACAAAGATAACCATGCCTATTTGTAGAATGGTTTCTCAGAGTTGACAACAGCCTAATGTGCTTTGGAAATTTCTAAGTAGGGAAATTAGAGGGTCACATTAGCAATAGTATCTTAGTTAACTGGATGCCTCTGGTCTTTTAAATTCTTTTCCAACTCTTTGCAACCCCGTGGACTGTACCCTGCCCGGCTCCTTTATCCATAGGATTCTTCAGGCAAGAATACTGAAGTGGGTTGCCACTGCCTTCTCCAGGGGGTCTTCCAACCCAGGGACTGAACCTGCATTTCCTGGGCCTCCTGCTCTGGCAGGCTGTTTACCACCAAGCCACCGGGGAAGGCCCTCAGAATATCTCACAGCCCTGATATTTCTCAGAATATGTTTTGATAACTGTGTCTTTATACTCTTAAGGATTATAAATATTTGTGACACCCCTCCCCCAACCTTGTCCATTATTCTTGAGGTTAGCTGGGGCGTTAAGACCACAGCTTTGTTCTGTGGTCGTCAATAAACCAAGGCACCACAGAATGGACATGACTCCTATAGGCTCCGTCTTTCCCCCTCTAGTGAGCACAAATGACAAGATGTTGGGATCAAAAGATAGAAGGGTTTGAGTCTCTGAATCAGCATTTCAAGACAGTGGCCGTGAAGAGATACAGACTAGAATGGAATTTGCATGGGTAGGAAATGCACTCATGGGTAAACCACTGGGGTTCTGAAGCACGTTACTGCAGCAGAGCTGATCCTGGCCGCCCTGTCTATAGTAAGGCTATTGTAGATGACATTTTTAGCCTTTGGTATGGGATTATATCCATACAGAATGGATCATCTTCTTAACCAAAATTACATGTGAAGATTTTACAAGCCCTTCATTACTTGACAAGTATTTGGAAGAAAAGAAAAAAAAATCTGAAACGGTGGGCACAGAGTCAGTGTTTCTTGCTAAAAGTCATGTTCCTTACTAAAGGATTTCTACCAGGTGCTGCCTGTGAGAAAGAATGTGCTATAGCCTGTGAACGCCCCCCACATCTGAGAGAAGTGTCTGTGCCATGGGTGGGCTTGGTTTTGGTTGGGTTTTTTTTGCACTTAATTTATGAGTCTAGGTAAAAACATAAATCCCCTTCACCTTCAAGGAAAGCCTTTGGTCCTAAAGCAATCATCTGAAGAAAGAAGTCATTTTATCAGAAACTTAAGCATCTTCATTACAACATCAACAACATTTATTATGTCCACTGGTTGGCAGGATACTATCCTGAGTGCAATAGGAATTTACATAATTTGGCCCCTGGGGTTTTTCTAGTCAAAAGCAGCAGCACTTAACACCCACACCCCTCCACCCCTGCTGAGCACACATGATGAATGACATCCTCATGAATGATACATTTGCATGTTCAAAGCCACAGTTATGCACCATTTCCACCAAAATATTGGTCATCCTTCTCTCTTCCAGGCAAGACACAGAGTATAATGCAAATGAGAGGAACAGTCAAAGAATAGCCTTGAATGTGTCCGATTTATGTAAATGAAATACTTTGTGAACTCCAGTATTTTAATTCCACAAGTGGAAAGTTAATTAGATTTGCAAAAAAAAAAAAAAAAAGAGTGACCATTATATGATGCTGATGACAACGATACATAATATTTATGGAATGTTTTCTACATACAAAATCAGTACCCCAAATATAAGCAAATGCAAGACATAGGGTTGTATAGCTGTTTTTATATCAATTTACCTAATCCTCAGTTCTCACCACAAACATCTGAAACAGCATTATTATTTTTGCCCATTTTGCAGAAGAGGAACCTTAGAGAGAAAGAAGGAAGTGATCTGTACAAGGTTATGCAGCTGGGAATTCACAGAATTGATATTATGTCATCTGCCAAGTGACTTCAAAGCTCACAACACTATATTATAAAACAATGTCATAAAATAGTGTTTCATGATATTTATAGTTGAAAACACTTAAGCATCTATAGACTGCTCTTAGTTGCTAGATACTGGGAATCTAAATTTCCCTTTTTCTGGAGGGGCTGGGAAGATTTACGGTAGAGTCCCTTGAAACCACGAGAAGTTACAGACCTTCTAAGAAGCACACCCTGTGGCTGAGGGGACAGCAGAGAGGAAGGTGGCTCGGGGCTCACCCTCGCACTGGGTGTGTCAGAGAGCAGCTCCGGAGCCAGAGCTCTGGGATTCAGCACGAGACCCTGCACAGGGGACTCTTCTCAGCAGTCTGTAGTGACCGACGGGGAAAGAAGCCAAAAAGGGTGGGGATATGTATCTCTGTTCAGTTCAGTCACACAGCTGTGTCTGACTCTTTGCGATCCCAGGGACCACAGCACGCCAGGCCTCCCTGTCCATCGCCAACTCCCGGAGTCCACCCAAACTCATGTCCATTGAGTCGGTGATGCCATCCCACCATCGCATCCTCTGTCATCCCCTTCTCCTCCTGCTCTCGATCTTTCCCAGCATCAGGGTCCTTTCCAGTGAGTCACCTCTTCACATCAGGTGGTCAAGCTCTTGGAGCTTCAGCTTCAGCCTCAGACTTTCCAGTGAACACCCAGGACTGATCTCCTTCAGAATGGACTGGCTGGATCTCCTTGCAGTCCAAGGGACTCTCAAGAGTCTTCTCCAACACCACAGTTCAAAAGCATCAGTTCTTCGGCGCTCAGCTTTTATATATACACATATATGTACATATAATTGGTTCACTTTGCTGCATAGCAGACGCTAATAAACTAACCCCAATAAACATTAAAAACAAAAAACCGACAAACGAAAGCTTGGCTCTACACTGACCCTGCAGCCCCTGTGGCTCCACCCACGCACTCATGCAGTTACCGACTGAGGGCCGTCTGCGCCGGCACCACCGCGGCCTCGCAGAGACGGCAGGGCAGGCCAGGACACTTGCATTTCGGCGGGGAGGCGGCGCCGCACCAGGGCACAGGGCCGGGGAAGCACTGGGCTCAGAGCGCAGAGAATCGCCCGAAGGAAACAGCTGAGCGGGAGGCGCCGCGTGCGGAGCGGGTCCAGACCATCACCGCACGGAAGCGGAGCGTGTTGGGCGTGACGCCAGTGGTGTGAGCAGAACGCACTGTTCTCTCTGTACTCTTTTATGACATGAAATTCAAGATGCACATAAATAAAACATGGGTGTTTTCAGAACAACTTTTGCGAGTAATTCTTTTCTTGTGTTGATTTTACTTTCAAACTAGTCTGTAATAAAACCATAAATTTAAAATGTTTTCCCTTCAAAAACAATATAAAACTTCAATAATATTTTAATAAAGAAAAATTAGGAAAAATACAAAAATGAACAGTCACGCATTGGTGATATGGATTCTTCAGTTGTCATAAAAAATGAGAACAGTAAAGATAATACAGCAGTGTAAGAATGTCTGTGATACAGTATGAATATACAGAATATAAGATTATTTTTGATAGCTATTATCATAACTGTATAAAACTTTACATGCATAAAACAAAGAGAGGAGCATTGCCCAGACAATGAAGGCAGTTGAATAGCAGGGAAATTGGACTGTAGATAATATTGTCTTATTTTTGGTATTTATGAAACAATTTTTAAACTATTCATAAGATTTTGAAAGAAAGCAAGCTGTCTAACAATTTTGAACCATCCCCGGTGACTTCATTGACGGGGAGCAAAAGTTTTCCTTATTTGACTTTCATATAAAGGGTTATCCTATAAAAGTTTTAATATATGTTGCTCTTGCAAATGGGTGTCCTAAACTATACAGAAATTTGTTTTCAGTTCAGTAGTTAATCATCACTAGACAGACACGTACTCCGGGTCGGCTACTTAATCCATCAAAGAGCTGATCTCTCCAAGGTTAGTTGCAGGCGGTGCTTGACTTTGCCCTTTTCTGTTTATTTTTTGTCTATGTTGAGGTCGCTTTCCCATAAATCTAGTTTACAAGCTTTCTCCGCACTGCAGTGTCTGGTTAGATGGCTAATTTTCTCCCCTAAGCTTGTGACAATTATAATTTTAGAATCTTCTAATTCCAGCTTCCCTTTTCCTTCTCATTTCTCTGTATACCCAGCAGCTTTTATACTAAAATTTGATACTCAGTCATTTGCATTTTATCATCTCCACTTAGAATCCCATTCCACCTAGACTGGGAAATCCTTTATTCTGAGAGACACTGGCCACCAACCTGTGATCTTGTAGACCTTTCCACCTGCTGAGGCACATCTTCCAGTAATGACCACCTAGCGGTTCAACCCTGAATATCCCCTGAGAGGACTGATGCTGAGGCTCCAATACTTTGGCCACCGGATGTGAAGAGTCGACTCTTGGTAAAGACCCTGATGCTGAAAAGACTGAAGGAATAGGAGAAGGGGCGGCAGAGGATGAGATGGTTAGATAGCATCGCCATCTCAGCGGACAACTCCAGGAGACAGTGAAGGACAGGGGGGCCTGGCGTGCTGCAGTCCACGGGGCCCAAAAGAGCTGGACACAACTTACCGATGAACAGCAACGAAGTGACTAACATATGACTCTGAAACCGCCGACTATCTGGAGAGTTGTAGAGTCATGCCGTTTTAAGTATGAATGTTTCATCGTGCTATTTTTGTAGTTCTCATGGAATGCAGACCAGTTTGTGTGAATGCCTATCTCATCCAATGTTCATTTGCTTCCAGTGGTCAAGGTGTAAGCTAGGTGGACCATTAGCTAGGCGAACCATCAGCAGTGATTCCAGACCTAAACTGAGTTCATGGCAATTGTGAACTGGATGTCCTTACCAAGGAGTTACAAGGTGATACCACTTTCTCAGGATCCGAACAAAACAGCAGGGACCTTGTTCATGCCTGAGACCACCGCTGCAACTGCTGTGTCTCTCCTGCCCAGCTGCCGTTGTCCTGCACGTGCGAAATGTGGGCTACAGGAATCCCCCTTTTCCTGTTGCAATCATTATTGATTCAGGTGCTTATTAGGAAGTCACTACATGCCAAACAATGGTGAATTCACTAGCTGGAACCAAGCGTTAACCCTCTGTGTCATGGACCTTAAGCTAGAGGTGTAGACAGGAAACCCTTCAAACAAATACATAAATATGACATTGTAGAGCGATGCAACTATAAAGACTCTAATCGGGCAATAGAACGTGGTTGAGGTGGGGACTGGTCTCTTAGACGGGGTGATCAGACTGAGCCTCCCTAAGAAACTGACATTTGAACTGAGATTTAAACGACATAACTGACCAAGTGCAGAGCTGGGGACTGGATCTGCAGAGGGAACGGGGAGGGTCAAGACTCCTCCAACCCCAGCAGCAGGGGAAACCTGAGGGGCTGGAGGGATGAAAAGAAAGCCGCTGGGTCTTGAACAGAGTGAGCAAAGGAATGGATGGCAGAGGTGAAGCTGGACTGGCAGGCCGGGGCCAGGTCAGGGGCTGGCAAGCTATGCCCTGGGGAACAATGCTCCTAGCTACCTGTTTTCAGTGAAGTGATAACTTATTTTTACAGATGCCCACTTGCAGTCTCTGTGATGATGGGGACACTGACTGGTTTGTTTTATTGTTTTCAAGTTTCATTGCTCATTTTTAAAATTTATTTTTTAATTGGGGTGTAACTGGAGACACTGATTTTGAAAATCAATTAATGCTATCTCACTTGCAAACAAGAGTTTTATTCTTATAATGATAGCTGATTAAAATATATGTGTATATTTTAATACAATAATAACCTTTTGCTATTTAATAAGAATAAATTTATTTTTAATATTTTGAAATTCGCCCAAGACTTGCCAAAATCTGTCTTCTTTCTTTTGATGGAAGTACCTAATAGTGTCCTCGATTTGCATCTCGGGCCACACAGCCTACTATCTGTCTTTACAGGAAGTTTGTTAACTCCGAGGTCATGCCAACTACTGTGAGAATACACATTTCCTTTTTAATCATCCCAAGTTTCTTTTTTCTAAATAATATCTGCTCCTTTCTTCTCTTATAACAAATACATTTATTGAATGCCTATTTGTGATGTTAGTAGGAAATGATACACAGTGGGGAAAAATAGCCTCTCAGATTGTAGATAAAGTTGAAATACTGAGGTTGGTATTAATATTTCTGCTTCTGTCTCAGTTTTCTCTTAGTCTCGCCAATCTAGTTTCTAAAACCGTAATAGACACACCCTTTAGATATAACTGACATATTGTATTAGTTTAAGGTATACTGTTAAGTAACTTCATGTATATATATATAAATATTTATATATATATATATATAATGTGAATTGACCATCACAATAAGTCTGATTAACATCCATCACTTCACATAGTCACAATTTTTATCCTCATGCACACACACAAAATGTAGTTCAGCATCGCTCACACAGTCTCCCATGAGAAACAGATTTACAAAGTCAAGACCAGCATTGAAACAGTATTTTCCGTGGGCCTTATAATGTCCACTTAAAATTCTCTTTCCCAGAGTAACTTAGGTTGCTCCTTCTTCTACCTCTTCATTTGTGACACAACCACATTCATGTGTTACCACTTACACCCCAGATTGGGGTTCCCCTCACGTCCCGCTTGGCTTTGCTTATAAACAGACGTTTTGCTCATGTGTTTATTTGTGTGTGTGTGTTTTGTGGCGCTGGTTCTGAGCGTCGAAGCCCAGAGCCTCCTCAGAAGCGTCTCTCCTCTCTTTCCTGTTGCTTTGCTCCCATTTTCAACTTCTTTCCACCCTTTCCTCACCCACCCCCTGGAGGATCTGCTTACTTTCTTATTTATTGACCCTGCATTTCCTTTGCACAAATGAGCAGATCTGTGCATATTTGAGAGCCTTTTATTTCCTTACTTGAAGAAGACACCACAGGTATTTTTCTGAACTGGGCTCTCGTTACTTCACAGCATTTTCTGGAAATCCCTCCAAATCAAACCGCAGAACTCGCCCTCCCTCTCCTTACAGTGGAACAACGCCCCGTGTTTGTGGACGCACACCATTTGTCGACTCCCTCTCCTCTGGATGGACGTTTAGGTTTTCTCCCAAAGTCTGCAATGACAGAGAGTGCTATAATGGACAGCCTTGGGCAGATATATGTCCATCTTGTTGGGACTGCAGCTTCAGAGTATACTTTCAGAAGAGGCACTGAGGGGTCAAAGGCACACGTGTGTGTAATTTTGTCAGATTTTGCCCAATTCCCCATCAGAATTCCACAGCAATGTCTGAGAGCTCCTGTCTCCCACAAACTCACCAACAGAACGTACTGTTAAATCGGTGCTGCTGTGAAGGTGATGAATTCTGAGTCAGTATTTTAATTCTCATTTTTCTAATCATGCGTGAGGAGAAGAGCGTGGCGACCCTCCCCAGAGTTCTTGCTAGAGAATCTCACTGGCAGCGGAGGCTCTAGGCTACAGTCCACAGGGCTGCCAGGGGCTGGACGGACTGAGGCGGCTGAGCCGCACACAGCTGAGTGGCTCGCCCTTCCCACGCCCCAGAGCAGTCTTTGAGGCCAGGCTTCGTAGCCTGTGGGAGCTCAGTCCCCAGACCAGGGACTGAACTCAGGCCCTGGAATCGACAGTGTCCAGTCCTAAACACTGGACCAAAGAACCCTGTCCCTGTTCTCTGACATTTAAAAATATCAGCTATCAGCTTTTTGCCCCTTTGTGCCTCAGTTTCTGGGAGACTTTAATCTACTGGAGACGTTGTTGGAGTATATTTTATACATACTGTCTTATGGTTTTTAGTGATGTTTGATTTCATGTATGTTATTGTTGGGGTCCCCCCCATGTAACTTCTTTCTCTTACTGCAATACATTTATCCATCTTTTCTTGTCTTACTTTTTGATTTGAAGTCACAGTTGGAAGGCTTTCTTTCCAGTATGGCTGAAGTGGAATTTATCCATGTTTTCTTCAAGCACTTTCATAGTTTCACATTTTTAGTCTAGACCCCTGATCTATTTGGAGTGTTTTCTTATGGTGTGAAATATGGGCCCAATTTTACAGTTTTCCAGATGGCTACTCAGTTTTCCTAATATCATTTATTAAAAGCCATTCTTTATCTCAGTGCTTTGAGATGCTACCTTCATCATATTCTAAATTTCCATAAAGATCTTGGACTGTGCTGGGCTTTCTCTTCTGTTTCACTGCTCTGTGAGTGTCTGTTCAGTTGCCCAGTCATGTCTGACCCCATGGACTGTAACCTGCCAGGCTCCTCTGCCCACGGGCTTCTCCAGGCAAGAGTACTGGCGTAGGCTGCCATTTCCTCCTTCAGGGGACCTTCCTGACCCAGGGATCGAACCCACGTCTCTGGTGTCTCCTGCACCGGCAGGTGGGTCTTTACCACAGTGCTACCTGAGAAGCCCCATTCACTGCTCTGTCAGCCTATCTGTGCATCCATCCCATGCTGATTTACTCACAGACGCTGTGCAGTATGCCTTAATGTTTGCTAGGGCTAGCCCTCATCAGAGCTTTTACTTTTTGAAGTTTATTTTTTCCTGGCTCTACTTATATACTAGTTTTTCCATATGAACTTTAGTACCGGTTCACCTAACTCCATAAAACAGTCCACAAATGAGAAACTTAGAAGCAAGTTCGGAAAGAAATGAAGACAGGGAGGTAAGGACAGCCCCCCGCCCAGGACTCTCATGACAGCCCCCTCCCCAGGACTCCCGTGCGCCGGACCGGAGCGCGGCTCATCTGCTCCGGCAGACTCGCTACTGGGGACCTGCCGTCTGCCCAGGCACCACAGCAGCTGCCAGGATTAGGCCGGTGACCTTAAAGGAAGAGTGACCTTTGCCACAGCGATGTGGCTAAAAGGCTTGGCATTGTGAAGCACAGTTTGGAAGTGGCCCTTGTATACATGTTTTTCTCTTCTTGCTGCAAATTCCCAGGAAATAGGGAATTTTGAAATGATGTTATGAAGTCTGAAACAGAGGTTACAATCTCCCCAGGCTGCAGAATCATCATCTCCAAGTCACTCTTGACACTCCCTCTTTTCACTGCTGCTGCTGCTGCTGCTAAGTCACTTCAGTCGTGTCCAACTCTGTGAGACCCCGTGGACTGCAGCCCACCAGTCTCCTCCATCCTTGGGATTTTCCAGGCAAGAGTACTGGGGTGGGGTGCCGCTGCCTTCTCCGCCCTCTTTTCACTTCCAACGTCTAATTCATCATTCTCCCTCATGTATTTCACGTCCACAGTTGCTTTCAAGTCCAAGCACATCTCTCCAGCTCACTTTCATTCTGATCCAGCCCTTCAGACCCGTACTACTGTCATACGTGTCTGGACTCAGGCAGGTGTACCCTAAACCCCCCCTCCATCTCTCACTCAGCACCTAGCAGCTGAAACAATCAAGATCTGTATAAACAAGACTCAGATCGTGTCTCTCCCCAGATTTTCCACCCTTCAGTGGCTTGCGACCATTCTCAGGCAGCAGATGTTCACATTCTTAGGTTTTTTTAACTTTTATTTTTAATATATAAATTTATTTATTTTAATTGGAGGATAATTACTTTACAATACTGTAGTGGTTTTGCCATACACTGACATGAATCTGCCATGGGTGTACACGCGTTCCCCCCTCCTCCCACCCCCTCCCCATCCCATCACCCCGGGTCATCCCAGTGCACCAGCCCCGAGCACCCTGTATCATGCATCGAGCTTGGACTGGCGATCTGTTTCACATATGATAATATACAATTTCAATGCCATTCTCCCCAAACCATCCCACCCTCGCCCTCTCCCACAGAGTCCAAAAGACTGTTCTATACATCTGTGTCTCTTGCTGTCTCGCATACAAGGTTACTGTTACCATATTTCTAAATTCCATATATATGTGTTAATATACTGTATTGGTGTTTTTCTTTCTGGCTTACTTCACTCTGTATAATAGGCTACAGTTTCATCCATCTCATTAGAACTGATTCAAATGTATTCTTTTTAATGGCTGAGTAATAGTCCACTGTGTATATGTACCATAGCTTTCTTATCCATTCATCTGCTGATGGACATCTAGGTTGCTTCCATGTCCTAGCTATTATAAACAGTGCTGCGATGAACATTGGGGTACATGTGTCTCTTTCAGTTCTGGTTTCCTCAGTGTGTATGCCCAGCAGTGACAAGACAGAAATACAAAGGATCATAAGAGACTACTACCAGCAACAATATGCCAATAAAATGGACAACATGGAAGAAATGGACAAATTCTTAGAAAAATACAACTTTCCAAAACTGAACCAGGAGGAAATAGAGAATCTTAACAGACTCATCACAAGCACAGAAATTGAAACTGTAATCAGAAATCTTCCAGCAAACAAAAGACCAGGACTAGACAGCTTCACGGCTGAATTCTACCAAAAATTTAGAGACGAGCTAACACCTATCCTACTCAAACTCTTCCAGAAAATTGCAGAGGAAGGTAAACTTCCAAACTCATTCTATGAGGCCACCATCACTGTAATGCCAAAACCTGACAAAGATGCCACAGAAAAAGAAAACTACAGGCCAATATCACTGATGAACGTAGACGCAAAAATCCTTAACAAAATTCTAGCAATCAGAATCCAACAACATATTAAAAAAAAATCATATATCATGACCAAGTGGGCTTTATCCCAGAGATGCAAGGATTCTTCAACATACTCAAATCAATCAATGTAATTACACCACAATTACAAACTGAAAACTAAAAACCATATGATTATCTCAATAGATGCAGAGAAAGACTTTGACAAAATTCACATCCATTTATGATAACAACCCTCCAGAAAGCAAGAAGAGAAGGAACATACCTCAACATAATAAAAGCTATATATGATAAACCCACAGCCAACATTTTCCTCAATGGTGAAAAATTGAAAGCATTTCCCCTAAAGTCAGGAACAAGACAAGGGTGCCCACTCTCACCACTACTATTCCACATAGTTTTGGAAGTTTTGGCCACAGAAATCAGAGAAGAAAAAGAAATAAAAGGAATCCAGATTGGAAAAGAAGAAGTAAAACTCTCACTGTTTGCAGACGACATGATCCTATACATAGAAAACCCTAAAGACTCCACCAGAAAATTACTAGAGCTAATCAATGAATATAGTAAAGTTGCAGGATATAAAATCAATACACAAAATCCCTTGCATTCCTATACACTAACAATGAGAAAGTAGAAAAAGAAATTAAGGAAACAATTCCATTCACCATTGCAAGGAAAGGAACAAAATACTTAGGAATATATCTACCTAAAGAAACAAAAGACCTGTATATAGAAAATTATAAAACACTGGTGAAAGAAATCAAAGAGGACACTAATAGATGGAGAAATATACCATGTTCAAGGATTGGAAGAATCAATATAGTGAAAATGAGTACACTACCCAAAGCAAACTATAGATTCAATGCAATCCCTATCAAGCTACCAACAGTATTTTTCACAGAAGATCAAATTGCCAACATCTGTTGGATCATCGAAAAAGCAAGAGAGTTCCAGAAAAACATCTATTTCTGCTTTACTGACTATGCCTAAGGCTTTGACTGTGTGGATCACAATAAACTGTGGAAAATTCTGAGAGAGATGGGAATACCAGACCACCTGACCTGCCTCTTGAGAAACCTATATGCAGGTCAGGAAGCAACAGTTAGAACTGGACATAGAACAACAGACTGGTTCCAAATAGGAAAAGGAGTTATGTCAAGGCTGTATATTGTCACCCTGCTTATTTAAATTCTATGCAGAGTACATCATGAGAAATGCTGGGCTGGAAGAAGCACAAGCTGGAATCAAGATTGCTGGGAGAAATACCAATAACCTCAGATATGCAGATGACACCACCCTTATGGCAGAAAGTGAAGAGGAACTAAAAAGCCTCTTGATGAAAGTGAAAGAGGAGAGTGAAAATGTTGGTTTAAAGCTCAACATTAAGAAAACTAAGATCATGACATCTGGTCCCATCATTTCATGGGAAATAGATGGGGAAACAGTGGAAACAGTGTCAGACTTTATTTTTGGGCTCCAAAATCACAGCAGATGGTGACTGCAGCCATGAAATTAAAAGATGCTTGCTCCTTGGAAGAAAAGTTATGACCAACCTAGATAGCATAGTCAAAAGCAGAGACATTACTTTGCCAACTAAGGTCCGTCTAGTCAAGGCTATGGTTTTTCACTGTGGTCATGTATGGATGTGAGTTGGACTGTGAAAAAGCTGAGCACCGAAGAATTGATGCTTTTGAACTGTGGTGTTGGAGAAGACTGTTGAGAGTCCCTTGGACTGCAAGGAGATCCAACCAGTCAGTTCTAAAGGAGATCAGTTCTGGGTGTTCTTTGGAAGGACTGATGCTAAAGCTGGAACTCCAGTACTTTGGCCATGTCATGAGAAGAGCTGACTCATTGGAAAAAGACCCTGATGCTTGGAGGGCTTGGGGGCAGGAGGAGAAGGGGACGACTGAGGATGAGATGGCTGGATGGCATCACTGACTCGATGGACGTGAGTCTGAGTGAACTCCAGGAGTTGGTGATGGACAGGGAGGCCTGGCATCCTGCAATTCATGGGGTCATAAAGAGTTGGATACGACTGAGTGACTGAACTGAGAACAAATAATTTCACATTCTTTATTATTCATGGTCTGTTAGTCTCTGCAGGATCTGGCTCCTGCCCATCTCAGGCTGCCCTTCCTTTCATTCACTGAGCTATGAGATGGTGACATGGCATTGCTGACTCGACTGACATGCTTGAGTAGGCTCCAGGAATTGACGATGGACAGAGAGGCCTGGCGTGCTACAGTCCATGGGGTTGTAAAGAGTCTGACCCGACTGAGAGGCTGAACTGATCACCTCCCTGGCTCTCTCCAGCTTCGAGAAAGTGCCCTACTTCTGGCATGGGCTCTTCCCGTGTCTGTCACCTCCTCCACACCCTGTCTTCCTGCCAAGTAGCCTCCTCGGGATACTGCCAGCAGGTTTAAACACTCTTCTTGGAGGAACCTTCCCTGTACCTCCATCCGTCACAGGCCCCTGTTCTGCACTTGCTTTTAGCTGTGCTCTTCCCTCTCACATCACAACAACTCCACTGTTAACTGATGGAAACAAAACAGGAGACAACAAAGAAACAACTGAATCCCAGACTTGAAGCTTTTCAACATTTGAGCACTACAGAGTCTGCGGTATCTGGGTGAGGGCGTTGATGGGTAGTTGCTGCGGAAAATCGAATAAAGTTTACTTACTTGCAGATAGACTCATTTAGATTTATGAATTTCAAATGTATACCTTTTTTATATAGTCTTCTATAATTACTGTGGTTTGGATTACAAGTTGCCATTTGAGATTTTTATTTCAAGCACTCAAACGACGAAAGGCTGACCATTTCTTACATTATCTCCAACACCGCCAGGTGTTCTTCCATCATCAAATTGTTCAAGAAAACACACAAAACATATGCTTTCCATTGTTCCCTGCATAATCCGTAGCTATTAGAAGTGTGGGTTGCTTACAGTCTCAGCAGAAATGAGTGAGCATGAAATATTCATAAGCTTGGTGTTTGTGATTATTAAGTAATGGCCAATTCTGGTGAGTTTGTCACTTAAAAATACAGATATTTATTAAACAACTGAATAGTCACTATAGGAGAGCTCATATTACAGTAGAAGCCAAGACAGATTCCTCAGGAGGAATAGTGAAGATTTTGAAAATAAAGGACAGGAAACTGTGGGAAATACAGATGCCTTTGGGATTCAGCACAAACAACCCATGTTATCTTCAAGGTCTTCAAAGGTATCTGTGTCATATTTATTTTAATTTCCAGTAGAGAAGTAACATTTAAGACTTTGGGGCTCTAGAGACAGCCCCATCTGGAGGTGAGTCTTCCTTACTAGTTCCTGTGATACTAGGCAAGTTACTAAAGTTTGCTTAGCTTCACTTTTCTTTTTCTAATCTAAAATGGCAACAGCAATAGACCGAGCCTCCTAGCGTGACTGTCCTCAGTAAGCTTGATAATGGGGCTCATATAATAAACATTTAAGGCATGTTAGGAATCATTTCAGTCTTATTGATTCTTGTGTCCAATATTTTCTCTTGCAAATCAGCATTCGTCCTATGCAAGTGGAGACAAGGGGAGTCCCTGAGTCAGATCCTGAGAGTGGATCTGGAAGAAGCAGTGTGTAGCCTGGATTCCAAGGAGCCGAACGTCAAAGACGACACTGCGTCTTCTTAGCCCTGATTCTGCTTTATTGACTACGCCAAAGCCCGTGACTGTGTGGACCACAATAGACTGGAAAATTCTGAGAGAGATGGGAATACCAGACCACCTGACCTGCCTCTTGAGAAATGTGTATGCAGGTCAGGAAGCAACAGTTAGAACTGGACATGGAACAACAGACTGGTTCCAAATAGGAAAAGGAGTTATGTCAAGGCTGTATATTGTCACCCTGCTTATTTAACTTCTATGCAGAGTACATCATGAGAAACGCTGGACTGGAAGAAACACAAGCTGGAATCAAGATTGCTGGGAGAAATAACCTCAGATATGCAGATGACACCACCATTACGGCAGAAAGTGAAGAGGAACTAAAAAGCCTCTTGATGAAAGTGAAAGAAGAGAGTGAAAAAGTTGGCTTAAAGCTCAACAATCAGAAAACAAAGATCCATGGCATCCGGTCCCATCACTTCATGGCAAATAGATGGGGAAACAGTGGAAACAGTGTCAGACTTTATTTTGGGGGCTCCAAAATCACTGCAGATGGTGATTGCAGCCATGAAATTAAAAGACACTTACTCCTTGGAAGAAAAGTTATGACCAACCTAGATAGCATATTCAAAAGCAGAGATATTACTTTGCTGCCTAAGGTCCGTCTAGTCAAGGCTGTGGTTTTTCTTGTGGTCATGTATGGATGTGAGAGTTGGACTGTGAAGAAGGCTGAGCACCAAAGAATTGATGCTTTTGAACTGTGGTGTTGGAGAAGACTCTTGAGAGTCCCCTGGATTGCAAGGAGATCCAACCAGTCCATTCTGAAGGAGATCAACCCTGGGATTTCTTTGGAAGGAATGATGCTAAAGCTGAAACTCCAGTACTTTGGCCACCTCATTTGAAGAGTTGACTCACTGGAAAAGACTCTGATGCTGGGAGGGATTGGAAGCAGGAGAAGAAGGGGATGACAGAGGATGAGATGGCTGGATGGCATCACGGACTCGATGGACGCAAGTCTGAGTGAATTCTGAGAGATGGTGATGAACAGGGAGGCCTGGCGAGCTGCGATTCACGGGGTCACAAAGAGTTGGACACGACTGAGTGACTGAAATGAACTGAACTGATGTGATTCAAAAATGGCAGTGTTTGCTTATTTAATTCACTGAACAAACAATCAGTGAGCCCCTGGACTTTATGGGGCCATGAATTTGTTGCAAGATCAGGGATACATGAAATGCCTATTTTGCAAAGTCCTCTCCATTTCTCCTCTCAGTAAGAAGAAAATCAGCATCTGGTGTTTAAAAAACAGCTATTACAACTTGATTAATTGCTATTACAAATATGTACACAAAGCACACGTTCAAAGGTGCGCAGTGAAGTATTGAAGACTGAGACACTGCTTGCAATAGCAAAAAAATAGGATAAATAAACCTAAGACATCATTAACAGTACACGAGATATGTCAGTGGGATATGTATCTGTTTAAAGGAATATTATGCAGCCCATATAAAAATAAGGCACCCGCTAAGTGAGAGGCCGTGGCTTCAGGCTGAGAGTCAGTGCTGCAGAATGGTCTGGGGAACGGAGTCCGAGCTACAGCAAGGACGGCTTCAAGGATTAAAGCTCGGCGTCGCGTCAGATTCATAACGTCGTCGTGTACTGGGGGCACATGCTGTCATCACCGCCATCATCCCTGAAGGGGAGTGTTTCAAAGGTGCACCATTAAATTCAGAAGCCCAGGTGCATAATTACGTCTGCATGCTACTACATGTGAAGGAGGAAGTGGCAGCCAGTCCAGTGCTCTTGCCCGGAGAGTCCCAGGGACAGGGGAGCCTGGTGGGCTGCCATCTATGGGGTCACAGAGTCGGACACGACTGAAGTGACTTAGCAACAGCAGCTACTATATGTGTATAAAAATATACATTAGAGAATGGGAAAATATGTTTTAGATAAATCATATTTCTGGAAAAATTTAGAAGAAATTCACCATGTTGTTATCTCTAGAAAACTGGGTGTGATGGGAGGGAAGTGGGGAGAGTGACTCCTAATGTGAAAATAATCAAGCCCATTTGGAATATTTATCTTATGCACATATCACCTCTTCAAAACTAACAGTAAAACCAAGCTAGATAAAATAAATACATATGTCAGTTCAGTTCAGTTCAGGTCACTCAGTCATGTCTGACTCTTTGTGACCCCATGGACTGAGCAAGCCAGGCCTCCCTGTCCATCACCAACTCCTGAAGTTTACTCAAACTCATGTCCATTGAGTCCATGATGCCATCTAACCATTTCATCCTCTGTCATCCCCTTTCCTCCTGCCTTCAATCTTTCCCAGCATCAGGGTCTTTTCCAATGAGTTGGTTGCTTGCATCAGGTGGCCAAAGTATTGGAGCTTCAGCTTCAGCATCAGTCCTTCCAATGAATACTCAGGACTGATTTCCTTTAGGATGGACTGGTTGGATCTGCTTGCAGTCCAAGGGACTCTAAAGAGTCTTCTCTAACACCACAGTTTGAAAGCATCAGTTCTTTGGCTCTCAGCTTTCTTTATAGTCCAACTCTCACATCCATACATGACTACTGGAAAAGCCACAGCCTTGACTAGATGGACCTTTGTTGGCAAAGTAATGTCTCTGCTTTTTAATATGCTGTCTAGGTTGGTCATAACTTTCCCTCCAAGGAGCAAATGTCTTAATTTCATGGCTGCGCTCACCATCTGCAGTGACTTTGGAGTCAATAAATAAATTCTCTCACTGTTTCCATTATTTCGGTGAAGTGATGGGACTGGATGCCATGATCTTAGTTTTCTGAATGATGAGCTTTAAGCCAACTTTTTCACGCTCCTCTTTCACCCTCATCAAGAGGCTCTTTAGCTCCTCTTTGCTCTCTGCGTATCTGAGGTTACTGATATGTCTCCCCACAATCTTATGTATGTGTACATACGTGTGCACATGCCTATATGTATATGCATCTGTGTTTGCATGTCTCTCTGTGTGTGTGCATGCTTACACGTATATGTGTTGTGTGTGTTCATGCATATGTGTGCTGTATGTACGTGTGTGTGTGTGTGTGATTGTTGTGTGCTGTCATCTCGGTCCTCTCGGGTCCATCTTCATCGAAGTATGGCAGGGCAAACCTGAGCACTGCCCAGTTCTTCAGTCAAGCCTTGAATGCTTTTAGCAATTAACCAGCTGGAATGACCACCACACCGCAGGGCCCAGAAGCCTGAGCCAGAAACTGCCTCCGCCGTCCACCCTCCCAGGGCCTTTCCTGGCGTGGGGCTGGGGTGGCCTCGAGCAGCCCAAGTCAGTGGAGCTGAAGTCAGCAGATTCACACGTGGGATTTATCAAAAGGCTTGGCCTCTTGGAGGCCTCTGCAGCTGTCAAGCTAAAGGGAAGAGAAAGTTTAAAAGAAAAAAGTGCGAACCATCCTCCCCACTCTCCTCCAACAGCACAGCAACTTTCGTAAACTGCTTTCTTTAAGTAGCCACAAAGTCACTTAAAGCATTTAATTCAGTCCGGGTGGGCGAAGCCTCGAGGCTTCAAGCTTTCGTGTCTGTGCTGTATGAACATCCCTGGCGCCACGCGGCTCTCAGGAGGCGCCGCTGAGCTTCCCAGGAGGACTGTGGGCTCGCAGGCACTCCTGGCACCGGGGATGTCAGGTCTGGGTCGGGAGGCTGGACACGCCTGTCTGTAGCTTTATCAGCTGGACAGACAGTCTTGAGGGGCCAGGTTTGATGTCTTGCGGCCCCTCTCTGCCTTCTCCTGAGAAGGAGGCGGGCCCTCCCTGGATTCTGCTTTTAGGGGCAACACAGTCCCGAGGCAGCGCTGTGGCAGCGGCCCTTCCGGGACACACGTGCGAGGCCGCGAGCCAGCGAGCCATGCAGGACGAGCTTGTGCACTCGCTACAGCCTCAGACCTGCACACAACCCGCTTCCTCCCTGGGAGGATGCGGAGAGACAGACAGCTCGGCTCTAACCGTGCGTCTGCCTCTAACTAGCGATGGGCACGCTGCCGGACCTCTCTAGGCCAAATTTTCTACTCTGAATATTGAGGATAAATAAACTCATTCAAGTAACATCTGAGCTTTAGTCTTTGTAGGACTTGTACTTTTGTAGATCATAAAGAAGCCTGAGCACCAAAGAACCGTGGTGTTGGAAAAGACTCAAGAGTCCCTTGGACTGCAAGGAGATCCAACCAGTCCATCCTAAAGGAAATCAGTCCTGAATATTCACTGGAAGGACTGATGCTAAAGCTGAAACTCCAATACTCTGGCCACTTGATGTGAAGAGCTGACTCACTGGAAAAGACCCTGATGCTGGAAATGATTGAAGGTGGGAGGAGAAAGGGATGACAGAGGATGAGACGGTTGGATGGCATCACCGACTCGATGGACGTGAATCTGAGCAAACTCCTGGAGACAGAGGAGGACAGAGAAGCCTGCCGTGCTGCAATCTACGTGATCACAAAGCGTTGGACTCGACTTGGCAACTGAACAGCAACAACTTTTGCAGAATCTCTAGGCAAGGTTATGGAGGTCCAGGAGAGCTGTGTGGGGAAGGAAAACCAGGAGACCCCGACTAGTGCCTTTCCAAGCCCTTAGACTCCTTTGTAATAAAAGATTAGCAGGAGAGAAACAATAGACACGGCTTTGATCCCTGATCCACGAAGATCCCACGTGCAGCGGCGAACCAGGCCTGTGTGCCTCAAGCATCGAGCCTGTGCTCTGGAAACAGGAGCCGCAAGTCCTGAGCGCAGGCGTCTGCAGCCGAACTCCCCAGCAAGAGAAGCCACCGCAGTGAGAAGCCCACACCACACAAACCTTGAGAGCAGGCCCTGCTCGCGGCAACTAGGGGAAAGTTCACATAGCAACAAAGGCCCAGCACAGCCGAAAATAAATGAAATTACAGAAAAGAATCTATACCAAAGATTCACATTTGGGTGACAAATTCTGCTCCCCTTCGACTGTAGGGGATCTTAAGAGACTAGTCCTTCTTAGGTAACTGATAATGATGGACGCCCCCTACTCCCCCGACTATAGACAATGCTGGAATACTCTTATTAGAGTATTCCAAACTTAGGCAGTTTGGAAGGATAACTGCCCACCTCCCGAACGTGATACGTGAGAATTAATCAAGAAGGTGCCGGTGAAGCTGTTGGCAGCGCCTGGCACAGACTAGGCCCTGGACACAGCTCGATACTGTTCACCTGAGTCCAGTTTTCAACTTCTTGGGGGAGGCCACACGACCGGTTCTAATTCTCCCACTGTCTGCTTTCAGAAACTCTGGTCCTTCTCTTTCACGGCATCATCCCACTGGTGCTTTCAGTTCAACTTGTGAGTTACTTGTCTCTGACCCTCCTGGGGTGCTTGAGATCCCTCAGGGCAGGGACACTGGCTTTCTGCTGGCACTGTTCTCCATTCTCTTCCAACGGCTTGTCCGGGGCCTGGGAAGCACTCATGTTTCTAATGAGTCAAGAACCAGACCAAAGAACACACTCTCTTTCATCTTAGAGAATCTGACCAAGCATTTCTCTTACGCACCTAAGCCAAGATCTAAATCTCTGAGTCTAAACATCAGACATCCAGCTTTACTCCACGATGACTCAGTAGGAGCCAATCGCAGGACAGGGATGCCACCGTGGCGGACCTCCCCGGGCAATGCTGACATTTTCTCTGACCTGGAACTCTCGGCTGATCGTGCTAGGATTCCTAGATCAATCTTTCTCACTGTGTTGTTAACTATCCTGTGAATACATTTAGCTCCGTGACTGGCTTCCAATGGCCTTAATAGGCTTCTAAGAGGTCTTGTAAAGGAAAAGCTGTCACCCCGATTCTTTGGCCCCGCACCCCCACACTCTTTCATAACATCTACCCGGCAGGTGCACTGGCCCTACACGCGTTCAGCAGCAATCACCCCTGAAATCCCACGCACTGTTTCAGCACCTGGGAGGGACTTAGCTGAATGCCCATGTTAGCCTGAAGCTCAGAATGAAAGAGGAAAAAAAAAGGAACGCCTGCTGCTGACATTTTTAACAGCGTTTGTGCAAATCTGAGGGCGGCCTCGCTCGCGCCGTGGGGGCGGGGCACGGTCCCTCTGGCGGCCCCTGCGCTCTGTGCCTCTTCTCCTCTGTGAGTCAACACCCTCCCTGAGGTTTACCCACATTCAGTTCTTATTGTCACTCCAAATGCAGTTTCATTTTGGATCTATGAGAGACCAAGGTCGAGTCAGAGAATAAAATCAGATTAACAGAGGGTCAAACGTTCAGGACGACCAAGACCAGCGTGACTGTGGAATCGTTGACAAAAGGGCAACCTTCAAAGGTCTCCTAAGCAGAAGGGAGAAAATGCAGATGAGGCCAGAAGAAGGACGGGCTGACCGAACCACAGACTTCTTAAGGGGCAGGCTGGCACACAGGAGGCAGTCACAGCTATCTGGAGGGCCAGCATTCCAGTTTGCCTAGGATATATGATTTTCAGTGTTAAAATCAAGAAAGCCCCAGGAAAACTGGGACAAGTTTGGATGAGCAGAGCGTGACTTTGGAGAAGTCGGAAAGCCCAGGCTCACCAACTAGCACCCTGCGCTAACCATGGTCACACCAGCTCCTCTGGTTCAAAGCAGATGCCTGCTCTGCATCCCTGCGGACTGAGCCTTGGAGACAGGGAGGTGGCCAGGGGAAAAAGACGTGTTCTGCTTTGATGTATCCAGCACATTCTTTCTCTCCTTTTATTCCTTTTCAAGCAAAGAGATATGGACCCAGACATCTGAGCGCTTTTAAAACATAATTTCAAAGGCAGGGTTGCTTCTCTGAAAAGGCAGCTCAAGCATGTCCCGGAACTGTTCATGCCCAGCAAATGGACAAGCCGCAGAAGGTGCTGCTGTATGCCAACTGTACCATCCTGACTGTGCCATCCTGGGCTCAGAGATCTGAGGAGCAGGGCAGGGAACCAAACACACAGGGCTCAGAATAGAAACCCAGGCAGCTTCGCACACCGGGTTCTGGAGTGTCTTATTCTTGCAGTCAGGAAATATTTGGTCCACCAAAGACAGAAGAGCAGAAGAGCAAAGAAAGGAAGTCAGTGTCTGAGAGCTAAGGTTATAGCTGCTGCAGGAATAGTCCAGAAGGAAAAAGAAAAAGGAAAAAGCATCACAGTGTAGAAAAGAAATGGATCAGAGTTCAGAAGTCCCTCTAGGGCATCAGCAAAAGGAAGCCAGAGACTCCTAGGCAGGAAGCTAGCACAGGCAGTAATGGCCCGAAGCTAAGAAGAAAAGCCCTGTGCTTGAGATCACGGTTACTAGTCAGTTAAAGAGAGAAAATCCCAGGATCAAATCCTGCAGATGGGCAGCTCGCTCCACTCCAGGAATTCAAAACAAGAGCGTGCTCCGGACGGAGCTGGGGACAGCGGGCGGCTATCTGGCTCAAGCGAGCAAGGTTTCGGGGCTGCACTGTCTCTGGCTCACCTCCAGCCCTTTGCTTATTTGATGTGTAACTGGATTTCAGCAGCAGAACCGGAGGAGCTAACCTGGACCTGCATCCAAGAACATCCCTGCCCACAACAAAGCTCAGCTGTGCTCCCCGGGCTTCAGTGAGCAGGGAGTCAGGGACCACTTTCATAAGGAAACAAACGGGAAAACCTTCCCATGCTTTCCTAGGAAACAAACAAAGAAACAAAACATGCATCCAGTTCGTGGCGATCACAGGCACAGCTGGCGCGCAGTTAAAATGCCCCTTAACAGGTCTTCCCTGGTGGCTCACTGGTTAGGAATCCACCTGCCAACGCAGGCGACGTGGGCTCGATTTCTGATCCAGGAAATTCCCATACGCTGCGGAGCAGCTAAGCCAGTGGGTCACAACCATTGCACTGAGCTCCAGAGCCGGGAGCTGCAAGTGCTGAGCGCACGTGCTCACCTACTGGCGGCCGCGGGCCCCAGAGCCGGGTTCTACAACAAGAGCAGCCCCCATGATCATCAGGACGAGAGGCCCGGGCCCCGCAGCTGGAGAGCAGCTCCTGCTAGCCTCACCTAGAGAAAAGCCCACGCTTCAGTGAAGACACAGCACCGTCAAGGAAATAAATACAGTTATTTTTAAAATGTACTTTATGATGTCTGATGTGGCCTGAAGAATACACGTATGCATCCTGTCTTGTGCGAGGCCGCTTGGTTATCTCGGAATACTCGGCCACGCCCATCTGCACCTTCAACGTATACAGGTGTTGGACCCCTCCTGCATCCAGTGTACTGAAAGCCTGCTATAGATGCCGTCTAACCCACGCACTGAATATGTGCAATGTATGCTGGAGCATTAATACTCCAGGCACTAGGAAAGAGCAGTGATCAAAGCAACAAAAATTTCTGCCTTCATGAAACAAATGCTAATTGTTGAGACAGTTAAAAAAACACTTAAATATATAACAGACATTTTTATGAGTACTTCAGAAAGAAAAGAGTCAGTTCACTCACTCAGTTGTGTCCGACTCTGTGACCCCATGAATCGCAGCACTCCAGGCCTCCCTGTCCATCACCAACTCTCGGAGTTCACTCAGACTCACATCCATCGAGTCCGTGATGCCATCCAGCCATCTCATCCTCTGTCGACCCCTTCTCCTCCTGCCCTCAATCCCTCCCAGCATCAGAGTCTTTTCCAATGAGTCAACTCTTCGCATAAGGTGGCCAAAGTACTGGAGTTTCAGCTTCAGCATCAGTCCTTCCAAAGAACATCCAGGACTGAGCTCCTTTAGAATTGACTGGTTGGATCTCCTTGCAGTTCAAGGGACTCTCAAGAGTCCTCTCCAACACCACAGTTCAAAAGCATCAATTCTTCGGCGCTCAGCCTTCTTCACAGTCCAACTCTCACATCCATACATGACTAATGGAAAAAACCATAGCCTTGACTAGACGGACTTTAGTTAGCAAAGTAATGTCTCTGCTTTTGAATATACATTCTAGGTTGGTCATAACTTTCCTTCCAAGGAGTAAGCGTCTTTTAATTTCATGGCTGCAATCACAATCTGCAGTGATTTTGGAGCCCAAAAAAGTAAAGTCTGACATTGTTTCCACTGTTTCCCCATCTATTTGCCATGAAGTGATGGGACCAGATGCCATGATCTTTGTTTCCTGAATGTTGAGTTTTAAGCCAACTTTTTCACTCTCCTCTTTCACTTTCATCATGAGGCTCTTTAGTTCTTCTTTACTTTCTGCCATAAGGGTGGTGTCATCTGCATATCTGAGGTGATTGATATTTCTCCTGGCAATCTTGATTCCAGCTTGTGTTTCTTCTAGCCCAGCTTTTCTCATGATGTACTCTGCATAGAAGTTAAATAAGCACGGTGACAATATACAGCCTTGACGTACTCCTTTTCCTATTTGGAACCAGTCTGTTGTTCCATGTCCAGTTCTAACTGTTGCTTCCTGACCTGCATACAGGTTTCTCAAGAGGCAGGTCAGGTGGTCTGGTATTCCCATCTCTTTCAGAATTTTCCACAGTTTATTGTGATCCACACAGTCAAAGGCTTAAGCATAGTCAATAAAGGAGAAATAGATGTTTTTCTGGAACTCTCTTGCTTTTTCCATGATCCAGCGGATGTTGGCAATTTGATCTCTGGTTCCTCTGCCTTTTCTAAAACCAGCTTGAACATCTGGAATAAAACAAAGTAAATGACTAGCTTGTGGAAGCGGCACATTTTAGACAGGTTGGCTCGGCACGGCCCCTCTGGGAGGAACTGAGCCACGATCCACACACATGACACATCAAGACCTTCTCAAGCGGAGGACACGGTGAGGTCACGGCCCATGGCTCCTCCTCATGTTGGAAGAATGACAGGGAGGCCATGGAGAGGACAGAACCTTGGACCAGAGGGCTGTTCTTGAGAAATTTTTAGATGAGTAAGATACCCTTGCTTCCCAGGTGACTCAGTGGTAAAGAATCCACATGCCAGTGCAGGAGACAAAGGAGATTACAGTTTGATCCCGGGCTGGGAAGACCCCCTGGAGGAGGAAACGGCCAGGCACCCCAGTGTTCTTGCCTGGGAAATCTATGGACAGAGGCGCTTGGTGGGCTACTCATGGGATCAAAGAGTCAGACACGACTGAGCAAACACACACACACACATTTTGAAGGTAACGTTGTCAGGGTGAGAATTTCTAACACAGAAAACACATACAGCAGCTTTCTCTTCTCATGCAGACATTTGTGACAGATTCTCCAAGTTGGGTCTGTAGGCAATTAACAAAAAGTGAACTTGATGCTTAAAGGAGAAAGCAGAGAACTGCCTCATGGCCTTATGCCTCTACTATTCAGTGCATCCCTGTATTCCCCCTTCCATTCAGTCAATTTACAAGCATTTGAAAGTGAAAGTGAAAGCTTTAGTCGCTCAGTCACCCTGGGCTCTTTGTGACCACAAGGACTGTATAGCCCACCAGGCTCCTCTGTCCAAGGGACTCTGCACACAAGAATACGGACTGGGTTGCCATTCCCTTCCCAGGGGATCTTCCCGACCCAGGGATCGATCCCGGGCCTCCTGCATTGCAGGCTGGTTCTTAAACCATCCGAGCCAATTTATTTATCATCAGATACCTCTCCAGCACTGGACTGGACATCTGGGGAGAAAAATGAATAAGGTGCAGTCTCTCTATTCAAGGGCAAATTCTTGCTGATGAAGACAGATGCTCATAAAGCAATATGGCAAGTGCCTTCGTTATAGCTGATGATGAATGCTGCATAGGATTTGAGGAGCAAAGGTTGGCCTGGGAACTGCTCCCCAGGAAGTGAGACATGGAAACAAAGCATATCAGTTAAAGCATGAGGAGGTGCCTACCAGAAAAAGTCAGGGAGGGACGCAAAGCTGGGGAGGGAGTTCTAGGCAGAAGGGAGCCTGGTTAGAGGCACAGGTGGTGGGGTCAGGAGACTTGGAAGGCACGTCAACCCCTGGGAGCTGCTGGAGTGATGCACCATGGTTCACCCACACCTGCAATCCCTGCTAAAGATGCAGGTTTCAGACCCTCCCCAGGAGATGCTGGTTCAGCAGGTGCCTGGTGGGAAGTGGGTGCATAGACCTACTAGAGGAACTGTGATTCCTAGGAACTTTGAGACCTGCAATGCAGAAGACCCCAGTTTAATTCCCAGGTCATAAAGAGCCCCTGGAGAAGGGATAGGCTACTCACTCCAGTATTCTTGGGTTTCCCCGGTGGTTCAGCTGGTAAAGAATCCACCTGCAACGCGGGAGACCTGGGTTTGATCCCTGGGTCAGGAAGATCCCCTGGAGGAGAGCGACCCACTCCAGTGTTCCTGCCTGGAGAATCCCATGGGCAGAAGAGCCTGGAGGACCGCAGTCCATGCAGTCACAGTCAGACACGACTGAGGCGCTGAGCACAGCGCACTGCAGAGGACAGTCAGGGGAGGGAGATGGGGCGGAGAGTTGGACCAGGTAAGAAGGCTCACCTGAGAAACGCACACGTGGACAATGCGTGTGTCCTTAGTATGGAAGCAGTTGGGGTCCGTGACAGCTTCTGAGGCGGACGACTCCAGACCCTGTTACACAGAGTGAAGTAAGTCAGGGAGAGAAATATCATAAACTAACGCATATACACGGACTCTAGAAAAACGGTGCCAATGGACGTAAGTCCATTGCAGGGCAGGAAGAGGCGCAGATACAGAGTGGACTTGTGGGCACAGCAGGGGAAGGAGAGGGTGGGACGAGCTGAGAGAGCGGCGCTGAAATACAGCACTGTCGTCGCGGTCTAGCTGCTCAGTCGTGTCCGACTCTCCGCAACCCCATGGCCTGTGGCCCGCCAGGCTCCTCCGACCATGGGTTTCCCAGGCAAAAATACTGAAGGGCGCTGCCATCTCCTTCTCCAGGGGCTCTTCCCGAACCAGGGATCGAACCTGCGTCTCCTGCCTTGGGAGCAGAGTCTTTAGCACGAGCCCCAGGGAAGCCCAGGGAAGCCCAGTGTACACGTCACCGCGCGGGAAACAGGAGCGGGAGCTCCTGCAGGGGCTCAGCCGGCTCGGTAAGAACTCGGATGTGGGCCAGGGGCCAGGGGAGGCTCCGGAGGCGGGGGCCCTGTGTACTTCCCGCCAGTCTCCTTATTCTATGTCTGGCAGAAACCAACGCAGCAAAGAAAGGAAAGAACGAGAGGAGGGAGAGATGGCTAGCAGCGGGAGCAGCGGAGAGAGATCAGGGGCTAGTGAAAGGGTGGCTGCACTTTATTTTGGAAAGTGAGACAATAAACCCCCTTGCAGACACAGCACCGTTTTCTATTATTTCATAGAAAAAGGAAAATTAGAAACTTAAAAAATGCTAAAGTCATGATCTCACCAAAAAAGACTGCATTAGTTTTGGCTGTTGCCATAAAAATTTCCATGACTTTGGTGGCTTAATGTAACTCAGCTTTATTATCAAATAATTCTGCAGATCAGAGATCAGGCATGGGCCTCACTGGGATGAAGATGACGTTGGCAGGGCAGCCTTCCTTTCCGCAAGCTCTACGTGAGGTCTGCTTCCTCACCTTCCCAGCTTCCAGAGGCTCCTTACATTCGCTGGCTCATGGCCCCTCCTCACCTTCAAGCAGGAGAGATGAATCGAGTCTTTTCTACATCACATCTCTGACTCCTTCGGTCAATTGCCTCCCTTTGGCCAAAACTGAGAGAGATTTTTCACTTTTAAGAATTCAGCTGATTACACTGGACTCACCTGGATAATCCAGGCCAATTTCCTGGTCTTGGTGCCTTTAAATATATATATAAATTAGAGGATAATTGGTTTGCACGCCGTGAATCAGCTGTAAGGACACATGCCCGCTCGCTCTCAGGCCTCCCTCCCACCCCCCGCCCACCCCCGCTCCAGGCTGTCACAGAGTGGCCTCGAGTGGAGCTCGCGGGGGAAACGGCAGCTCCGCACCAGCGGTCCGTCATGCGGGGCGGCTACGTCAGTGCCGCTCTCAGGCCGTCCCCCCTCCCCTGCTGTGTCTGCGGGTCTGCCTCTACAGCTGTGCTTCTACTCCTGCCCTGCACGTAAGTCCATCAGTGCCGCTTCTCTAGATCCCGTGTTCATCCCTTAATAGACATGCTTGTCTTTCTCCTGAGCGACTTCACCCTGGAGGGCAGACTCTGGGTCCATCCACCTCACCACAGCTGACTCAGCCACGTTTGTTTCTATGGCTGAGTGTCTTTAATTCCATTCCATCTGCAAAGTCCTTTGCGCCACCCAAGTATCACAGTCACAGAGCTCCGGGGATTGTGAAGCGGGCTCCTACAGAGGGCATCATTCTGCAGACGACAGATACGTCAAACTGGGAAAAGCCAGCTTTTGAGAGCCTCCTCCCACTGTCCCCAGTATCCTGAGCGCATTCTGGGCCATCGGTGGCCCTCCAGGAAGGGGCGCTCACCGGGCTATCGGGGCGGTCACCACCCACTGAAGGATTTTATGCTTGGGAGTCAGAGCCACAGCTGTTTCACTGGGAAGAAGATTCCACACGCGTCAGGTTAACTCAGATGCCATACAGTCATTAACCAAAAGGGACAATCCACGTCTTTTTAAAAGAATCCCCAGTTAAAATGGACATATCCTGCGGCAGCCTGGATGAGAGGGAGAGAATGGACACATGACTATGAATGGCTGAGCCACTCTGCTGGCCACTAGAACCTATCACATTGTTAATTGACTATATTCCGATACAAAATAAAATGTGTAAAAATCAGACACATTCCTTCAGTGTTATTTTGTGCTCAGTATAAACTGAAGTCCTTAAGAAAGAAGGCTTTTATATAGATATGCCCCAAACTTTGTGGCTAAAAACTTTGCCTTGGGCAACATATGGATTTAATTTGTAATACCCAGGGATGTTGTGCAGAGGCATCCTGTCTGTAGGTCTGCCCTTTCAGAGCATGCCTTTGTGAGTTTGCATTGACACAGACAAATAAACCCAGTTAGCACAAAAGCTGGTCTGTGCAAGCATATTAGTCACTTCTCCCAAAGAATTTCTTAAGTAGCATCTCACTGCATAATAAATGAATCTAAAGGGAGAAAAGGAAGTTCATTTAGAGGCAAGAAGAAGTGCACAGCAATACCCGACAGCGTTTAATAGCCGAGAGAAATGACTGAGCTCAGCGCAGAGTCGGCTGCCGCTCAGTCACCCCAGGGGCTGCAAGGTCTGCTCTGTTCCTTTGTGGCGGGTGAAGCTTAATAAAGTGTTTTTACACTCAAGGTTCCCTTTGACTCTGGTTCTGAGTCACTTTCCTCCAACTCTGCATTTTCTCTTAGTTGTGACATGGCCGCCCCACAAGCCCAAAGTGACGGAGAGCAGCTGTCGCCAGGCTGCTGACCGACAGCGGGCTGCTTGGATTGAGTCCAGAGGAGAAGAGCAGGAAGGTGGAAGGTCTGTTCTGTTTCCCAGGGGCTTTCTCTGCTCAAGTTCATCTTTTTGAGGAATTATGCAAGTCTTCCTTGTCTCTACATACAGTGATCTACGGAAAAACCTTTCTCCTCTTGGGATATTTAACTTTTTAAAGCAAAATATACAAAGAGTATAAGGAAGAAACAGATCCCTCATAGCACGACTATTCAGAATTAACTGCTTTAATATGTTGTCCTCTCAGTGTTCAGGACCTTTCTGAGAAGTGACAGGGCTCCAGTTCCGTGAGGCGCCCTAAGCACGCTCTGTGGGTCTCTCTCACTGGACGCAGCTGAGAAGCAGGAGGACACGCGCAGTGGCCACTTAAGGACCTGAAGAGTGTAGGGTACTGGTGGACAGCGCATGCAGCCATGAGCGGCTGCAAGTACCAGTTTTGGCCTCCACCTCCACAAGAGGACTTCAAGGCAAAGGTCCGGCTTGAGGGGTGGGAACAGCGTCCCAGCATTCAGAAGCAGACTGCCCTCCTTGACATGGTGGTCTTTTCTTCCCTCTGTAAGAAAAGTGTTTGACATTGAAGTGTAGTAGATACACAATGTTGTGCTGCTTTCAAGAGTAAAGCAGTGATTCAATTATATATATACATGTGTGTAGGTGCATCGACACACACACACGTGTATTCTTTTCGTTCATGGCTGAACGTAGGATACTGAATATAACTCCCTGTGCTGCACACTAGGGCCATGGCATTTATTTTATACATGGTAGTTTGTATCTATCACTGCAGGTGGTGACTGCAGCCATGAAATTAGAAGACGCTTACTCCTTGGAAGAAACGTTATGACCAACCTAGACAGCATATTGAAAAGCAGAGACATTACTTTGCCAACAAAGGTCCATCTAGTCAAGGCTGTGGTTTCTCCAGTGGTCATGTATGGATGTGAGAGTTGCACTGTGAAGAAAGCTGAGGGCCAAAGAGTTGATGCTTCTGAACTGTGGTGTTGGAGAAGACTCTTGAGAGTCCCTTGGACTGCAAGGAGATCCAACCAGTCCATTCTAAAGGAGATCAGTCCTGAATATTCACTGGAAGGACTGATGCTGAAGCTGAAACTCCAATATTTTGGCCACCTGATGCGAAGAGCTGACTCACTGGAAAAGACCCTGATGCTGGGAATGAGTGAAGGCAGGAGGAGAGGGGGCGACAGAGGATGAGGTGGCTGGATGTCATCGTGGACTTGATGGACAGGAGTTTGAGCGAGGTTCAGGAGTTGGAGATGCACAGGGAGGTGTGGTGTGTTGTTGTCCACGGGGTCACATACAGTGAGACACGACTGAGTGAATGAACTGACACAGATCCACGTGTATATCAGCGCTCACAGAACTGTGCACTAAGGAAAAGCAGCTTTACTGTATTTCGAAAGCAAAGTTGTTTTGGATTTCCCTGGTGGCACACTGGATAAGACTCCTCCTGCCAGGACGGGGAACACAGGCGGGATGCCTGGGCTGGGAAGAGCCACAGGCCTCAGGGCGGCTAAGGCCGTGTGCACAACTGCTGTGCCTGCCCACCCTGGAGCGTGTGCTCCCCAGCAAGAGGAGCCACCGCAGGGGCCCAGCCTGCTCCCCACAGCAGGAGGAGCCCGCTCCCCATAGCAGGGGCACAGCCCGCTCCCCACCGCAGGGGGCACAGCCCGCTCCCCACAGCAGGAGGAGCCCGCATGCAGCCACAAAGGCCCAGCCCAGCCAAGTAAACACACAGAAGCGAACTTCCACACGCCGCGCTGTGTAAACGCAAGCACACACCAGAATGATGTCATGCATGCTAACTGTGCCAATAAAACGGAGGTAAAACTTCCCAAAAAGTGTCAGTGTCCATTTTTGCTAAAATAATATTATAAAAACTAATTGAACAAAAAGAAAAATGGAAAACTTTACATTGGCTCCAAGTCCAACCATATAAAAATAGGGTAAGCAACTCTGTCTAAGGAACCTCCCAGGTGGCACTACTGGGAAACAACCCGCCTGCCAGTGCAGGAGACACAGAGACACGGGTCCCATCCCTGGGGCGGGAGATCCCCTGGAGGAGGGCCTGGCAGCCCACCCCAGTATCCTAGCCTGGAGAATCCCATGGACAGAGGAGCCTGGCGGGCCACAGTCCATGGAGTCGCAGAGTCAGATAAGACTGCAATGACTATGCATGCACACGCACAACCTTGCCTAAACATCATCCCAGGGATCTTCCTGCAAATCTGCAAGGATAAATGCGCGAGTGGACAGATGCGGAGAGAGAGAAGAGGGAAAAGACACATACTCTAGGGAAATGTTATTTTATGGGGGACTTTAACCAATACAATATTGTAAAGTAATTAGCCTCCAATTAAAATAAATATGTTTGAGTTAAAAAAATAAATATTTTGTTAAATTTAACATAAACTGAAATAAATAAAAATTATTAAAAGACAAATAAATGATGCTGCTCCAAAAAGCGTCTTCCCAATATCCCTAAAATTTAGAGAGAATATAAGCAATATCAAAAGTCAGGAGCCATTGTTTTAACCTGCGGTTTTCCTTTTGATTTACTCAGTTGAATGAATAAGAAACTGTAACTCTTTTTCGATACTTTCTGCTGCCCTGCAATGCATTGCTGTATCTTTGCTTTTCCAGGTTTACTATCTATACACCTAAACGTTGCTTCTGTCGTTGTTTACCAGTGACGTGGTACTTATATCCGAGTAAACACACATGTTTATATACATGTATAATCACACGCACATATACAAATGTTCATGTTGAATATGCATGCACGAATGTATATACACTCAGCACTTGCCACCAATCAGTCCTTTGCCTGTCCTGTTTGAAGTTTGTTATTTACATTGAAATTTTAAATGTCTGGATGATCAAGACAAGCTTTGTTTTCCCCCAAGGAGGAATTCATAGGTATTTCTGGCTGAGAAGACCGGCTACTGTCTCTACACTCGGATCACTTCTTAATTGTGTATTCTTACTTGAAATCTTCCTTCAAAGCTCGTTCACGTCTCAGTTTTCTTCCTAACTATCTATATCGCAGGTTCCACTATACTTTCCCTGCTTGCTAACGCCACAGTCTTCCCTCCAGTCCAGGACTGACTGATTCTGAAACGAGCATTCTCTAATGGGAGAGCTTCCTCAGGATCCTTTTAGACCAGTATCCTGTTATGACGGCGCACGACATCATTCACCGGACAGACGTTGCTGTGCGTGTACTACATGTCACACTATAACCATTAGGCTCATAAAGATGAAAACGACCTTGGCGATGTCCGAGAGACATCACCTCCCAAAGAGGACGAAGTCAAAAGGAAGCTATATGGTAAAGAACACTTCATTCTTTTATGGCTGAGTAACACTGCATCGCATATGTGCCTACGCTTTCTTTATCCATCCCTCTGTCAACCGGCGTTTACCCATTGCTTTCACGTCCTGCTGTTGGAAATGGTGCTGCAAAGCACACTGGGAAGAAATTAGGAGGCTGGGATTAACACACACACACATCACCATGTGTGAAACGTAGCTAACGAGGAGCCACCGTGTAGTATGAGGGACTCTATTCAGGATTCTGTAGCAACAGCTACAGGAAAAGAATCCGAGAAAGAATGGAGACACATATATATGTGTGTGTACGTAGACACACACATATAGACGTACATACACACACACACACACATATGTATATATGGTTTACTTTGCTGTACACCTGAAGCTAACACCACATTGTAAATCAACTAAACTCCAATAAAAATTTTTAAAAAAGGAAAGCATTTTAAAGTAATCCCCCTGCAAAAAAAAGCCTGTAACAGAGATTTCTGCTGAGGGTTGGAAGAAAAGTGTTGAGCCTCATGTCCATGTGTCTTACCTTTCACTATTCAACCTGAAAAAAGGAAAAAAAAGACTGGGTAGGCTCAGTAAGCTATAATGCCAAGCAAGCAAACCAAGCGCCCTGGAAAGGGTTTCCCAGCCTCCACGTGTGTGTGAGCTGCTCCGTCGTGTCCGACTCTTTGCACCCCCATGGACACCAGCCAGCCAGGCTCCTCCATCCATGGGATTTCCCAGGCAAGAACACTGGAGTGGGCTGCCGTTTCCCTCTTCAAGGGATCTTCCCGACGCGGGGACTGAACCCTGGTCTCCCACACTGCAGGCAGACTCTTTCCCATCTGAGCCACCAGGTGAGCCCTGTGCCACTGAGCTCTTGGGGCGGATGACTGGAGTCTCTGCAAGGAGGCTGCCCTGTGCCTTGCAAGAGGTTTGGCCGCCTCCTTGGCCGCTGCCTACTGGACTCCAGTGACGCCCTCTCCTCTAGCTGTGACATCAAACGTGCCTCCAGCACTGGCCGCTGTCACCTGGGGACGCAAAATCTCCACCAGTCAAGAGCCACTGCCCTAAATCAGCCCTCCTTTTGAATCTCTTGCTTTACTTTGTTAATTGCCTTACGAAGTGGAGACATCTGGTGGTGAGTTCTTTTATCTTTCTGAGTCACTCACTCATGTCTCATTACCCCTTGGAGATGTTATGAGGGAAAGATTAATGAATTTATTATCTTTAAGCATCCATTCTGCTGTCACTCTGAGAAATGACATTGTTCTAAGCCGAGAGTGAAGGGGTCCAAATTTTCTGGTTATCAATTATGCTGCTCAGCATATCGCCAGCACTAATGTCATATCGAGAGCTATACGTATGTTTCAGATATCCTTATCCGATTTCCCTGGTTAAACGCAATACAGTTGATGTTTGATTGATATGCCTCAGGGAGTTTATTTGTCCAAAATGTGGTGCAAGCATGCGGCTGTCCTGGCACACAGTGGGTTAATCCCAACAAACAAACCAAATCCACGCATCTGCATTCTGACACTGACAGAATAATTATGATAAAATGTAGCCTGCAGGGCTTCATCTCAAAACATGCGGATTGCAGAGAAAGACAAAACAAAATTGCTAAATGTTTAAATGAACAACATTTTGACAAATTGAAGTATTCAAAAATCCCATGTTTTAAAGGATGTATTATTTTAACTTCATTTTTTTTCTTACAAAAGTATTCAAATTCTTTGTGATCATTTACAACTAGGCATATAAATCTGTACGTGTATCAGCCTAGAAGTCACAAAAGAGTGAGAGAGAGAAATTATTTACATTTTCGTAAACTGCAGTTTCAGGAGAAACTACAGAAGAACTTCAGAGTGAACTTATTTTAAAGGCATGCGCTTTACAAATAGTGGTTCATGCAGTGCTCATGTGAGCTCTCTGAAGTCAGCTGTGCTTCTGTCCCATGTCCTAAATGAGGACAGAGGGGGACAGAGAGGCGAACGTCCTTGTCAGCGACACACGGCCAGTGAGCAGCCCGCCCAGGGCCAGGCAGTCACGCGGGGCCCAGGTGGGTCTCTGCTACTGATCACTGAGTCTTCTAGGCTCGCTCTCAGCAAAAAGAGTTAAAATCCACACATCACTAATAAATTAACTGGAAATTATCATCTATACCTCTGTCTCTATCATCTGTACCTCCGTCTATCTCGGGAAAGCTGTGAAAGGTCAGTCTGCTTCAAGGGGGTGTTCACGAGTTCTCTGCAAGCACCCGTAAGCTTACGGCTTTCTCTGGGGGTACGCCCAGGAGTGAGATTTCTGGGTCACGTGGAGGTTCTATTTTCAGCCGTTTAAGGAGGATCCGTACTCTTCTCCACAGTGGCTGCACCAAGCTGCATTCCCGCCAGCAGCAGGACACACACGCCCGGCGTTCGCTGCAGGCCTGTGCGCGGCAGCCAGCGTGAGGAGGCGGCCTGGCGCCCGTCAGTGGAGGAAGGGCAAAGGAGGTGCGGCAGAGGTGGGCAGCGGAGCATCACTCGGCCGTTAAAAGGGTCGGAACGTCGCCATTCGCAGAGACGTGGGTGCACCCAGAGGCTCATACAGAGCGAAGCAGGTTAGAGCAAGAAAAACAAATACTGTGTATAACGCATGTCTGTGGGATCTAGGGGAAAATGGCATAGATGAACTTCTCTGCAAAGCAGAAATAGAGACACAGACATAGAGAACAAATTCACGGATGCCGAGGAGAGGGTGCATTAGCAGGCATGCATACACCACATATTCACCACGAGTCACACGGGGAGCTAGCGAGAACCGACCGCAGAGCACAGGCAGCTCTGCTCAGCGCTGGGTGATGACCTGTGCGCGGGTGAGGCATCAGTTCAGCTCTGTCAGCTCAGTCGTGTCCAACTCTGTGACCCCACGCATCGCAGCATGCCAGGCCTCCCCGTCCATCACCATCTCCCGGAGTTCACTCAGACTCACCCATCGCCTCCGTGATGCCATCCAGCCATCTCATCCTCGGGAATGAGGGATAGAAGCCAGAAGAGAGTGGAGGTGAATACCTCTCTGATTCACTTTGCTATACAGCAGAGACTAACACAACGTTGTAAAGCAACTATATCCCAGTAATAACCAATTAATTAAAAAATAAAGTGCATGCCCCTGGAAGTCCTTCTGCCAATGAGGCTGATGCTGCACCTGAGACTGAGGGAAAGATAAGAGTCTCCCAACCTTTACCAAAAGTCAGTGAATGTCACGGGTCTTCCACGCTTGGCTCTCTTGTAATTTTGTGCAGACAGATCATACACATAAGTGTATCGGGCCCCTGCAGTATCTTATGGCAGCTAAACAACTATAAATAAATGAGAGCAAATGCCAGCAGACTTAATTTCCCTGCACAGATGATGTATTAAGACCCAGGCTAGTATGATCATTTTTAAATTAACTGCTTATTTGAGATCCTTGTAGATTTGCACAGGGTTGTAAGAATAATACACAGATTATCTCCTGTGCTCTTTCCCCAGTTTTTCCAGGGACTACATCTTGCAGAAATGTGTACAGATCATCCTCGACTTCAGCTTTGCTAAGTCACTCCAGTCGTGTCTGACTCTGCGACCCCATGGACTGTAATCTGCCAGGCTCCTCCGTCCATGGAATTCTCCAGGCAAGAGTACTGAGGTGGGTTGCCATTTCCTCCCCCAGGGCGTCTTCCCGATTCAGGGGCTGAACACGCTTTACAGCAGTGCAAGCCGATGCATACCTGCGAGAAGCTGTGCTTCAGATTTTGGACGCCCATCTTCTCCTGGGCTCCCTGTGTGTGGAAGCACGCCCTCTTGCTAGGCAACAGAAGTGGGCTGCAGCCTTCAGGCAGCCAAGGGGTCACAAGGTCAAACACCTGGACGTCTCCATCCATTCTGGTTTCCACTTTCAGTACTCAATGAATGACTTGCGAGAGTCAACATTTTATTATAAGATAGGCCTTATGTTGGATGATTGTGCCTAACTCTAGGCTAATGTAAGTGTTCTGAGCACGTTTAAGGTAGGTGAGCCTACGCTATGATGTTTGGTAGGTCAGATGTGTCCAGTGGGTTTTCCACTTATGGACATGCACTTTCAATCTGTGACGGGTTTATCGGGACGTAACTCCCATTGCACGTTGAGGACCGTCTTCGCAGCACCTCCGTCAGGATGCTGGCGCGGGACAGCTAAGATCTGGGCAGGTTCCCACGCCCTGGGGAAACTCCTGCTGCTCTCACAGCCACATCCACTCCCCTCCCAGACCCTCTGTGCCTCCTGACAGCCGCTAGCCCGCCTTCGACTTCTGTGGCTCTGCGGTTCATTTCAAGACTAATACGAACTGAAATCACACAACACGTCCCGTTAGTGCCCACGTTGTGCACTGTCGCTTTCCTCTGAAAATTCATCGAGGTGGTGTGCATGCCAACAGCTCACTCCTTTCTGCTCTTGAGCGGCAGTTTTTCCTGGGTGTTCCACAGTTCACTTAACTGTTCACCCAGTTAAGGACATCTGGGCTTCCGTTTGGGGCTGTTATGAATAGAGATGCTATAAATGTTTACTTGCGGGCTCCTGTGTGAACATAGATATTTTTTTCTTTTCTCTGGGATAAATAATCAGAGGTGTAACTGTTGGGTTGTATGCAGACAAATATTTAATTAGTTAAGAAATCCCAGCAGCAACATACAGTTCACCCGGTGTCTCAGCATCTTTGCCAGCATTTGCTTTTGTCAGTTTTATTTTTCTTTCTTTTTAAAATTTTGGCCATTACACTATGCGTGTAGTGGCAGCACACTGTGGTTTTTAACTCATGTTTTATGGTTAATAACATAAAAATCCTTTACACATGCTTATCTGCTCTTCATTTGCCCTCTTTGGTAAAATGTCTCTCTATGTCTTTTGTCCGTTTTCTAAATAGATTTTTTTAATGTTGAATTTTGAATACTCATTATATTCTTCAACTTCCATCAGGCACAGAGTTTGCATATGTTTTCTTCCAGTCTGGTGCTTGGCTTTTCATCCTCTAACAGAGACTTTTCAAGAACAAAAGCTTTTTTAAATTTAGGTGAGGTCCAGTGTATTGATTTTCCTTTTATAGACTGTGTCTTCAGTGTGAAGTCTAACATGTTTTTGCCTAGTTCTCTATCCTGAAGACTTCTCTTTTTTCCTGAGAATTTTATGGTTTCAAGTTTTACGTTTACAACTAGGATCTGTTCTGAGTTAACTTCTGTATAAGGTATGTGGCTTGAGTAGACGTTTATTTTTGTTTATTTTGTCGCCTGTGGATATTCAATTACTCTAGCATCATGCATAAAAGGCTAGTTTTCTTCATTGAATTGGCTTTGTACTTTTGCTCAAAATCACTTGGGAATATGTAAGTGCTGGAATCTATTCTGTTACATTGACCAGTCTATCTATTCTGTTCTATGATCTGTTTTCTATATTTTTGCCAATCCCTCTACAGCCTCGATTGCTATAGCTATATAATAGCTCTTAGAATCAGGTAGGCTGATTCATTTCACCTTCCTTTTCTAAGGGTCTTTTAGCTATTCTAACGCCTTTGCCTTTCCATACAAATTAGAATGATTTTGTCTCCATTTACAGAAAATCTTGCTGAGACTCTGATAGGAATCTGATTAAGCCTGCCCAAGAACCTAGAGAGCGCGCACTTCCTCAGCCGGCCTTCCAGTGCGCTCGCGCAGTGGGATGCTTCAGCCTCATCTCCGACTGTTTGCCTCAGCATGCTGTCGTTTTCAGTCTACACGTCCTAAACACGTTGTCTTATATTTATACTGTTTGATTTTTTCAACAATCATAACGGCATGTTATTATAGGTTTCACCGCGCACATGCTTGCTGCTGGCATAACAGTGATTTTTTTCATGTATTCATCGTGCATCCTCTGCCCTCACAAACCCACCTGTTCTAGGAGGCTTCTCTTTTTCTAGATATGCTGTGGTTTTTTACATAGACACTCCTGTTATTTGGAAAGTCTGATTAAGCAGATGTCACTGGGAGTCAGAGAGATGGCATCATCTGTGCTCTGAAGATGGAGCAGTCAAACGATAGAAAGACTTGGACATGTAACAGCAGTGCTGACTTCCAGGACATTCTGCTATCTACCTTTTTTCCAGAATTTTTATATTGTGAGACAATAACATGGGCTTAATTTATAAGCCATTTTATTTCCAAGCAGAATCTTCATACCTTACATATTTACATATACATTAGGTTTGAGAAACGTATACATGTTTCACACACATGTACATGTTTGTGAAATTAGACCCATATATGTAGAGGCATGGCCTTGAACACTGATTAAGTCAAGGTTTCAAACTGTACGAACTGTTGAAGGGAGGAGCAGGAAGCAGAAGTGGAGACAGAGCCCAGTACTGAGCTTTCACTGTGTTCTCAGTGTCCTGCCAGTGCCTTTAAAAAGAAACGTTTCAAATCCTAGAACAGCGTTAGATTTACAGAAACTTTTCAGAGAACACAGGGCTCCGCGCACCCCACACCCGTTTCCCTCTGTCGCTAATGTCTCACCTTATTTTGGTGCATTTGTCACGACTAATGAGCCAATATCGTTACATTTATTATTAACTGCATTCTATGTATTTGGATTTGGGCCTAAGTATTTAGTTAAACCCTCCTCCTTCCATCCTTTCTTTTTTGTTTCAGGGTCCCATCTAGATACCATGTGACAATGACTCCCGCGTCCCTTATGTCTGATGCTCATGACAGTTTCACAGTGTAGCTTAGTCGGTAAAGCATCTGCCTGCCACGCAGGAGACCGGAGTTCAGCTCCTGGGTCGGAAGTTCCCCTGGCTACGGGAATGGCTACGCACTCCAGTGTTCTTGTCTGGAGAAGTCCATGGCCAGAGGAGCCTCGCAGGCTACAGTCCATGGCATTGCAAGAGCTGGGCACGATTATCACCATCTTCCTTCCTTTCTTTCCTTTCATGGGGCGTTTTGTAGAATGCCCTCAATCTGGGTTTGTTTGCTGTTGCTCTTGTGCTTGCACTAGGTTTAGACATGGAGAGAAGACCACAGAGGGCGAGTATCCTCCTTATCCTGACCCACCAAGGGACGTGTCACTCAGCTATCTGTGTCATCCCTGTTGGCTGACGTCCTGTTTGTCAGCTCCTTTATGGCCCTGCTTTCTGCGCTGCGCCCTCTGCAGAGAAGCCACCGCAGGCAGTCCCTGGGGAGTGGGCGGTGAGTCGCGCTCTGCCTCCTTGGTGGGGATCAGAGCAGGGGGCACCTCCAGTCGCGCTCTGCCTCCTTGGTGGGGGTCGGGGGTGGGGGCACCTCCAGTCGCGCTCTGCCTCCTTGGTGGGGATCAGAGCGGGGGCACCTCCAGCCACGCTCTGCCTCCTTGGTGGGGATCAGAGCGGGGGGCACCTCCAGTCGCGCTCTGCCTCCTTGGTGGGGATCAGAGGGGGTCACCTCCATACATTACTTGGGACTCTTTTGTACACTTTGCAAACGTTTTAACGTCAGTGTCTCACTCCATCGTCATCACAGCTACTACCCCCGTGTAGCGTGTGAGAGAACGCATGGCACTGATGGGCTGAGTTGCTCACCCACAGTCACAGATCAAGCAGGACCCCCCTTCCTGTGTGGGACCCCAGGTTCCGTTCTATCACAGCTCTGTGCCTGAGTTACTTGCCCCGTGGAGCACTTTGGTTTGTTACCCCCGTTCACTTGTCTGATTTCTATCAGATGCAGGATGTCCCACTCCTGAAAACAGGGCCTGTGGTTGCTGTGCGTCTCCTTAATCTAAGGCTGGCGTTTCTGTCGCTCCGTCTGAGCTCCTCAGGGCTTTGTGTGTTAGTCGCTCAGTCGTGCCCGACTCTGCGACCCCATGGGCTGCAACCCACCAGGTTAGGTTCCTCTGTCCATGAGATTTTCCAGGCAAGGATACTGGAGTTGGTTGCCATTTCCTTCTCCAGGGGATCTTCCCAACCCAGGGATTGAACTCGGGTCTCCTGCACTGCAGGCAGATTCTTTACCGCCTGAGCTACAAGAGAATTGCATATCCCTGTATGATATTAGCTCAGAAGGAAATGGCATCCCACTCCAGTAATCTTGCCTGGAAAATCCCATGGATGGAGGAGCCTGGCAGACTACAGTCCATGGGGTCACGAAGAGTCGGACACAACTGAGCAACTTCACATTTTTCTGTAAACATCTAGCTCTACGGTTTGGTGTTTTAGTGACTGAGGGCAGGATAAAGGAAGGGCAGGATAATGGTTGGTTTGGTTATTGTGCATTTAAGTTAGAGGGCTAACTATGGCAGTGAGACCCACAGTTCTGTTGAGCTGCCTGATGCTTACTTTTTCAAACTTCCTTGTTTTAATTGGTAGGAAATATCCATCATCTATTTCACACTCTAGTGTGCCCCCAGATGAGTGACGCATTCCTTTCAACAAGACGTCCAACCCGTGCCTACAAGTTCCTGTTTCTTTTTTAATTAATTTTTATTGGAGTATAGTTGCTTTATAATGTTGCCTTACTGTCTGCTGTAAAGCAAAGTGAGTCAGCTCTATGAATGCATATATCCGTTCTTTTTAGATTTTTTTCCCATTCAGGTCATTACAGAGTAAGTTCCCGTTTCTTCTGGCAAGGAGTCAGAACTTTCCCCTTCACTCCCAGGCTTGTCCTACTCACCTGGCATTCTGCCGCACTCTCATAGACATCAATCCTTACACACCATTAGCGTTCACATTGAGGTACACGACCTCTTAAATGGAAAATGGAGAAGCTGTCGATAAATAGTGTAGGAGTCATATTACTATGGCTAAAGGGACAGGAAATGTCGATCTTGGTGTGAAATATGAGTAATCTTCTAAATTTATGATCATATCAAGGGCTCATCTGTTTTAATGCCCTGAGCACGACTCTTACTTGACGATCATTGAAGGCTGTTGTATACACAGCACTCTGTGTAAAGCATTTCTTACTTTTCAAAGGCTTGAAAGCCTCTTTTCATTTGCTCACACAAAACAGCCCTGTAAAAGTGAGCATTGAGGGTTAGTTAGCAAGAGCTTCTGAAGCCCGAATGAACATCCAGATCACCTTCAGAGTCCAAATGCTCTGTTTCCCTTACTTTCCAAGAGTCTGATTTCACAGAACTTTTGCACATGCAGTTTCTTTCTGGGCATGGTCTTCCCCCCTTTTGCCTAATTAATTTGCTCCTCTTCTGCCTCATCCTTGACCCCCAGTTCACCTTTCACTTCCTCCGGGAATCTGCCCTCTTAATAAGCTGGTGGATGCTATTATAAACTCTCCATTGAATATTTATTTTCTTTTTAGTGATTACTTCTGTTTGTCTGCCCTAATATCCTCTCAAGGACATTTAACTTCTGCTCCCCGATTCCTAGCACAGCGTCTGGCACATCCAGGCACTTCATAAATGTGTGCTCAGCAAACAGGCTGAAGCCAAGACCAGGAAGCACCTACACGTCTATCGAAGGAGCAGGTAAAGAAGACGTGGTGCATGCATGCCAGGGAATTTCACTCAGCCACTAGAATGGATGAAATGATGCCATCTGCAGCAAAGGAGACGTGGTGCATGCATGCCAGGGAATATCACTCAGCCACTAAAATGGGTGAAATGATGCCATCTGCAGCAAATGGGTGGGCCCGGGGCTGTCAAACTGAGCGAACTCAGTCAGACAGAGAAGGAGACACATTGGATGACGCCTGTTATATGCAGAATATAAAAAGAAAGGACACAAATGATTTACGAAATAGAAACAGACTCAGAGAGCAGACTTACGGTCGCTGGGAGGGGGAAGAATCAGGGAGAGGAGTAACGAAGGGGTTCCGCATCAACATGCACACACTGCTCTATTTTAAAGAATAACCGAGGGCTTATACAGCACAGGGAACTCTGCCCGACGTTACGGGGCAGCCTGGACGGGGGGGAGTTGCAGGGGGTGGGGGAATGAATGCACGTATTTGTGTGGCTGAGACCCTTACTGTCCACCTGAAACTATCGCAACACTGTTAGGCAGCAATGTCCCGATACAATTTTTTTTTTTAAATAAAGAAATAGGCTGAGCTGCATAAGTTGCTTGTATATTTCTGAGATTAGTTGCTTGTCAGTTGCTTCATTTGCTATTATTTTCTCCCATTCCAAAGGCTGTCTTTTCACCTTGCTTATAGTTTCCATTGTTGTGCAGAAGTTTTTAATTTTAATTAGATCCCATTTGTTTATTTTTGCTTTTATTTCCAGTATTCTGGGAGGTGGATCATAGAGGATCCTGCTGTGATTTATGTCTGAGAGTGTTTTGCCTATGTTTTCCTCTAGGAGTTTTATAGTTTCTCATCCTACATTTATATCTTTAATCCCTTTTGAGTTTATTTTTGTGTATGGTGTTAGAAAGTGATCTAGTTTCATTCTTTTACAAGTGGTCGACCAGTTTTCCCAGCACCACTTGTTAAAGAGATCGTCTTTACTCCATTGTATATTCTTGCCTCCTTTGTCAAAGATAAGGTGTCCATAGGTGTGTGGATTTATCTCTGGGCTTTCTATTTTGTTCCATTGATCTATATTTCTGTCTTTGTGCCAGTACCATACTGTCTTGATGACTGTGGCTTTGTAGTAGAGCCTGAAGTCAGGCAGGTTGATTCCTCCAGTTCCATTCTTCTTTCTCAAGATTGCTTTGGCTATTCAAGGTTTTTGTATTTCCATACAAATTGTGAAATTATTTGTCCTAGCTCTGTGAAAAATACCACTGGTAGCTTGATAAGGATTGCATTAAATCTATAAATTGCTTTGGGTAGTATAATCATTTTCACTATATTGATTCTTCCGATCCATGTACATGGTATATTTCTCCATCTATTAGTGTCCTCTTTGATTTCTTTCATCAGTGTTTTATAGTTTTCTATATATAGGTCTTTATTGGAAACCAGTGTCAGAAAGACCTCCTTCTCACTGGGTATATCTTGTACCATCTGGATTTTTTTTTTTTTTACCATGTATACATTTTCCTGTCTAAAAATAAAAATTTTAATACAACAAAAAAATAAAGAAAGAAAGAAATAGGCTGAATTTATGAATGGATAAATAACACATCTGAGACAGGGTTCCACCAGCTACTTTTTAAAAGTTCCACGTAGGGGATTCTGAGTTGAGATTCTGTACATACTGTGTCTGCATTGCACAGATGAGAGAATAATGCACTAAAGGGAAGACAGGCTTCCCAGGCAGCTCAGTGGTAAAGAATCTGCCTGCCAATGCAGGAGATGCAAGAGATGTAGCTTTGATCACTGGGTCAGGAAGATCCCCTGGAGGAGGGCATGGCAGCCCCACTCCAGTATTCCTGCCTGGAGAATCCCCGTGGACAGGGGAGCCTGGCAGGGTACGGTCCGTGGGGTCACAAAAGTCAGTCGTGACAAGCACGCAGGCATGGGCAGACGAGTTTGGGTGTAACTTTCCAGTCAGAGAGAGGCAGAGGAGGGGATGGAGCTCAGCATCAGCTCCTTCTTCTGGGATTTATCGCCGGATTGTCCTTGGTCTTGATTCCATCTTTTGTATCACGAGCCAGTCTTCATATCCTGTACTTCTTTCCTACTGCCCCAAGCAGAGGGGGAGACCCTCCTCTGTGTTCTTGGGGAAATCCTTCCCTGTACCTTATGCATCACATTACATTAGGCAGATGAGCTCATCTACAAACAGTCCTAAACAGTGAGGTACAGGAGAACGCAGCCTAAGCATTGCCCATTCCTAGGTCCCTACACCCAGAACAGTGCTTTAGGCAATGTTTCCTGGGTGAATGGATAGACAGATGGACACAGGGATGGATAAATACAGCAAGTTGCAAAAATTAAGAAGAGCACTTTATTATAAGTGTTTGAACCTCTTTAGTGCTGATTTATTTTCTATGAGAATAGAACTTTAATGCAAAAACTCAAGCAAAAACATATGAATTCACCCTCTCTGCTCAACAGCATATTCATGTGTCCAGTGGTCTATCAATCTTTAACTTCCATCAGATCAATTAAGAATGCCCACACCTTAGCAAGGCAGGGTGGCCATGTGAAGGCTCTTTACCAGAGAGGAAGATCTGGGATGGTTCTTGTCCAGAGAATATGCTGTTCCTATTAAAACCATAGCCACTTCAATCTGAGTTTTAGAGTTCACGGCTCGGCATAGAGAACCACTGAAAGGGCTGTGTGGCTTTCACTATCCTAGGCTGCCATGAGGTTGGATTGAGGTCTATTTCAGGTGAGCAGGTGAACACTTTCTTGGAGGGTTTCCCAGAACCCTGCCTGGTGGCCCCACGTGCCTCAGCTGTGGTCTGGAACGGGCAGCCAGGAGGCTTAGTGCTGAGCTGCCCCAGTCGTGTCTGACTCTTTGTGACCCCAGGGGCTGAAGTCCGCTAGGCTCCTCTGTCCATGGAGTTTTCCAGGCAAGAATACTGGAGTGTTGCCATTTGCTCCTCCAGGGGATCCTCCCCCATCCAGGGATTGAACCCTTATCTCTTGCATCTCCTGCATTGGCAGGCAGATTCTTTATCACTGAGATGCTTGGGAAATCCAGGTAACAAGGATAGTTTGCATTCAAAGAGCGCTGATGGATGTGATCTCAGTTAATCCTCCCACAGCACCACAAGGCAGGCATTACACTCTACGTCACTGCACTGCAGAGAAGATGTCCTGGTTCTGAGAACTTAAAGCTCCTCCCCATGGTCATCAGCTAGAAGGGGTGGCGCTGGGCTTAAATGGACCCACCTGATTCCCAAGCCTGGCTGACCTTAGCCACAAGGTGAAGCTGACTTTCTGAATATTTGACCAATAAATTAGCAGCTAAAAATGTAAGGAAAAATAAAAGAGATGCAAATTGCATCAGACACGTAGAGAATATTAAATATTCTTTACGTTTAAGTAATCGAGTAAGTACCTGGTGAGTAACACATGAAGTAACAGACGACAGGACTAAACCCAAGTCCACTATTTTCTGAGGTCCACAGATTTCTGTTTTCAATATAGCCTTCATGCAAGAATAGCCCCGAGATACTTATTTCTCCCATACATACCGAATTGACCCCATCAACTGATATGCTGAAGCAACAGTTAAATCACAGATCTGCCTTTAACCCAGATCATGAACGATATTCTGAATGTTTGCCTTCCCTCAACAAATCAACTCATGCTGCAGTTCTCAGGGCTGAAATACTGTGTCAGACTGATACAGCCATAAATGCAGCAACTGCCAAATTTATAGACCAGCAAAGAGGGCCAGTATTCCAATTATCAGTGAACCAAAGAAACCATCCCAGTAAAAAGATATAACGAAAGGTGGCTGATGAAGGGAAAGTGAGGGGGCGCTGGCGGAGTTACGGGATGAACACCCCGGTGCTCCGCCCCCTTTGGCCGCATGAAGCAGAGTAAGCATCTGCAAGTGGCTGGGCTCTCAGACCAAGTGACCGCCTTTGGGATGTACGTAGTTCACAGAGTCATGCTTCTGAATCTTTGAGGATAAGCACCATAAACAAATTTTCCCTCCTTTCTTTCTCCTTAGAAACTGTGATAAGAATTTTAAAATCTTTATTGGCTAACACTTTGGTCCTTTGACCCAAATCCTTTGACTGAATCTCTCCTTTGTGGCAACTCTAAAAAGACTCCATGGAAGAGAATGTGGCCCTTCCTTGGCCTCAACTTCAAGATTAAGTGTGCACCCTAGAGAACACTTCAAAACACCTTATTGATCAAGCCCTGCTATATTCACTAAATGCTTTCTGAACCTGTTGACATTGGAGGTAACTTTACTTTCTTGAAGGGCTGAGTTCCATAAATGTAGTATTTTTATGTAACAAGGTGTTTGGGTTTACCCATTTTAGCAGAAAATACTTTTCAGGCTTCAAGGGATATTCCCTGAGATTCAGTGAACAATTTATTCCAAGACTCACCTCTGAATACTCCACCTTCCCCATTCACAGCCTGCTTGAATCTTTAGAAAGTCCTTCTTTTTCACAAAGACATCCTAGCTGGTTCTCTCACCAAGTGGGAGTTGGAGGGGCCATCACTTTCATTTAATGTGAAAGAGCCTCATGAACGGTCACAGGATCAGGGATAAAGGCCTTCAGAAAATAGTAAGAGAGTAGGAAAAAGGTAAGAGACAAATAATATTGGAAAGATAGGAAGAGAGAAGTAATATCTATCAGTTAGGATTAAGCTAAGAAACTAATATAGAAAAAGTTAAGAGTAGTTTACAAAACATGGACTTCACTCTCACAGCAGTTTCCAGGAATCGGCGCTGCAGGATTCTGACCGTGCTGCGCGGCCTCGGGGTCTCCGGCTCCTAGTCTCTCGCTGCTCACTGACTCTCTTATGCCATGGCTCTTCCCACATTTCACCATCCTTCCCATGGTCCTTTCTACTGCACGCTTGCTTCAGTTACACTTATCAATCGTGCAGCAAGATGGACTAAAATCTTCTTTCCCATGCGATTCCCTTTAAGAAGATGTCTTGCAAAATTGTACTTCTGTCTTCTTATATCTCATTTGACACTCTTATGCCACCAAAATCACTGGTGACTGCAGCCATGAAATTAAAAGATGCTTGCTCCTTGGAAGAAAAGCTATGACAGACCTAGACAACACATTAAAAAGCAGAGACATTGCTTTCCTGAAAAAGGTCCATATAGTCAAAGCTATGTTTTTTCCAGTAGTCATGTACAGATGCTCAAGTTGAACTATAAAGAATGTTGAGCACCAAAGAACTGATGCTTTTGATTTGTGGTGCTGGACAAATCAAAAGCAGTCCCTTGGACAAGGAAATCAAACCAGTCAATCCTAAAGGAAATCAACCGAGAATATTCATTGGAAGGACTCATGCTGAAGCTCCAATACTTGGTCAACTGTTGCAAAGAGGTGATTCATTGGAAAAGACCCTGATGCTGGGAAAGACTGAAGGCAAGAAAAGAAGGGGTGACAGAGGATGAGATGGTTAGATGGCATCATTGACTCAAACACATGAGTTTGTGCAAACCCTGGGAGATACTGAAGAACGGGGAAGCCTGGCGTGGTGCAGTTCATGGGCTTGAAAGAGTCAGACACGACTTGGCAACCGAAGAGCAACGGAAGTGCCACAGGGAGCTCCAGCAGAATCTGAGCACAAACACCTGAGCGGGGGCATGAATGCTGTTTGTACTTTGGGGATCTATTACCGGGGAGAACAGACTATTTTAGAAGCATCCAGCAGAGAGTGAAAGAAAGAGAGAGAGAGGCTGCCTCAGTGAAAGTGCAGGGTGTCGATATTTTGCCCAACCTGTGGAGCAGGGAAGGGAAACAGAACACCGACTAAGCCAATATGAGAAAAGGCTCAGAGAGGAAGAAAGAGAAACTGCCTTTGGGCTACTTCCTGATCCATCATCTGCTTGATCCCAGGCGTCTTCCTGCCCTAGGTTCCTTGGGATATCCCCGTGGCCACATAGGGAAGCCTCCTTTCAGCTTCAGATAGCTGAAGGCCTTTTGTTGCTTGAGTTCAGAAACCTGCAATATACGCAGTCCTTGTTGTCTTAGAGAGGGTGCCCATTCCCCTTGCGAGGCAGGAAAACAACTCTCCAGCACAGGGAACTCTGCCCTGCGTTGCGAGGCGGCTGCAGGGGGAGGGAGTGTGGGTGAAATGGATGCACGTGCACGTGGTAAAATGGATGCATGCGCGCGTGCGGCTGACTCCCTTTGCTGCCTGAAACATGGTTAGTCAGCCACACTCCTACATATAATAAAAAGTTAAACCAAATCTTGCCCTCTGATCTCAGAGAATGGCTGCTTGGCTTTCTCATGTGAGGAGCAAAAGGGGGTGAAATTGTGGAAATCCTCATCCAGCCCTTTGTGCAATCTGCCAGAATGTTCTGGCTTTCATCCTTACAGAAATATCAGATTCTGGGCCTCAGACAGATTCCACCAAGAAGGGCCTGGCAAGAGTAATTCCTCAATTTTCTGTCTGAGCTGGATAAATGGTGACAATCACATAAGTTTTATACATTTTTCAAAAATCGTAATTAGAATTTAAGTTTACAGTAACTCAATAGAGAAGAGAAATTTAAGTATGATAATCTAACTTCCAACATGTGCTTATTACATATTCCTTTGCACATGAGCCATACTAATCCTTACTAATTTGATGTCGTGAGACTTAACTTGATGAGGCTGCTTAATGACAAGCATGTGCATACGTGCTAATTCAGTGCTGACTCTTTCCGAGTCAGGCTCCTCTGTCCGTGGGACTGTCCAGGAAAGCATGCTGGAAGGGGTTGCCATTTTGTCCTCCACAGGCTCTTCCCAACCCAGGAGCAAACCCGCATGTCTTACGTCTCCTGTGTTGGCAGATGGCTTTTTACCATGAGTGTCACCTGGGAAGCCAGCTGTCAGAATAGTAAATCATTCAGTAGGTGCCTAATAGTTTTTTTTTTTTTTGGTATTATATGATTTTTGAATCAGGCACTTGACATGAAGTACATCATCAATGGAACATAGCAATTATGTAAAAATTCTAATGAACTAAACCAATATATAAAAGTATATTAAAATATTTATTTTACTGTGGCTGAATTTGCATTTGCTACCAGATAATGAAAATCCAGGGAAGACCAGGCTTCCTGGCTAGTCCAGGGGTTAGAATCCGCCTCGCGAAGCTGGAGACACACGTTCAACCCCCATCCTGGCAGATCCCACGTGCTGTCCAGCGGGCCCATGTCCCGTGACTCCGCAACCCTGCACCTCACCCTGGGCTCCGCAGCAAGAGAAGCCCCGCCAGGGAGGAGCCTGCACACCTCACGCGGCGGAGCCCTCCCTGCCTCATCTAGAGAAAAGCGCACAGGAGCCGAGACCCAGCACAGCCGAAGAAGGAAGAGGGGAATGAAGTTTAAAATGCCCAGTGAAGACCTGAACATGGTGTGTCTACAGGAAATCTGTGATAACGTTTGTCCCTGTTCCTCAACCGGTAAATTTCTGGCTCTAATCCAAAATGTGTATACTTCTAGCACATAGGTTATTATTTTAAAAGGTAAACCTGAGCAAGAGTTTTAATAGACGTCTTTATGATGGACATTAAACATTTCTTATTTACTCTTGAGAAGCCATGCAAATATGTACAGAATATATTTTATATATTCAATATTTATGGTAATTTGCAGAGTCTGATGTTTATTCATGTTATCATTTGCAAAACTCATGCGTTCAGCTAATATTTGAGGCCCCTCTGGCCAGGAATACCAAGGAGGATAAGACAAGCCTGCACCCACCAAAGGCACATTATCCGTGGAAAAGTCAAGTATAAAACACAGTGAGTGAAAAAGTGTTAAAGACTCTATGATAAAATTTGTTCATGGGTGATGTAAAGAAGCAGCAGCGTCCATTTATTTTGTTTTGTTCAGAGATAAAGCTGGGGCCAACACTTAATGACCTGGTCCTTAATGAGTGATTTTTGGTGGTGACAACAGGCCTGACTTGGAAAGCACATGCCGATGACTTATTCTGGAGTCTCTGCGCCATCAAGAGAAGAGGGCATTTCCCCAGGAAGAGCAAGATTCAACTGAAGAAAATTATTGTTCAGTGAACTGTTGCTCAAACTGGACCCACAGTCTTGCAGTTGGGATAGATGGGCTTTAGTGTCAGACAGAGAGTTTCTTACACAAAAAGAGAGGGAAAAAAAAAAAAAACCTTTGGCATGGTGAGTATTCACTGTATGAGCCCAGCGGGAGCATCTGACTATTCTAAACTTTCTTTGTACAACTGAAAAACCTGGTGAGATTTATCCCACTGGAAATATGTGCAAGTTGACAAGGAATAAAGGTTCATCATTATTCAAGTACCCATTGAATGAAACTACAACGTGGGACTTCCCTGGTGGCTCAGTGGGAAGAAGCCGCCTGCCAACGCAGGTGACATGGATTCGATCTTCCCATGGGAAGTCCCACATGCTGCAGAGCAACCAAGCCCACACAGCACAGCTCCCGAGCCCACATGTTACAAGACTGTGCCCAGAGCACAGCTCCCGAGCCCACATGTTACAAGGCTGTGCCCAGAGCACAGCTCCCGAGCCCACATGTTACAAGGCTGTGCCCGGAGCACAGCTCCCGAGCCCACATGTTACAAGACTGTGCCCGGAGCACAGCTCCCGAGCCCACATGTTACAAGACTGTGCCCGGAGCACAGCTCCCGAGCCCACATGTTACAAGACTGTGCCCTGAGCACAGCTCCCGAGCCCACATGTTACAAGACTGTGCCCGGAGCACAGCTCCCGAGCCCACGTGCCGCAAGGCTGTGCCCGGAGCACAGCTCCCGAGCCCACATGTTACAAGACTGTGCCTGGCAGCACAGCTCCCGAGCCCACGTGCCGCAAGGCTGTGCCCGGAGCACAGCTCCCAAGCCCACATGTTACAAGACTGTGCCCGGAGCACAGCTCCCAAGCCCACATGTTACAAGACTGTGCCCGGAGCACAGCTCCCGAGCCCACATGTTACAAGACTGTGCCCGGCAGCACAGCTCCCGAGCCCACATGTTACAAGACTGTGCCCGGAGCACAGCTCCCGAGCCCACATGTTACAAGACTGTGCCCGGAGCACAGCTCCCGAGCCCACATGTTACAAGACTGTGCCCGGCAGCACAGCTCCCGAGCCCACATGTTACAAGGCTGTGCCCGGCAGCACAGCTCCTGAGCCCACGCGCCGCAAGGCTGTGCCCGGAGCACAGCTCCCGAGCCACGTGCCGCAAGGCTGTGCCTGGCAGCACAGCTCCTGAGCCCACATGTTACAAGGCTGTGCCCGGCAGCACAGCTCCCGAGCCCACGCACCGCAAGGCTGTGCCCGGCAGCACAGCTCCCGAGCCCACGCACCGCAAGGCTGTGCCCGGGAGCGCGCGCTCTGCAGCAAGAGAAGCCCGCTCGGGGGGCCACACAGCGCAGCCGCGGAGTCGGCCGCCCACAGCAGCGAAAGAAAAGCCTCGCAGCAAGGAAGGCTCAGCCCAGTCAAAATAAACTACATAAACAAAATTCTTTACCAGTGAAAATACAGATTGCAGTTTTGGTGTCAAGCTTGTGCTTGGGCGTCTCTCGTAACCCAGACTCCTCTCCACACACCCCAGACCCAGCAGCCGTCAGGTTCCGGGGCAGCAGCACTCTCTCTTCCGAGCCTGTCCTGATTTTCCAAGGAAGATGTCCCCGTACCTTATCACCGACATTTTGATACAGTGGTATTCTACTATTAATTTATAATTAATTAATTCTCTCAACAATAAGCATGTTTACTGGGCGACTACCACATCCTGGTTTAAAGGAGACGGTGGTGACCGGAACAGGCAGTGTTGCAGGTTGCATGGAGCTGCCCTTTAGGCCTCTAGTACGCAATTTAACAATGAAATAAGCCAGGTAGCTCCGTTCATTGTGACAAGCTAGCAAAGCAAGCAGAGTCGCGTGACAGCAGATGGGGGTGGAGAACGGGACTCTGTCGGAGGGGAGTCGGGGCGGCCTCGCTGCAAACGTGAACGGATCACGGATCACTCACGCAGAGCCGAGCTCCCCCACGGAAGCGTGAGGCTTTCATGTCCCGAATCACCCGGCGCAAGACCTGGTCGACAGAAGCGGGCCACCAGGAACTGCCGAGGCGAGCCCTGCGGGTCAGCCCATCCTCCCAGCGGGGAGCGCAGGGCTGCGGACGCGAGGCCGGGAAGGAGGCCGCTTCGGCCCGGGCATCTCTCCCCCTTAGAGGGGCCGTGCCGGTCACTTGGGGATTTGTGTTGGGTGGGGGGCTTGAGAGACACAGAGTCATGACACGTCTCTCCCCCTCTGAGCTCTGAACAAACCGGAAAGCAAAGGGTCAGACAGATGGAAACCAAGGTTTCAGCCTCTTCCATCGGCTTTCACAGTAATGGGCTCTATTTCGGAGAGTCAGTCTTCAGCCACGCTCAAGCTCTGCAGTGCTCAGGAATTTCCAGACGCTGGGAGAAGCTGCAGGAATACCACAGGTCTGGGTGGCTTGGGAGGAACATTAACTTGTTTTTTTTCAATCACAGCAATCAAATTCTAGCTCAGTGGAGTGTTAAGTCCCCAGCGCAGAACTTAAAAACTGTATTTCCTCATCCCTGCATTTCCATTCACAGCCTCGTTTCCATTATAAGCTCAGGTGTCTCCACCCAGGCCTACGGCCTGAACACGCCTGTGCGTTCAGCCTTGCCCATGCTAATCTGACTTCACGGCGTTCTCTTTCTCAACTACTTAAGAGACTCTGGAACATCATCAAGGCATCTGACACACTCCCCTTCTGAATTATTCCCTGATCTCTAATCCCTGCCTCCTGCGCCCAGCCTTCCTGAGCACTGCTTCCCGTCTGCCTGCCGCATGAATGTGCTTCCCTGAGGCGCTGTCCTCACAGGGAATGCCCAGCTGGTATCTACTGCTTCTTCAAAATGGAAAGGGCTGTCGCTATCTCCAATGTGCTCCTCAAAATCTTTCTAGGGCCTTCCCTGGTGGCTCAGTGGGAAAGAGTCTGCCTGCCAGTGCAGGAGACGCAGCTCCAGTCCCTGATCCAGGAAGATCCTTCGTACCTGGAGTAACGAAGACCCCTGCGCCACGACCGTTGAGCTTGCACTCTAGAGCCAGCGGCTGCAGCCGCCAAGCCCGTGCGCCGCAGCACCGAAGCCCGCAGGCCGGAGCTCGCGCAGTCCGGGACAGGAGAAGCCAGCGCAGGGGAAGCCCAAGCAGCACAGCCAGAGAGCAGCCTCCGCCCACCACTAGAGAAAGGTCCTCCGCAGCAAGCACGGCCCAGCACAGACAGAATAAATAAACAAATCACATTATTCTAAAAATCTTTTTAGACTTGGGCTCTTCCTGTCATTCAGATCCAGCAGCGCTCCTTCAGGGATGCCTTCCCGTGACCGTCCGGCTGGAAGCAGAGCGCCTCAGCACGCCATCACGCTGCCCATTTTACTGCCTTCCTTGCACCTACTGGGCATCCCTGAGAGCTCAGTTGGTAAAGAATCCGCCTGCAACGCAGGAGACTCCAGTTCAATTCCCGGGTCAGGAAGATCCCTTGGAGAAGGGATAGACTACCCACTCCAGTATTCCTGGGCTTCCCTTGTGGCTCAGCTGATAAAGAATTCGCCTGCAATGCAGGAGACCTGGGTTTGATCCCTGGGTTGGGAAGATACCTGGAGAAGGGAAAGGCTATCCACTCCAGTATTCTGCCCTGGAGAATTCCATGGACTGTATAGCCCATGGGGTCAGAAAGAGTCAGACATGACTGAGAGACTTTCACGTTCACACTTCCACGTGCACTTACCAGCTTCTGAAAAGTACTCATTAATTTATATGCCAATCTCCCACAAACGTCACAAGAGCCAAACCTTGCCTTGTTCACTGTGTCAGCCCAGCACTAGAATAACTCCTGCCACATAGTCACTCCTTGGTAGAGCACTGTGAGTAAACACAGGGAACGCGGACACATCTTTCTACCCCATGCTGAAAGGATAGACGAGAATTATCAGCGTTTGCTGACTGACTGAATGAATGACTTCTTTGTAAGAAAACAAAAATACTGCAGCAAGACTTAGCACTGGCTGGATAGGATACATGAATGATGGGGATTTCAGGGTCAAATGTTTGCCTTTGGTGATAAAAGATGCCTAGAAAACAAGTCAGGCAGGCTCACTCCCCATGAGCTTTGCATCTCCACTCAGGCATCTCTGCAAACCCAGAGTCTTTTTATATAAAATCCACTATTGAACAACTGTCAGTGTCTCATATCTAAAACCCTGTGACAGAATTTAGAGTGAATTTGTATCTGGCATCAGAAAATAAAATAGAGGAAGCTGTTAAGGAAGCTGACGTTTCCATCATCGATTTTTTCGCCATTGTTGCTGTTCCTGGATGCGTTTGGTTTAAGGCCGTCTGCAGATTCTATTAAATCTAACAGTTTTATCTTTTCTCAGGTATTTATTTGTTCTCCAAATAAGAATGAGGTAGAATACAAACTAAGAGCTGGTGAAAACACTTTCTGTTTCTGGATAACCGTTGTCCCTCCTTCACTCTTTGGATGCAGGCTATTTTCCCTCATGACATCTATCGCAGCCTTTTCTGAGATACGGTCATTGCTTCACTGCTAGAGCAGTCCTTCGTTTTTGGTTGAACAGCTGTAACATACTTTTTACAGTCCCTCTCCCCTATCTGTGCCTTGCCCAAATAAGAGGTTTCTAAGAGGAAGATCCATGTAGCCACTGGCTAGGTTAGAAGGACACAGCAGTGATGCTGGACAGCAAAACTCCTAGAAGGCAAAGCTGTTGGTTGACTAACCATTTAAATTAAGAGGCTGGATATGGCTGTCAGTGGAATGAGCCTGGAACAAAGTGCAGTCAGCAGAAACTATCTCACTGAGGATCACTAAACTGATTCATTAAAAAAAAACCTGGATATCTACCTTCTTTCTTTTCTTCGTGATTTTTTCAGTCAGTCTGCTGGGAGTTGTGGTCTATCTGAGGAGGGTTTTGAAATGGAATAGGAGAAGGGAGGGGAAATGGAGAGGGGGAAAGCTAGAATGAACTTTACACTTACTGATATGAATTCTCCACCCTGAGGTCCTACAATCGCTGATAGCCGAGTGGCCATGAGCACAGCTTGTGTCCAGATCATGGTTTCTAAATTCCATTTCTCTACTGAAAGGAGCCAGGTCTCACCAGAGGCATGGCAGATCCCTGGGTCCACGTCAGGAAAATAACAAGATAGTCTGCAGCACTTTGCTGTACCAGAAATCTAAAAAGGCTCAAAAATAACGAGGACACGTGAAAAGATGTGTAGGCAGCTTGAGGGGGCTCCCCGCTGGCTAAACTGAAGGAAATTTCGAGCCTAAACATTAGTGAAGATGTAAGCGACTGTTGTTATTTGGCCACTAAGTCGTGTCTGATGCTTTGCAACCCCATGAACTGCAGCATCGCCAGGGCTCCCTGTCCTTCACTGTCCCCTGGAGTTTGCTCAGACTCGTGTCCACTGAGTCAGTGATGCCATCCAACCATTATAACTCATTAAATTCGACTGGAATCTGTAAGTCCACCCTAACATAAACAGATAGTTGTATGAATCAAACAAAGGGTTCCATACAATAAAGTGCAAACGAATAACTATAAAAGAACTGATGTAATTAGAAAATCTCCATTCCATGGTAATAATCATACTAATAATTAATTCAGGCAGGGCATATTAGTGGTGTTACAACCAGTGGTAAAAGTGAGAAGAATGGGATTTTAATTAGCCTCAGATTACCTCTCTACAAAACATTATTAATTATAAGGGGAGGAAAGTTACTTTTAGAGACAATAGTGCCAGGCAGGGATCATCTTAATTAAGTAACCAGACTTCACACCACCAGTAATGAAACACATCTGGCTCACAAGCCAGAAGAACAGAACATCACGTATGTGGTGAGAAAAAGAAGAAATGCATACCCTAGTCAAATCATAAAGAAATACTAGAGAAACCACATTCCACAAAATAACCGATTGTTAGATGCTGGGGCCCAGCCCCGGTGGATCCAGGGTGATTCGAAGGTGGAGACGGAGTCAGCGTCCTTGGAATAATACATATTTAGTTACAGATATATAGAGAGATTAGAAACGGATAGTGTAGTAGGAAAATTAGTGGAGAAAAAGAGACTGAATAACTTGGTTCACACGGAATAGCATCCATGGTCCAGATGGGAATTCAGCCAGAAAAATGGGGAATAAGAAAGAATGACATGGGGGAGTGAGTCTTTCCAGGAACTGATTCCATTTCTTTATTTTTAGGTTTTCTTATATACCTTTTGTTACATATAGGGATGAATACAGAGCCACTCGGGGGTCAGCAGTCCTGACCTTTATTAAAATCAGGTGCTTTACATTTAAAAAAAAGGTATTAGGGGTTTTACATCATCTTTAAGCCATTTCTGCCTGCTGACATTTACAACTCTTCCTTTCTGATAACAAAAACTTATTTTTTCCAAGGGTGTTTTTCTTAAACCAGGCACCACCCTCCAAATAAAGTTACATTCCTATAGGGTGAGAGTGTAGTGAGTTACAATCAAGAAAGGAATTTATTTAACCCAAGGTTAACATGATTAATCTTAAAGGTTAATACTTATTTCTCCTATATGTTTAAAGGTTAATGCTTATTTCTCCTATATGCTAGTTATAGTCATTATAAGGGCAGGGAATATGGAGATTTAGCAGCAAACATCAGCCCAACAAATGAAAATCCTTTCACCAATGTTCCCCTTAAGATCTACTTAGTCTTAAGATAGTGAAAAAGTTACATTTTCACATAGCAAGGACGCAGTGATTTATAACAAAGTACAGTGATCTATAACAAAGAGAAAATTCATTAACTCAAAACGTCTAATATTGCTAACATCAAAAACTACTGTATTTCCTTTTCTATAGTCCAAATATACTGATTAATATACTCCCAGGTGCCTAAGGATATGGAGGCCTGGCAGCAATCATTGACGCAATGAGAAGAAAAAGCCCTATGCTAATTAAGACTTTCAAAATCCTCCAAAACTCTCTGTGCTGTTTATGGTTAAGAGGTTGTCACACAAGCTAGTCTGTCAGCAGAGAGGTTTGACCTGAGACATCCTTGTCCCACCCAGGGCAGGGAATTAGCAGCAATTATTGACACAACAAATGAAAAACCCTTCACCAATATAATTCCCAACCAGCCCACTATGCCTTTAGTAAGTCCAAAACATCTCATGGTTGCGGGGTTGTAAACAATCACATTCAGCTGGAGGAACCTATACAGGCAGGCTAGATAACCTTCAGTCAAGTCCCCTAAGTTGAAACACTCTTGTCACGCCCAGGAATTTTTATTAACTGGAGCTGCAAGTTAACTCCTTCTCCAAGAGAAATGGCTATGGGGAGATCCTGTAAAGTACTCAGGTTTGGGGGTAGATGCTCGGGAACAGGGGGTTTCCTGAGGCTTGATCATGCCTTTGCGTATGCCAAGCTTCCTTCCTCATGACCTTTGCCGAGGACAGAGTTCCTCACACTGGCTCCTGGCAGTTAGCACTGAAAATTAACGTCCACAGAAGATTAGGGTCCTGCCTCAGAATAGAGGGGATCAGAGAGCTGACAACTGGTGTCATACAAACTTGGATTCGCATCTGTGGCTTCCAGAGGACATCAGTGGGGCGATCAGAAACTGGGGAAGGAGCCCCTAGGCAGGGGGCGTGTGGGGCTCTGTGCCCTGTTCTCTCAGCCTCTCTGTAAGTTTGCATTTGCTTCTGCATCTTCCCTGTGGGTCTCTAGTCTCTCCTGCTGCTCTGATCCCGTGTGCAGCACACAGGTGCTGGACTGATGACACTTGCCATTAACGTCACAGTTCTAATTGGAGGGAACGCATCATACTTGTTGCTGGGTCTTGCCTAGCATGCTTCTCACTTCTCATCTGGCATTATTGCATTTTATCCCTCCTTATCTCCTTTCCAGGTCATGCCTCATGTAACAGGCCTTGGCAGATGTGGCTCCTTGGCTCAGGCACCCTCCTCCCTGTCTTCCACGTGGTTTGTCCTCGTCACGAAGTTCCGTGTGTCCTCAGATCACAGATCGTCTCCTCAAAGGTCTCCTCTCACTACCCTTTCTGTTGAAAACACTGCCAACCACTTTCTGTACGATTACCTCCCCTATGGCTCTCATAGAGATTATAACTCTATGCAAGCGTTGGCTTGCTCACTCACTGTCCCTGTACGTTCTGTAAGGACAGCCTGCCTGTCTTTCTCGTTTACAGCTCTACCTCCAGAGCTTAGCACAAGGCTCGATGATCAGGAGAGGCTCGATCAGCACTTGCTGAACTGATCCAGTCTGCTCCTTCCTGCTTGGGGCCCGATGTTCCTTTTGTGCATTCATTTAATCAGCTCTCCACCTCCAGTGCCTAACTTCATGCTCAGTGCAGGACTGCTGAAAGAATGAATGAAGAGATAAATGAAAGCGGAGGGGGAGCTCAGAAGAAGAGGCAGAGTTTAAGTGGAAGACATTATGGTGTGACTATAATTTTAGTCAATTAAGAACAACAGAAAAGTTGGCTTAAAGCTCAACATTCATAAAACGAAGATCATGGCATCCGGTCCCATCACTTCATGGCAAATAGATGGGAAACAGTGGAAACAGTGTCAGACTTTATTTTGGGGGGCTCCAAAAACACTGCAGATGGTGACTGCAGCCGTGAAATTAGAAGACGCTTACTCCTTGGAAGAAAAGTTATGACCAACCTAGATAGTATATTCAAAGGAGAGACATTACTTTACCAACTAAGGTCCATCTAGTCAAGGCTATGGTTTTTCCTGTGGTCATGTATGAACGTGAGAGTTGGACTGTGAAGAAGGCTGAGTGCCGAAGAATTGATGCTTTTGAACTGTAGTGTTGAAGAAGGCTCTTGAGAGTCCCTTGGGCTGCAAGGAGATCCAACCAGTCCATTCTGAAGGAGATCAACCCTGGGATTTCTTTGGAAGGAATGATGCTAAAGCTGAAACTCCAGTACTTTGGCCACCTCATGTGAAGAGTTGACTCATTGGAAAAGACTCTGATGCTGGGAGGGATTGAGGGCAGGAGGAGAAGGGGACGACCGAAGATGAGATGGCTGAATGGCATCACGGACTCGATGGACGTGAGTCTGAGTGAACTCTGAGGGATGGTAATGAACAGGGAGACTTGGCGTGCTGGGATTCATGGGGTTGCGAAGAGTCGGACATGACTGAGCGACTGAACTGAACTGAAGAACAACAGACTGGTCCCAAATAGGAAAAGGAGTACGTCAAGGCTGTATATTGTCACCATACTTATTTAACTTCTATGCAGAGTACATCATGAGAAACACTGGACTGGAAGAAGCACAAGGTGGAATCAAGATTACCAGGAGAAATAGCAATAACCTCAGATATGCAGATGACACCACCCTTATGGCAGAAAGTGAAGAGGAACTAAAAGCCTCTTGATGAAAGTAAAAGAGGAGAGTGAAAAAGTTGGCTTAAAGCTCAGCATTCAGAAAACGAAGATCATGGCATCTGGTTCCATCACCCCATGGGAAATAGATGGAGAAACAGTGGAAACAGTGTCAGACTTTATTTTGAGGGGCTCCAAAATCACTGCAGATGGTGACTGCAGCCATGAAATTAAAAGACGCTTGCTCCTTGGAAGAAAAGTCATGACCAACCTAGATAGTATATTCAAAAGCAGAGACATTATTTTGCCGACTAAGGTCTGTCTAGTCAAGGCTATGGCTTTTCCTGTGGTCTTATATGGATGTGAGAATTGGACTGTGAAGAAAGCTGAGCACCGAAGAATTGATGCTTTTGAACTGTGGTGTTGGAGAAGACTCTTGAGAGTCCCTTGGACTGCAAGGAGATCCAACCAGTCCATTCTGAAGGAGATCAACCCTGGGATTTCTTTGGAAGGTATGATGCTAAAGCTGAAACTCCAGTACTTTGGCCACCTCATGCGAAGAGTTGACTCATTGGAAAAGACTCTGATGCTGGGAGGGATTGGGGGCAGGCGGAGAAGGGGTCGACCAAGGATGAGATGGCTGGATGGTATCACCAACCTGATGAACATGGGCTTGGATGGACTCTGGGAGTTGGTGATGGGCAGGGAGGTCTGGCATGCTGCGATCACGGGATCGCAAAGATTCTGACATGACTGAGCGACTGAACTGAACTGAACTGAAAAACAAAATTTGCGTGATCAGTTGTGTCCTACTTTTGTGACCCGATGGACTGTAGCCCACCAGGCTCCTCTGTCCATGGGATTTCCCAGGCAAGAAATACTGGAAGCAGTTACCATTTCCTCCTCTAGGGGATCTTTCTGACCCAGGGATTGAAGCTTTGACTTTTATGTTTCCTGCTTTGGCAGGCAGATTCTTACCCCTTGTGCCACCCGGGAAGCCCATTTTGAGACAAATTTTAGGGTAAATGTCGCCTCTTATATTTCCTCAAATTATCCCCTATGAGTGATATGTAACACTCTATTGAAAGAGAAAGAATGATGTGAAAATGTTCCCCATTTTCAGTTACCTTCAGACATACAAAAATATCTTAACTTTAAAGTTCTGAAAGCAGCGTTCTCTTTTTCAGATTAGGCCAGGACGTCTGAAACATCTGATCGAAAAAGCTGGGAATGTTATTTTTATTTTGTTCTGTTCTTCTACAATGAAGAGTAAGCTCCCAGGGCTTAACAGAACATATTTTTACAAAAGAAATAGAAGTAATTTTGTAAAGTATAAAAAACATCTAGGTTGATTTCTTATCCAGAACTCAAAATATTCATTCTCTTTAGAAAAAAATGTCAGAAGACATGTCTAGTAGACAAAGCTGCCGCTCAACAATCACTCACTGAGAACGCAGCAGTTGAAGACATCTTGTAGGTGGCTTTGGGTGTGGGAGAGGCAAGACAACGCGCCTTGAGTTTCTGCCTCCAGCTTCCGTGAGTGTGTGTGGGTGTGTGTGTGTGGGGTGTGTGTGTGTGTGCGCTTAGTTTGTTTTGAAATTGGTTTCTTATCACTGACACTTTGAAATCATCATAAGACAGCCTAGATTATTACTTGGTTTCCATAGACTATGGTGGGGATGTCATCCTGTGATGAATAAGGTTTTCTGACATTTTCCCAGTGAGCTTTCTCCTAGAAGCTCAGGTTCATAACTGCAGAGTGAAAGCGTCTTAAGTCCAATATCGTGGGGTGGACTCGGGCTCCTGAGCTGGCGTTTGGAGATCCAGCCGCCCAAGGTGGGCACAGCGAAATGGAGCATCGTAATCCCCTCCCAGCCCCGCCCGTGTCTCTACGGCCCTTTAGACCTTGGTCTCCTCCAGTCCTCACAGTATTTGGGAGACGAGGTAGAACAGCAGGGATGGCAGGAAAGTCACGACCTTCACTCAAGCTTACCTGCTGTGTGAGAAGCGTTTCCTGGACTCTAACACAGCTGATCAGTCTACAGGCAGAACACAGCTACTGTGGCACTCCAGCTGTACAGATTAGGAAACTGAGGCACAGAGGAGTCGACATCCAAGCTGGTACGTGGTGCATCTGGGTTAGCAGGTGTGCAGTGGCTGTTAAAAGGCCTTTATGAGGGATTTCCCCGGTGGTCCGGTGGCTAAGACGAATGCGGGGGGCCCAGGTTCAATCCCTGGTCAGGGGACTAGATCCCACAGGCAGCAACTAAGAGCTGGCACAGCCAAATAAAAATGAAGAAAAGGTCTTAAATGATCCATATGGGCCTTACATATACATTTATATATGAATATTTAAAGGCATAAATGAATCATTTAAGCACCTTGTTCTTTCATTTTTTAACATTTTTAGTTGGAGGATAATTTCTTTACAATGCTGTGTTGGTTTCTGCCACACAACATACTGAAGCAACTTTTTAAACATCACATCCAGAGACCTGTGCCCCCAAATTTCTTTCCCCCTTGCTGCAATTTCTAACAATTATAAAGGTGAAATAATAACTCATTTAGCCCTCCAACCTGGTCCTGAATGTAGTAACAACCAAATAATAACTCATTTAGCCCTCCAACCTGGTCCTGAATGTAGTAACAACCTGACCCCATTGTTTGCATGGCTCTTTCGTCGTCTGTTACAATCTCCTACTTTTCACAAACAGCTTAAAAAGCTGAAAGAAGAAGTTTGGCTTCAGTTAGTAGGAGGAGGTTGTACGGAGCTTAAAACTGAGGCACTGCAGATGGATCGGCCACAGTGGAGGGCTTGCGTGTGCAGGGAGCACACTCCAGCAAGCGTGCTGAGTCTGCATCACGTCCTGAAACGCGCCATCTGCTCACACCAGCAACAGGGATATTCTCAGCTGTGGATTCGGGTTTTGCGTAAAGGACGGGGCGTGCACTTTCTTCGCAACTAACGCTGCAGTGACCACAGCATTAGGGCGCAACAATTCTATTCCATCCTTAACCAGCTGTTCCCACGAGGGGCCCATGTGGGGAGTCAGCTTTTATCCACTTTTATACTTCTCACTTACTTACAATATCATATTAGTTTCAGTTGTACTACACAGTGATTTGATATTTTTAAATTTAAACTTTTATGTTTTATTGAAGTATAGTAGATTAACAATACTGTGATTGTTTCAGGGGAAAACTGAAGGGACTCAGCCACACATGTACGTGTGTCCATTCTCCCCCAAACGCCCCTTTGTGCCCCATAAAAGTTAAGATACTGGCTGTGCTCCCTGAGCTGCAGAGAACATCCTTGCATCTTATTCGTTCTGTACCCGTAGTCTGTTCCTTTCAGTCCCTGTCCACATCTTGCCCCTCCTCCTGCTGATAAATAGGACTTTGCTAGCCTTTGAATTGAAAGTCAGGGTACCCTGGAGTCCTGACCTGCAGTGACTACACGGGTCTCTGCATCCTTGACTGTCAAGTCTCCCCATCTGTGAACTGAGTAGTTCAAATGCTGCTGTTTCCTGAGGCCTGTCTGTGGTTATGGGGAAGGTCTTGACCCAGCACAGACCACAAATGAACTCAGGTGTCCACCTTTATGTGCACTTGGGATTTCCATCATGGCTGCTATAGTGCTATTTTCAAAAACTTACAAAGAATTAACTTGCACATATAACTTGTATATTAAATATATTTGCATATGTGTACTAAGTTAAGTGTGCCAAAATCATATATATACTTATATTATACTTATATACACTTATACTGTATTGCATAATAATACATATGATATTTTGGACATTTGAGTGTTTTTAATTTTATTTTTAACTGGGGCCTCCCTGCTGGTTAAGAGGGTAAAGAGTCCGCCTGCAATGCATGAGACCCAGGTTCGATCCCTGGGTAGGGAAGATCCCCTGGAGAAGGGAATGGCAATCCACTCCAGTATTCTTGCCTGGAGAATTCCATGGACAGAGGAGCCTGGCGGGCTACAGTCCACGGGTCCATGGAGTTGCAAAGAGTCAGACGTGACTGAGCAGCTAACACACTGTAACTGGAGGATTATTAATTGCCACACTGTGCTGGTTTCTGCCACACATCAACATGAACCAGCCACAGGTATATGCACGTCCCCCTCGAACCTCCTTCCTACCTCCTAACCCCATCCCACGCCTCTAGGCTGTGGAGCACCGGCTTCGGGCTCCCTGTGTCATACGGCGAATTCCCACTGGCTGTCTGCTTTACGTACGGCAACGTCTGTATTTCCGTGCTGCTCTCTCATAATGTGAGCTTGTTGAATGATCCTTTCAAACGCTATACCAGGAATCTCTCTTTGTGCTCAGCTTTCCAACATCAAGTAGCAAGTTGCTTTATCTTATAATAAACTGTTACTACCCTGACTCAACATATTATTTATAAGAACTTTACCAGAATTAAATTCTTAATGAAGCATTTTTACTGTTTTCTTATGAGCTAATTTTCTACATGTGTTTGAAATATGGTTATGATTTTGTTCATTTAGTGGAATTTAATGATTAAGGGTAGTTTTACAAGTTAGAAGGAATACCCGAAAAAGCTTGTTATTAGTATGTGTACTGATAATTAAGTAAGTGATCAGTCAAGCTCCATTCCCACCCCCTTCTCCCTTCTTAGGTGCTTTCTTTCTTTTCTTGCTGGCTTTAGGGTGAAGGTGGTGAGCTGCCGGAGCGTGTGCTCTGATGAAGGATTCTGTGCACTGGCGTCTGGGATTTAAAACCCTGCACCACGACAGAGAAGCCCCCGTCGCCAGATGCCCGCACACTCGCATGAGGGGTTCACCAAAGAAAAAGGAAAGCAAAAATGTTAGTCACTCAGTCCTGTCTGACTTTCTGCAGCCCCATGGACTATAGCCCACCAGGCTCCTCTGTCCATGGAATTCTCCAGGCAAGACTACTGGAGTGGGTAGCAATTCCCTTCTCCAGGGATCTTCTTGACCCAGGGATCAAACCTGGATCTCCCGCATTACAGGCAGATTCTCTACCCTCTGAGCCACCAGGGAGGCCCTATTAAAGACGCACCCATCTGAAATCGTGTGAAAAATGTTCCACTTTCAATCTTTGGAGAAACAGATAAGCTTCAGCTTTCTAAAACTTCAGATTCGAATTTGATGTCCTGATCTTTCTTAATCTAACAAAGGTGGGAAAAAATGGAAAGAGACTGCCTGTGAAAGAAGGTAAAGAAGCAGATTTGGAAACACATTTGTCAGAAGAATAAGCATTACCTTTCTTAAAATGATTTCTTGAAACTGGAAGACTAAGGGACTTGATTGCCTAAGCACATACACCTTTAAAAGACTGAGTGAAAGGCAATATTGCTGGGAAGCGTCCACGCAACCACCACAGTCCTAGACTGGTGCCAGGTGACGGCATAGCAACAGGGATTCAGCCCGAGAAGCAGAACTCCAGACTGCATATACATGGATTTAGTAAGGGCAAGGAAGCCTGGAGTGCTGCAGCCCATGGGGTTGCAAAGAGCTGGACGTGACTGAGTGACTGAACTGAACCGAACTAGCGATAAGTAATTGTGGAAGCTGAGTGCTTAGCTGCCCTAAGCCTATTATCCCCATTTCTGATGCTGGAGCTGATGCTTGTTGGACAGGGAGTTGGGTGTGGTCCGGGGGAAGCTGATGTAAAGTGGACGGGACTGAGAACAAGCTGGATGGACAAGAACCCGCGTCCGTTCTATTGCTTCTGACGGTAAAGCACAGTGCTCTCCAGAAGCTGGGCCTTTCATCACGAAGCTGAACTCACAGCTGGCCCAGGGCTGAGGGCAGCTGAAGGGAGCCCCAGGGAAGGCGGGTCATTAGCTGACCTGGCTGGGCGCTCAGGCCAAGGAGCGAGGCTGCAGGTGAGCAGCCACCGTGCAGGGGCCACCCGAGGGCCACGGCTTCACGACATCCTCCTGATCTCACAAGGGGGGCTCTCTGTCGTAGCTGCACGCCTGCATAGAGGGGATTCCAGGAGACGAGGCTCCAGGGGCCACGTCAGCATGCGCAAAGCCAGCACCTACTGCCTACGTTTTGTACTGGAAATTTCCTAAGCAGTTCAAACATTTAAATCACCTTGTGATAAAGCACACATTTCTTCATCGTGGGTCTATTTTGTTTCCTCCAACCTCAAATATCTCATCTCTGCTCAGATCACTCAACTGGAATAACAACTAAAGCCCATGAAAGACTGAGGGCAGAGGGAGAAGGCAGCAACAGAGGATGAGCTGGTCGGCTGGTCTCACAGATCAACGGACATGAGTTTGAGCGACTCTGAAACAGTGAGGGGCAGGGCAGCCTGGCTCGCTGCAGGCCTTGAGGTGGCAAAGCGTCAGACACAGCCTAGCAACTGAACAACAGCAAAATTCTATTACCAGGTGGCATCAGTTCTCTAGGTGAAGCTGCAGTAGGGGCAAAGCTTACCTAGATGCTCGGATTAAACGCCTTTGAGCTCTCACCCCACCGACTTGGGGAAGCCCACTCTCCACTCCTCTAAGTCTCACGCGCAGGATCTAACAGCTTCGGCGTGCTGACGGGCGTCAGAGAAAGGGAGGCGAGACTGCACTCTCCACTGCTGCTACCGCTGGGTGCCACTGTTCCCAGCCGGGAGGACCAGCACTCGCAAGATGTAAGAGGCCACACAGGGGACCTTCCTCCAGGCTCATGGTGCCCGAGCAACTGAGTCAGGGAGGGGCCAAGCGTGCCTCACCTGTTATGTGACCCGACACGCAGGCTGGGGGCTGGTGTTGAGTCTGGGGTGCTGGCACTAATCCCTCCGTTCACTACAGTTCTCTCCCGTTAGGGATCTGTGTGTCCCAGTCACAACTCCAGGTCCTCCAGACATCACTTAAAAACATGGAAACTCAGTGGGAAGGAATCTGGATCATTATCCTCTCATTCCCAGCAGGCCTCTGAGCTCCATATGCAAACATGTCCACTTTCTCACCAAACCATAAGGTGGCGGAGAAAAAAAAAAGAAACTTTAGGTAGCTCAGTGGTAAAGAATCAGCCTGCCAAGCAGGAGACACAGGCTCAATCCCTGGGTTGAGAAGATCGCCTTGGAGAAGGAAATGGCAACCCTCCAGTATTCTTGCCTGGAAAATCCCATGGATGGAGAAACCTGGCAGGCTACAGTCCATGGGGTCACAAAGAGTGGAACACGACTTAGTGAGTAAACAACAAACGACAATGTCCCAAGATAAATGGACAACAGTGTCTCTGGAAATGGAAAGAAGCAACAACTTTATGTGTCAGCTCTCTTATTTAAATACATACTTAGAAATTAAAGTTCTACCTCACTGGGCATCACGCTGCAAACGATGCTAGGAAAAGAAAAGGCATCACTTGAAAAGGTTATTTCATTAGTAATTCCAGCTGAGCGTTTTGTAGCTAAGGTTTACTGCAAGCAAGAAAGACTGCAGTGGGTTGAAAATTACTCATTGCAAGCAGGAATTATGAAACACCTTTCTGTTAGCACATATATAACACGCCCTCACCCGTCATCATCAAACCTGGGCACTGCCAGAGATCTAAATTCAGCATGACAGACAGGGATGGAGAGAAACACCACTGCCCCTCCCCCACCCAGGCTCTCAGGGTGTGAGCCGCCTTAGGGGGAAATTAAGGGTCATAAGCAAGTCGGTAGCACAAAACAAGCTTGTGCTAAAGATTCAGAGGAAGGAAGGAAGTGGGGAGGGAGGGAGGGAATGGGGGAGGGGGAAGTAAGTTATTAAATTACTGCTGTATTGTCCTAAGGAAAGACATAAAGGAACTTTGTAGAATTAGAATTCAGATGATATGGAGAAGGCAGACACTGATTAAAGAAAATTGAAATACTGTGTTCCCTTGGAAAATTCTTACCTATTTGGGGAGCTATTTTTTATCATGTAAAGGATTAAAATGGCATCAGGGATAGTAGAGAAGACAGAAAAATCTGGTTTGTTATTTCAGGACTTTTATTTTAAATGTGTCTATTCAGTCGACAGAAAAGGGAAGATTAGTTAGAGAAGTTACTACAGCTTCCCCTCACCGCTTATTTTTCCAGATAGTGTGGAGACTGCAAGGCAATTTTTTTTTTTGCATTTAAAATTTTCCTCTTTCTGAGAAAATCATATTTTGTAAAGTTCTTATCCAATTCCATTCTTTTATTTTCTTTTGTTTTGGAAAAAATATTTGTAGCAACTTAATATCTTCACAATTAGTGTAGAAAATGTTGCTATAGTCTATTACTTATTGTGCTTTTCCTATTACTTATGATGCTTGTGAGCAGCTTCATTCACTGCCTTTGGGATTATTGAAGAATGTTTCCTTCACTTCCAGATATGATGCTGTGCAGTGTTTGTATCACCACTGGCAATTCAAGAAGAAAAAAAATGATTCAGGCAAACATTAAAAGTGGTTTTAATACAGTGGAAGCATAATTAAGTGGTTATGACTGTACCTCACACATATGTGTGGAAATTTCTTTGGAATTGTAAATGAACTTAAGAGGAAGCTTATATTCTCTTGTTGATTTAAATAAAATTTATATAACTAGTAAATCATAGCTCTTCAAATTATAATTCTTCAGTAATCTTTGGGTCTTGAGACTGTGATAATCTACACTATAATGGTTATGAAAGACAGTAATTTTTATTAAGTTTGGAGAAATCAATAGAGTGATTAACCAGTGACAGTGGGAGAAAAATCAAATCAAAATTATGACCCTAGCTAATTTTTCACTGATGAGTTTAGGAACTGTAGCCAAAAATAGCAAATTGTTGAGAGGCAAGGATACTTTCCTTCTCCACAGTCCAATCTACCAGCTTTCAGTTCAGTTCAGTTCAGTTACTCGGCCATGTCTGACTCTTTGTGACCCCATGGACTGCAGCATGCCAGGCTTCCCTGTCTTTCACCAACTCCCAGAGCTTGTTCAAAGTCTTGTTCATTGAGTCCGTGATACCATCCAATCATCTCATCCTCTGTCATCCCCTTCTCCTCCTGCCCTCAATCTTTCCCACCATCAGGATCTTTTCCAGTGAGTCAGTTCTTCATATCAGGTGGCCAAAGTATTGGAGTTTCAGGTTCAGCATCAGTTCTTCCAATGAATACCCAGGACTGATTTCCTTTAGGATGGACTGGTTGGATCTCCTTGCAGTCCAAGGGACTCTCAAGAGTCTTCTCCAACACCACAGTTCAAAAGCATCAGTTCTTTGGTGCTCAGCTTTCTTTATAGTCCAACTCTCACATCCCTACATGACTACTGAGAAAACCATAGCTTTGACTAGACGGACCTTTGTTGGCCATCTAGTCAAAGTAATGTCTCTACCAACTTAGGTATTAAAGAATTTATTTATTTTATTTGAATTTTCCATTAGAAACTGGTCATAGTAGGGAGAATACTCTTGTCTGGAAAATCTCATGGGTGGAGGAGCCTGATGGGCTGCAGTCCATGGGGTCTCGAAGAGTCGGACACCACAAAGTGACTTCACTTTCACTTTCCACTTTCATGCATTGGAGAAAATGGCAACCCACTCCAGTGTTCTTGCCTGGAGAATCCCAGGGACGGAGGAGCCTGGTGGGCTGCTGTCTATGGGATCGCACAGAGTCAGACACGACTGGAGTAACGCAGCAGCAGCAGGGAGAAGACTTGATTTTGAACATTTGTGCATCAACAGAATTCACAAAGCCCACTCATTTAACACATTCAGTAAATACGAGGAATGTGTGCTGCACTGGACACTGTGTCAAAGGAAGCAAGGCAGACGGGGAGCTCGCCTTCATGGCATCGGCCCGGTCAGTGGTGAAGACAGGCGCGCAAGCGGCCAGGCGCAATATTCTGGAGAGATATGGTACGTGTAGGTGGAGCAAGCATCGGGTGTCGCGGCATCACTGAGGAAGAGCCCCTAACCAGGCCAGGGGTCCAAGAAAAGCTTCCACAAGGAAGAAATGTCTATACTGAGACTTAAAGGGAGACGGAAGGTGGGAGCCTAGGAAAACATGTTCCAGACACAAGGACTAGCCAGAGATAAAAGAAAGCAAGACACACCAGAAAAAGCAAAAGAGATTCATACCCAGAGCTCCTGCAGCGGGAGTGGAGAGTGTTGAGGAATTAAGCCAGCAAGGCCCACGGTGGTCAGAACACACACACACAAAGCTGGGAAGTCTTGTAATGGAGTTTTGGGCTTTACTGAAGTGTTTAAGCAATAATAAGCAAAAAAATTAAGGAAATTGACATTTATATAGCATTTACAGAGTATGTTTTTCACGCAGTTAATCTCATAATAACCCCATAAGTGTATCCTTATTTTACAAAAAAGAAAATGGATGCATAGAGAGCTTATGTGACTTTGCCAAGGTCATACATGACGGAGCCAGGATCGAGCCCGGGCCACACGCCCTATAGAACCACAGTAGGAGCAGGGAGCAGCATGTTCCGACTTTCATTGCCAAGTCTTTACCTCCTATGACGTCCCTGGCTCAGCTGGTAAAGAACCCGCCTGCCAGCGTCGGAGACACAGGAGACATACATTCAATCCCTGGTCTGGGCAGGTCCCTGGAGGAGGAAATGGTGACCTACTCCAATGTTCTTATCTAGAAAATCCCACGGAGCCTGGAGGGGCTACAGTCTATGGGGCCGCAAAGCGTGGGACACGACTGAGACAGCAGGCTCCTGTGCCAGTAGGCAGTCTGGGCTGAAGGAGCGGACAGCGAAAAATAGGCACCCCTTTAGAAAACCAGTGGGCTGATCCCTGAAAACAGACGCCAGAGGCTGAGCAGCATTAGCGTCAGAAACGATGGGTGTTTGAGAAACGCAGGGACTGTGGAGCCAGTGAGTCCTGGTGACTGACTGGCTGCCTGAAACAGAGAGTGATCAAAGACGGGCGCTGGCGCTGGCCACCAGACGGCTGGCTCCCTCCCGTGGAAAGGGGAGCACAGACCGTGAAGCTGCTCCTCCCCTCCTTCCTTATTTGCGTTTCATCCCTTCTCTGTCACACTTGGGCTTCCCTGATATCTCAGTTGGTAAAGAATCCACCTGCAATGCGGGAGGCCCCCAGTTCAACTCTTGGATGGGAAGATCCCCTGGAGAAGGGATAGGCTACCCACTCCAGTGTTCTTGGGTTTTCCTTGTGGCTCAGCTGGTCAAGAATCCGCCTGCAATGCAGGAGACCTGGGGTGGGCCATCCACGGCAGTTTTCCGGCCTGGAGAATTCCATGGGCTGCATAGTCCATGGGCTGCAAGGAGTCGGACACGACTGAGTGGCTTCCCTTTCACTTTATCTCATTTATGATGTTTATTTTGCAGAGAGGTGACTGAGTTTGGCTTTGGATTCGTTGAATTCTAAGTGCCAGGGAAAGTCCTAAGTGGAGAACTAGCTGAACTCAAGAATTTGCAGCACAATAAAGACCTATGTGCTGGGAAGTGAGAGTCAATGTTTGGCCTGTGGCTGTGAACGAGACCACCCACGGAAAGCAGACAGAAACACAGGGCCAAGACTGGGCTCTTGATGTTCAAGCACCCAGTGTGGAAAACTAGAGCTTGATGCTGAAGTCCATTATTAGCAGCTTCTGTTTTACCAGCAGAAGCTTTCACCTCGTGGAATGGAAGCTGAGTGGACAGAGCTGGGGAGGGGAGGAACCACGGCAGGGTAAACAGGACCCGACGACCTTGGCTCCTGAGGGTCCATGTTATCTTTCCCTTCCCTTTTTAAGAACAACTTTCTGTGAGGGAGAATCAAAGGTGAACAGGTTGGGACTTCCCTGGTGGCTCAGAGGTTAAAGCATCTGCCTGGAATGCAGGAGACCCGGGTTCGATCCCTGGGTCGGGAAGAGCCCCTGGAGAAGGAAATGGCAGCCCACTCCAGTACTCTTGCCTGGAGAATCCCATGGAGGGAGGAGCCTGAGAATAACTTTGTGTGAGGAAGAATCAAAGGCTAACAGGTTAATATTCAATAATTGGTAAGCTTATGAGAAAAGAACAAAGAAGTGAGTTTTGAGGAAATCCAAATGACTAAATGTTCACACATAAGGGATACGGGGTCAAACCTGAATTAAGTTTAAATCCCAATTTCAGGGACTTCCCTGCGGGCACAGCACTTAACACCCCATGCTTCCACTGCAGGGGGCGTGGGCTTGATCCCTGGCTGGGGAGCTAAGATTTCAAACACTCTGAGGCATGGCCAAAAAAAAAAAAAAAACACCCCAGTGAACCTCTTAGCATCTGAGTGACTCTGTGCTGAAAATATCACCCTGCCCGCCCAGCCGTGCCCGACCCTGTGAGCCCATGAACTGGAGCCCGCCAGGCTCCTCTGCCCATGGTACTGCTCAGTGAAGAATACTGGAGTGGGTTGCCATCTCCTACTCCAGGGATTTTCCCAACCCTGGAGGAGACAGAGTACGTGTCTCCTCTGTCTCCTTCTTTGGCAGGCAGATTCTTTACCACTGAGCCACGCGGGAAACCCTTACTATCACCTCACTGAGCCACAGTTACCTGTGGCAAGGGCAGTACTTCCACGGTCAATGGAAAGATGACTGAGGTGGTGCATGTAAAATGCTCAATAACTAATAACTGTTTGCTTTTCTTTTCTTTTCCCTTTTTCAGTGCTACCAACATTTCATTAATTCTGCCTTTCCTGGTATTCAATAGGGTTTTGTCATCATTTGGGAAAAAGAAAACAGGCTTTGCCCTCTCAGGAATGCCATACAGGCTCACTGAGGGTCATAATTTGAACCTGGAAAATCAGTAACTCGCAAGCGTTTGGCTTCATAAAGAAAAAGCATCATTTTTAAGACTTCACGTGCTGAAGTCTGAGGGAACAGTGGCTTCATCCTCTACGACGAAGGCAGGCCTGAGGGAAAGCATCACTCTCTGGCTCAGATTATTCATCCAAACAATACGCTCTCCAAGGTTAGACTTGGGTGCTGACATCTTAACAAGAAGGGAGGGAAACGCACTCAGGGACTTTTATGTAACATCTCCCAGTGATCTGATTTTGAGTGCTTAAATGTACCAGTCTATTTAAGGTACAAGAGAAGGAAACAAAGGAATCTGGCATTGTAAGAAAGTTTTTTGCCACAATGATATGACATTTGTTAACAGTCTCTTATTTACAGAGTCGAAACACAGGCTCTTCTGAATCGATAAACCTAACTCTCTGCTTTTCAAAGAGTCAAGAACACAATTCTCTTTCCATGCCCACGGACCTTGGCAAACAAAAATCTATATATACTTGATAATACTCCTAAGTCTGATTAGCTCATTTAGTTCGGAGTTAAGTTACTAAACACTTAGACAGGTAGATAAGCAGATACTGAGAACCAGCTCAGAATCATGAATTCAGCCTCTATAAAGCTTGAGGGCCTCTGTTTTCACATTCAAAGTGAGAGGTGGAGAAGGTAATATTCCAAGTTTACAGGGCTATTGGTCAATGAAACACCGAGGTTATCACACGGCACTTACTGGGACTGGTATAAAGCATTAGTAAAAACATGTTGGCGCATTTAAGGGTTAACTTGATGTTACCATGAAAATGAATTTAGGTAAAATGACTCGTGGGGCTTCCCTGGTGGCTCAGACAGTAAAGAATCTGCCTGCCATGTAGGAGACGGGGGTTCAGTCCCTGGGTCGGGAAGTTCCCCGGAGGAGGGCAGGCAACCCACTCCAGTGTTCTTGCCTGGAGAGTCCCACGGACAGAGGGGCCTGGCAAGGGGTCACAAAAGTTGGACACACACACACAAATAACTCTTCCTTACATATATCATATTTCTGGGTAAATATTTATTTAAAATATTTTGTTACGATATGTCTATTAGTATTTCTATTAGGTGTGCCATATTAGAAATGTTTTATTTCACTTTTCTTAGAGAATATAGGATAAGCAGAATGAACTTCCCCAGCAGCTTGTCCTATATTTTCATGGTGAAAACAGATGGAAATAACAACTAACCCTGAGTGTAAAGCTTGCCCTTTTAACAGAATATGTGCGCTCTAAAGCCATCTGAAATCTCAGATTAACTATAGAATGCAAATATTACTCTTAACTCCTTTATGGACAAGACTACTGAATTTTAGCATGGTCTATAAAAGTGTCTTATTTGGGATTAAATAATAATGTTTTATGACACTATTGTATTTGTTTTTAGATGCAGATTTACAGAGTGAAATGCAGCATGTTAAGTGCATAATTCTAAGAGGTTCAGAACCCAATGCCAACATAAGAGTGTGGGGAAGTTTTCTATCTTCAAAAATTCTTTGGCATCAGCTGGGTGTCCTACAATTCAGCTCAATTCTGACACTATCTAGCAGGAGAGAGCATCAGATTCCTCAAGTTAGGAGCCCAGTTCTGTAGGATTGCCCCCTCCAGCCCAACTTCAGGCACCAACAGCAAGTCTAACAACTTCTGACCCACCAGCTACAGACAGGAAATTCCAAGGACCGCACCGTGGGTTTGATTAATTTGCTGGAGAGCCTCACAGAACTCAGAAAGACATTTTACTTACTAGATTACTGAGTTATTATAAAAGGATATAACTCAGAAACAGCCAAATGGAAGAGATAAACAGGCAAGGTATGTGGATATTTTTGAGACGTATCCATGGTGTGATATCTATCACTTTGTTCATTTTATTGCTAAGCAACAAGCCATTGAATGGATATACCACATAGAAATGTTTTCTTATGAGCAAAGTGGTTATGAACATTCTTGAATACTCATTATGTGAACATTTTACTCTGGGATAAAAACCTAAAAGTGGGGTTGTAGGGTCACAGAATTGGTGACTGATCTACTTTATAAGAAAGTGCCAACCGTTTCCAAGCCAGCCACAAGATCCAGCGCTCCCTCCAGTAACATACGAGGGTCTCAGTTGCTGTGCACATCTGCCAGCTTCTGGTGATGGCCAGATGGCTTGCTTATTTACGTTAGCCATTTAAAAGATCACTGGTGTCTCACTGTGGGTTTTAATTTGTATTTCCCTGATGGTTGATAATATTGAGCATTTTTTCATGCACATACTGGCTAAAATACCTAGTTGCAGTTATTATTGTTTGCTTCTTTATTATTGTTTTAGTGTTTCTTCACTTACTCTGAATATATTCTCCTTAAGGCATCCAAGGAGATGCATGTTAATTTTCTTAAAAATGTCTAGTGAGAAGTCAAATTTATCAAATTTTTGCTTGGATAGTGTTTCTGTGTCCTAAGAAATATTTGCCTAATCTAAGGTCTAAAGACATATTCTAATGTTTTATTTGTAAAGCTTCTTAGCTTTTGTTCCTATGTTTCAGTCTAAGTTTGTCTTCATTTAAATTTTACGAGTGAGGAGACACTGAAATCCATCTTTTGTCCCATATGTATATGCAATTATTCACTTGTTGAGCAGACTTTTTTTCCCCCATTGAAACATTTTAGTATATTTCTCCTCCAAGAAACAAAAATCAATTCCCCATGTACAGGTGTGTGTCTATTCTGAACTCTCTACTCAGATCCATAGATTCACTTACCTATGTCTGTGCCAATGCCACGCAGCTTTGATAAATATAGAATAATGGCAAGTCTTAGAGAGGTGAAAAGATTTGTTATTAAAAATGAATATTGTTTCCAACGTTTAAAAGTGTTGTTTCAAAATAGGTCAAAGCCTAGATCTTCTACATTTCTATATAAATTTTAGAATCTTTTTGCCAAATTAACAAAATCACCCACTGGGATTACAATTAGGTTTGCGTTGATTTTATAGATGCATTTAGCAATTAGCAATATGGAGTCTTACCAAAAAAATAGCTATATTTCTTAATTTAGTTCTGCTTAATTTTTTCTCAGCAACATTTTGTAGTTTTTAGTACAAGGTTCTTGTACATCTTTCATAAAATGCATTCCTAATAATTTTATAAATGTTGATGCTCTTGGAATTGGTAATTAAAAATATCTTCCAACTTTTGGGAAGTATAGATAATGAGATATATTCTCATATGTCGACGGTTGGATCTTGCAGCCCTGTTAATTTTTCTCATTAGATTTAGCAGTCTTAGAAATCTCTATATAAATAATTATTTCATCTGCAAAAGAAGATAATTTTACTTATTTCTGATTTTATAGCTTCTATTTCTCAATTTCACTTTTTATTTCTGCTGGCATTTGCATATGCACGCATTTATTTTGGCCCTCTTGCACTGGTTAGTGCCTCCACTACAAAGGTGAATAAAAGGGTGAAGAGCAGATATTTCCACATTGTTCTGTTTTCAGAGGATATTGCTGTCTCTCACTAGATGTTGTGGTACTTGTATATACCACAGATTTCCATCATGAAATCTTAGAGTTTTGCAGACTTTTCTCACAGATTTCCACCGTGAAATCTTTCTTACAGATTGAGGAAGGCTCTGATCTTGTTAAATGTGTCTCTCCACCTACTGAGATGAGTCTATGACGCTCCCCTTTTCCGTCAGTGAGCTGAGCTGGATTCACAGGTTCACATGTTTTACTCAGTTTTCTGGTTCTATTCAGTGTGGTGGAGTGCTGGTAAGTCTGATGCATTACCCTTAATTCTGTAACGGTAGAATTGGAAATCCCTTTCCTACTCTTTTGTGTGAAATACAATGCTTACGATTTAACTGATGAACATGTAATAGTAAAAATAACAACAACAATAGCAGAACCAACAAGTAATATATACGGGATCCTTACCAGGTGCTCACACTCATCTCTAATGCGATGCTGATGACAGACCCACAAAGTCTCGCACGGTTAAGTTTCTGTGGAGACGGCGAATAAGCATCTTGCTTGAGAAAACATAACTTGGAATGGAATGGTCTGAATCTGAGTCATCTTATCCCCAACGCATCCTTGTTTCAACACTCACTGCATAACACTACTGCTTATTATCTTTGTTGCCAAAGCTCCTTACATCTCTCTGCTGCTGAGGTCTGTGGCCAGGGTTGTTCAGCAAACTTCAAACTTACTACTACGTGTAAGACACTGCTGAGCTATGGACTTTCTGTCCGAAGATATCTTTTCATCATTGTTGTGTCCCCTTCATTCTGCGAACATTAATTTTGTTTGTTGACAGATTTTGTATCATAATGTCTGCCCAAATTCTGAGTTTGATGGCACAACCTTCATTTTTCAATCCAAAGCCTTGGCTCAGATAATATGAAATATGTATGGGTATTTTATGCAACTCAGCCATGGTCCTGTATAAGTAGAGGCATTTTATCAAAAATATATTGTCTCAGATAGATACAAAGTCTATACATGACAAGCTACAACCTCCATTTCACCCTAAGGCTTCTCATCCGTAGAATGTAAAAAAAAAAAAAAAAAATCATGATTTGTAATTCAAAGGGGCCTTGAAAAGACTGTCATCTAATTGAGAATACATATGAAAGGACATCCTTTCCTAGTGGCTCAGATGGTAAAGAATCCACCTGCAATGCAGGAGACTCCGATTCCATCCCTGGGTCGGGAAGATGCCCTGGAGAAGGAAATGGCAGCCCGCTCCAGTATTCTTGCCTGGCAAATCCCATGGACACAGGAGCCTGGTGGGCTACAGTCCATGTGGTTGCAAAGACTCAGAAATGACTGAAGTGACTAACACTTTCACTTTCTTTCATGAAAGGACATAACACCCATGAGGCACAGATGACTGGAAATCAGCTTGTAAGCAGCTCAGCTAAGCAAGTCATCAAATACTCACTGGCTACCTGAATTCTTCCTTTTAGTAATGTAACAAATATTTATTGATTTTCTACTACTACTACATACGTATATATCTCAGATACGCAGAAGACACCACCCTTATGGCAGAAAGTGAAGAGGACCTAAAAAGCCTCTTGATGAAAGTGAAAGAGGACAGTGAAAAAGTTGGCTTAAAGCCCAACATTCAGAAAATGAAGATCATGGCACCTGGTCCCATCACTTCATGGGAAATAGATGAGGAAACAGTGGAAACACTGTCAGACTTTATATTTGGGGGCTTCAAAATCACTGCAGATGGTGACTGCAGCCATGAAATTAAAAGATGCTTACTCCTTGGAAGAAAAGTTATGACCAACCTAGATAGCATATTCAAAAGCAGAGACATTATTTTGCCAACTAAGGTCCATCTAGTCAAGGCTATGTTTTTTCTGTGGTCATGTATGGATGTGAGGGTTGGACTGTGAAGAAGGCTGAGCGCCGAAGAACTGATGCTTTGAACTATGGTGTTGGAGAAGACTATTGAGGGTCCCTTGAACTGCAAGGAGATCCAACCAGTCCATTCTAAAGGAGATCAGCCCTGGGATTTCTTTGGAGGGAATGATGCTAAAGCTGAAACTCCAGTACTTTGGCCACCTCATTCGAAGAGTTGACTCACTGGAAAAGACTCTGATGCTGGGAGGGATTGGGGGCAGGAGGAGAAGGGGATGGTAGAGGATGAGATGGCTGGATGGCATCACGGACTCGATGGATGTGAGTCTGAGTGAACTCCAGGAGTTGTTGATGGACAGGGAGGCCTGGCGTGCTGCGATTCATGGGGTCACGAAGAGTCGGACACGACTGAGCGACTGAACTGAACTGATCTGAACTACATACAAAAAACTTGGTACAGCATTGAGAAAACTATGAAAAGTTAAATGTGGTCCCTACTTCCCCCTGGATAACTCAGATCTTGCAAGTGCCGTGTGCAAAGCTGTCTGCCGTGATGCCGTCTGCCAGTGGTGACGACGGAGGCAGAGCTGCCACAGAATCACTAACATCTAAGGTGCTTATTAGGCTCTGGGCTTTGATTTAAAGGCTTGTCTCAGTAAAGCCTCATTTTAATTAATTAATTTAAAACAATATTCCTTTTAAGTGTTTTGGGATAACTAGGTAACTCTGTGATCAGGAAAAGGGAGGCAAGACAATGGTTTATATTAATGCATAAACTCAAACTCTCAAATGGTGTACATAAGTTGTTACTCTGTCATTTAAAAATTAGCAGAAAACCACACAATTCTTTGGAAGAATGATTATAATATGTCTCTCACAGTCGACACCACAGAAGAATGTATGAAATGATAACTAGGTCAAATAAAATATTTAAATTTTTATACAATTCAAGATTAGAAGATAATCAGTATGAATGTCAAATAAGAAGTGTTATAAATATCTCATCTTAAGTTAAAAATAGAAAAACTTCAAAAATACAAAAGATGAAAGATGGAAACAGCTAAGTCACCCAAAAGAAAATGAAAAGTATGAAACAGTACACATTGATATTTAAGGAAATAAAATACTAACACAACCGTAACAATAGTAAATACTTCCTGTGTCAGGCACTGGGCAAAACACTTTATTGACGGTAAATTATTTAATGCTAACAGTACACATGCTGCTGCTGCTGCTGCTGAGTCGCTTCAGTTGTGTCCGACTCTGTGCGACCCCATAGACGTCAGCCCACCAGGCTCCCCCGTCCCTGGGATTCTCCAGGCAAGAACACTGGAGTAGGGTGCCATTGCCTTCTCCAATGCATGAAAGTGAAAAGTGAAAGTGAAGCCGTTCAGTCGTGTCTGACTCTTAGCCACCCCGTGGACTGCAGCCCACCAGGCTCCTCCGTCCATTGGATTTTCCAGGCAAGAGCACTGGGGTGGGGTGCCATTGCCTTCCCCAACAATACAAATAAGCGTATACATTCTCCTTCCCATTTTACTGATAACTGAGGAGTAAAGTCTCATTTTAGAGACTGGAAAGTTGAAGCTTAAGTACAAGCAACTTGCCCAAGGCACCCTCCCTTTCAGGACTGAGCTGCCGCTAAGGCCTGGCTGGGGAGGGGGCAGGATGCGGTCTGGATTCCGTTCTCTTAAACTCTGGGCTTTGCCATCTTCATAAGGGCATGTTACGGTGGTGCAGGAGACAGGATTGTTTGAAAATGGTTAGTTTATAAGCGCAAACCTCCTTGGAGAAGAATCCTCTCTCTGGAATCCGGGCTTGTTTTCCTCCCCGCAGGCTCTCTCTCTTTCCTTCACCTGAAAACCATCCGAATGCCTTTCATCGCCTTCAGATCCAGCCTGCGGCCACTGACCCCCGGGCCTTTCCCAGTCCGCCTCCTCGGCTCTGAACGCATCACGTGCACCCTGGACCTGAGCCACCGGGACTCTCTGGCCTCCGCAGGCCCGGGCCCCTGTCTCCCGGACTGTTTCCCGCTCCGCTCCCGCCTCTTGGTACACTAGCCTCCGGAACTCAGCCCGGCAGGTTCTCAGCCACCATCTCTCAGCTCAGGAGGCACCTCCTCAGAGGGTTAGGGCATCAACACATCTTTGTGGGACACAGTTCAACCCATCCCTCACGTCCACCAGGAGCCCTATTTACATATGAGGAAACAGGGTCAGAGAGACCTGCTGAAAACCAGACACCCGGCAAGCGGAACAGCTTACATCTGAGTCCAGCCCATCTGATGCAGCGTCTGCTCTCCCACGAGGCTCATGCCCTTCGGACGTCACGTGAAACTGGGGGATTCCGGGCTCCCCAGGTGGCCCCAGCAGTGGCGAGCCTGCCTGGCCGGTGCAGGAGGTGGAAGAGACCTGGGCTCGATCCCTGGGTCGAGAAGGTCCCCTGGAGGGGGGCATGGCAGCCCACCCCAGGATCCTCGCCTGAGAATCCCGCGGACAGGGAGCATCGTGGGGTCGCAAAGAGTGGGACGCAGCCGAGGAGACTTAGCACCCAGCACCCAGCAGGGGCTCTAGTGACAAAGAATGCCCCTGCCAGCGCAGGAGACCCAGGAGGGCATCTTCCCTGGACGGGGTAGACCCCCTGCGGAAGCAAGTGCCCACCCACGCCAGGATCCTCGCCTGGGAAGCCCCGTGGACAGAGGGGCCTGCGGGCTTCACACAGGTCACGGAGCCTCAGGGCGCTGGGCACGGCGAGCGCGGCACAGGCACGCGGGACGGAGCAGGAGGCGCAGGGAAGACCGGGCAGCTCGCCACGCCAGAGGGCGACTGCGGAGCCGGGCAGCCCGCCCGCAGGGGCGCCGCGGAGACGCCGCGCTCCTGGTCCCGGCGGCCGAGAGCCCCCGGGCCGTGGAGGCGCGGGACGCACGGGGCCTCCCTGCCGCCCTCGTCTTGAAGCCGCTGTGGTCTCGTAGGGTCGCCTCTGCTAAGTACGCGTGCTTCTGCCACCTGAGGTCCGGGGCCCAAGGGTGTGAAAACTCTGCCCGGAGCACTGCTATCTAAGCAGGCCCGTCTCCCCCAGACGCCAGTCCCACCTCTCTTTGTACGTGGTCCTTCCACCTCCCTGTTCCCTGAGCTCAGCATCGTCGACGCCTTCCACTGAACTCGCCTTGTCCCTGAGTGGCTTCATCCCTGCTGTTCAGTTGCTAAGTCGTGCCGACTCTTGCGACATCTGCCTTTTCTCCCCGCTTGGAATGTCCCTCCCGTTCTCCTTCTGAGTCTCATTTACCCTGGATAACTCAAGTCCCCTCTTCTCCAAGAGACTAATTCCTTGATACCTCTTCTCCATGAAATTCTAAAGTATGGTTCATAGCACACAATTTAACGTCTCATTAAATATTGTTTTATTTTGTTTTGACAATGTCCTATGTATAGGTCTTATTTCTCCACTTAGATTTTAAACTTGCAAGCACTGAGATTCTAAACTTCTCTCGGATCTCCATGGCATCTAAGACCATAACGGTCACACAAATAATGATTTTTAGAAACACAGGTGTTCTCCAGAGCAGGTTTCTCAGAGAAAAGTTAATTCCTTGCAGGTCAGAAGTCTAGTGTGTTTAAAGCTCCTTGTTGTACAGATGTTAGAATTATGAAAGGACTTTCTCTGGTATGCTTGCCCTACTCTGCTCTTATATGTATTCTGTAAACTAGCAACCAAACTCTGCATAATAAAAACATTGCACATGATAAGCTATAACTAAACATAAGAAATAAAAATAGCATGCAATCCTGCTACCTAGTACAACAATTTTTGCATATAGTTCAAGATGGACATTCTTTTCATATAACAGAATAGGAATAAATGAGACATACTTTTTATAATTGGCTTTTTCACTTAATATTTCAAGAGCATTGAGCCATATTAATGAACATATTAAACATCAAACATTCTTAAATAGCTGAATCATATTCTTCTTTATGAATGGAGCATCATTTGTGTTGGACACTTCAACTGATGATTAGTTTCACAAATATTTACCCAGCTCTTGCTATCTGGCAGGCACTGTTCTAAGCTCCAGGGATATGGTCTGAACAAAACAAGCTCTCTGCCCACAAGATGCTTATGTTCTAAATAAATATCATATAAGAAACTAATCGCCAGTCCAGGTTCAATGCAGGATACAGGATGCTTGGGGCTGGTGCACTGGGATGACCCAGAGGGATGGCACAAGAAGGGAGGTGGGAGGGGGTTCAGGATGGGGAACACGTGTACACCCGTGGCAGATTCATGTTGATGTATGGCAAAACCAATACAATATTGTAAAGTAATTAGCCTCCAATTAAAATAAATAAATTTAAATTTAAAAAATAAAAACAATAGGAAAGACCCATGGGAAACAAAAATAAAAGTATAAAGCATTTCTCCATTTTGTTATTTATTTTACAGAAAAAGGAATGGGAAAAAAGAGTAAAATTTAATGCTATTAAAATAAGGTAATGAAAAACAGCATCTCTAAAAAAATTAAAAATAAACACGTACAGGCACAAGGAGGCAGTGCCTCCAGCCCATTTTTCTTACGAAGCCTGCTTCACTGGCTTTCGAATGGAGTGATCTGCTTTCCAGGCAGTCTGTCCTCAGTGGACACTAGGCAGGGTCTGGCGAGACTGTCAGTTGTCAGCTTGCTCGAGGTGGGATGGTGGGCCCCACGGGATCTAGTGGATGCCAGGGACGCTGCTGGACACCCTCCAGCACACAGGAGATCGTGCTTCCCCCACGACACACCGATCAGCTGGTCCAAAGGTCAACAGTGCCAAGGCTGAAAAGCATGGCTCAACTTTGAGATAATAAATCCCTAGTCAAACAAATACACTTATAATTTAGCCTTACTGTATAAGAAATATGTTTAGTCACTTAATATGTTCAGTCACTTTGCTAAGAACTCCATTTTGCTAACTACCTTTGTCAACCTTTGATATCCAGAGGCTGCCGATTAGAGACTACTCCTTGGACTTCCCTGGTGGTTCAGTGGTTGAGAATCCGCCCCCAACACAGCAGATACAGATTCGATCTCCAATCCAAGAAATGAGCCCCTGTGCCATAACTACCCAAGTCCTCATGCCCTTGGGTCCATGATTTGCAACAAGAGAAGCCACCCCAATGTGTAGCCCATGCAACAGTGAAAAACCCAGAATCGCTGAGAAATGAACTCATAAAAATGCTAAAGAAAAAAAAAAAAGAACCTGCTGTTTAATTGAAAACAACAATATTAAGCTACAGAATTGCAGGCACCACAGAATAAATGAGGCAAGGTGAGTGGGCAGAGGGATTTGCGAGAACTCCAGCTCTGTTAGTATTCACTACGGAATTTATTATATTCAGTAGCCTGGGTTGTGATCCTGACAGTCAGGTGTGGTTTGAGGATTAAGGTGGGTTAAGTAAAGTTTTGTTGCAAGAAAAATAACTCAAGTCCTCTTGCTTCCATTGCTATGACTTTTTGAAACTCCTTCAGAAAAAGAACAAGTATTGAACTGAAAAGTGAAAAATCAATGCTTTAAATTCTGTTCTTTTTCATGAAGAAAAGGAAGTTGTTTCATATATACTTTGAAAAGATATTTACTTTTACCTGGAAAGGAGATGAATAATTTACAGAGGATATGGTGAAAATTACAGATGGCCATCTAACTGTATCTTATAAACATGGACTTGGTGCCAGAGTGAACCATTTATTAATATATAGCTTGGTAGACATATGTACCCAAACTTCACCATGAAAATTTCTTTTTGGGGAGAAGGGGTTTGGAAAAGGTAGAAAGAAAATATTAGCACAATCAAGACAAAATTCTAACACAATCTCTCAAGTGTGCACCTTTGAGGAATTAATAATTGTTGTATATTTTGCTGTCACAAGTGGTAGTTTCTTAAATTGGCTTTAATTTAAAACATTCTGTTGTACACAATTTTGGTGTATGCAAATTGTTAAAAGGTGACTGTTATAAACATAGGAAGTGACCATCAAAATTTAATAATGGGCTGTACTTGGAGACAGGAGGATTTGCTTTAGTATAATATTTGTGTTAAATAAAACAGATTTACAAATGGTGAATCATCCCAGTTAAATGTGGACTTAAATATAGAGGATGCATGAAATTAGATATATATAGCCAATTTGAATATTCATAGGGTGAAACAGTCAAGTAACATTCTCTTTTTCTCACTTTCTGCAATAAAATGGTTATGATGGCGTTGCATACATATTCAACATACAACAACGAGGTCTTGTTAATTCCTTAAACCTGAAAATTTCAATGTGTACAATGGGAATCTCTAATATTCAACTATTCTAAATCAGTTTTTTTGTTTCATAGAAAAATCTGAAAACACAGTACATTTTATAATTAATAAGACAGCGCACGTCTGGCCTGTGCTGGAGCAGGGGACATGGAGGAGTAAGTGGCAGTGAGGAGACTGCGGTCTTACACGGCTCGAGCTTCCCAATGTGGCTCTAACCAAGAGAGCAGATCCGGCTGAGCTTAGAACAGTACTTTTTAAGAGATCAGGCCCTGAGCCTTTGGAGTTGGACCACTGACTCCAAAACCCTAGACTACCAGAGAACTAACCCTGCTGCTGCTGCTGCTGCTGCTAAGTCACCTCAGTAACATATGACTCTGTGCGACCCCATAGACGGCAGCCCACTATCCCGTCCCTGAGATTCTCCAGGCAAGAACACTGGAGTGGGTTGCCATGTCCTTCTCCAATGCATGAAAGTGAGAAGTGACAGTGAAGTCGCTCAGTCATGTCCGACTCTTAGCGACCCCATGGACTGCAACCCACCAGGCTTCTCCGTCCCTGGGATTCTCCAGGCGAGAGCATTGGAGTGGGTTGCCATGTCCTTCTCCAGTGCATGAAAGTGAAAAGTGAAAGTGAAGTCACTCAGTCGTGTCTGACTCTTAGCGACTGCATGGGCTGCAGCCCACCAGGCTCCCCCGCCATGGGGCTACCGGAGAACTAACCCTAGGGGCATTGATTAGTGAGAACTCACACAAAGGAAACCACCTGAACACAAGACCCAGCATCACCCAACCACCAAAAGCACCCTGTGCAGGACGACTCATCTAAACAGCAGCAAAACAAAAATACAGAGCCAGTCACCAGCAGACGGGACCAACACCTCCCCCGCCTTGGCCGTCAGAGGAAAAACAAACAAAGCTCAGCACAAAGCCCGCCCACAAGAAGCTTACACAAACACTAGACCAACCTTGGAGGGCAGAAACCAAAAAGAAGAAAAGATTCAACCTTGCAGCCTGGGAAAAGGAGACCTCAAACACAGTTAGTTAACAAAAAAAATAATGAAAAGGCAGAGAAATACTATACAAATGAAAGAACCAAGCTAGAAACACAGAAGTTCAAATAAATGAGGATGAAATAAGCAAACTACCTGGAAAAGAATTCAGAATAATGGGAGTAAAGGTGATCCAAAACCTGGAAAGCAAAATGGAGAAAACGCAAGAATCAAGTAACAAAAACCTAGAAGAATTAAAGAATAAGCATGCAAAGACAAACAGCACAATTACTGAAATTAAAAATACTCTAGAAGGAATCAATAGCAGAATATCTGAAGCAGAACAGATCAGTGAGCTGGAAGATAAAATGATGGAAATAACTTCTGAAGAGCAGAATAAAGCAAAAAGAATGAAAAGAACTGAGGATAGTCTTAGAGACCTTTGGGAGAATATCAAACGCACCACCATTCAAATGATAGGGGTCCCAGAAGAAGAAGAGAAAATGAAAGCATATGAGAAAACTTTTGAAGAGATAATAGCTGAAAATTTCCCCACCATGGAAAAGGAAATAGTCAATCAAGTCCAAAAGGCACAAAGAGTCCCATACAGGATAAACCCAAGGAGAAACGCCAAGACACATACTAATCAAACTAACAAAGGCGAAGCATGAAGAAAGAATATTAACAGCAGCAAGGGAGAAGCAACAAGTAACACACAAGGGAAACCCCATACGCTTCACTGATCTTTTAGCAGAAGCTCTGCAGGCTAGAAGGGAATGGCGGGATATATTTGAAGCACTGAAAGGGAAACATCTACAACCAACAGTACTGTTCCCAGGAAGGATTTCATTCAGAACTGATGAGAGATAAAAAACTTTCCAGACAAGCAAAAGTTAAGAGAATTCAGTACCAACAAACCAACTTTATAACAAATGTTAAATAGACTTACATAGTCAAGAAATACAAGAGAAGAAAAAGGATCTAAAACATCAACACCAAACAATTTAAAAATGCCAGTAGGAACATATATATCAATAATTACTTTAAATGTAAATGGATTAAATGCTCCTACCAAAAGACACAGACTGGCTGAATGGATAGAGAAAGAGGACCCATATATATGCTCTCTACAAGAAACCCACTTTAGACCCCAAGGCACATATAGACTGAAAGTGAGAGGATGGAAAAAGATATTCCATGCAAACGGGAAGCAAAAGAAGCTGGAGTAACAATCCTCATCTCAGACAAAAGAGACCTCAAGACAGAGAAGATTACGAGAGCTAAGGAAGGACACGATGTAATGATCAAGGGATCAGCCCAAGAGGAAGACCCAGCAGTTATGAACACCTGTGCCCCAGCACGGGAGCACCTCAGTGCGTAAGTCTCAGCACTAACAGACAGAAAGGAGGGGCTGACAGTAGCACAGAAACAGGAGGCAGCTTTCACACCCCACTCACACCAGGGCGCAGGCCATCCAGACAGAAGACGAACAAGGAAACGCCAGCCTTAAATGACAATTAGAGGAGATGGACTTCACTGATATCTTCAGGGCCTTCTCTCCAAATGCAGAAGAATACACCTTCTTCTCAAGTGCACACGGAGCATTCTCCAGGACTGACCACATCTTGGGTCACAAATCAAACCTCAGTAAATTTAAGAAAATTGAAATTGTATCAAGCATCTTCTCTGACAACACTATGAGACTAGATATCAATCACAATTTTTAAAAACTGTAGGAAACTCATACACATGGAGATTAAACAATACGTTTCTAAATAACCAACAGGTTACTGAAGAAATCAGAAGGGAAATTAAAAATATCTCTAGAAACAAATGACAATGAAAACACGACAACTCAAAGCGTATGGGATGCAGCAGAAGCAGCTCTAGGAGGGAAGCTTATAGCAACACAACCCCACCTCCAGAAACAAGAAAAGCACAAAACAGATGGCCTAACTTTACAACTAAAGCAAGTGGCAAAAGAAGAACAACAGAAAACACACACTCAAAATTAGTAGAAGCAAAGAAATAATAAAGATCCAAGCAGAAATAAATCAAAAGAAATGAAAGAAACAATAGTAAATATTAATAAAAATAAAAGCTAGTTCTTTGAGAAAAACAAAACTGACAAACCTTTAGCCAGACTCATCAAGAAAAAAAAAGAAGAATCAAATCAACAAAATTAGAAATGAAAAAGGAGAGGTTACAACAGACAATGCAGAAATACAAAGGATTTAAGAGATTATTATGAGCAACTATATGGCAATAAAATGGATAACCTGGAAGAAATGGACAGATTCTTAGAAAAGTTCAATCTTTCAAAACTGAACCAGGAAGAAATAGAAATTATGAGCAACCCAATTACAAGCACTGAAATTAAATCTGTGCTCAAAATTTCCCCAAAAACAAAAGCCCAGGACTGGATAGCTTCACAGAAGAATTCTATCAAACATTTAAAGAAGAGCTAATGCCTATCCTTCTAAAACTCTTTCAAAAAATTGCAGAGGAAGAAACACTTTCAAACTCATTCTACAAAGCCACCATCACCCTGATACCAAAACCAGATAAAGACAACACAAAAAGAGAGAACTGCAGGCCAATATCACTGATGAACACAGATGCAAAAGTTCTCAACAAAATTTTAGTAAACAAAATTCAGCAACATATCAGAAAGCTCAGACACCATGGTCAAGTTGGGTTTATTCCAGGAATGCAAGGATTTTTCAATATATACAAATCATCAATGTGATACTCCATATTAACAAACTGGAAGATAAAAACCATATCTCAATAGATGCAGGAAAAGCCTTTGACAAAATTCAGCACCCATTTATGATTGAAACTCTTCCACAAAATGGGCATGGAAGGAACCCATCTCAGTGCAGTAAAGGCCATATATGAGCAGCCTATAGCAGACGTTATTCTCAGTGGTGAAAAGCTGAAAGCTTCCCCCTAAGATGAAACAAGACAAGGGTGTCCACCTTCACCATTGCCATTCAACATAGTTCTGGAAGTCCCAGCTACAGCAGTCAGAGAAGAAAAAGAAATAAAAGGAATCCAGATTGGAAAAGAAGCTCTCACTGTTAGCAGATGACATGATACTGTACATAGAAAACCCTAAAGACAGTATCAGAAAATTACTAGAGCTAATCAGTGAACTTAGCAAAGTTGCAGGATACAAAACCAATACACAGAAATCACCTGCATTTCTATATATTAACAATGAAAAATCAGAAAGAAAAATTAAGGAATCAATCACATTCACCACTGCAACAAAAATAATTAAATATCTAGGAATAAACTTACCTAAGGAGGCAAAGAACTGTACACAGAAAATTATAAGACACTGATGAGAGAAATCAGAGATGACATAAACAGATGGAGAGGTATTCCATGTTCCTGGGTAGGAGGAACCAATATTGTGAAAATGACTACACCACCAAATGCAATCTACAGATTCAATACGATCCCTATCAAATTACCAATGACGTTTTTCACAGAACTAGACCAAAAAATTCACAATTCATTTGAAAGCACAAAAGACCCAGAATAGCCAAAGCAGTCTTGAGAAAGAAGGATAGAACTGGAGGAATCAACCTTCCTACTTCAGATTATACTACACAGCTACAGTCATGATGACAGTGTGGTACTGGCACAGAAAAAAGGATTATAGACCGATGGAACAAGAGAGAAAGCCCAGAAACAAACCCATGCGCCTATGGGCATCTTATGACAGAGGAGGCAAGAATATACAACGGGGCAAAGACAGCCTCTTCAATAAATGGTGCTGGGAAAACCAGACAGCAACACGTAAGAGAATGAAATTAGAACATTTCCTAACACCACACACAAAGATAAACTCAAAATTGATCAAAGACCTAAATATAAGGCCAGAAACCCTAAAACTCTTAGAGGAAAACATAGGCAGAACACTCGATGGCATAAATCAGCGCAAGATCCTCCACGACCCGCCTCCTAGAGCAGTGGAAATAAAAACAAAAGTAAACAAGTGGGACCTGATTAAACTTAAAAGATTTTGCACAGTAAAAGAAACTATAAGCAAGGTGAAAAGACAACGCCTGGAATGAGAGAAACTAATATCAAATGAAACAACTGACAAAGGATTAATTTCCAAAATATACAAGCAGCTCATACAATTCAATACCAGGAAAACAAACAACCCAATCAAAAAGTGGAAAGAAAGAAAGTCACTCAGTCGTGTCCGACTCTTTGCAACCCCATGGACTGTAGCCTACCAGGCTCTTCCGTCCATGGGATTTTTCCAAGCAAGAATACTGGAGTGGGTTGTCATTTCCTTCTCCAGGGGATCTTCCCGACCCAGGGATTGAACCCAGGTCTCCTGCATTGTAGGCAGATGCTTTACCATCTGAGCCTCCCTGAGCCTCCAGGGAAGTCCAATCAAAAAGTGGGGAAAAGACTCAAAGAGACATTTTTCCAAAGAATACAAACAGATGACTAACAAACACAGAAAAAGATGCTCAACATCACTCATTATTAGGGAAATGCAAATCAAAACCACAGTGAGATATCACCTCAAACTGGTCAGAATGGCCTTCATCAAAAAGTCTGCAAACAATAGATGCTGGAGAGGGTGTGGAGGAAAAGGAAGGCTCTTGCTCTGTTGGTGGGAATGTCAACTGATACAGCCACTATGGAAGACGGTATGGGAGACTCCTCAAGAAACTAGAAACAAAACTGCCATATGACCCAGCAATCCCACTCCTAGGCATGTACCCTGAGGAAACCAGGGTTGAAAAAGAGACACATATCCCATTGTTCACTGAAGCACTGTTTACAATAGTCAGAACACGGAAGCAGCCCGGACGCCCATCGACAGATGAAAGGATAAAGAAGTCGTGGTACATATGCACAGTGGAATATCACTCAGCCATCAAAAGGAATACGTCTGAGTCAGTTCTGATGAGGCGGATGAACCTAGAACCTATTATACAGAGTGAAGAGAGTGAGAAAGAGAAAGAGAAATATCCTATTCTGATGCACATATACAGAATCTAGAATAATGGTTCTGAAGAATTTATTGACAGGGTGACAATGGAAAAACAGACATAGAGAATAGACTTATGGACATGGGGAGAGGGTGAGATATATGGAGAAAGTAACATGGAAACTTGCAAAAAAAAAAAAAGCACACACTTATCCTTCAAAATATTCTTGAATATTTGAATATGATTTGTTGTTTGTTATTTTGGGGTATGATCCTGGCAAGTTGTCTGTATTCTCTAAGACTCATTTTTCTCAAATGTGCAAGAAAATAGGGAAGATAACACCAATTATGAAGTTTACTGTGCATTTATATAAACTGGAAAAAATAAAATGCCTTAGCATAGTGACTGGTGTATTGAGAAGAGGTATAGAGATATTAATGATTCTTTAAGTTATAGGTTATATGAATTAAAGCTACATGAAAAAAAGTGAAAGTGTTAGTCCCTCAGTCATGTCCATGTCTCTGCAATCCCATGAGTTGTAGCCCACCAGGCTCCTCTGTCCATGAAATTGTCCAGGCAAGAATACTGGAGTAGGTTGCTACTTCCTTCGACAGCAGATCTTCTCGACCCAGGGATAGGACCTGGGTCTCCCGCATTGCAGGCAGATCCTTCACCAGCTGAGCCACCAGGGAAGCCCATTCAACTGCATAAGTTCACATCAATAAACCTTGGAGACCCATGTTGACTCACAAGAAGGGAAAGAGCAGGGAGAAGTCAGGATTGGAGAGGACAATCCAGGATTATTTATTCATATGAGTGATTAAGGGGGTAGTAGGACCCATACGTATTCGTTCTTTATGATTTGTTGCATGTCTTTATTAAAAATAAAATTGAACATAAAACTGAGTCCACCCCATATTTACTGATCGTCATCACACTGGCCGCTTCTGATGGTTTTGTGTCTACACTGCACAGCACTTATGATACTACCCATACCGCAGTAAGCAAAGTTGTAGAACAGCGGACGAAGCTTGAAATATTCTCAATGTGTGGGTTGGCCACAAAGTTCATCTGGGTTTTCCCACAGCATCTTATGGCACACTGGGATGAGTTTTGGCCAGCCCCATATGATTCCGTGTGTTTGCTCGTGTATTTTTATGCCAACAAGACAGCTTCTTGCCATGGTAAGGCATTGTGCCCTCACTAATCTCATGGATAAGCCAGGGGCTTATCCATGTACCTTTTATGGTTCTTCACCATAGCTCATATCAAACAGGGGAAATAGGATGCATTTTACTACAGCTGCAGAGAATATGGCAATGAGACTTGTCTGTTCACAAGAACTGATGCGACGCTTCTGCCATCCCACGCCTATGTTGTGGTTTAGTCCCTAAGTCACCTTTGACTCTGGGGACCCCATGGACTGTAGCTCACCAGGTTCTTCTATCCAGGGGATTTCCCAGGTAAGAATACTGGAGTGGGTTGCCATTTCCTTCTCTAGAGGATCTCGAGGGGATATTCCTGACCCAAGGATCAAACCAGCATCTTCCACATTGGCAGGCAGACTCTTTACCACTGAGTCACGAGTGAAGCCCTCCAAGTCTCTGCTGCTGCTGCTGCTGAGTCGCTTCAGTCGTGTCCAACTCTGTGTGACTCCATAGATGGCAGCCCACCAGGCTCCCCATCCCTGGGATTCTCCAGGCAAGAACACTGGAGTGGGTTGCCATGTCCTTCTCCAATGCATGAAGGTGCAAAGTGAAAGTCAAGTCGCTCAGTCATGTCTGACTCTTAGCGACCGCATGGACTGCAGCCCACCAGGCTACTCCGTCCATAGTATTTTCCAGGCAAGAGTACTGGAGTGGGGTGCCATCACCTTCTCCGCCAAGTCTGTGAGTTACCTGTAATTCAAATATGCTTGGCATCTTTTAATAGACCTTGTTCACGAGTTTCAAAAAGGTCTGTTTTAAGTTTGCCACTGGTTTAAAAAGCAAGATTTATTTATAGTCTAAGTAAAATGCTCACAAGAAACACTTGACTTTTAGTATATTTAATCTCTATTTTTCCTACCCAGATCCTCAAATAAATATTTGACTGATTGACAGAGAGTAGGTGTTGCCTTCTAATTTGAAAATGAGTTTTAACTTTCACATTGTTGAAAAAAAGTATTACCATTCACTCAATAATTAGACTTAATTGATGTGAGAATTTAAATGCTACCTTGACACCATATATTTCAAACTGTGTATATTTCACAACTTTAAATGAACTCCTGAGACCACAGCTACAAGATATAGTTTATCAGCTTGTGGTCTACTCCTGTAGCAAGCAAATTTAAAAGCCCAACTGCAGATATTCAAAAATAAAATTAGAAACACAAGGCAAAATACTATCTTTTCTATTCTGATTTCTAGACTACACATGATATTTCTTTCTTTCATGCCAGGCATTGACTGTTTTTATTGCTTTACTGTCTGTATTTTAATCAGCAGCATCATTAAATAGTTGGCAGTCAATGCAACACCCAAAGCGCAGGCAGCAAAGGCAAGTCCTAGACGGAAGGGGCCACGTCCACGAGGAAGTTCCTGCAGAGCAGGGAGAACAACCACCAGGGCGAGAAAGCAACGCACAGGGAGAGAGGAACTGTGTGCAAAGCACGTGTTTGATGAGGGATTCACATCCAAGGAATGTAAGGAACTCCAGCAACTCAATAGCAAAACTCAAATAATCACTGAAAATGGACAGAGGACTTGTATACACAGTCCTTCAAAGAAGAAATACAAATGGCTAATAGGCATGAGATAAGTCACTCAGATTCACTAATCATCAGAGAAATAAAAATCAAGACCGCAATTAGATATCACTCCACACCTATCAGAATGTCTGTTTTTAAAACAAAATAGAACAAAACAATGGCACCCCACCCCAGTACTCTTGCCTGGAAAATCCCACGGAGGGAGGAGCCTGGTGGGCTGCAGTCCATGGGGTCGCTGAGGGTGGGACACAACTGAGCGACTTCACTTTCACTTTTCACTTTCATGCATTGGAGAAGGAAATGGCAACCCACTCCAGTGTTCTTGCCTGAAGAATCCCAGGGATGGGGAAGCCTGGTGGGCTGCCGTCTATGGGGTCGCACAGAGTTGGACATGACTGAAGTGACTTAGCAGCAGCAGAATAAAACACATGTTGGTGAGGATATGGAGAAATTGGGACTCATACACTTGGTGGGTATGTGAAATGGTGCAGTTTCCTTGAAAAACAGTATGGTGATTCCTCAGAAAATTAAAAGAGAATTACCAGATAATTCAGCAATTATGCTTCTGGCTATATAACCAAAAGAACTGATATAGGGCTCTACAAGAAATATACACATGCTTCTCTTCATTGAAGCATTATTCACAAGCTATTCACAATAGCCAAGATATAGAAACAACCTAAACATTCACTGATGATGACTGGACAAAGGAAAGCTGATATAAGACATATACATATACACACACAGACTACACACACAGAGACACAGACACAGACATAGACACACATAGACATAAATACACACAGACATAGACACACAGACATAGAAACACACAAACACAGACACACACAGACATAAACACACACAGACACACAAAGATATAGACACACACAGACATAAACACACACTCACACAGACAGACATACCCACACACACAGACATAAATACACACACACAGACACACACAAACATAAATATACACAGACATAGATACACACAGACATAAATATACACACACACAGAAACACACAGAGACCTAAATACACACAGAGACATACACAGATATAAACACACAGACATAGATACACACAGACACACTCAGACATAAATACACACAGACATAGATACACAGAGACATAAACACACACACACAGATACATCACTCAACCTTAGAAAAAGAAGGAAATTTTGCCATATATGACAACATGGATGAACCCAGAGGACATTATGCAAAGTGAAGTTAGCTGGACACAGAGGGACAAATACTGTAAGATTCTGCTCATATGAAATCTCAAAATAGCCAGCCTGATAGAAACAGAGAGTGGAATGGTAGCTCCCAGGACATAGGGGCTGGAAAGTGAAGGAGCTGTTTCCCGAAGGGCATCAGCCTGCAGTTACACAGGCATTAGAGGTGCGGTGCAGCACCTACACGGGTGCTACGGGCACGGTGCAGCGCCTACACGGGCGCTAGAGGTGCGGTGTGTACCGTCTACACGGGCGCTAGGGGTGCGGTGCAGCGCCTACACGGGCGCTAGAGGTGCGGTTTACCATCTACATGAGTGCTAGGGGCGCGGTGCAGCGCCTACACAGGTGCTACGGGCACAGTGCAGCGCCTACATGGGCGCTAGAGGCACGGTGTACCATCTGCATGGGCGCTAGGGGCACGGTGCAGCACCTACACGGGCGCTAGAGTTGCGGTGTACCGTCTACACGGGCGCTAGGGGCGTGGTGCAGCGCCTATGCAGGCGCTACGGGCACGGTGCAGTGCCTACACGGGTGCTAGAGGTGCGGTGTACCATCTACATGGGTGCTAGGGGCGCGGTGCAGCGCCTACATGGGTGCTAGAGGTGCAGTGTACCGTCTACATGGGCGCTAGGGGTGCGGTGCAGCGCCTACACGGGCGCTAGAGGTGCGGTTTACCATCTACATGGGCGCTAGGGGCGCGGTGCAGCGCCTACACAGGTGCTAGAGGTGCGGTGCAGCGCCTACACGGGCGCTAGAGGCGCGGTGCAGCGCCTACACGGGCGCTAGAGGCGCGGTGCAGCGCCTACACGGGCGCTAGAGGCGCGGTGCAGCGCCTACACGGGCGCTAGAGGCGCGGTGCAGCGCCTACACGGGCGCTAGGGGCGCGGTGCAGCACCTACACGGGCGCTAGAGGCGCGGTGTACCGTCTACACAGGCGCTAGAGGCGCAGTGCAGCGCCTACACGGGCGCTCGGGCGCGGTGTACCATCTACACGGGCGCTCGGGCGCGGTGTACCATCTACACGGGCGCTCGGGGCGCGGTGTACCATCTACACGGGCGCTCGGGGCGCGGTGTACCATCTACACGGGCGCTAGGGGCGCGGTGCAGCACCTACACGGGCGCTAGAGGTGCGGTGTACCGTCTACACAGGCGCTAGAGGCGCGGTGTACCGTCTACACGGGCGCTCGGGGCGCGGTGCAGCGCCATGTCTGCAGAAGACTGCACTGCGCTGGGCGCTGGAGGGTGAGCTCAGAGGGCTGAGCTCAAGTGGACTGTTGTCACCACAATAAAACATGAAAGTCATCTATAAATCGCACCTACCATTTGTTAAAATCTCGTTTCAAACATTCTGTCAGACCCAGTACATGCATCAACAATGCATCACAATGATGCTTTATGAAAAAAATTACCGTTTCTATTTTAAAACAAGAATGTGAATTCCAATAGAGCAATATAAATGCTCCTCTGCCTGACTGACACGGTTTTGCCCATCCTGCCCCGCCTCATGCCATCGCCCAAAGATGGAGATGCTTCTCCCAGGGTCAGAATCATCGAAACACCTAGAGGGAGGGTTCTGCAGTGAACACAGACTCCAACTGGGCAGCTCAATGCATTCTTGTGTGTTTTTCTGATTGAAACTAGTGAAGAAGGCTTCCATTAGGCTCAGTTCAGTTCAGTTGCTCAGTCGTGTCCAACTCTTTGCGACCCCATGAATCGCAGCACGCCAGGCCTCCCTGTTCATCACCATCTCTCAGAGTTCACTCAGACTCACATCCATCGAGTCCGTGATGCCATCCAGCCATCTCATCCTCGGTCGTCCCCTTCTCCTCCTGCCCCCAATCCTTCCCAGCATCAGTCTTTTCCAATGAGTCAACTCTTCACATGAGTTGGCCAAAGTACTGGAGTTTCAGCTTTAGCATCAGTCCTTCCAAAGAAATCCCAGGGCTGGTCTCCTTCAGAATGGTCTGGTTGGATCTCTTTGCAGTCCAAGGGACTCTCAAGAGTCTTCTCCAACACCACAGTTCAAAAGCAGCAATTCTTCAGTGCTCAGCTTTCTTCACAGTCCAACTCTCACATCCATACATGACCACAGGAAAAACCATAGCCTTGACTAGACGGACCTTAGTCAGCAAAGTAATGTCTCTGCTTTTTAATATGCTGTCTAGGTTGGTCATAACTTTTCTTCCAAGGAGTAAGCATCTTTTAATTTCATGGCTGCAGTCACCATCCTCAGTGATTTTGGAGCCCCCAAAAATAAAGTCTGACACTGTTTCCACTGTTTCCCCATCTATTTCCCATGAAGTAATGGGACCGGATGCCATGATCTTCATTTTCTGAATGTTGAGCTTTAAGCCAACTTTTTCACTCTCCTCTTTCACTTTCATCAAGAGGCTTTTTAGCTCCTCTTCACTTTCTACTGTTATTGATATGTGTTATTGATATTTCTCCCAGTAATCTTGATTCCAGCTTGTGTTTCTTCCAGTCCAGCGTTTCTCATTATGTACTCTGCACAGAAGTTGAATAAGCAGGGTGACAATATACAGCCTTGACATACTCCTTTTCCTATTTGGAACCAGTCTGTTGTTCCATGTCCAGTTCTAACTGTTGCTTCCTGATCTGCATACAGATTTCTCAAGAGGCAGGTCAGGTGATCTGGGATTCCCATCTCTTTCAGAATTTTCCACAGTTTATTGTGATCCACACAGTCAAAGGCTTTGGCATAGTCAATAAAGCAGAAATAGATGTTTTTCTGGAACTCTCTTGCTTTTTCCATGATCCAGCGGATGTTGGCAACTTGATCTCTGGTTCCTCTTCCTTTTCTAAAACCAGCTTGAACATCAGGAGTTCATGGTCATGTCTTGCTGAAGCCTGGCTTGGAGAATTTTGAGCATTACTTTACTAGCAAGTGAGATGACTGCAATTGTACGGTAGTTTGAGCATTCTTTGGCATTGCCTTTCTTTGGAATTGGAAAGAAAACTGACTTTTTCCAGTCCTATGGCCACAGCTGAGTTTTCCAAATTTTCTGCCATATTGAGTGCAGCACTTTCACAGCATCATCTTTCAGGATTTGAAACAGCTGAACTGGAATTCCATCACCTCCACTAGCTTTGTTCATAGTGATGCTTTCTAAGGCCCACTTGACTTCACATTCCAAGATGTCTGGCTCTAGATTAGTGATCACATCATCATAATTATCTGGGTCTTGAAGATCTTTTTGTACAGTTCTTCCATGTATTCTTGCCACCTCTTCATCTCCAAGGCAAACCATTCAATATCACAGTTATCCAAGTCTATGCCCCAAGCAGTAATGCTAAAGAAGCTGAAGTTGAATGGTTTTATGAAGACCTACAAGACCTTTTAGAACTAACACCCAAAAAGATGTCCTTTTCATTATAGGGGACTGGAATGCTAAAGTAGGAAGTCAAGAAACACCTGGAGTAACAGGCTAATTTGGCCTTGGAATGCGGAATGAAGCAGGGCACAGTCTAATAGAGTTTTGCCAAGAAAATGCACTGGTCATAGCAAACACCCTCTTCCAACAACACGAGAGAAGACTCTACACTTGGACATCACCAGATGGTCAACACCAAAATCAGATTGATTATATTCTTTGCAGCCAAAGAAGGAGAAGCTCTATACAGTCGACAGAGACAAGACCAGGAGCTGACTGTGGCTCAGATCATGAACTCCTTATTACCAAATTCAGACTCAAATTGAAGAAAGTAGGGAAAACCACTAGACATTTCAGGTATGACCTAAATCAAATCCCTTATGATTATACAGTGGAAGTGAGAAATAGATTTAAGGGCCTAGATCTGATAGATAGAGTGCCTGATGAACTATGGAATGAGGTTCGTGACACTGTACAGGAGACAGGGATCAAGACCATTCTCATGTAAAAGAAATGCAAAAAAGCAAAATGGCTGTCTGAGGAGGCCTTACAAATAGCTGTGAAAAGAAGAGAGGTGAAAAGCAAAGGAGAAAAGGAAAGATATAAGCATCTGAATGCAGAGTTCCAAAGAATAGCAAGAAGAGATAGGAAAGCCTTCTTCAGTGATCAATGCAAAGAAATAGAGGAAAAAAACAGAATGGGAAAGACTAGAGATCTTGTCAAGAAAATTAGAGATAAAGGAAACATTTCATGCAAAGATGGGCTCAATAAAGGACAGAAATTGTCTGGACCTAACAGAAGCAGAAGATATTAAGAAGAGGTAGCAAGAATATATGGAAGAACTGTACAAAAAAAGATCTTCAAGACCCAGATAATCACGATGATGTGATCACTAATCTAGAGCCAGACATCTTGGAATGTGAAGTCAAGTGGGCCTTAGAAAGCATCACTATGAACAAAGCTAGTGGAGGTGATGGAATTCCAGTTGAGCTGTTTGAAATCCATTAGGTTATAGAACTAAATATAAACGAACCTCATATGGACAGCAGTTACATTTGCATTTCAGACAAAGATAAAGTCAACATTTCTTCCTGGTGGTGGTAAGGGGTGCTGCCCTGCGCTGACCTCTGTCTGGCCCTGGGTGCCAGGAGCACCCACTTTCTTGCAGTCGTGACAGCAAAAACATCTTCAGACATCGTCACGTCTCCCGGGGTTGGTGATGAGAGCGGCAAACCCACCGTCTGTTGGGGGTCACTAAGTTCTAAGCAAGACGGCCATTTGCTGTTGTATTTGCCAATTATTCAAGCTATGAAAACTAATCCGAATTTGGTTTTTGTAAATTATATCCAAGGAAATCTTGAAATAGGTAACTGTCAGAGCACTGTGCTAAGGGTGATGGTTGTATGCCACAAAGAAAACAGAAGATTTTACACTGATGTATGTATGGTTCGTTAGTGTTAGTCACTCAGCAATGTCTGGCTCTTTGTGACTCCATGGACTGTACCCAGCAGGCTCCTCTGTCCATGGGATTTTCCAGGCAAGAATATTGGAGTGGGCGGCTAATTCCATTCTCCAGAGGGTCTTCTCAGCTCAGGAACTGAATCCTGGTCTCCTGCACTGCAGGCAGATTCTTTACCGCATGAGTCTCCAGGGAAGCCTCCGTGTGTGTGTGAATGTATGTATGGGGGAGGGCAAAAGAGAGACCAGGCTGCAATGAGTCTTAAGAGTGACTTTTTTTCCAGACTGTTGACCGTTGAAACGGATTCACCCAGGCGTGTATCCAAACTATATATTCTGAGTTCAGCTATGATTGGGAAATGTCTGGTCAAACAAGTAAAGCTGTTTGATTTTTTATTTTTTAGAATAGGATGTTTAGAGAATTTAGGAAGATAGTGTGATTTAATAATCACAAATTTCTCAAAATTTTGGACCAAATATTTTAGCAGCTTCAGTTAACATCTTTCGTGACATAACATTCTACAGAATTCAAAGTGATGAATGCAATGGTCTGCCAGTACAGAAGGCAGGCCAGGCAGGGTAGAGAGAACAAGGTGAAGGATAAAGAGCGGAGAGTCCTCTGCGTGTGGAGACGCAGAGAAAAGCCTGATCCCACGGGCGCTGAGTCCCCTCTGTTTACCTGCATTTACAGAGAACTGGAGAGATATGATGTACCCTCTGTAACAGAGATTTTCAACATTTACCCCAAAGGCAACCAAAGAGAAAAGAATAAAAAGAATAACCTGATCCTGGATGACTTTGGGAAATCTTTCCACCCCGTGGAAAGTGAAGAAGAGCAGGGTGAGACCGTAGGCTAGGTAACCCCCTAGGATCACAACAGAAGTTGTCAGGGCTTTGAATAATGAGCAGCATTAACAACAGATCAGATAGAGTGATTTGAGAAATGTTAATGCAGAAGACTGTGCGTCGGTAATCTGCCATTTTTTGTTGCCATTTTTAACCATTTGGAAGGTCATTTCAATTTCAAAGACTATATCGATTTTTCATACCAGTGAGCCAAATTCTATGGGAAGGCAACAAACAGTGTTCATTCAAAAAGCCGAGATCAGGGCGTCCGGTCCCATCGCTTCATGGCAAATAGATGGGGAAACAGTGGAGACAGTGACAGGCTTTATTTTCTTGGGCTCCAGAATCACCACAGATGGTGACTGCAGCTATGAAATGAAAAGACGTTTGCTCCGTGGAACAAAAGTTATGACCAACCTAAACAGCATATTAAAACTTTGCTGATAAAGGTCTGTCTAGTCAAGGCTAAGGTTTTTCCAGTAGTCATATAGGGATGTGAGGCTTGGACTATAAAGAAAGCTGAGAGCCAAAGAACTGATGCTTTTGAACTGTGGTGTGTTAGAAGACTCTTGAGAGTCCCTCTGACAGCAAGGAGATCCAACCAGTCCATCCTAAAGGAAATCAGTCCTGATTATTCATTGGAAGGACTGATGCTGAAGTTGAAATTCCAATACTTTGGCTACCTGATGCGAAGAACTGACTCACTGGAAAAGACCCTGATGCTGGGAAAGACTGAAGGCAGGAGGAGAAGGGGATGACAGAGGATGAGACTGTTGGATGGTATCACCAACTTAATGGCCATGAATTTGAGCAAGCTCCAGGAGTTGGTGATGGACAGGGAAGCCTGGAGTGCTGCTGTCCATGGGGTCACAAAGAGTTCAGATTGAGCAACTGAACTGAACTGGACAATGTGGGTGGCTTAGACTCTGGGATCATGAGAAGAAGTATCTTTAAGAAATGTTTCTATGTTGTTACAGAGCAGAAGCTTTGGGTTCCCTGCATCATACAGCTAATTCCCATGGGTTATCTATTTTATGTATGGCAATATATATGCTTTTTACATATGGTAATGTATATGCCCCCACCCATCAACAGAAAATTGGATTTAAGATCTACTGAGCATGGTCCCTTCCATCAGAACAAGAAGCAGTTTCCCGACAGCCAGCCTCTCTCCTCAGGAAGCTTCCATAAGCCTCTTATCCTTCTCCATCAGAGGGCAGACAGATCAAAAACCACAATCACAGAAAACTAACCAATCTAATCACATGGACCACAGCCTTGTCTAACTCAGTGAAACTATGAGCTGTGCTGTGTGGGGCCACCCAAGACGGACGGGTCATGGAGGAGAGTTCTGACAGAATGTGGCCCACTGGAAAACGGAATGGCAAACCACGGCAGTATTCTTGCCTTGAGAACCCCATGAACAGTATGAAAAGGCAAGAAGATGTGACACTGAAAGAGGAACTCCCTGGTCAATGGGTGTCAAATAAGATACCGGAGATCAGTGGAGAAATAACTCCAGAAAGAACGAAGGGACGGAGCCAAAGCAAAAACAACGCCCATCTGTGGATGTGACTGGTGATGGGAGTAAAGTCCAATGCTGTAAGAGCAATACTGCATAGGAACCTGGGATGTTAAGTCTATGAATCAAAGCAAACTGGAAGTGGTCACACAGGAGATGGCAAGAGTGAACGTCGTCATTCTAGGAATCAGTGAACTAAAATGACGGGCGTTTAATTCAGATGATCATTACATCTACTACTGTGGGCAAAAATCCCTTTGAAGAAATGGAGTAGCCATCATAGTCAACAAAAGAATCTGAAATGCAGTACGTGGATGCAATCTCAAGAACAACAGAATGATCTCTGTTCGTTTCCAAGGCAAACCATTCAATATCATGGTAATCCAAGTCTATGTCCCAACCAGTAATGCTAAAGAAGCTGAAGTGGAGTGGCTTTATGAAGATCTATGAGATCTTCTAGAACTAACACCCAAAAAGATGTCCTTTTCATTATAGGTGACTGGAGTGCAAAAGTAGGAAGTCAAGAAACACCTGGAGTAACAAGTAACTTTGGCCTTGGTACATAGAATAAGCAGGGCAAAGGCTAATAGAGTTTTGCCAAGAGAATGCACTGGTCATAGCAAACACCCTCTTGCAGCAACACGAGAGATGAACCTATGTGTGGACATCACCAGATGGTCAATACCAAAATCAGATTGATTATATCCTTTGGAGCCAAAAATAGAGAATCTCTATACAGTCAACAAAAACAAGACCGGGAGCTGACTGCAGGCTCAGATCATGAAATCATTATTGTAAAATTCAGACTTAAATTGAAGAAAGTAGGGGAAATCACTAGACCACTGAACTCTGACCTAAATCAAATCCCTTATGATTATACAATAGAAGTGACAAATAGATTCAAGGGATTAGATCTGATAGACAGAGTGCCTGAAGAACTGAACAGAGGTTCATGACATTGTACAGCAGGCAGTGACCAAGACCACCCCTGAGAAAAACAAATGCAAAAGGCAAACTGGCTGTCTGAGAAGGGCTTACAAATAGCTGTGGAAAGAAGAGAAGTGAAGGGCAAAGGAGAAAAGGAAAGATGTAAGCATCTGAATGCAGAGTTCCAAAGAATAGCAAGGAGAGATAAGAAAGCCTTCTTCAGCGATCAATGCAAAGAAATAGAGGAAAATGATATAATGGCAAAGACTAGAGATCACTTCAAAAAAGTTAGAGATGCCAAGGGAACACTTCATGCAAAGATGGGCTCGATAAGGGACAAAAGTGGCATGGTTCTAACAGAAGCAGAAGATATTAAGAAGAGGTGGCAAGAATACACAGAAGAACTGTACAAGAAAGATCTTCACGACCCAGATAAACATGATGATGTGATCACTCACCTAGAGCCAGACGTCCTGGAATACTAAGCCAAGTGGACCTTAGGAAGCATCATTATGAACAAAGCTAGTGGAGGTGATGGAATTCCAGTTGAGCTATTTCAAATCCTGAAAGATGATGCTGTGAAAGTGCTGCAAACAAAATGCCAGTGAATTTGGAAAACTCAGCAGTGGCCACAGGACTGGAAAAGGCCAGCTTTCATTCCAGTCCCTAAGAAAGGCAGTGCCAAGCAAGGAATGTTCAAACTTTCACACAATTGCACTCATCTCACGCGCCAGCAAAGTAATGCTCAGTCTCCAAACTAGGCTTCAACAGCACTAGGCTTGAACAGAGAACTTCCAGATGCTCAAACTGGGTTTAGAAAAGGCAGAGGAACCAGAGATCAAATTGTGAACATCCACTGGATATTAGAAAAAGCAAGAAAATTTCAGAAAAACATCTACTTCTGCTTTATTGACTATGCCAAAGCCTTTGTGTGGATCACAACAAACTTGTGGAAAATTCAGAGATAGAAATAAAAGACCACTTTATCAGCCTCCTGGGAAATCTGTATGTAGGTCAAGAAGCAATGGTGAAAAACTGGACATGGAGCAACAGACTGGTTCCAAATTAGGGAAAGAGTTCGTCAGGGCTGTATATTGTCACCGTGCTTACTTTTATATGCATAGTTCGTCATGTGAAATGCTGGACTGGGTGAAGTACAAGCTGGAATCAAGACTGCTGGGAGAAATATCAATAAACTCAGATATGCAGATGACACCATCCTTATGGCAGAAAGTGAAGAGGAACTAAAGAGCGTCTTGATGAAACTGGAAGAGGAGAGTGAAAAAGCTGGCTTAAAGCTCCACATTTAATAAATGAAGACCATGGCATCCAGTGCCATCACTTCACGGCAAATAGACTGGGAAACAGTGGAAACACTGACAGACTTTATTTCCTTGGGCTAAAACTCACTGCAGATGGTTGACAGTGCAGCCATGAAATTAAAAGAAGCTTGCTCTTTGGAAGAAAAACTATGACCAATCTAGATAGCATATTAAAAAGCAGAGACATTACTTTGTCAACAAAAGTCCATCTAGTCAAGGCTATGGTTTTTCCAGTGGTCATGTATGGATGTGAGTTGGACTATAAAGAAAGCTGTGCACCGAAGAATTGATGCTTTTGAACTGTGGTGTTGGAGAAGACTCTTGTGAGTCCTGTGGACTGCAAGGAGATCCAGCCAGTCCATCCTAAAGGAGATCAGTCCTGAAGATTCATTAGAAGGACTGATGCTGAAGCTGAAGCTACAATTCTTGGCCACCTGATGTGAAGAACTGACTCATCTGAAAAGACCCTGACGGTGGGAAAGATTGAAGATGGGAGGAGAAGGGAATGGCAGAGGATGAGATGGCTGGTTGGCATCACTGACTCGATGGACATGAGTTTGGGTGGACTCCGGGAGTTGGTGATGGGCAGGGAGGCCTGGCGTGCCGCAGGCCGTGGGGTTGCAGAGTCGGCCATGCCTGAGCACTGAAATGAGCTGACTTGAATGTGTGTGTTTCAGCACTACTGTCTCAAGCCATCCCACTCTCCTCTTTCTTCACTGTGGCTGAAAGTTTGTTCTCTATGTCTGCATCTCGTTTGCTGCCCTGCAAATACGATTATCGATGCCATCTTTCCAGACTCCATTACTTGGGTTAATACAACCTAGAGGGTTGGGAGGGGGAGGGAGGTTTAAGAGGGATGGGAAGTGTATGATTGTGGCTGATTCCTCCAATTAAAAATAATATAATTAGAAAATATGTAGCAAAAAAAAAACAGAAAACAAAAAAGTTCTAACAGAAAATGGAGTCTGGTTGCTCACTTCTCAAAAGCCATTATAGAGACAAGGTTGATGGGGAAAAAAGAAATGTTTCTAGAAGCCAATTCCACTAGCTCCATGATACAGTCCATTTTATCAATAAGACACACAGATACTAAGATATCCCACACCCGGGACCTCGAGATGGAGGCTCCGTGTCCCACTGAGCGCTGTGCACAGGTTTTAGTGGACTTGTAACGGAGAGCCTCCTGCTCTCTCATCCCCGCTGGGTGTGAGCAGTCGGGGGTGTGACAGCGCCCCCTGGACCTGGGCCTTCTGGCTCTTCCCGGGCTTGCTGCCTGCAGGCTGAGAGATAAGGACTTGGCCAAGCAGACAGGGCCTCCCTCACTCCTGGCTGAACCCTCGATGTTGTTATCATCAATCAGCAGGCAGCTGTTTTGGGGAGTCCCAGTCAGCAAGGCAAACATTTGAGCTATGACTGCCCTCCCAAGGGTGCTGGACCCACCAGACAAGAGAACTGCACACACAGTCCCTGCCTGCTGCTCTGGACCACTCAAACAGCTGCTCCAAGGCTGCCGCTGGGCTGGTCACCTGGCAGCCCTGTTGGAGTGCAGAGGAAGATATGCAGATTAGAGTCGGTTTGCTCAACACAAAGGGCTTTCTGTGAGGCAACCATAGGGAGGCCGGGGAGGGAGAAGCAAAGCTGGGGATGAATCTGGCAAAACATCTCTTCGTGAAACAGGCCAGCTGATGTAGACACAGGCGTGTACAAGATGAGCCTAAAGCAAAATGCAAAGGAAAAAAAAAAGAAAGAAAGGAAAAACAGACAAATAGAAAACGTTTGGACCCTGATGGAATGACAGTGAGGCTGACCAGCTGTGTTCAAGGAATGAGAGAAAAGAACACTGATTCTATAAGCAATGAATAAATACTTATTAAGGACATGCCACATGCCCAGGCATTTGAAGATGAGAAGCAAGGACTCAACAGTCCGGGGAATTTGCAATCTTCTTCGGCAGATGAGACAAATCCATGGGAGCAGGGTAGGCGTAAACAGTGCTTTCCGTCAAAAACTGCAGTTCACTGCATGGGACTCACAGGAAGGGTGGGAATCAGATTATCCTAAGCAGGTGACTTTCCTCTAAGCCTCTCTGCAGATGCAGATGGCACAACACCCCTAGTTCAAAAGGGCAGAGTCACAGTGCATCCAATACACCGGAATGCTCCAGGACTTAGCGTGTATGCACCAGAAACTTCCAGGAGCTTTTAAAGTTTTCACTGGGCAGAATCAGACAACTGTGGTGGTTAAAATGCAGAGTCCTGAACACCACACTAGAGAGTTTTTTAAATAGATCTGGGATGGGGCTTAGGAACCTGCATTTTAAGCAAACATTCCAGGTGTTTCTAAGGCAGCTGTCGCAAGCCTTTACTTGAGAAACACTGCTTTAAAGGTGAAAGTGAACTAAGGGAATTTACAGTAACATTTTCCAATATTATTAACCTGTGCCTGGTATGGGGCCTTCTGTGATCTCCCTGGAATTATAGTTTTTAAAAGCTATATGTTTATGGACATTATTTTTTGAGTGAGAAAGGTAACATTTCATCATATTCTTCAAAGGTACTGTCCACAACTTTACCCCCAGAACCAATAATGTCTAAAGATGTTTGCTTTCTGCTATTTATTCAGAAAATCACTTATTCAATCTGTCCATCCCTAATTTAGATCTGGAAGTCTCATCCTACATAACTTCTGTGATTTTGTTAAGTCTTCTCCAAGAGTGAGCACAACAAATCACTCCAACATCTGAGCTCTCCAAACCGTGGTGTTTACCTGCCCTACAGGGCTTATCACATTCCACCAGGAGTGTCTGTCTGAGCGTCTGCTGTTTCCCCAGGGGAATACAAGGCGGCTGGCAGCAGGGGCCGTGTTGCTGAATCGCTCCGGATACTTTGCGTGAAGGTGGAGTCGCTCGGTCGTGTCCGACTCTTTGCGACCCCGTGGACTGTAACCTACTAGGCTTCTCCGTCCATGCGATTCTCCAGGCAAGAATACTGGAGTGGGTTGCCATTTCCTTCTCCAGGGGATCTTCCCAACCCAGGGACTGAAGCCGGGTCTCCCGCATTGGAGGCAGACACTTTAACCTCTGAGCCACCACCACCTAACATGTGTCAGAAAGACCTCAGTCCACAATCTCTAATAACCGACTGAATGGACATGTGCGCGTCTGCTGAACGTTGAGGAGCTGTGAGTACAGGTAATGTGCTCCTGTTTCTTCTTCCTGCGTGAAGCTGTAATTTAAGAACCGTTTGGTGTTGAATTCAAGATAAAGAGATTTCAGTAACCCAGCTAAGGTCCTTACATTTTTGACTTTCAACCAGAATCCTGGCCCCTCCAGATCCAGTGAAGTGTGGTCCAGGCTTTCAGAGTGTCAGGTGAGACGGCGCCCTTACGTCCAATGTGATATGGCCAGTTACAGCTGTGACCACCCAGAGAGGCCTTTTTCTGCAAGGGCAGACTGATCCCATTCCCTGCTAGGGGAAGCAGTTAAGTCTTAGCGCTTCTAGCCTCAGTTGCTGTCAGAATGAGAGCTCTCTGGTTTAAGAAATGACTCCTCGTCGTCACTCCTCACGCCTTCCTTGGGCCCTTAAGCCATGCTCCCTGCCACACATCCTGCTTAGATCTCCCTCAAAACACATTAATTTTCAGCTCTGGAAGAAATTTACTTTCCTTCACACAGAGAACTGTTTGTGGCCAGAGGCTTTTAGCCGATGAGCAAGAACTCAGAACAACTCTTCATCTCCCTCTGCCTGTAATCTGGAATTTTCGATCACTCGACCCCGACACCTGAAGACTTCAGCGTGGCAGGAGCCCCAGCTTCAGCCCGTGTGTGCAGCCAGCGAATAATGAGGCTTCTGCGAGGCAGACAAGAGAAGGCTTTGCTGGCATGGCTTCTATTGTGCGCCTCAGACTGAATCCACACTGCTGGAAAGGAAAAGAAAAAGATGCCACCCTGGAAGCACTGGGGGCCCCTTGTGAGAAGACAGCTGTCCTCCTCCTGGTTGGGAGGAAAACGGCTGTAATACCTACCGAAAGTCTGTGGGGTGGAACTGTGGCGAAAGCGTTACTCTGGGGGGACAAACTGGGCTTCTCGGGTGGCGCTGGCTGCAGAGAGCCCGCCCGCCAGTGCAGGGGGCGCGAGAGCTGAGCGCTCCACCCCTGGGTCCGGAAAGCCCTGGAGGAGGGCGTGGCGATCCACTGCAGGGTCCCCGCAGTGAGCTCACACAGGAGCCCGCTGTGTCCACAGGGCTGCACAGAGGTAGACTTAGCACTCAGCACGTGCAGAAGGAACCCGGGAGAAGCCAGTGGCGGCTGAGGGAGCTGGAGACGGCCCCCAGTCCGGGCAAGGCTTGAGTCTTCAACAGGAAGGGTGAACAGCAGATCACTGCTGCTGAGTCGCTTCAGTCGTGTCTGACTCTGCGACCCCAGAGACGGCAGCCCGTGAGGCTCCCCCGTCCCTGGGACTCTCCAGGCAGGAACACTGGAGTGGGTTGCCATTGCCTGCTCCAAGGCATGAAAGTGAAGAGTGAAAGGGAAGTCGCTCAGTCGCATCCGACTCTGCGACCCCACGGACTGTGGCCCACCAGGCGCCCCCGCCCCCGGGATTCTCCAGGCGAGAGCAGTGGAGTGGGGTGCCGTTGCCTTCCCCAACAATACGTTAAATAAACGTGAATGCAGCCCGGGAGCAGGAGCTGCTGACTTTTGTGTGGCTCTGGGAGCTGCTCGGGCAGCTAGCCGACATGCTTCCAATTGTTGCTGTGTCTGGTTTTGCTGTCTGTTCTCGTTTCTTTAGCCAACAACCGGCGGGGGAGAAACTTCCTCAGGGTCCAGGCTCTGAGCATGCCCATCTAGCCCAAGTTGTTGTTCTTTAATTAATTACTTACTTCATTTACAAAGCCCTCCACAAGTTTATTGAGCACCTACTCTGCTGCGGGCCTTCTAGACCCTGAGGACTGGAGATAGGAATGAGGTGCGCGGGACCTCACCTCCAAGGAGAGCACACTGCAGCCAGCAAGGGCAGACGAGGAGCGGCCGGACAGCCCCTGGGCTTCCCAGGAGAGAGCCAGTCAGGGGCGGGCGGCAGTGACCAGCGCAGAGAGGGCATTGCGGGCGGCGCAGTCAGCGAGGGTTTCTCCCGGCAAAGCGGAGATCTAAACAGTAAAGAGGCAGCCATGTGATGACCTGCTGCTGCTGCTGCTGCTGAGTCGCTTCAGTCGTGTCCGACTCTGCGAGACCCCAGAGACGGCAGCCCACCAGGCTCCCCCTGTCCCTGGAATTCTCCAGGCAAGAACACTGGAGTGGGTTGCCATTGCCTGCTCCAAGGCATGAAAGTGAAAAGTGAAAGTGAAGCCGCTCAGTCGCATCTGACTCTTAGCCACCCCATGGACTGCGGCCCACCAGGCTCCTCTGTCCGTGGGATTCTCCAGGCAAGAGGACTGGAGTGGGCTGCCATCGCCTTCTCCGATGTAATGGCCTAAGGGGTAATATTTACAATCTGAGAAAATCACAGCAAATTCAAAGTTTATAGGATCGTCACGAGCTTGAACACTCTAAGAAGAGCAAGGCTCCCAGTCCGGTCAGAGCAGAACGACCTGGAGAGGAAGCGGTCTGGGCAAGGCTGAGTGTGAGGAGGCGCCGGGCCGCGCCGGCGTTACAGGTCAAGACGGGGGGCCTGGGGTGTGCGGCGTGGGTAGCGAGAAAGCACGCCAGGGTTTCAGGAGGAGGAAATCGGCGTGACCACATCGGCCCTTCCTCGTGCTCAGGGGTGACCTCTTCCCGTGCGGTCGGTAAGCCGCTTGCAGCTGCTCTACCCCGGAAGCACAGACACTTACGTGGTGGCTACAGTGTGGCTTTTCTGGGAGCCACGGGGCTTTTGCATAAGGTCCCCAAGGCACTGATCATTCACGTCGTCATCTCAGGTGACTGACTGGACACCAGGACCTGATCACAGACCCGCACTACGTGCAAGCCCTTACGCCCTCTTGCCGTTCTTTCCTTAAATATTTGCTTTTGTATTCTCCACGCTGGACACTGTGTGGGAAATCATAAATCCCGAGATGAATATGCCCTCTGCTTTCAAAGACCACACAGTCTAATGAGCAGAAAGAAACACAGGAATAGGCCTCTATAGTGGCTGATCAAGTAGTTACTGGAAGGAAATCAGACTTTCATCAGACCTGGTGAGGTAAGTGTTCAGGGTCTGGGTCTGAGCTCTGTCTCGCTCACCAGGAGCAGAGCTGAGGAGCCTAGAAAGAGACAGCGCTAGCCAGCCGTCTTTGCGCCATTTTCCACTTTACTAAGAAAACAGAACTGTGCTCAGAAAAGCCTCTTAGTTCCTCTTGTTTTTCCACCCCTGGCAGGAAGCAAGTCTCACCGCAGAATTCTTCAAACTCTGAGTTCGCTGGCTGCCTTCGCAGGGAGCGTCCTCACCAGCCCCTCCCCTGCTGGCTGCAGGAGCGCCGCGGCGCCCTGCCCGGCCCTTGCTGCTGGGCAGCTGCCCCGCAGCGCACACGGAGTCCTCCCGGAAGGCGCTCCTCTTCTCCGGCCAGGCGGGAGACCTGCGGCGGCCTCGCACGTCCTGCAAACGGCCACTGGACGGTGGCGCAGGAGAGCCCCAGGCGCGGCCCAGTAGCAGAGCAGCGCCCAGTCCTGGCGGCTGAGACTCTCAGACGGCCCGGGCGTCGGGCGCCTCCCCTACCTTGTAGCTGCTACCTGATGACTCTCTGTGTCTGAAGACGCAAGAAGTGGATTTCAGCCGCTGGGAAAGACTGTCCCCTCCCGGCCTCTGCCCCCTCCCCCTCTGGGCCACAGGCAGCGCAGACAGCAGGCTCTCTTCCCTCCTCCTCCTCAAAGACCAGGTGCGGGCTTTCAGCCATGCAGCTCTTCGTCATCAGCATTGCAGCCATCAGTAACGAGAGGCTGGCACTGCAGAGCGCCCTTCTGAACAGCCTGGTTCACTCCCCTTTGATAGTACTCAGTTACTCTCCCAAGTCATCTTTTTATTGAATAAATAAATAAATAAATAAACCCAAGTAGTGGGGTAGGTGGTGGAGGTGATGGAAGATGCATAAATAGGTTCCTTAAAATTTTGAAATTGCATTTTTACAATAAGATCCCTTCTTCCCTCTGCATCGCCACTCCAAGCCGGTTTTCTGCTTTAATCAGATTCTATTCATCTCTTTGTGTACCACATTTCAAGAACTGTTAATGTAAATGATACTTATGGAAATAAATATCCCTAACTCGGGCCAGTTGTACCTATTTCTTACCACGTCCATGTAAGTGGGGATCATCTTCTTTTTACTTAATAGTCTCAGTTTTAGAAATGCTCTTTTGGGATAATGCTTTCTCTGGGTTTCCTGTATATCTCTAATGATTCTTTTCACTTGCCCTTTTAGCCTTTGGGGATCCAGCAGAGATTTCACTGGGAACATTTTAACCTTCATTCTGATCTTCGCTATTAATGTTTTCCATTGTTTTCTTAAGATTCATATTCAAAATGACTCTATCCTTCTATGTTGACCTTCTTCTATCTTGATCTTCTTACTTTTTTCATCTCTTCAACATTCTTTTCTAGTCAAATGGGACTATATACCTATTCCCAGTATGCTTCTGCCCTCTGGCTTCTGTACAATTATCATTTTCCCTCACTAAAATAATCTCTGTTCCCCCGTACTTAATTTGTGTATTCATAGAATATAACCTTTTTGCTTAATTCTGTGTGGGTATCCACAATCATGAAAAATATCATCCATGAACTTCCACACCCCTTTATTCATCATGCTCGTATATTTTACTCATTACGGCACTCACTTATATTTCTCACTTGGACGTGACTGTATTAGACTAAATCCACCTCAAGGGAAGGGAGACAGTATTGCTCACTGTTGTGTCTGAAACACAAGGATGATCGGTGATGCTAGTCCAACGTATTAGCACCTAGCACATTAGACTCACTTAACAAGTGTTTGCTGAATTTGAGATGGGTTGAATGAATGGTTTAATAAAGAAAGGTCTCAGAATTAAATGTTGCTCAGAAGTGTGTTAGTTGACAAGAAAAAGAGCATGGCGCCGTGGAGAGGGGCAGCTGAGCCTCATGCCCTCAGCCCTGTATCTGAAGCCCCATCATCTGCCTGTGGACATAGCACCCATGGTGATCTTGGTGAAACTATTCTAGCCCAAGGTGAACATCGTAAATAGCCCCCAGCTTCAAAACCAGGCTAAGGCACACTATCAGATCTTCAGGAGGATGGGAAAATAGACATATATACATATATATATATAGTACGCTAAGACTATGTTTGTAGAGAAGGTTTAAACTCTCAGGACAATGCAGAGACAGGTGCAGAGTCTCCAAATGCTATCAATGTCATCAGGCGGCTCTGAACAGCTGAGAACTGCCTATAAAGATGGAAACACAGAGATCCAAGGACTAGAGACAGAGCTGAAATACGTGAGTGGGAAGCCGAAAGTGCCCAGAAGCAAGGGCAGCATCTGGGCGCGGGCGTGGCGAGTCCCCCAGCCACTGACAGGCCACAGAGGCCCCCAGTGGCGTCCGAGCACCTAGGGCTCCTCCGGGGCCCCCGGCGGCGTCCGGGTGCCTGGGGCTCCTCTGGGAAAAGGGCTTTGGTGTCATCAGGATGAAGGGGTGTCTTCATCCCTCTCGTTTCCAGAGCCATTGTTTTGCTCCTATTTCTAGAATACCGTTGCTCCTGAAATTGCTCCGTCAATGCAAAGGCTATTCTGGTTGTTGAAAGGTTCACTTCTGAATAAACAAACAATCCCCCTTCCACACGTGTTTGTATCTCTAGTTAAACAGGTATCTTCTGTGGAAAATTCATCCAAAAGGTTATTTGGCTTTTAAGATTTCCAAATTTTATTTATTGGGAACAAACCCCAAAGCTTCCTAAATTAACATATCCTCTTCATTTTAAAGGGAAGGTCCTAGTATTCTCTCATCAGTCTTGAGGATATTCAAAAGTGAGAGTAGATATTTATGTAGAAACTCCAAAACTAATAAAAGGAAGTTAAATTATTCAGTTTATGAAATGAATAAACATTGTCAAGCTGGTCCTAAATCTATCCACAGGAAATAAGATGAGTCTCTGTATTTCCATTTTTAAACCATAAAAATTGTCACATCCGACATATTTCCAAAAGCAGAAGGAGACATCTCCTCTAGTTCTCTCTCCCTGCTCGCTGGGACACGCCAAGAGGCAGACACACTGGACTGCTGCCACCCTCTGTGGCGCTTGCTCACACAAACCTACTTTTGCACACATGACACTCCTGTCCCGTCTACTCTCCACCCCCAACCGACAGTTCAGCCAACTCACAATGGTATTTCACTACATGTGACTTCAGAAATGTTTTAAGGGGTATGTGAATCACAGCCCTCATCCTAAGATTCGAAAGAAGGATTCTAGTGTGAATGACACGTGCGTCAAGGAGGGAAATAAGGAGAAGCCCCGCGGCTGCCAGTCTGCAAGCGCTCGTCTCGGGGGCAAGCACGAGGAGGCAGGGTGGCAGCGGCAGGCTCCGAACGCAGCCCCTCGCTCCTGTCGGCGAGCTCGCGGTGAAGCTTGTCTTTCTCAGTTTCCAGAGAAGTAAGGGTGGGAAGGATAAGGCTTCATTTCCAACTTTCGAGCAAGAAACAGCAGCGTCTCCCAGCCTGGCTGAAGTCTAAGACACAGAGCACCCTAACGCTACTTGGCAAAGATTAACTGGAAAATCCTTTCGGGAGAGCCATACTGCACATGCATCATTTATCTTAAAATACGTGTGCTATTAAGTCAATAAATATTCTCCCACCAAGGTCTACCGAGGAAGTAAATAGCATTCATATTTTACGTACATAATGATTAATAGCAAATGTGAAAAATCAGAGGGTAGCGTATGTATTGTGGCTGTTTAGTTGCTAAGATGAGTCCGACTGTTTTGCAAGCCCGGGGACTGTAAGCTGCCAGGCCCTTCTGCTCACGGGGTTTCCCAGGCAAGGGTGCTGGACTGAGTCGCCATTTCCTTCTCCAGGGGATCTTCCTGAGCCAGGGGTGGAAACAACCTCCTGCACTGGCAGGCAAATTCTCTACCACTGAGCCACCAGGGGTGCTGTTATTTTAAATGGTAGACTATTCATAGCATAATGTGTTACAGAAATATTAATGGATATTGCCTACCCACTAACATCGTATATAACAGAAAGAATTTTTAATGACTTAGGAGATGCTTATATATACTCTTCAGTTTAATTAAAAAAAATGATAGATTACGATCCAAACTTGAAAATTAAAACCATATCGCTGAGTGCAGAGAATTCTATAATGTAAACCATGTTGAACAGTTAGAAGTCATATATTTTTAATTATCTTAATGATTCCTTCCCTCAGTCATACATTTAATTATTCAACAAATGTCCATCAAGCTGCAGCTTTGTCCCACAGAGTGCACTAGACACGGGCAATCGTCACTAATGAGCAAGGCACTCACAGTTTAGACTCTCACAGAACTTGAAGCTAGCGCAATCTCAGCCCATGTTCATCCTCTCAGATGCTCCGCTGAGGTTTCCTTGGGGCACGTCCCACACTGCAGAGAACTTCTGAGAAGTACTATGGACAGGAACTCGTGGATGTTTTTGTGTCGGTGATTCACCATCACATTCACATCCATTGAAAACTAACTCAAACATCTGAAAAGGTTTTTAATTTGTTTATTCACTCCTTCAGCACATGTATAGTGCCAATACGTATCACACTCTATTCTCAGTCAGTGAAAGATACACAATTCTACATATTTGGTGGGCTTTGCATTTAGAACAGTAGATTCTGAACACATGTCCTTATGATATTTTATCTGCAAAATGGGAAATGTAAGAACAAATTCCTATGTTTTCAAAGGGTTACAAAGATGTTTGATACTTAGTGCTGAAATACTTTTGCTACCATTTGCAATCACCCTCCAAAGCATAGAAGATATTAGATATAAACCTAACATGCACAGGGTCTGTAAGCTGGAAACTACAAAATGCTAATGAAAGAAATCAATGAAGACTGAAATAGATGGAGAACTTCTGTGTTCACAGAATGGAAGAGTCAACACAGTAAAGATGCCAACTCTCCACAAACTGATCTATAGCTTTAACACAATTATGGTCAAAACTCCCAGGAGGACTCCTTACAGATATATTAATAGATCAATTGATTCTAAAATTTATATAGAAAGGCAAAGGAATTAGAATACCAAGATTAACACTGTAAAAGAAGAAGAGAGTCGGAGGGATCACGCTAAGTCATCTGTAAGACTTGCTGTGCAGCGACGCAACCAGGACACCGCGGTGCTTGCGAAAGGACAGACGCGCAGGTCAATGAGACAGAATCGAGAATTCGGAAGTAACCCCACATAAAGTATGATTCTTGACCCAGGTGCAAAAGTGACTCAGCACAGGAAGCATAGTCTCTTTCTACTATCCCAGTAGAGTTTTGGATAAAATATTTAAATGATATAAAAATAATTCTGACATTTTTAAAGAAAGTATCTTTCAGTTGAGAGAATTTTTTTCTCTTTCATTTTTTTTTTACTTTCTCCTTAATTGTCATTCTTTTTAAAAATGCTAGTTCTATAATTATCATTGCAAGGAGGACACATTTCTAAAATCTAATCAGAAATGCGCACATCTTCTCTTACCCCCATAGTGATTACCAAGTAGTTTAACCTATAACACTCCTCTAATCATGCACAGGGTGTAATGAGCTAACTGAGAGCATTAAGAACACTTTAAAGAAACTGAAGCTGTAGATACTCTGTTGTCACTGTGCCACGTTTCTAATATACTTTCATGGGGAATGATATTAATATAAAAGAGCCAATTACCCACAGACAGAGCAACAGGGGGAGTCATGCTGCCTTTCTGAATAGGAATGAACTTGGAATGACTAGGGCTATAGGTAAAATAGAGCCAACATGTTTCAAAGAGACACAAGAAGCAGATGGAAAAACTACCAGAAGCAGAGATGGGGCCCTCACACCTCCAGGCTGGGCTTCTGAGTGTGCAGGACGGATGGGAAGGCTGTCTGATGCTGAGGATGGGCAGCCAGGAGATGGCCCTCACCCTTCTGACTCTTTCCCGCCAACCAGACATCACTGCACACGTGTGTGCTTGGTCGCTTCAGGCGTGTCTGGCCCTGCAGCCCCGTGGACCATAGCCCACCAGGCTCCCCTGTCCACAGGATTCTCCAGGCAGCAATCCTGGAGTGGGCTGCCGTGCCCTCCTCCAGGGCATCTTCCCAACGCAGGGAATGAGCCCATGTCCCTTATGTCCCCTGCCCTGGCAGGCGGGCGCTTCACACTGGCACCACCTGGGAAGCTCCAGGCCTGCACCACTCGCCTGTTACACTCCAGCGTCTCTGTGCAAGACAGAGTTACAGATTCAGAAACACTGACGCCATTGCTCTACACACTCGTCATCCTGAGACTGTTTATATGATTCAAGCGGCTGCTGTGGTCATGGCACAATTTCAGGAAATCAAATGCACAAAGCTCTGAACATCCACAACATAAAAACTTGGTGTGAATACTACAAAAGAAAGTTTAACTAGAGAGACGTGTCAAAGAAGTGTCTCTAAAAATGTAGCCTGTGATTCCCTGAATTACAATTTCTTTAAGAATTCTGGACCTTGCCTTGGAGCTATGGAAAGAGAATGTAAGAGATTGAGGGACAGCAATTTAATATTTAGTTCCCCAGTACCCTAACAATGAGCATTACCAATATAAAGAGCTAAACTCTCGTGGTTTCAAAGGTATGATTCAATTTATCAAAATTTATTATGTTCTCATGTTCATACCTCTACTAGCTTTGTTCATAGTGATGCTTCCTAAGGCCCATTACTAGACTGCACATTCCAGGATGTCTGGCTCAAGGTGAGTGATCACACAATCATGGTTATCTGGGTCATTAAGATCTTTTCTATATAGTTCTTCTATGTATTCTTGGCACCTCTTCTTAGTATCTTTTGCTTCTGTATTTAGAAAAGGCACAGGAACTAGAGATCAAATTGCCAACATTCATTGGATCATTGAAAAAGCAAGAGAATTCCAGAAAAACATCTACTTCTGCTTCTTTGATTACGCCAAAGCCTTTGACTGTGTGGATCACAACAAACTGTGGAGTATTCTTAGAGACGGGAATACTAGACCACCTGACCTGCCTCCTGAGGAATCTGTATGCAGGTCAAGACACAACAGTTAGAAGTGGACATGGAACAATGGAATGGTTCCAAATTGGGAAAGGAGTACATCAAGGCTATATATTGTCACTCTGCTCATTTACCTTACATATAGAATACATCATGTGAAATGCCAGGCTGGATGAAGCACAAGCTGGAATCAAGATTTCAGGGAGAAATATCAATAACCTCAGATATGTGGATGACACCACCCTTATGGCAGAAAGCAAAGAAGGACTAAAAAGCCTCTCTATGAAAGTGAAAGAGGAGAGTAAAAAGCTGGTTTAAAACTCAACATTCAAAATACTAAGATGATGGCATTCAGTCCCATCACTTCATGGCAAATAGATGGGGAAACAGTGGAAACAGTGAAAGACTTTATTTTCTTGGGCTCTAAGATCACTGCAGATGGTGACTGCAGCCATGAAATTAAAAGACACTTTCTCCTTGGAAGAAAAGTTATAACCAACCTAGACAGCATATTAAAAAGCAGAGACATTACTTTGCCAACAAAGATCTATCTACTTATAGCCATGGTTTTTCCAGTGGTCATGTATGGATGGGAGAACTAGACTATACAGAAAGCTGAGCGCTGAAAATTTGATGCTTTTGAACTGAGGTGCTGGAGAAGACTCTTGAGAATCCCTTGGACAGCAGGGAGATCCAACCAGTCCATCCTAAAGGACATCAGTCCTGAACATTCACTGGAAGGACTGATGCTAAAGCTGAAACTCCAATACTTTGGCCACCTGATGCAGAGAGCTGACATTAGAAGAGACCCTGATGCTGGGAGAGATTGAGGGCAGGAGGAGAAGGGCACGGCAGAGGATGAGATGGCTGGATGGCATCACCAACTTGATGGGCAGGAGTTTGAGCAGCTCTGGGAACTGGTGATGGACAGGGAAGCCTGGCGTGCTGCAGTCTATGGGGTCACAAAGAGCTGGACACGACTGAGTGGCTGAACTGTACATGTTCAAACAGCTCATCTTCAAACAACCAGCAAATATAAACACAGGCACCTCCTATTGTTCGTGGATTTAACAATCATTAGGAGCGTACGGAGGACTCGTTACCTTCTCTATCATTCATCCTCTAGGTTTTAGACCTCATGCAGTCATGGTGTTAAATATCATTATTAAATAACAACTCAATATATACATGTACATCAAACTTTTCCCTTTGAACATTAGGCTCCTCACCCGACTTGCCTACTCAAATTTCCACTTGTGTACCTAAGAGATACTTAAAATTTTAACAGGTCTCAAACTGAATTTATGATTTTCTCTTCCATACCCCTCTTTCTATGGTCTTCCTCATCTCATAAACGGTTGAGTCTATTCATGCCAGACTTTAGGTCACAATCTTAGAGCCATTGCTGACTCGTATTTTCACTCAGCCCATCAGTGCAGTAAGCGCACACCCTAGATTCTGGCTGGTGTCCCTGTGTTTCTATTAGCAACACATCCTTCTGCTGGAAAGTGTTCCCGGTTTGGGCCCCCAGCCCAGTGTCGAGTAGAGCCCTGCCGCCAGAGTCTGGCCGCATCTCGCATTTCCATCTCCACGCTCTGGTTCAGGCCACTGTGGGCTTTCGTAGCCCTCTGCTTCCACATCCGCCCTCTACAGTCTTCTGCAACATGGGCTGCACAACAATTGCCACACAGTAGGTGGCTTAAAACAGAGGAGACGCGGTCCCTCACACTCACGGAGCCCGTAAGTCCACATCTAGGTGCTGCAGCGCTGCAGCCCCTAAAGCTTCCAGGGAGAACCCTCATCGCTGCTTCAGCTTCTAGAGGCTGCCAGCAAGCACTGGGGTCCCTTGGCCTGCAGATGCATCACTCTCATTCCTGCCTCATTCTTCACAGGGTCTTCTCTGCATTCAGATTTCCCTTTTCTTACAGGGTTACCAATTATATTAGATTAAGGCCTACTTTAATCTTGAATGACCTTATCTTGGTTACATCTGCAAAGACCTTATTTCCAGACGCTGGGGATTTGCTCTTGAATATATCTTATTGGGTGACACAGTTCAACACACAGCTGTGACTCATTTAAAACAGGAAAAGAAACACATCACTTTTCTGCCTCAAATCCTACAGTGTCTTTCATCTCTGTAAGAATAAATCTCCTGTTCTGATGCTGACCTACACGCTCTGGCCCCTGACCAGCTCTTTGATCACATCCTTCTCATTCTGGGCTCACTTTTTTCTACCCCAGCCATACTGACTTCCTTATTCTTCCTCAAGGATGTCAAGAATATGGCCAGTCAGAGCCTCTGATCTTTTGCTTCTTCTGCCTGGAACTCTCTGCTCCCACATGCCCACCAGACCCACAGACCCACTTTGTTGACGAATGTTTTCTTTCCATTTCAGCAAAAACTGAGTTTCCTCGTGGCTAAATCCCCAGAATATAGAGAAGCCCTAGCAAATGCCAGTCATTTAAAAAACAAGAAACAAACAAAGAACAATAAGAACTGAAGGGATCAAGAGGAAAAAGAATCCACATTTATTAATCACTTAACTGCATTATAGAGGATTACACAGTACCTGAGAAAAATGTATTGTCTCATTTATTCCCAATGCAACGTTGAAAGTTGAGTAATATTATCTCTTTTTATGGAGAGTAAGTTGAGACTCGGAAATTTTTAAAACTTTACAAAGAACACATAGCCCACAAGGGATAGTCCAGTTCCGTCCCGGGTTTAATGGACCCTCCAAAGCTGTTCCAAATATACAACAGTATGCCCTGAAGCAGTGGAGCCAGCGACCAAGAGTTTGTACGAAAAGTAAGTGGGAGAAACGTCACACAGAGAAATGTGAAACCTGGGTTCTGATCCAATATCTAGTACTGCTGCTGCTAAGTCGCTTCAGTCGTGTCTGACTCTGTGCGACCCCCATAGACGGCAGCCCACCAGGCTCCTCTGTCCCTGGGATTCTCCAGTGGGGTGCCATTTCCTTCTCCAGTGCATGAAAGTGAAAAGCGAAAGTGAAGTCGCTCAGTTGTGTCCGACTCTCAGCGACCCCATGGACTACAGCCTTCCAGGCTCCTCCATCCATGGGATTTTCCAGGCAAGAGTACTGGAGTGGGGTGCCATTGCCTTCTCTGAATATCTAGTACAGGTGAAGGCAATTCTTTCAACTCATTGGCTTCCATTCATTCACATGTCAAATGTACTAAGAATATGTGTGCTAATTTGACACAATTTATTGGGAGGAGTAAGGGCTCCCCAGATGGTAAAGAATCTGCCTGCCAATTTCAGGAGACCTAAGAGACATGGGTTCAGTCCCTGAGTTGGGTAGATCCCCAGGAAGTAGCCATGGCAACCCACTCCAGTATTCTTGCCTGGAGAATCCCGTGGACAGAGGCACCTGGTGGGCTATAGCCCATGGGGGTCACAAAAGAGTCAGACACGACTGGAGTGACTTAGCATGTACGCAAGCGCACACAAGGAGGAGTCAAAGAGGATGCAGAGATTAGAAACAGGATATGCACATAATCTCAAAAACCCTCTCCCTAAATCATTTAACTGCAAATAGAAGGAAAAACTAACTTTACAATGGAGAAGTCTGATGGACACCATCTTCACACCAACACTGTATAAACAAATATTAAAGCAGGGATCAATGTTGCCATCAAAGCTGGCACACTCCCACGGGCATCTGAACTGGCACACTCCCACGGGCATCTGAACTGGCACACTCCCATGGGCATCTAAACATGCTGCAGTAACAAAGACAGAACAAGATGCACAAAAAGGATATAACTTGAATCTGATCATGTACAAAATCAGAAAAAAACCAATTTAGGGACATTCTACAAAAAACTAGTTTTATACCTTTCAAAAATGTCCAGGCCAGGGCTTTCCTGGTGACTCCGTGGTCAAGAATTCACTGTCAAGGCAGAAAACAGGGGTTCCATCCCTGGCCCAGGAAGATCCCCCATGCCCTGGAGCAACAAATCCCGTGAGCCCCAGCGACCGTGCCTGCGTCCTAGGGCCCGGGAGCCACAGCTACTGAGCCCACGACTGCTGAAGCCCCCGCTCCGCAGAGCCCATGCCCCACAACCAGAGAAGCCACCGCAAAGAGACGCAGCACACCGCTTGGGAGGCGCCCGCCTCACCACGGCCAGAGGAAGCCAGGGCGCAGCCATCAGGACACAGCACAGCCAAGGGCAAACGAGTGAACAAAAGCTCTTTAAAAATATCCGCATCAGAAACTACAGAGAAAGGCGATGCAACTGTTCAGTGATAAAGAGTTCCAGAAGGAAGAGAAAGCAAAGCCAATGCGTAATGATAGTGGATGTAACCTGAACCAGCGAGAAAGCCATTTTTAAAACTAACATCACTGGAGTAATTTCAAAAAAAAATTAAACAAGCTGTTGATAACATAATAGCATTGTTCCAATGCTAAATTTTCTAATCTGATCATCATAATATAGCTATGTATAAAAGTCCATGCTTTTAGGACATGCACTCCATAGAATCCAGGGGAAAGGACAGTAGGTTTTCAACTTGCCCCATAAAGAGAGATGGACAGAGCCAGTGGGGCGAGACATGGGCAACTGGATCCATGTAGGAAAAAGACAGAGGGAGCTGCTGGTCCTATTCTTGAGGTCTGATGCGAGTGGAAATGATTTCAAAATAATGGCCATGTTTTACATGCTTAATGTGAACTTGTTTCAATATAAAAAGAAAATATTCTCCATTGACAAATTTCACCAATGTGGTTTGCACAGTTCCAGGAAGAAAGGCAAGACTCTGATAATCTAAAAATCCAGGAAGTATTTTCTCCTCACTATATTGATTTTAAAGAGCTTAACCCATTAAGATGCTTGCTAATTTCACAGAGAGTTCTCAGAAGAGGCTATTTGAACACTTGTGATTGATACATAAGCTGAGATTTCTGACACTTTGCCTAATTAGATAAAGATACAGTAATTATTAATGGACTGTTAATTAATCAAGAAGCGAATGAAGACAATTCAGTTAAATAAGGAATCAGTGAAAGGAAATGGTCCCTGGGAAAATATAGTGATAGGAATCAGAAGGGCAAAACTTCACAAAAGTCACCCAGAACTTGCTGGGGTGTGGAGACGAGTGTGAAGATGACCTGTTTGAATGACAGTCTCCTAAGCAGGTGTGTTATGACTCCAAGATGCGTTTATTGAGCAGTAACAGCTGTTTGTCACAGCATGTCCTGGTGTAACGGATGCCCTGAGTCTGATTTCACGATCAGCTAATTCCCTACTGGCTTTAGTTTACTTTCTCTTGTGTACAAAGCGCCGTTCAGTGTAGCTCAAACCTGCTGGCCCAGTAAGAAGTTATATTCTTTATGGACAATGAGCAAGCCAGAGTTCTAGTCTATGCCTCAGTCTCTGTCAGGTGGGTTAGCACAAATCACTATCCCAGAGGCCAGGGGTAACCTACGGCAATAACAAATGAGGCTTTTAGGTCTGCAAATCTAACGAGCAGACTGGGCCACGGTCACTTATCCTTTCTTTTTTAAAGGGCAAACGCACCACGAGGACCTAATTAGACAGCAAGGCAACCTCCTCCTCTTCACGTCATGCAGTGGGAAATGGAGGGGGGGTGTGTGGGCGGGGCAGGTGTTCTGGTTCTGTTTTCTTGTAACAACAATCAGTAGTTTCCTTTGGGAACCTACTCACTTCCCATCTTTATTTTGTGGCTTAGATAGGGATGATGTAACAGCTGATTTCAAACTCAGCCAGTTCTATTATCTGCTTCTTCTAATATCAGTTAGATGAGTGGACAGCTACCCTGGCGCAGTCCAGGGAGCCTCCTCTCTCCAACCTTTTCTGTGATCACTGAGCTAAACACATTCTCTCTTCCCGGGGCTACCTAGAGCTCCTGGTAGGTATTTTGCCACAGCTTAAGAGCAGCCTGTTTGAGAATGAATCCTGCAAATTCATGTATCATTTAGGCACCTGGATATAGCTTTGCCAAGGTGTTCCAAACACATGGATCCTTTCATCGGCTCGTGACTGTTCAAATTAGACTTCCTTCATTTTTGATCAAGAAATTCTTCTCTTGTGCATACCTTCAAACTCCAACTCTGAAACCAGGATATGCTTGGAAATAAAGTCACTTTATGAAAAATCACATTATTACCAGCTTCTTTCTTTAAACATTACATTCTAATTACATTCCAGTTAGCAATTGGTGTTCATTAAAATTATCTGGAGTATGAGTACACTCGAGATCGTGTAGGACATTATGAGAGAAGAGGGAAAGAGATACCTCGTGGCTGTTGTGATGCTGTGTGTTTACCACGTTCTACTTCCATCTCCTTCTAAGAGCATGTTATGGTCCCCATGTGGCCAGGTAGCAAGTGACCACCCTGGTCTTCTCTCCTTCCTGGGGGTGTGAAGACTTCCTTCCCGGCCCCTGTGCAAGGTAAGGTCATGTGACTATTTCTAGGCCAAAAAAATGTGGGCAGAGTGAGATGTCCCGCTTCTCAGGTTGAAGCATTTAAACCCAATGTATCAGTTCAGTTCAGTTCAGTCACCCAGTCATGTCCGACTCTTTGCGACCCCATGAATTGCGGCACGCCTGGCCTCCCCTGTCCATCACCAACTCCCGGAGTTCACTCAGACTCACGTCCATCAAGTCCATGATGCCATCCAGCCATCTCATCCTCGGTTGTCCCCTTCTCCTCCTGCCCCCAATCCTTCCCAGCATCAGAGTCTTTTCCAATGAGGCAACACTTCACATGAGGTGGCCAAAGTACTGGAGTTTCAGCTTTAGCATCTCCTTCCAAAGAAATCCCAGGGCTGATCTCCTTCAGAATGGACTGGTTGGATCTCCTCACAGTCCAAGGGACTCTCAAGAGTCTTCTCCAACACCACAGTTCAAAAGCAGCAATTCTTCAGTGCTCAGCCTTCTTCACAGTCCAACTCTCACATCCATACATGACCACAGGAAAAACCATAGCCTTGATTAGACGGACCTTAGTCGGCAAAGTCATGTCTCTGCTTTTGAATATGCTATCTAGGTTGGTCATAACTTTTCTTCCAAGGAGTAAGCGTCTTTTAATTTCATGGCTGCAGTCACCATCTGCAGTGATTTTGGAGCCCAAGCCTGACACTGTCTCCACTGCTTCCCCCTCTATTTCCCATGGAGTGACGGGGCCGGATGCTGTGGTCTTCGTTTTCTGAATGCTGAGCTTTCTCGCTCTCCTCTTCCACTTTCACTTTTGCATCTTCCCTTTCCCTTTGGGAGTAACCATAGAGACCATGAAGCAGACCCATGAGAGAAAAGCATCCTGAATACTGAGACAAGATGTCCTAGAGTATTGCTAAAACTGTTTATAGGCTGTGCCCATTGCATTAGAATTTCTGCAAAAGTAAAATAAGCTCTCTTACATTAAAAAAAAAAATCTGTGAATTTGTCATCAAATATCGCTCATCTAGTTTAGCTGAATCATTAGGCAGGACCTCGTGGTGCCCCTTGCAGTTGCGTGAGTGGGATGTGGCGGAAATGATGCATATTGATTTCCAGGGCCTCAGATTTCCAAAGCAGTTTGTATGATTCTCCCCTGGTGGCTCAGATGGTAAAGAATCTGCCCGCTATACAGGAGAGGAGGGTTCGATCCCTGGGTTGGGAAGATCCCCTGGAGGAGGAAATCACTACCCACTCCAGTATTCCTGCCTGGAGAATCCCATGGACAGAGGAGCCTGGTGGCCTAGAGTTCATGGGTTTGCAAAGAGCTGGACACGACTGAGTGACTGACACACACACACGATCCCCACATTCTTTGCTCACTGGCTCAGTGGAGTAGATCCGATAGATGACCCCAAGCCCCTGGAAGACAGCAGTAGGGAAAGGTCTTGGGTCTCTGAATGAGTTTAAGAAATAGAGACCCTCCCCTCCAACACATCCCAACAATCTATATTAACCTGAATGCTGAACAATAATTAAACTAATTTTGTGTTATTTGCTTCGCTTGCTAATGCACAGTAAGTGATAAAGGCTGAAGACTGAGTGTGAGTATAAGACGAAAGTTTAAAAGGACTTGAAGCTGCGGCTACAGATGAAATTTAGAGATTAGATTTCTCCTAAAATGAAGTCAGAGCTCAATGCTGATGACAGTGGTGCCTCCTGGAACCAAATGAACAAAACCTGAGTGGCCTCAGGCAGCTTTGCGCCTGTGGGCACTGTGAAGACTTGGCCATGGATGAGGGTCAATGGTGCCATCGAAACAAAAGAAGACTAGTAAGGTGATGGCGCCCCACTCCAGTCCTCTTGCCTGGAGAATCCCAGGGACGGGGGAGCCTGGTGGGCTGCAGTCCACGGGGTCGCGAAGAGTCGGACACAACTGAGCGACTTCACTTTGACTTTTCACTTTCATGCATTGGAGAAGGAAATGGCAACCCATTCCAGTGTTCTTGCCTGGAGAATCCCAGGGACGGGGAGCCTGGTGGGCTGCTGTCTATGGGGGTCGCACAGAGTCGGACACGACGGAAGCGACTTAGCAGCAGCAGCAGCAGCAGCAGTGAATTCCAAGCAAGGGTAATACATAGATTTCATCTCCTGGGTGAGCTCAGTTCAGTTCAGTCACTCAGTCATGTCTGACTCTTTGCAACCCCATGGACTGTAGCTCTCCAGGGTTCCCTGTCCATCACCAGCTCCCAGAGCATGCTCAGACTCACATCCACCAAATTGGCGATACCATCCAGCCATCTCATCCTCTGTCATCCCCTTCTCCTCCTGCCCTCAATCTTTCCCAGCATCAGGCTCTTTTTCAATGAGTCATTCTTCACATCAGGTGGCCAAAGTGTTGGAGCTTCAGCTTCACATCAGTCCTTCCAATGAATATTCAGGACTGATATCCTTTAGGATTTACTAGTTTGATCTCCTTGCAGTCCAAGGGACTCTCAAGAGTCTTCTCCAACACCACAGTTCAAAGGCATCAATTTTTTGGAGCTCAGCTTTCTTTAAGATCTACCAAACATATCCATAGATGGACCTTTGTCAGTAATGACTCTACTTTTTAATATGCTGTCTAGGTTTGTCATAGCTCCTTACTTCCAATGAGCAAGTGTCTTTCAATTTCATGGCTGCAGTCGCCATCTGCAGTGATTTTGGAGCCAAGAAAATGAGGTCTGTCACTGTTGCCACTGTTTCCCCATCTATTTGCCATGAAGTGATGGGACCGGATGCCATGACCTTAGTTTTCTGAATGTTGAGTTTTAAGCCAACTCTTTACTCCCCTTTTCTCTTTCGTCAAGAGGCTCTTTAGTTCTTCTTTGTTTTTCTGCCATAAGGGTGGTGTCATCTGCATATCTGAGGTTATTGATATTTCTCCGGGAAATCTTGATTCCAGCTCGTGCTTCATCCAGTCCAGAGTTTCTCATGATGTACTCTGCATAGAAGTTAAATAAGCAGGGTGGCAATATACAACCTTGACGTACTTCTTTCCCATTTTGGAACCAGTCTGTTGTTCCATGTCCAGTTCTAACTGTTGCTTCTTGACCTGCATACAGATTTCTCAGGAGGCAGGTAAGGTGGTCTGGTATTCCCATCTCTTAAAGAATTTTCCACAGTTTGTTGTGATTTACACAATCAAAGGCTTTAACATAGTCAGTGAAGCAGAAGTAGATGCTTTTTCTGGAATTCTCTTGCTTTTGGACGATCCAACAGATGTTGGCAATTTTTTTCTGGTTCCTCTGCCATTTCAAAATCTAGTTTCAACATCTAGACGTTCTCAATTCATGTAGTATGGAAGTCTAGTTTGGAGAATTTTGAGCATTACTTTGCTAGCATGTGAGATGAGTGCCATTGTGCAATAGTCTGAGCATTCCTTGGCATTGCCTTTCTTTGGGATCAGAATGAAAGCTGACCATTTCCAGTGCTGTGGCCACTGTGAGTTTTCCGAATTTGTTGGCATATTGAGTGCAGCACTTTCACAGCATCATCTTTCAGGATTTGAAATAGCTCAGCTGGAATTCCATCACCTCCACTAGCTTTGTTCGTGGTGATGCTTCCTAAGGCCCACTTGACTTCACATTGCAGGATGTCTGGCTCCAGGTGAGTCATCACACCATCGTGATTATCTGGGTCATGAAGACCTTTTTACAGTTCTTCTGTGTATTCTTGCCACCTCTTCTTAATATCTTCTGCTTTGGTTAGGTCCATATCATTTCTGCCCTTTATTGAGCTCATCTTTGCATGAAATGTTCCTTGATATCTCTAATATTCTTGAAGAGATCTCTAATCTTTCCCATCCAATTGCTTTCCTCTATTTCTTTGCACTGATCACTTAGGAAGGCTTTCTTACGTTTCCTTGCTAGTCTTTGGGACTCTGGTTCAGATGCTCATATCTCTCCCTTTCTGCTTTGTCTTTCACTTCTCTTCTTCTCTCAGCTGCTTGTGAGGCCTCTTCACACAGCCATTGTGCCTCACTGCATTTCTTCTGGGGATGGTTTTGATCATGGCCTCCTGTACAATGTCACAAACCTCTGTCCCTAGTTCTTCAGGCACTTGGTCTATCAGATTTAACCGTCTGAATTTATTTGTCACTTCCAGTGTATAGTCAAGGGGCTTCCCTAGGGATTCAGCTGGTCAAGAATTCGCCTGCCATGCAGGAGACCCCAGTTTGATTTCTATGTTGGGAAGATGTCCTGGAGAAGGGATAGGCTACCCACTCCAATATTCTTCAGATTCCCTGGTGGCTCAGTTGGCAAAGAATCCACCTGCAATGTGGGAGACCTGGGTTCAGTCCCTGGGTTGGGAAGATCCCCTGGAGAAGGGAACAGCTACCAACACCAGTATTCTGGCCTAGAGAATTCCATGGACTGTGGGGCCACAGAAAGTCAGTCACAACTGAGCAACTTTCACCTTTCACTGTATAATCGTAAGGGATTTGATTTAGGTCATACCTGAATGGTCTAGTGGTTTTATCTACTTTCTTCAATTTAAGTCTGAATTTGGCAATAAGGAGTTCATGATCTGAGCCACAGTCAGCTCCTGATCTTGTTTTTGCTGACTGTATAGAGCTTCTCCATTGCTGGCTGCAAAGAATATAATCAATCTGATTTCAGTATTGACCACCTGGTGATGTCCATGTGTAGAGTTATCTCTCATGTTATCAGAAGAGGGTGTTTGCTATGACCAGTGTATTCTCTTGGCAAAACTCTGTTAGCCTTTGCCCGGCTTCATTCCGTACACTACAGCAAAACTTGCCTGTTACTCCAGGTACGTCTTTACTTCTACTTCTGCATTCCACCTGTGATGAAAAGGACATCTTTTTGGTTTGAGTTCTGGAAGGTCTCATAGGTCTTCATAGAGGCGTTCAGCCTCAGCTTCTTTGGCATTAGTGGTTGGGACTTGGATTACTGTGATACTGAATGGTTTGTCTTGGAAACAAACAGACTTCATTCTGTCATTTTTGAGATTGTACTCACATCTTGCATTTCAGACTTTTTGTTGACTATGAGGGCTATTCCATTTCCTCCAAGGGATTCCTGTCCACAGTAGTAGATATAATGGTCATCTGAGTTAAATTCACCCATTCCAGTCCATCTTAGTTCACTGACTCCTAAAAAGTCAATGTTCACTCTTGCCATCTCCTGTTTGACCACTTCCAACTTGCCTTGATTCATGGACCTAACATTCCAGGTTCCTATGCAATACTGCTCTTTGCAGCATCAGAGTTCCATCACCAGTCCCATCCACAACTGGGCATTGTTTTTACTTTGGCTCCATCCCCTCATTCTTTCTGGAATTATTTCTCCACTGGTCTCCAGTAGCATATTGGGCACCTACCAACCTGGGGAGTTGATCTCTCAGTGTCCTATCTTTTTGCCTCTTCATACTGTTCATGGAGTTCTCAAGGCAAGAATACTGAAGTGGTTTGCCATTCCCTTCTCCAGTGGACCACATTTTGCCAGAACTCTCCACCATGACCCATCCGTCTTGGGTGGCCCTACATGGCATGGCTCATATTTTCACTCAGTTAGACGAGGCTGCGGTCCCTGTGATCAGTTTGTTTTGTTTTCTGAGATTATGGTTTTTCTTCTGTCTGCCCTTGATGAATAAGGATAAGGGGCTATCCTGGGTCAGTGCTAGCTGGTTTATTTGGCTGCCAGGAGCAGCAGTATATTAAAAAGGGTCAGCTGCTATTTAGTCACTCAGTTGTGCCTGACTCTTTTGTGACCCCTTGGACTGCAGCCTGCTGGGCTCCTCTGTTCATGCGATTCTCCAGGCAAGAATACTGCGATGGGCTGCTGTGCCCTCCTTCAGGAGATCTTCCCAACCCAGGGATTAAACCCAGGTCTCCTGCATTGCAGGCAGATTCTTTACCAGCTGAGCCACCAGGGAAACCCAAGAATGCTGGAGTGGGCAGCCTGTCCCTTCTCCAGGGGAACTTCCCAACCCAGGAACCAAACTGGGGTCTGCTGCATCACAGATGGATTGTTTACTTGCTGAGCTACCCTGGAAGCCCACTGAGCCTTCAGGAATATATTAACAGGCCAAAGGCAGGGCTACATTTCAGTGAGGAAGTGTGAGCTAAACTCTTACCAGTGTCTGCCACGGAGAGTGGAGAAGATGATGGAGACATCCTTGATCTAGAACTGACCTTCTTGTTCTGAAGGCCCCCAGAGCCTTGCAAGCACTTCTGCACTTCAGGGTCCCCAGAGTTCCTTTATATCAGAGAAGGGGTTGAAAACATCTTTAAAATATGCACAAAGGCTTGAATGAGCCCACAGGTTCATTCGAGAGAGAAGATATGCACTGGGCCTCAGCTGGAATTGCTCAGATAAAAGCAGTGGTCACACCTGCCCCCACAGTGGAGGGAGGCATGTCTGAGTCCCCGTGGGGACACGTGTGTGAGAGCACCAGTCCCCTGGGAGGGCGTCCTGCCTGCTTCATCCTCACACCTTCTGCATCGTCACATCTCCATCAATAAATGTAGGGAAACTGGCTCTTGATGAATATTCCTTGAATAAATGAATGGCCAAATTAAGAATAACAGTTATACTACTCATGACAATGAGTAGTATAAATTTAAATCTACCTTCACAGATCATACGTGAGAACAATGAAAGATAGATGGCGGGTGCATAGCTGAAGAACTGGATGGAAAGCTGTAACGCCTCTTCTGTAACGATGGGTGAGTCTGGCTTGCCCAGTTCAGGAAGGGAGGATCAGGGGCTGCCAGCGAGGTGCTGGGAGCAGCCCGAGAAGCACAACGCCAGAGGGCTCCCCTTGCCCCAGGCGCTGCAGACGGCGGCTGCAGGGCATTCAGCGCGGATAAAGACTGTTTTCTGAGCTCCTGAACCCCACCTGAGAGGCCTCCCTATTCATTCTTGATCAAAAAAATGTGGCTCTAACTCGAGTTTCTGGATCAGATGACATTTTCTCATCTCTGTCTTCTAGCGGGGCTGAGAAAGCTGCTGCCGCTAACGCCGAAACCCAGCAATCAGAAGGCTTGTGCTGCGCTGCTTTCTGATGTGCCAGCAGAAGAGAGAGCGCATGCGCGCTTGTCGTTGCTCTGGTTATTTACCTGCTTGGCCTGGCTTTGCAACTGTGGTTTATCAGACTTGAGCAGCAGTAATCGACTTGGAAATTCAGATAGACAAAACTACTTTTGCTTTACTTTAATACAGAATCTTTAGCATCAAAAGGTAGATATTATAAAAGAAAGAGCATTTGTGGCTACCATTGGCAAACCCCAGGAATACCCTGCAGGAGCCACACGGATCCTACACGAATGCAGCTGCTTGGGCGTGTGAAGAGCGTGACCCAGCTTTACAGCTGCACGGACAGATGTATCTCTAGGCACACCAGATGCGACGTTTTTAAGCTGTATGTTTAGAAAATGCAGTCATTCAGCGGCTGATGTTTTCCTTGCCCTCTTTGAAAGGAGATATTAGGCTGTACTTCTAAAGAGAATTCCCAGAGGAAAGATTCAGAACAAATAAACTATTTATTGGGCTGTTTACACAAACCGAAGCCCATCTGAATAAGACATTGGCAGTGACTGTGAAGTCACAAAGGACGATGTTTTCATGAGCAACATTTCTAACACTCTGGGGTCATGGTAAGGGCAGAGGAAACTGTTGGAAGTGGACAGCCGGCAACTGTCAAAGGGCATCCTCAAGGATGGCTGGACGGCACTTTTTCTGAAAGCATGTTCTCATGTCTCCTTCATGACCTCAGAACCCTGTGGAAATCAGTGGGGCAAATGTTATCCCCAGTAACCAGAAAATAAACTCAAAAAGTGAATCTGACTCAAGGACACGTTTTGAGGACCACAGAGCCTGTACTTGAATGTGTTTATCTTGACAATACAGTGGTCTGCTCTCTGCCGAAAGGCATCACACAGTGTTGTGAGTAAGTGCGAACTGAAGAAGAGCCAGCTACACACACCAGCAGAGCAACAGATGAAAGCTCAGCAAAACAGAAGCTTAGCTTAAGCTTCTTTCACACACCATGTTGCTATTAATTTATAAGTCTCATAGAAGACTTTGAGGAAGGCATGGTAATCTACGCCAGTCTTCTTGCCTGGAGAATCCCATGGACAGAGGAGCCTGGTAGACTAAAGTCCATGGGCTGCAAATAGTCGGATAGGACTGAAGCAACTTAGCACACTCTCGTGCATAAAAGACTTCAGGTGTCATATTGCAAGGAGCCTTCTCCTTGCAGGGCTGACTGACAAGTCAGCTGTTTCAAGGTAGATTTACCTGAGCAAGTACCAGTTGCAAAACAGTATTATCATGTAGAGTGGGGAGCTGTTTAGAGTTGTAGTAGGTGATTTTGTTACAACAGCAGCCCAAACCAGGTTGACAGTAAGTTTAACAGGAGAAAAAGAGACTATTCAGGAAAATCGTGATAATGTTTTTTGTTTTGTAAATATGCACCTGATACATTATTTTACAAATCACGGGCTTCCCTTGTGGCTCAGCTGGTAAAGAATTCCCTGCAATGCGGTAGATCTGGGTTCCATCCCTGGGTTGGGAAGATTCCCTGGAGAAGGGAAAGGCTCTCCACTCCAGCATTCTGGCCTGGAGAATTCCATGGACTGTATAGTCCCTGGGGTGGCAAAGAGTCAGACACGACTGAGCGACACTATTTTGTCGTCAGGAAAGGCTTGTGGGTAAACGGTTGCTGACCAAAGTATGAGTTGAATGCCCTTTTGTTTTTATTCCTTTGAATTATGTAAACATTATCTTATTTGTGAGGTTAAAAGTATACTTATGCAAATAAAAATCTCCATGGCCGCTAACTATCCTGATTCAGAGACTAGATGTCTTACTACCGGAATGGATATCTTATGCACGACCTCAGCTTCTTCAGAGTGGATGACTACTTAGTGATCTAACAGGCTGGATTTCTTGACTTTTAGTCTTTTCTGTATAATGAAAAGTGTAATGTACCCATTCAGGAACATACCCAGCTGTGTGTTTATTATGAATTGGTTTTCACATAAAATGAGCAAAGCATGTCAGACTTAAGGTATTTTATCAGAACAATATGTGGATACTGCTTCTTAAACAAAGTTCAATTATTTTTTTACACAACTGAAAAGTAGCAGAAAAGTTACCCAAGTTAATAAGTGTCTTAGGGTTTCTATTTTTTTTTACAATTAAAATTAATAAATTATATGTATTGACTAATATCAATATTATTCTCCAGAAGCATAGTGCATTAATTAACTTTCAATGGAAACCAGCTTAATTTAGTTAGTTAATACAGAAAAAAAGTATTTGTGATCTCCTATAATTATTTTTAAACATATATCTAGATAACTTCCTTCTTGACTAGTGGGTATTTTACATAAACTAACTTCCCCCAATATTGACTGATAGTAACTCTTCTAAGGCAAATTTATTATAGCAACTCAGCTTTTAAAGAGTTGCTGAAGAGATTTCTGTGGGTAAATTCTTGAATATTTATTTCATTTAAAAAGATATATAAATAGCCAGTAAATAAGTGAAAAAGTACTCAGTATCAACAGATATTGAAGAAATGCAAATGAAAACCACAAAGAAGTACCTTTACACCCCCCATTAGAATGGCTAGACTGACGAGGCTGACCACTTCGAGTAGTGGAAGCTGACGAGGCTGACCATGTCAAGTAGTGATGAGGATATGGGGCAGTCAGGACTTTCCCATGTTTTATGTAATGCAAATGTATATTTAAAATAATACCAGCATTTGGAAAAAATTCTGGCAGTTTCTTCTAAAACTATATATATATACCTATTTAATGGACCAATTCAACTGGGTATTTTCCCAAGAGAAATGAAAAAATATGCTCACAAAGAGGTATGTACAGAAAGGAACTGTAGCTTATTTACACAATGAAACGCTGTCTGGCAATAAAAAGTAATAAACTACTGATAGACTTAGTGAATCTTAAACCCTCACCAGTGAGTCTTAAAACATGTTGAGTGAAAGACAGCTTCCACAGAAGAGCACACACTATAGGATGCAAGGCTGTGAAATTCAGTTTATACAGAATTATGGAACAGGCGAACCAGAGACGGAGGAGCCTGGTGGGTCACAGGCCACGGGGTCGCAAAGTCAGACCTGACTGAACGCCCCTCTCCACGCACACACAGAACAGCGAGAAATAACCTAAGCTCAGGAGAAACAAGAGGGCCTAGTTCCAGAGGCGCGGCTTTGGCAAGTGTAGACATCTGGTCTTCTCTGATGGCTCAGAGGTAAAGAGACACGGGCAGTGCTGGAGACGGAGGAGATATAGGTTCGATCCCTGCGTTAGGAAGATCCGCTGGAGGAGAAAATGCAACCTACTCCAGGATTCTTGCCTGAAAACCCCATGAACAGAGGAGCCTGGCGGGCTACAGTCCATGAGGCCGCAAAAGAGTCAGACATGACTGAGGGACTCAGCACACGGGATACACACATCTGGCAACACAAATCCCTCTTAAGGCGCACACACACAGAATGGCATCATCACCCCAGGAATAAACGGACACTGTCTCATGGAACCAATGTTTGGCAGAGGAATGGTCTTGAAATAATGCACTGAGCACACAGGATACACACATCTGGCAACACAAATCCCTATTAAGGCACACACAGAACGGCACCATCACCCCAGACGGCACCATCACCCCAAAAATAAACAGACGCTGTCTCATGGAACCAATGCTCGGCAGAGGGATGGTCTTGAAATAATGCACCAAATAGCATTTATTGTGTGTGTGTGCGTGTGTGTTTGCCATTCAGTCGTGTCCAACTCCTTGCGCCCCTGTGGACTGTAGCCCGCCAGGCTCCTCTGTCCATGGAGTCCTCCAGGCAAGAATCCTGGAGTGGGGAGCCATTTCCTCCTCCAGGGGATTTTCCTCACCCAGGGATTGAACCCAGGTCTTCAGCATCGCAGGCAAATTCTTTAGCATCTGAGGCACCAGAGAAGCCTTATTGTATACGTATATAATATCAAATTTAGAAAGTGTGTTTATGACATTATGGACAATTTACAGAACAGATTTGAGAACAAAAACTCCTGCACCGATAATTCTAAGGTGGGGATGGGTGCTGCCAAGTGTGTTAGATTACGGAAATTAGTTCCCTAATCCAGCACTTACAAAGGATATTACAAGAATCAATTAATCAGTTAATCCCGGTTAAGTAGTAAAAATGGTAAGAGTGGATTTAATGCTTTTCTGAGCTTGCTTTATTTTCTTGGCCCTGGGAGAATGTTAGCAAACAAATTTTCTCTTATTCCATAAAGCCCTAACCCTCCATAATATATGCTTTACTAATGCAAGTAAGATCGAAGCATCACCTTTAAACTAAAATCCCTGAAGCCAGGTACTGATTTCAATAATGATATAGTCGAGGGCTTTCCACCAGGACGCATCTCTGGAGTGGTGTGCAAGTATATGGAGCTGTATCTGCTGTCGCAATAATTAGCAGGTGACGCTGGTGTCTAATGATTCTCGATCCAAGGATGCTAAATATCCCACAATCCCCACACTTGTCTTGAACAACAAAGTGCCATTCAACCCAAAATGCCAATACACGTTTATGTCATCTAACTTATCTTCAAATTTTGTGTTTTAGCCACAGCCTTGATCTTATATCCCTTTTTTCCTCCATTTACATGAATTTCCTAATCTCATGACTTACTCTGTATGTATGTTAATGATTCCCAAATTTCATATTTCCTGTCTTGAAATCTTCCTTTCAACCTGACTCTCTGTGATTCAACTGCCTGATTTGACATTGCTCCTTGGGTGTCTCAGAAGCATTCCAAATGTAATACACCTGAAACCAATCCCAAAGCCTTTCAGTGAGTCCACCACCCTAACGCTGGTATCTCCACTGATCAAGCTGTCATACCAAACATTTACAGTCACTTTGGAATCTTGCCTTTCCCTCATAACCCACAACCAATTAATCAGCAAGTTCTTCATGCATTGGAGAAGGCAATGGCAACCCACTCCAGTGCTCTTGCCTGGAGAATCCCAGGGATGGCAGAGCCTGGTGGGCTGCCGTCTGGGTTCGCACAGAGTTGGACACAACTGAAGTGACTTAGCAGAAACAGCTACTGACACTTGACCTTTAAAAACATGTCCTGAACCCAAACACTTCTCACGTCCACTATTCCTATCCACTGGGCGCAAGCCACCATCGCCACACATTTGGATAACTACTTAGCTGTTTACTCGGCATCCCTAATTTCTACAATCAGAATGAGACTTTAAAATCTGCTCAGATCACGTCCCTGTCCTAAATCTACAGTGACATCGCATCATCCACAGAGTGAAATCCAGCCTTGTTATCAGCCTGCAGGATCCTGGATGCGAGCTCCGTGGGTGCCGCTCAGACTCACCTTCCAGGTTCCCCTCCCGTGTTCACCGCCTCCCCAGCCACACCGACCTTCCTGCTCCTCCATGAACCTTCCGAACTCCATTCCTGCTGCAGGGTGCGGGGCTCCGGGTCTGGACTGCCCTTTCTGTCCCGGCTCACCTCGGAGGCTTGCATTGCCCCGTTCTCACCACAGCACCCACTCTCCCCCACGCAGACAGCCCCCTCCTGCTTCCCCTCGCTCGCCGTGTGCGCCGCTCAGTCGCAGCAGCTGCTCACCTTGTTTGTCAGCGTCAGGGCCGTTTCCAGTCTTTACGAGGCTAGTACACTGTCGCTTCTGTTTCTCGTTTTGCTGTCTTGGCCGCGAGGAACGTGGGATCTTGGTCCCCAGCCGGGATCTGAACCTGCACGCTCTGCCCTGGAAGGAGACGTCTTACCCGCCGGCCCACCAGAGAGGCCCTACCGTATCATTAGTTCTTATTTTCTTTATTCAGTTTGAATTTTCTCTCTCCACTAGAATGGATATTTATGAAATCTGGAAATGAGGGGAAAAAAACCAAAAACCCAAGAATAGTTTTGGTGCCTGATGGGTTTCTGGGTGGTGTTAGTGGTAGAGAATCTGCCTGCCAGTGCAGGGGACTCAAGAGTGCAGATTTCACCCCTGGGTCGGGAAGATCCCGTGGAGGAGGGCACGCAGCCCACCCCAGGATTCTTGCCTGGAGCATCCCGTGGACAGAGGAGCCTGGCAGGCTACAGTGCCCAGGGTCAAAGAGCCGGACACGACTGAGGCGATTTAGCTTGCACTCATGTGAGCTAAATGAAATTTATTATGTCAGTGGGTAAATAAATAAACGTAACTATATCCCCAAATGTGTCATGTCAGAGTTCCTTAAGGAGACTTAAAATACAGATTCTCAGATCTGAAGGCCAGGAGAGCTCACCTCAATATACCTACTGGATCTGATATTTCAGCAAGGCTTGAAGCCACCAAGATAGGGTAGCACCCCCTTGACACTCCCACTGTATCTGTAGCATCCAGATAAGCGGCCACTGATGCCGATGCATCTAAGATGTCTCCGTCTTCCTTGCTGCTGTTTGCGACTTTGCTCCTTTTAAGACAACCATCGCCTTTACTTCTTGACTGCAAGATGCTACACTGTTGGTTCTGCTTTTTAGATGGGGGTTCTGCCTTTGATGAATGACTACTCTTTACCTATCACAGAGAATTCATCTTGTTTCAGTTACCCTGGATGCATCTTCCTATCTGATGTGGCTGAACTGAATTTCTCCACCTTCATATACTCATTTCTTGCTCTGAGAAAGGCTCAGCAAGTTGATACTCAAAGAAGAAAAGCAAGTATCTTACTCTAACTGAAATCCTCTCTCCCAAGCCCAAAGGGCATTGCTATCTTTCCAGGAACCATAACACAATCTGTGTTAAAGGTGGTTTTCTTAATAAGCTGCATATCTGGCCTACTTTTAAGCCTCTTGGAAAGAATGTAGTGGAACAAAGGGGTTTGCTCAGTCCACTCTAGGCCAGAGAGCACAAATCGCTGGGGATCTTTTATTGGTGACTTCAACAAATTTTCACACAGTTAAAGCAGGTGTGTATGCTTGAGACACTCCAAGTATTCAGCATTTTATAAAAGCTTCAGGTGGTGATGTTTGCTTCATCTGATGTACGCTCATTGCAGAGAAAATTGAGGTGGGAGAGACGAGAACAGCACAGCAATGATGACTGAGACCCCTAACTTGGCTTTTCACTATTCACAGGACAGAGAAAATCATCCTTCTACGAGATCATTGTTGAGGTGAAGTTGGCCGCAACATAACCATCATGAGATCATTGCCCCCAGAAAACCTCCAGGTAGGTGTGGTCAGGTTTAGCAAATAAAAATGCAGGAGGCACGCTTACATCTTAATTTCAGGTAAACATCAAATGGATCTTTTAGTATAACCACACCCTGTGAAATATTTGGAATATCGCTCGGTCTAGTTCAGTCATTCAGGTGTGGTGGACTCTGCGAGACCATGGACTGCAGCACGCCAGGCTTCCCTGTCCTTCACTAACTCCCGGAGCTTGCTCAGACTCATGTCCATCGAGTTGGTGATGCCATCCAACCATCTCATCCTCTGTCGTCCCCTTCTCCTTGCCTTCAGTCTTTCCCAGCATCAGGGTCTTTTCCAACAAGTCAGTTCTTCACGTCAGGTGGCCAAAGGATCGGAGTTTCAGCTTCAGCATCGGTCCTTTGAATGAATATTCAGAACTGATTTCCTTTAGGACTGACTGGTTTGATCTCCTTTCTGTCCAAGGAACTCTGAAGAGTCTTTTCCAGCACCACAGTTCAAAAGCATCCATTCTTCAGCGTTCAGTTTTCTTCACAGTCCAACTCTCACATCCATACATGACCACTGGAAAAACCATAGCCTTAACTAGATGGATCTTTGTTGACAAAGTAATGTCTCTTCTTTTCAATATGCTGTCTAGGTTGGTCATAACTTTCCTTTCAAGGAGTAACTGTCTTTTAATTTCATGGGTGCAATCACCATCTGCTGTGATTTTGGAGCCCCCAAAACAAAGTGAGCCACTGTTTCCACTGTTTCCCATCTATTTGCCATGAAGCAATGGGACTGGATGTCATAATCTTCATTTTGTCAATGTTTAATTTTAAGCCAGTTTTTACTCTCTTCTTTTACTTTCCTCAAGAAGCTCCTCAGCTCCTCCTCACTTTCTACCATAAGGGTGGTATCACCTGCTTATCTGAGGTTATTGATATGACTCCTGACAATCTTGATTCCAGCTTGAACTTCATCCAGCCCAGCATTTCTCATGATGTACTCTGCATATAAGTTAAATAAGCAGGGTGACAATATACAGCCTTGACGTACTCCTTTTCCTATTTGGAACCAGTCTGTTGTTCCATGTTCAGTTCAAACTGTTGCTTCTTGACTTGCATATAGATTTCTCAGGAGGCAGGTAAGGTGGTCTGGTATTTCCATCTCTTTATGAATTTTCCACAGTCTGTTGAGATCCACACAGTCAAAGGCTTTGGTATAGTCAATAAAGCAGAAGTAGATGTTTTTCTGGAACTCTCTTGCTTTTTCTATGATCCAACACACCCTACTCCAGTACTCTTGCCTGGAAAATCCCACGGACAGAGGAGCCTGGTGGGCTGCAGTCCATGGGGTCGCAAAGAGTTGGACGCGACTGAGCGACTTCACTTTCACTTTTCACTTTCATGCATTGGAGAAGAAAATGGCAACCCACTCCAGTATTCTTGCCTAGAGAATCCCAGGGATGCAGGAGCCTGGTGGGCTGCCGTCTATGGGGTTGCACAGAGTCGGACATGACTGAAGCGACTTAGCAGCAACAGATGTTGGCAGTTTGATCTGTGGTTGCTCTTTTTCTAAATCCAGCTCGAACATCTGGAAGTTCTCGTATCACATACTGTTGAAGCCTGGCTTAGTGAATTTTAAGCATTACTTTACTAGCGTGTGAGATGAGTGCACTTGTGAGGTAGTTTGAACAATGTTTGGCATTGCCCTTCTTTGGGATTGGAATGAAAACTGACCTTTTCCAGTCCTGTGGCCATGCTGAACTTTCAAAATTTGCTGGCATATTGAGTGAAGCACTTTCACAGCATCATCTTTTACGATTTGAAATAAGTCAGCTGGAATTTCATCACCTCTACTAGCTTTGTTCGTAGTGATGCTTCCTAAGGCCCACTTGACTTCACATTCCAGGATGTCTGGCTCTAGGTGAGTGATCACAACAGCTTGGTGATCTGGGTCATTAGCATCTTTTTTGTACAGCTCTTCCGTGTATTCTTGCCACCTCTTCTCCATCCCGTCTGCTTCTGTTAGGGCCATACTGTGTCTGCCCTGTATCTAGCCCATCTTTGCATGAAATGTTCCCTTGGTGTCTCTAATGTTGTTGAAGAGATCTCTAGTCTTTCCCACCGTATTGTTTTCCTGTTTCTTTGCATTGATGACTGAAGAAGGCTTTCTTATCTCTCCTTGCTATTCTCTAGAACTCTGCATTCAAATCGGTATATCTTTCCTTTCCTCCTTTGCCTTTCACTTGTCTTTTTTTCACAGCTATTTGTAAGGCCTTCTCAGACAATCATTTTACCTTTTTACATTTCTTTTTCGTGGGGATGGTTTTTATCACCATCTCCTGTACAATGTTACAAACCATCATCCAGTATTGTAGGAGCCTGTTTTAAGTTCTCAAATTGACCTCAGTAAAATACAATCAGGGTTAGGGCTATGAGGAAGCAATCAAGAGACCTATGGCTCAGAATTTAAGGAGACACTCACGCCCAGGGCCACTCGATTATAGAGTCACCGTTTGCACAGCTCTGAGAGTAAGTTCTTCCTTAAATTTAGCATCCTAGTCAGCCTAGCTTCAGTCTAGCCCAGTTCTGGACGCAGGTTTGTGATCCTTTTTCCATTGTCTGCTTCATACTCAAAGACTGAGGTGAAGAAGAGTGAAGAGTTGCCTTATTGCAGTTCTTACTGGAAACCTTTGAATTGAACCCCACTGTCTACATACGGGTGCACATTACTCTGCTCCTCATTATTATGAGGATGAGAAGGGGGTGCACATTTAATTTTCCAAAAACCTCTCTTGGAGAACCCATTACGTACAGCACATTCACCTCAGAACTGAGAGAAGACAGCAACAAATTAGTCACAGGAGATCTTGCCCTTCTTGTAGCTTATATTCTAATGAAGAAGATAAGTGAACATTTAAAGTGACATTTAAAAAGGCTGATATGGTTTAGAGTGATGGGCTTGACAGTTGGGGTGGGAGACAGTATCTGTGTCATAAAAATCTCAAAAAAGAGGGCTTAGGCCCTCGAATAAAAGTAGGAGCAAAGGCAGTGAGAAGCGGGACTCTCAGAGATTTTAAGAAAGAACGTTTCCAGGCAGCAAGTCAGCAGGGGGCAGGGCATGCGCTGACATTGCACAGAGGGACCTGAGAAAGCTATCATTCACACATTTTTGGTTTTACTCAAAATGAAAAGTGTGGTGAGTTAGCAGCAGCAGGCTCTAGAGAGTGAGTAAGAGGGGAAAGGTGAGTCAGAAAACAGTAGAGGAAGAAAGAACGCCATTAGCTGCTTCTGCTCCCATCACTGACGCTGCTCCAGCTCCGCCCCATGTCACCTTTAAGGTGGGGTCTGAAGTCATTAGGTATGTCACCTCCAAGAGAAATTTCTCATTGTAAAAGCTTCCATCCTGGCTTATCCTACTAATCCTATCTAACTTTAAGGCTCAGTTTCCCATGGTCATGCAGTGTTCATTGACAAGAACCCCCCACACACAAATCCCACAAAAGCACAAACAAAATGCCCATACTGAGACTCCATACGAAGAAGAGGAGAGAGATGTCCATCTGTCCACACTGCCTCCCTGTTCCCCTGCAGACTGCCGTCTGTGACGGCTTTTGCAGACATCAGTTTGAGTTTTAGGAGAGAGGAAATAAGATGGTAAGTACAAGAGGAAGAGAGGACTTAGGGTTAAGTTAAAAGGTGAATCACGATCCCAGGATAGATAACTTATGATTTCTTTCCCAGACAGATGTTGCAAAAGAGGCGTAGGAAAGACATTATTTTTATCATGATCTGTGTGGTTGTCTGAGACTCAACGTGGAGGTTTGTGTCTTCCCCTTATGCCAACAACTTTCAACACCAGCAGGGTGTCTAAGAATTCAACTCAATTGTGACATTGTCTACCCAGAGATAGCATCTGATTGTACAGGCAAAGATTCAGTCCTACAGGATTGCAGCCTCCCTCGCTCACATTTCAGAGGCCAGTGGCAGACCCAGATTGTTACCTGTGCTTCTCACCAATCAGCTACAGATTGGAGGTTGTCTAATTCAGAATGCCAGTCACAAGCCCAGGTTGTTACCTAAACTTCTGACCAACTGGCTATAAAGCAGATGACCCCAAGACCACACCTTGGGTTCTATTAGTCTGTTAAAATGACTCAGAGAACTCAAAGAAATGTTTTAAAAGAGTATAATTCAGAAACAACCAGGAGAGCTATACAGAGTTTTAGGAGCCCTACATTAGAAATGGGCTGAAGGGAAAATATATATCTCATATTATACATGACAACATCACACAATCACATCCAATTCTACATTATCTGACTCCAAAGCAGAGACATTCCTTTGCTGACAAAGGTCCGTCTAGCCAAGGTTATGGTTTTTCCAGTGGCCATGTATGGATGTGAGAGTTGGACTATAAAGAAAGCTGAGCACCAAAGAATGGATGCTTTTGAATTGTGGTGTTGGAGAAGACTCTTAAGAGTCCCTTGGACTGCAAGGAGATCCAACCAGTCCATCCTAAAGTAGATCAGTCCTGGGTGTTCATTGGAAGGACTGATGTTGAAGCTGAAATTCCAATACTTTGGCCACCTGATGTGAAGAGCTGACTCATTTGAAAAGACCCTGATGCTGGGAAAGATTTAGGGCAGGAGGAGAAGGGAATGACAGAGAATGAGATGGTTGGATGGCATCACCGACTCAGTGGACATGGGTTTGGGTGAACTCCGGGAGTTGGTGATGGACAGGGAGGCCATGAGGTCAGAAAGAGTCGGACACAACTGAGCGACTGAACTGAGCTGAGCTGAACGCACTAGAGGCACACACTGCAAAGGTGCCTTCTCACAGGAGAATTATTATAGGGAAATAAAGAAAACGAACAAAGAAAAATGTCAGGGAAAAAACTCTGAACTCCTAAGGAGAGATTGGAGAGATAATAGCGGAGAGAAAAGAAACGGAAATTAAGAACTCTGGCCGGTTATGAATAAAAATGTGGTTCTTTGGAAAGATAACTCTCGCGACTGTCAGTCTAGCAGTCTGCATGGAGCCAGTAAGGAGCACGTGAAATTGAGCACATTAGCATGAGAATAATAGCAGTTTATTGGTGAATACATACTTATGTATATAGTATGAGAAGCAACATTGATATTTGGGGAAAATGAGGAAAACATTGATATGGAGAGATATCGGAGTGTGAAAGATTCTGTGTGTGAAAGTGAAAGGCTTTAACGTGAAAGTGAAAGTGTTACTCGCTCAGTCGTGTCCAGCTCTTCGCGACCTCATGACCTGTAGCCTTTCAGGGTCCCCCGTCCGTGGGATTCTCCAGGTGGGAGTACTGAAGTAACCTGCCATTCTCTTCTCCAGGGGATCTTCCCGAACCAGAGACTGAACCCAAGACTCCTGCCAATAACACCTGGATTTCATACTTCTGTCCTCCAGGACTATGAGAAAAAAGACGTATGTTGTCTTAAGCCACCCAGTTTGTGGTATTTATTACGCAGCCACAAGAAGCTAATATCATATGCTCTGTTAAATTTCTCTGATCATCAAGACAAACCTGAAGAATTTTCATGTTTATATGATAGCAATGTATTAAGGAGGAAAAAGGCCTGATGATCTTGGTACATCTGTGAAAACAAGAGCAAGCTCTCTTGAAGGCTCAGGGGAGTTTGGTGAAGAGAATCAGTTTCTACCAGCTCCTGTTGCTATCTGTTCTGGTCACTGAGTCCTCTCCTGAGGTTAAAGACACCAAAATGAGAAAAACCACATAACTATGGAATAAACACAAATCTGGAGCAAAACAACATGTGACTAGTCAGGCTCCATTTTGGCAGAAGGATTGAAATGAGCTTGGGGAGAATTTACTCCATAGGCCAGTGGTGCAATAGCAGCGGAGCTGCAGCTCAAGCAGAAAGTTGGGAGAGAGATTTCACTGGGCCCGTCTGCACGAGAGGCTCCCGAGAACCTTCCGCGGCTCATCCAGCTCCGAAGAGGCAGCGTGCACTTCACCATCACAATGACACCCCCGCTTTGCTGCTTTGCCTGGGGACTCGCACGGGCAGGCAGGTCTCCTTCTCAGGCAGCCAGTGAGGATTAGCTGGGACTAGCAGATAGTTCACAAGAATACTGCTTTCACTGCTCTCTCTGGCCTTGCTGTAACCAAGAATTTGAGCCCGTCTCAGGGGTTAAGGAAATGGAATAGTAAACACAGGAGAAGACTGCACGCTAGGCACCATTTTCACTGATATTACTCCTAGTGAGACACACACACACATAATTTGAAGGGCCTGGGTAAATATCAGGTGGGAAGTGCTTTATTAATAAAGTGCTCTGTAAACAGCTTACAGTCTTCTAGGGAGATTTTGATGGCTCCCCCAATGTCAACTTTATATATTTGGGGCCCACGCATTAACTTTTTAAGCACTCAGTAAGATCCTACTTTAAGATTTTTATGGGATTTTTATTTTCTTTGCACCAGAATAACCATTTTGTTTTATGATGTTTAGAAGTTACAGAATCCTGAAGCCACTGTGAGAATGTCATGTCAGTATCAATATCAGAAGGATGGTACTAGAAACTTAAACTAGTTAAAAATAACTTTGATTCTTTTGTTAGCTGTTAGCAAGTGCTCGAGAAATTAAAGAAATTCCAAATTAAAAAAACTGGTTATAACTAAGTTAAAATATAAAAAGTATCATCATTCAAGTCGCTGGTCAAATATCACATCACTTTCATTTCCTTATGCATGTGAAGAACCAGAATGCAACCTCCTGCTAGAAAACGAGGCAGAATATAGAAAACTATTGTCTCGGGACACTGGACAAAGCACAGGACACTGGCTCACACAAAAGCATGATCCACAAGAGAAAGGAAACAAAGGAAGCGAGCTCCGTGACTGTCCACACTTTCTATCAGAAGGAAACTTTCTGACCGACACATGGAATGGAGGAAAACCAAACATAAATTGGCAAGAAATCTATTTTAAATATGAACACACCGATGGGATATAAGCAAAAGGATAAAAACAAGCTATAGCATGTACATACTAATCTAAAGGAAAGAAATGGACAGGAATGTGCGTATTTAATTCAGAGGACCATTTATCTACTACCGTGGAGAAGAAGCCCTTAGAAGAACTGGAGCAGCCCTCCTAGTCAAAAAAAAAAAAAAAAAGAGTTCAAAATGCAGTACTTGGGAACAACCTCAAAAATGACAGATGATCTCTGTTCGTTTCCAACGCAAACCATTCAGTATCACAGTAATCCAAGTCTATGCCCCGACCAGTAATGCTGAAGATGCTGAACGGTTCTACGAAGAGCTATAAGACCTAGAACTAACACCAAAAGGAGATGTCATTTTCACTGTAGGGGACTGGAATGCAAAAGCAGGAAGTCAAGAGGAACCTGGAGTAACAGGCAAGGTTGGTCTTGGAGTAAAAAATGTATCAGGACAAAGGCTAACAGAGTTTTGCCAAGAGAATGTGTTGGTCACAGCAAACACCCTCTTCATACAGCACAAGAGATGACTCTAAACATGGGCATCACCAGATGGTCAATATCAAAATCAGATTGATTATATTCTTTGCAGCCAAAGATGGATAAGCTCTATACAATCAGCAAAGAAAAAAAAAGACCAGGAGCTGACTGTGCCTTAGATCATGAACTCCTTATCACAAAATTCAGACTTAAAATGAAGAAAGTAGGGAAAACCACTAGACCACTCAGGTATGACCTAAATAAAATTCTTTATGACTATACAGTGGAAGTGAGAAATAGATTCAAGAGATTAGATCTGATAGACAGAGTGACTGAAGAACTATGGACAGACATTTGTAACATTATACAGGAGGCAGTGATCAAAACCATCCCCAAAAAGAAATGCAAAAAGGCAAAATGTTGTCTGAGGAGGCCTTCTCTTCTTTTCTCAGGTCTTAGCTGAGAAAAGAAGAGAAGCAAAGGGCAAAGGAGAAAAGGAATGCAGAATTCCAAAGAATAGCAAGGAGAGATAAGAAAGCCTTCCTAAATGATCAATGCAAAGAAATAGAGGAAAACAATACAATGGGCAAAACTAGAGATCTCTTCAAGAATGTTGGCGATAACAAGGGAACATTTTATGCAAAGATAGGCACAATAAAGGACAGAAACAGTACGGACCTAACAGAAGCAGCAGATATTAAGAAGAGGTGGCAAGAATACGCAGAAGAACTACACAGAAAAGATCTTAATGATCTGGATAACAACAATGGAGCGATCACTCACCTAGAGCCAGACATCCTGAGGTATGAAGTCAAGAGGGCCCCCGGAAGCCTCACTACTAAGGAAGTCAGTGGCGGTGATGGGATTCCAGCTGAGCTGTGTCACGTCCTAAAAGACGATGTTGTTAAAGTGCCGCACTTAATATGCCAGAAAATTTGGACAACTCAGCAGCGGCCACAGGACTGGAAAAGGGCAGTTTTCATTCCAATCCCAAAGAAGGGCAATGCTGAAGAATGCTCAAACGACCGCACAGTTGCACTCATTTCACATACTACCAAAGTAATGCTCAAATTCCCTGAGCTAGTCTTCTTCAGCGGTACATGACCTGAGAACTTTTAGATCTACAAGCTAGATTTTTAAAAGGCACTGGAACCAGAAATTGAATTGTAACATCCATTGGATCATAGGAAAAGCTAGATAATTCCAGAAAAATGTCTACTTCTGCTTTATTGACTATGCTAAAGCCTTTGACTGAAATCACAACAAACTGTGGAAAATTCTTAAAGAGACGGGAATACCAGACCACCTCACCTGCCTCCTGAGAAACCTGTATTTTGGTAAAGAGGTAACAGAACTGGACTTGGAACAACATGGAACCATGAACAATATTGTTCAAAATTTGGAAAGGAGTGCTTCAAGGCTGTATATTGTCTCCCTGCTCATTTAACTTACATAGAGGACATCATCGGAGAAGGCGATAGCACCCCACTCCAGTACTCTTGCCTGGAAAATCCCATGGACAGAGGAGCCTGGTAGGCTGCAGTCCATGGGGTCGCTAAGAGTTGGACACAACTGAGCGACTTCCTTTCAATTTTCACTTTCACACATTGGAGAAGGCAATGGCAACCCACTCCAGTGTTCTTGCCTGGAGAATCCCCAGGAGAGGAGCCTGGTGGGCTGCCGACTATGGGGTCACAGAGTCAGACACGACTGAAGCGACTTAGCAGCAGCAGCAGCGTACATCCTGGGAAATGTCAGGCTGGATGAATCACAAGTGGGGATCAAGATTTCCGGGAGAAATATCAATAACCTCATATATGCAGATGGCACCACCCTTATGGCAGAAAGTGAAGAGGAGCTAAAGGATGGAGGTGGAAGAGGAGAGTGGAAAAGCTGGCTTAAAGCTCAACGTTCAAAAAATGAAGATCATGGCATCTGGTGCCATCACTTCATGGAAAATAGATGGGGAAACAATGAAAACAGCGACAGACTTTATCTTCTTGGGCTCCAAAGTCACTGTGGATGGTTACTGCAGCCATGAAATTAGAAGACACTTGCTCCGCTCCTTGGAAGAAAGGCGATGACAACCTAGACAGCATATTAAGAAACAGAAGCATCACTTTGCTGGCAAAGGTCCATGTAGTCAAAGCCATGTTTTCCTGTGGTCAGGTATGGATGTGAGAGCTGGACCATAAAGAAGGCTGAGCACTGAAGAATTGATGCGTTTGGACTGTGGTGTTGGAGAGGATACTTGAGAGTTCCTTGCATAGCAAGGAGATCAAACCAGGGAATCCTGAAGGAAACCAACCCTAAATATTTATTGGAATGACTGGTGCTGAAGCTCCAATACCTTGGCCACCTGATGGGAAGAGCCGACTCCTGGAAGGGAGTCCTGATGCCGGGAAGACTGAAGGGGGGAGGAGAAGGGACGGCAGAGGATGAGATGGCTGGGTGGCCTCACAGACTCGATGGCCGTGATTTGAGCTAGCTCCGGGAGATGGCGAATGACGGGGAAGCCTGGCGCGCTGCAGTCCGTGGTCACGAAGAACTGGGCAGGCTGAGCAATTAAGCAACAACAAAAGGAAAGAAACAGCTATGCCAACATCCAAGCAGATCTCACACAGGATTCTTAGCAGGGGTTGAAAGTTAGCGCTTCATAGTGAGAGAAGACCTCCTGTGTGTCGTGGCCATCCCTTTCTACATCTTACCTCTCAGTCTTCACAGACAGCATACTGGAGAAACAGTTATCTTCACTTCGTCTTCCAGGTAAGAATAATAAAGCTCCAGCCGGTTAAGCAGCCTGACCACAGGATTTAGCAGAGACACGCTGAAACCCGAATCTGTTCCTGCCACCCGGTCTACCGCTGCAGACGCCAAACCGCCAAACCGCCTCTCTTGCGCCTACCCCTGCTTTCTCCCAGGGCCCTCTTTAGCAGGTGGCTAGAGAAACCCTTTGGAATGCAAGAGAGCGGGTTTCCTCCCCCTTTAGACGCCCCCCGCCTTCCTGGCGCTCCTGTGACCTCTCCCCGACCTCTCACCCCAGGCTCATCTCACTCCCCTCTTCCTTCCCGCGCTAACAGCTGGTCACATGGCCTTTCCTCGGGCTCTCAGAGGAAGCTACTCTTCTTGGTGTTTGCATCTTTGCATATGCTGTTCCCTCTGTCTGGAATGCTCTTCCATCTCCTCCACATGTGTGAGCATCCCACCTGCATCCTTAACTCCTCTCCCTGCCTCAGGTCGCAGCAAAAATGCCATTTTGTCGTGCAGTCTTTCTGGTGCCCCAGTCTCGATGAGGCAGACCAAGTTATATTCTCAGGACAAACTGTATTTTTTGTTATAATTATGTATGTATATATGTGCTTTTGATTATTTGATTAATGTCTTTCTCTTCCCAACTAGACTGTCAGTTCATGGGGAGAAATATTATTGATAGGTGGCTATTTTATCTCCAACACCCAGGACAGTATCATGCATTAATATTTACTAAATAAATAAAAGACAACGGGGAGAGAAGGATCAGAAAAGAAGGGCAACATATGAAACATTTGAAATGATGGGCCATGAAAACTCAAACAAGTATTTAAAAACTAATTCAAATAGAGGCTCATCATTCAAACTGTATGAATACTTTATTTTTTAGATCTTTTGAGATACCAATCTGATAGACACAATGATTTCAAGTATGTGTTTAAGGTCACCAAAATATAGCAATTATTTTCAGTTTTGAGTCTGAGCATTCTGAAAGCAGCAAAATCTCACCAGCTAGTTCTTTTTTATTTAAAGGCTGTCTGGTTTGGGGATTGAAAGATGCAGTGGTAAGATCAGACTTTTTAAATGATTTATTTCATTTAATTTTGACGTGCCTTTGCTTTTCTGCGCCCTGCAGTTTCAGGACGTGACTGTTAGAGTATTCTCAGCTCTCTGCACTCTGAACTAGCCTTGTTTACTCTGGATCTGTCAAGGTGACTCTTACGTAACGTCACCACTGGGTCGGCGCAGCGGTAGTGGGGAAGTGGGAGGGCAGACACTCCTCGCTGGCTGCACTCAGGAGTCTTCATCCAAAGAGTTTGAAGGGAAGTTTCTCACGTGAGTTAGTATGTCTTCCACCCAAGGTAAACTGAAATACACAAATATATTACGCTCAGCATGAGAGTTCTGAGGGAGTCCTGAGACGTGTCTAAGTGAGACAAGCAGTATTTCGGGTGCTCTTGTTGCCCTTTAGCTGCTGAGTCGTGTCTGGCTCTGCGGGCCCGTGGCCGGGAGCCGTCAGGCCTCCCTGTCCTTCAGCATCTGCGGAGTTTGCTCAAGTTCATGTCCGCTGAGTCCGCGGTGCCGTCCAGCCACCTCATCCTCTGTCGCCCCCTTCTCCTCCTGCCCTCAGTCCTTCCCAGCACCAGGCTCTTTTCCCGTGAGTTGGCTCTTCCTACCCGGTGGCCAGACAGTATGGAAACTGCAAATAACTTCAGCTCAGTTGTTGACTTGCCTGATTTTTCTCACAAAAATGGCTGTTCTAAGGCTCAAAAGGGCAGGAGCTGTGCAGGGGAGCCGGGCTCTCCGGGGCCTGAGCGCCCTGGGGGAGCTGCCCCCTAGTCCTCCCTCTGGCCGACACGCCGGGCTTGATTTCCTGTGGACCCAAGCTGCGGCGGGCGCTGGGAGCAGCACCGCCTGGTAAGGGCAGACCCAGCGCCCAGACAGAGCCCAGGATGCGCCCGCGCAGTTCAGGGAGGGACGGACAGGCGGGGCAGAGCTGGGAAGGGGCTGACTGCCGGCCCCAGGCCCCAGGGCCCCGACTGTGCTCACTCTGCCCTCACAGGCCTGGCTTTTCAGCACTCCATTTTGTGAGCTATTTAGTAACTTTCCAATAAATGCCTTTGTTTTGTTCCTTTTGTAGAAAGATGAAGTTAAATCATTCAGCAGGATTCTGTGACTTATAGAAGCACAGGGGCTGAAACCAGGCCGATCTGGATCGAATCTGATTTTGTATTTCATTATATATACAAACCAGGCTGTACAATTATAAATACTACAGATAGTTATAAAGACATATGTAAATATACATATAAACATACATACCTCTTCAGCATTCATTTTCCCTAGTTTTTCCTACCAACTGTGCGTTGCTTTTTTAAAACAATTTTCCATCTATATTCCATACCCAGATGACATGATTGACTCGTGGACTTAACGACTACCATGCAATTATAAATTTTATAGTATTGCTGTAAACACAACTAAGTTTATGCTCCAGATACAGATATTTTTGTGACTGATTAACCTCATCTCCCGGTGTGTAGAACAGGAGTTTCGCATGCACCTCGTGGTGCTCTGCTTTTCATTGCTGTTTAAGACAATATTTGAGATCGGATATTGCAAGTATTTGCCATATAGCATGAAATCAATAATTAGTAGCTTCTGTTTTTTTCATTCTATTGTTTTGTCTAATTAGTCCATGACATAGACATATGTCATATGGAAGAGCTAGAGTAAAAATTTTCTATAAATGTGCATTTAGTTGAAGAATGGAAATGTTATCCTATCAGCAATGTTTGGGGTTCCTTCATTAGACCCATAGAGAGAAGGGGATGGTTCGCCTCTATATATTGTTGTCGTTGTTCAGTCATGTCCAACTCTGTGCAACCCCATGGTCTGCAGCACGCCGGGCCTCATGTCCCTCACCATCTCCTGGAGTTTGCCGAAGTTCATATTCATTGCATCCATGAAGCCATCCAACCATCTCATCCTTTGTTGCCCTCTTCTCCTGCCCTCAGTCTTCCTAGCATCAGGGTCTTTTCCAAGAATCAGTTCTTCTCATCAGATGACCAAAATTCTGAAGTTTCAGCTTCACCAGCAGTCTTTCCAGACTGACTGGTTTGATCTCCTGGCTCTCCGGTTACTTTCAGGAGTCTTCTCCAGCACCGCAGCTCAAAGGCATCAATTCTTTGCTGTTCTGCCTTCTTAACGGTCCAGCTCTCACAACCATATGTGACCACTGGGAAGACCACAGCCTTGACTATACGGACCTTTGTCAGCAGAGTAATGTCTCTGCTTTTCGACATATTATCTAGGCTTGTTATCACTTTCCTGCAAAGAAGCAATCATCTGATTTCATGACTGCAGTCACCATTCATAGTGATTTTGGAGCCCAAGAAAAAGAAATCCGTCATTACTTACACCTTCTCCTCTATTTTTTATGCTGTAATGGGGCTGGATGCTATGATCTTAGTTTTTTAATACTTAGTGCTAGCTGGCTCTTTCACTCTCCTCCTTCACCCTTATCCAGAGGCTCTTCAGTTCCTCTTCACTTTCTGCCGTTAGAGTGGTGTCATCCACATATCTGAGGTTGTTGATGTTTCTCCCACTTATAATTCCAGCTTATAAATCATCCAGCCCAGCATTTCTCATGATGTGCTCAGAGTACAGATTAAACAAACAGGGTGGCAGCAGACAGCCCTGCCGTCCTCCTTTCTCGATCTTGAACCAATCAGCTAGCTGTTCCATACAGGATTCTAACTGCTGCTTCTTGACCCACATACAAGTTTCTCAGGACACAGGTAAGATGGTCTGGTATTCCCATCTAAGAGCTTTTCACAGTTTGTCATGATCCACACAGTCAAAGGCTTTAGCATAGTCAATGAAACAGAGATAGGTTTTGGGTTTTTGGGTGTGTGTGTGTGTGTGTGTGTGTGTGTGTGTGTGTGTTTTCTGAAATTCCCTGCTTTCTCTATAGTCCAGTGAATGCTGGCAATTTGATCTCTGGTTCCTCTTCCTTTTCTAAACCCAGGTTGGACACCGGCAAGTTCTCGGTTCACATAATGCTGAAACCTAGCATGCAAGGTTTGAAGCGTGGCCTCCCCGGCCTGGGAGACGAGTGCGACTGTCTGGAGGTTAGCACCTTCTTTAGCACTACGCTTCTTGGGAATCGGGATGAGGATCGACATTTTCCAGTCTTGGGGCCGCTGCTGTGTCTTCCAGATTTGCTGACATGATAAATGCAGAATCTCGATGGCATTGTCCTTTAGGGATCTGGATAGTTCTTCTGGGAATTTGATAGCATCCGTAGCTTTATTAACAGCAGTGCTTCTCAAGGCCCGCTTGACTGCACTCCAGAATGTCTGGCTCTGGGTGAGCATCCTCACCGTTGTAGTAATCCAGTTCATGAAGATATTTTTCACACAGTTCTTCTGCGTGCTCGTTCCACCTCTTCTTGATCTCGTCAGCATCTCCTGGGTCTCCACTGCTTCCATCCGTTACTGGGCCCACCTCTGGGCAGAATGCTCCATTCATGTCTCAGTTTTCCTGATGGGACCTCTAGTCTTTCCGCTTCTGTTGCTTTCATCTATTGTTATGCACCATTCCTTGAAGAAGGCCTTCTTGTCTCTCCTAGCTATTCTTTGGAACTCTGCCTTCAACTGGTGTTGATTCTTGCCATCTTCTGCTTGCCCACGTTCGGTTTTCTTTGATTCATGGGCCTCACACACCAGGTTCCTGTATAATACTGCTCTTTGCAGCACCGATTTCACTTTCATCACCAGGCACATCCACAGCTGAGCGTCATACCTCTTTGGCCCCGCCGCCTGTTCATCCTGGGGCTGTTGGTAGCTCTCCTCCACTCCACCCTGGTAGCATATTGGACCCATTCAGAGCCGGAGGACTCACCTTTCAGTTTCACTTACCTTTCGGCCTTTGGTACAGTTCACGAGGTCCTCAAGGCAAGTCCACTGGGGTGGTGTGCCACTCCCTGCCCCAGTGGATCATGTTCTGTCAGAACTTCCTGCTGGACCCCGCCCATCGTGGCTGGTTTCTCCTGCCGGGGCCACAGCTTCACTGAGTCATGCAAGCCTCTTTGCCACAGTGAGGCGGTGACCCACAAGGGGCATCGTCACGATACTAATGCACAAAATGCTGCCACACTGTGCATCTATTGCGCAGCACCTGCTTCTGCTTATTCAGCGCACTAGAGCCTTTGACTGTGTTGACCAATGAAAGCTGTGGAAAATTTTGAAAGAGGTGGACTACCAGACCACCTTACCTGTCCTGAGAAGCCCGTATGCAGGATAAGTAAGTTAGAGCCAGACACGGAACAGCGGACTGGTTCAAAATTGGGGAAGGCGTGCGTCAAGGCTGTATGTCGTCACCCTGCTTCTTTAACTTATATGCAGAGCACATCATGTGAAATGCCGGGCTGGATGAGTCACAAGCTGGAATCAAGATTGCTGAGAGAAATATCAACAATCTCAGATATGCAGATGATACCACTTCAATGGCAGAAAGCTGGCTTAAGATTCAGCATTCAAAAACTAAGGTCCTGGCATCTAGTCCTATCACTTCATGATAAAGACATGGGGAAAAGTGGAAACAGTGACAGATATTATTTTCTTGGGCCCCAAACCACTGAGACTGTGGCCATAAAATTAAGAGATGCTTGCTCTTTGAAAGAAAAGCTAGGACAAACCTAGACAGAGTATTAAAAAGCAGAGACATGACTTTGTTAACAAAGACCCATATAGTCAAAGCTATGGTTTTTCCAGTAGTCGTGTATGGATGTGAGAGCTGGACAAAAAAAAGCTGAGCACCAAAAAATTGATGCTTTTGAACTGTGGTGTTGCAGAAGACTCTTGAGAGTCCCTTGACATCAAGGAGATCAAACCAGTCAATCCTAAAGGAAATGAGTCCTGAATATTCACTGGAAGGACTGATGCTGAAACTGATGCTCCAATACTCTGGCCACCTGATGTGAAGAGTTGATTCATTGGAAAGGACCCTGATGCTGGAAAAGATTGAGGGCAGGAGGAGAAGAGAGTAACAGAAGATGAGATGGCTGGATGGCATCACTGACTCAATGGACATGAGTTTGAACAAAGTCTGAGAGATAGTGAAGGACAGGGAGGCCTGGCATGCTGCAGTCCATGGTGTGATAATCAGACACAACTTAACAGCTGAAAAACAGTTGGATCAAAAATGGACAGAGTAATCAATGCTTACATAAGTCATAGCTTATGCCTTTGAAAGTTTATCTATGCCAGGAACTGAGCTAGATTTTAAAAAATGTATTATTTTATTTCATCTTAACAAGTCTAAAAATTCATTTCATAGAGGAAGAAAGTCCAAAGTCAAGGACCCACCAGTGAATGGTAAGTCCAGGTGTCATCCTCACGGCATCCTTCCTCTTGGACCCAAAGCCCAGGCTTTGCCAGAACAATTGACTTAAAAGCTTCTCAAAGCTGATGATCAAATTTTGACCTCTCTGTGTCTTCACTTGCACCTTCTAGCCATACTAAGCACACAAAGCAGGTCTGTTCACTGATTTATTGGCTCAGCTTGCACTGATGTGTATATAAATGGAAGAAAGCGTGAGCTGACTGTGCTGGAATTAGTTAGGCTTGCCCTAAACCAGTGAAAGAAAACTTTTGACTTCAGCCTTAGAAGTACTAATTTTTAAATAAACAAGCTATAAAATAACCTAGTGTGCTGCTGTTATTCAACTGAAAGCCTAAGGAAAAAAATGACTAATATTTCCCACTATGCTGAATACATTCATGCACGGTTTTACACCTAAATCCACTCTATTTTCTTCTAAATAATAAATGGCCAGTGACTTTTAAAAGCACCAATATGTCAGTATAATTATCTAAAATCTAACAAAATGTGTATTCCTTTCTAGACTAGAAAGGCATATTTTAAATGCAAATGAAATATTTTTAGAACCTGTACATCATCTTAGCCTTTGAAAAAGTTCCCATATTTCTTATTCTTCACTGTTGAAAATCCTCAGTTCCTCTCTCCTTGTCACCATTGTGGGATAAAAGAATTCTGGCTCTGAACTGGTCTTTCTTAAAGAATCCATTAAAGTTTAAGCTTGTGCATTGCGTCAAGCAAGTAACACGCTTATTTCCCCAGAGCAGATCACAACTCTTTGTGTCACTTAATACAAGCGGAAAAAAAAGAGTAAAAGAAGGAAAGAAACAGAACGGTGTTTGCAATGAGAACCTGCACATAAAGGGTTTGGCTGTTAGATTTCACAGCAGCATGCAGGGAAATGTAATACGTATGCACTAATTTCACTAATTGGAAAATAGTGCTTCACAATTCCAACAAATAATCCATAGTAAACAAAAATTCGAGAGAAAGATTCATGACCTTTTCTAGGAATACATCGCTATTTTTTGGAAATAAATTTTGGGGTTATCCTGGGACCGAGGTATACATTCTGCAATATCTTTCAATCACTTTCTGACAAGTGTTTGTTTTGGGAGGAAAACAAAAAAAACCTTAGATTTCTTGATAAAAATATCCCAGAGGTTTGCTTTGGGAACATCTGTAAAGTGATTCCTGATTTGAATAATATATTCAAAGCATTGCACACCCAGAAGCACGGTTAGTACCTCTGATGAGGGAGGGCTAGTTGGCTGTCCAGAATGACGAATTCAGCCTTCCAAACTCAGATACATGCTCTTGTCATTGTTCTGGAGCTGATCTGACTTGGGGATACTGAACCACACTAATAAAGCTCAAAGAGACTGATGGGCTTTGCCAGAATGACAGCTACTGAATTCCAATGAGGATAAAATTGCCAGGTAAACAGGACACTCGCTTCCCTGCATATTCTCTCCCTGCAGGCAAGCTCTGACTAAAGCAGAATGATGAGGGTTGATTGGTTTTGTAGCATCAGAAGGTGGGTAATAATACCTGTCTGCATGTTTAATGCCTCACTTAATCTGCAACAGAGACAGAGCTTCTCTTAGAAGGACCCTCCGATCCCCACCCTGGGATGCGCATCTGACATTTTACTCTGTGAATGTCTTTTTTTGATTGATCTCATGTCCGTTAATTTTCTTTGATCCCTTCTTCATACATATTACTAGTTTTACTCATGTTTTATTCGATCTGGATCCCATTTTATCTTCATGAGGAAAATAGCTTGGGTTAAAGGTGCCTGCTTGCTCAGCTGCTAAGTCAAGTCTGACTCTAAGCCACTGCATGGACTGTGGCCCACCAGGCTCCCTGTTCACAGCATTCTCTAGGCACACACAGATACTGAAGTGGGTTGCTATTTCTTCCTCCAGGGCATCCTCCCCAACCAGGGATAGAACCATGTCTCCTGCTTGGCAGCTGGGTTCTTTACCGTCAAGCTGCCTGGGAAGCCCCAAAGTGGGGGTGGGACGTTAGTAACTTTGAATAACTGATACATCACTTTTTTCCAGCATCTCAGTGACAGGAGCTTCCATACCTTCCATACTATTCTTTATATTAATATACCTCCATTTTGTTCAACATTCTTCCAGCACTTTTGGTAAACATGGAGGGCAATGTTGTCACAACTGCGGACGATGCACACAGTGCGTAGCAACATAAAATCCTATATAGCAAGGACTGATGCGTGGAGGAGGAGCAGTTACTCATTCAGCAATGTTTCCTGAATGCCTGCTGTGTGCTGGGCACCGTTCCAGGCTCTGCACGCACAGCAGTGAACAGAATCGAGCCCCTGGCCTCGTGGAGTCCACATTCTAACGGGGGAAACAATAGGTCACAAATGAACCAGAATGGATATAACGAAAAGGATACGAGAAACACTAAAACAAACAAAAAAAAAAAACACTAGAGCAAAGTGAGGGACAGACAAAGATGGGGGAAACGTTCTGCTAGAGATGATGATCACGGATGTGACCCATGGGAAGGATTAAGGCAGATTTTGCTGCCACAGAAGAAAGAACTCGTTAAGAATCCCATCAGGCGGCAAGCTCCGCTCAGTGGAGTATTCTGGAGTGGAGGACTTGTCAACACTAAGTTCTGTATCAAAGATTCTCTGATTTTAAATAGATAGAATCTGACAAGTAGTTCTCATATCAGCCTGTTCCAAAATTATATTTAATTACTGATCAAAATTTGTAAATATAAGCTTGCAACTCCAACTGAAGTTAAAATTTGACCACAGCCACTACATAGGATTTTTGATAAACGAAATATTTGGAATAGGAATTTACTGAATGATGTTTCTAACATACTTACCCATTTGATAAAGAAACCTCATGAAAGCTGCTATCTTCTCTCTGATTTAGAAATACAAAGTAAAGAAAATAATAGCCTCTCCTCTATCTTCTACAAAGATGTGGTTTCTTCCCACGCCAGGGTACCATTCTGTTTCCTCTCCCACCCAGATTCCACACTCTTCATCATCAGGTAGGAATCCTGGCGTTATGTGGGCATGGTGCTGCTGCTCTTCAGTCGCTAGGGTTGTGTCTGACTCTTTGCAACCCCATGAGCTGCAGCTCACCAGGTTTCCTGTCCTTCACCATCTCTCAGCGTTTGCTCAAACTCACGCCCATTGAGTTGGTGATACCATCCAACCATCTCATCCTCTGTTGTCCCCTTCTCCTCCTGCCCTCAGTCTTTCCCAGCATCAGGGTCTTTTCCAAGGAGTCAGCTCTTCGCATCAGGTGGCCAAAGTATTGGAGCTTCAGCTTCAGCATCAGTCCTTCCAATGAATACCCAGGACTAATCTCCTTTAGGATGGACTGGTTGGACCTCCTTGCAGTCCAAGGGACTCTCGTCTTCCAGCACCACAGTTCAAGAGCATCAATTCTTTGGTGCTCAGCTTTTTATGGTCCAACTCACATCCACACATGACCACTGGAAATACCACAGCTTTATATGCACCTTGGTCTGCAAAGTAATGTCTCTGCTTTTAATACACTGTCTAGGTTTGTCATAGTTTTATATATTGTAGTAATTAAATTATCAGATAGGTATTCTGATATTATATTGGCTTTATATTTTGTGGCAGTTAAATTAACATGTAGGCTCAGTTCTGTTCAGTCACTCAGTCATGCCCGACTCTTTGCGACCCCATGAACCGCAGCACGCCAGGCCTCCCAGTCTATCACCACTTCCTGGAGTCCACTCAAACTCATGTCCATTGAGTCGGTGATGCCATCCAACCATCTTATCCTCGGTCGTCCCCTTCTCTTCTTGCCCTCAATCTTTCCCAGCATCAGGGTCTTTTCAAATGAGTCAGCTCTTCGCATCAGGTGGCCAAAAGATTGGAGTGTCAGCTTTAGCATCAGTCCTTCCAATGAACGCCCAGGACTGATCTCCTTTAGGATGGGCTGGTTGGATCTCCTTGCAGTCCTAGGGACTCTCAAGAGTCTTCTCCAACACCACAGTTCAAAAGCATCAATTCTTCAGTGCTTAGCTTTCTTTTATAGTCCAACTCTCACATCCATACATGATCACTGGAAAAACATAGCCTTGACCAGATGGACCTTTGTTGATAAAGTAATGTCTCTGCTTTTAATATGCTGTCTAGGTTGGTCATAACCTTCCTTCCAAGGAGTAACCGTCCTTTGATTTCATGGCTGCAGTTACCATATGCAATAATTTTGGAGCCCCCAAAATAAAGTTAGTCATTGTTTCCACTGTTTCCTCATCTATTTGCCATGAAGTGATGGGACCAGATCCCATGATCTTCATTTTCTGAATGTTGAGCTTTAAGCCAACTTTTTCACTCTCCCCTTTTAGTTTCATCAAGAGGCTTTTAAGCTCCTCTTCACTTTCTGCCATAAGGGTGGTGTCATCTGCATATCTGAGGTGATTGATATTTCTCCCAGCAATCTTGATTCCAGCTTGTGCTTCCTCCAGCCCAACGTTTCTCATGATGTACTCTGCATATAAATAAGCAGGGTGACAATATACAGCCTTGACGTACTCCTTTTCCTGTTTGGAACCAGTCTGTCGTTCCATGTCCAGTTCTAACTGTTGCTTCCTGGCCTGCATATAGGTTTCTCAAGAGGCAGGTTAGGTGGTCTGATATTCCCATCTCTTTCAGAATTTTCCACAGTTTATTGTGATCCACATAGTCAAGGGCTTTGGCATGGTCAATAAAGCAGAAATAAATGTTTTTCTGAGCTCTTAATATAATATAATAATATTATATTATATAGATAATCTTCTTTAATTATATTACGCCTTCCTTGATGGTTCAGTCCACAAGGAATCCTCCTGCCAGTGCAGGAGACCTGGGTTCGATCCCTGGGGTTGGGAAGATCCCCTGGAGAAGGAAATGGCAACCCACCCCAGTATCCTTGCCTGGACAAACTCATGGCCAGAGGAGCCTGTGGGCTATAGTCCACGGGGTCGCAAAGAGTCGTACAAGACTTTTGGCTTAAACACGCACACACACACACATTTAAATAAGGCCTGCCACATGGTAAGTTATGGTAGGACGCTTGCCTATCCGGCTGCAGCTCACCATTCTTCCCTGTGTCTGTGCCCTTTGTGCTGTGACTTTCCATCGAAGGCGGAAGCTGCCTCTCACCCGGGCGCAGCCTTTTGCCTTGTTTGGCTGGCAGAGGTGGCAGGAGGAAGGGCAGGACGCTCTCAAGCCCGCAGCTCAGGGGTCTGCGGGTGCTTCTGTTTCCTCTGGGAACCATGCCTCCAGCATGAAAATACACCCTCTTTATCTCAGTAGGTGCTGAGCAACCACAGAGAAGAGAGACAAATAGATCTCAGCCACGGCCTTGCTCCGCCTGCAGTCAGCTTACCTTAAAGTGACTATGACTCACCCATAAGAATGAGCCAGCCTGCTTACACCAGCCATGTCTCACTCAAGACTGTACAAATTCCTGACCAACGCACGCACTTGTATCTTTCATCCCACTTTTGCTTTTCAGATGCACAGAAATAGTTAACTGAAACTCACGTGTTCAATACATGGCATCTCTCATCATCATCAACCTGTTACAAATGCATAGATACTGGGCTTTTGACTGCTACAGGCACGAGGAACAATGCTTTACTAAAACGCCTCCAGACTGCCTGCTGCCCAGTTCCTTCCAAATTCTCCCAGGTACCCCAACCGAGAAAATTAACTCTCCAATCAATCTCCACTTTTCCGTCATCTCATTTGTGTAGAACCCACACAATCCTTGGGAGAGCAACTCAAAGGTCACACAGCCTTGATATTCATTCATAGAATGAAAGATTCTTTCACTCACAAGATCATTTGTCCAATGGTCAACACCAACTTACAGTTATTAAACTTAAACTGTTCTAGAATCAACAGCCAACATCAAGTTTACTAAATATTAAAAAGCAGAGATATTACTTTGCCAACAAAGGTCCATCTAGTCAAGACTATGGTTTTTCCAGTGGTCATATATGGATGTGAGAGTTGGACTGTGAAGAAATCCATCTAGTCAAGACTATGGTTTTTCCAGTGGTCATATATGGATGTGAGAGTTGGACTGTGAAGAAAGCTGAGTGCAAAGAATTGATGCTTTTGCACTGTGGTGTTGGAAAAGACTCTTGAGAGTCCCTTGGACTGCAAGGAGATCCAATCAGTCCATCCTAAAGGAGTTCGGTCCTGGGTGTTCATTGGAAGGACCAATGCTGAGGCTGAAACTCCAATACTTTGGCCACCTCATGCTAAGAGTTGACTCATTGGAAAACCCTGATGCTGGGAGGGATTGGGGGCAGGGAGGAGAAGGGGACAACAGAGGATGAGATGGCTGGATGGCATCACTGACTCGATGCACGTGAGTTTGGGTGAACTCCGGGAGCTGGTGATGGACAGGGAGGCCTGGCATTCTGTGGTTCATGGGGTCGCAAAGAGTCAGACACGACTGAGCGACTGAACAGAACTGAAATGGCATTATAACTAAAGTGAGAAAAGCCATTTTTAACACTACTGTTTCAGCTTGTCAGTAATGAACCAAATACATACAAAATTAATTACATTCTGAGAAATATTCAATTGTTTATATATTTACAGACAGCCATGCATAGTTATGATAAAGATATGGAAATGACAGGATTCCCAGCTGGTGAGGAGAGTGTTAAGTGGTACAACTCTGTAGAATGGGAACCTTGATGTGTTTATTTAAAAAAAAAAACTCTAAAAATCATTATCCCGATTGTTCTGGCAATTCTAACTCTAGATATTTACCTAGAGGGAATAATGAGGAATGTGTGGAAAGGTGTGTGCGTGCAAAGGGCATTTCTAATAGCACTAATCGTAACACTGAAGGACTGGAAACAAACTAACAGTAAGGAGTCAGCTAGCGCACTCCCGCGTGCACACACAGCAGCCAGTTTCTGTGCTCCTGCCATCTTGAGCCAGACGGCTCTGCTCTGGGACTTTCCTGTGCAACGCAGAACGTCCAGCAACACCCCTGACCTCTACCCACCGGCAGCACCACCCTCCAGGTGTGACAACCATAAATGACTCCAGAAATCCCCAAATGTCGCCAGATGGCAAAGTCACTCCCAGGTGAGTATCAGTGATACATATATATCTTCCCATATACAGTGATTAAAATTTTATATTTAATTGTATATCTCTTAATAATTCAATAAAGCTAGGGGGAAAAAGATATTGCACTTTGGTTGAAACCAGGATTTTATAATAAATCCCACATCCTTTCCCCCTAGCCCCATTAAAAGAGCAAAGTTATCAGAGAGCGTTTCTGAAATAGAAAGTTGTTTGCTATATATTTTTAAGCAAAAATCAGGCAGAAGACTAGTGAATATCTCCTTCTGAGTATGAAAAATAATATGAGAAGGATATACACTAAAATGTTAAAAATCGGTTATATCTAGATGGTAGGATATACTATTTTTTATCTTTTGTTCATATGTTTTCTTGTAATCTATGATTTACCATAGGTTCTTTTAATAATCAGAAAAGTAAATTTAAAGTAAATACCTACAAAGGCTCTATAGATCAGATCCTGAGTTGAAAACTGTAGGAACCAACTCTTGGTTACTGGAATAGAGGGCTGAAGTGGCAGCAGGGTGGTTGGCTGTTGTCAGTTACAGAGGTGATGAGAAGTCTGGGGAGCCAGGCGTGAAAGGCGCATCACAGGAGTATCAGCCGCATCCCAGGCCCAGGCTGAGGCCCAGGCCGAGGCCGAGGCCGAGTGATGGGAGCGGCCTCAGCGCTGCAGAGAGGCTGCGACGCCGTGGCCACTGGGCTCACGCTGGCCGCTAGCTCTTTTTTAGGTAATATTTTCACCTTTCTATGTGTCTGTATTTGCTAGGTTGTATGTTTGGGAAACAAAACTGACCAGAACAATTCTTTAATCCTATAATCAGGAATGGCATCTATCTATCCATACGGAGAATAATATAGGCACCTAATCAGCACCACTCGCTCATGTCTGGTTCTAATAAAGAGCTAATTCTAAACGTTAGAATTTTTCTTAACATTAATTTAAATCAAATCCTGGGAGGTCACCCTGACATTCCAGGCAAGAGACCCATTCTTCACTGCGGATGAACAAAATGCAAGGTGTTGTCTGCACAGTGAGTGTTATCAGTGAGGACAGCCAAAGGAATTATCTTTCGTTTCTTTCTTTCAGAAAGAAAAGTAAAACCGTTCACTAAATAATTTAATCTGACCCCAATAAAATAGTCTCCCCCTCTCCTGAAGATATTTTAAATCTCCTGAAGGCCTGCCCCACCTCCCCTCTCAAGTCAGTCACAGGACTTATTTCAGATGCAAACATACACCATTAACTTAATCCAAAGGAAAGGACCTTGTCAGTCTCTTTTCCGGTGGGTCAGGTTTGGGTCAGCACGTCCCACATTTTCCATCCTCATCTTTAGGGGTTGGCATCTGTGAAATGTGATAGGGTTAGAAGTCCATGAAACAAACCAGTTGTTTAAGACGGGATTAAAGAGCTTTACGCGACTCCTTGACTTCTGGCCACTGGAAAGAACACACTCTGTTGAATGGAATGATGAGACGCTAAAACCCACAGATAATACACAGACCTGTCGGCTTTCAATTTTGTTCTGAATCACCCCTGTTCTCTTTATCCACTGACTGTTCATTGTTGGCCATCTAAAAGTGTCCCTGAAATAGAGAAAGCTTTCCTGGTTTAAGCTTCGACTATTCTGCACACTTTTCACCTCATCTAAAAATGACCACTAGGAAGCAGGAAGATTCCCCGGAGGAGGAAAAGGAAACCCACCCTAGCATTCTTGCCGGGATCCCGTGGACAGAGGCGCCTGGCCGACTCCAGTCCGTGTGGTTGCAAAGAGTCAGACACGATTTAGCGACTCTGTTCCTGCTAAGTCGCTTTGGTTGCGCCCGACTCTTTGTCATCCTATGGACCGTATCTCGCCAGGCTGCTCTGTCCACGGGATTCTCCAGGCAAGAATGCTAGAGGGGGTTGCCACGCCTTCCTCCAGGGCATCTTCCGCCCAAGGGATCCGCGCTGCTCTCCTAGGCCTCCTGCACTGCTAGCGCCACCTGGCAAGCAGCTGAACAAAAACAGGCAAGGACGTAGGGAGGAGAATGGAGCTCCGGGAGGGAGGCGGGAGGCACAGGAGGGGCGGGGCGTGGAGTCTCGGACTCGGGGAGGGGGCCAGGGGCTGAGGACTGCAGGCCTGAAGGCAAAAGGCTTTCAGTTTTCGTTCCTAAGAATGGAACACCTTGAGTATAGCCAGTAGGACGTAAGTGACTCCATACATTTTACCTGTTACTATTTTTGCAACATCTGTTTCTGCTTACACTGGAGATGGGTAGAGAAAGGACAGAGGGGCTGACAGGCCCAAGAGGCTTTCCTCACCAGCTCGAAATGAGCATCAGCAACACCCACACTCTGGCCACTAACTCCCTGTCTGGTGACGTTAGAAATGGAAATGGTTCCCATAATGGAAAATAAGTTCAAGTATGAAGCTGGTTAAGACTGATGAGATGAGCTCATAATTGCATGCTACAGATAATGCTAACTGCTGCTGTTACATTAATAACAGAGAAAACTCCAAAAGCAACTGGGATTCTGTAGCAGCTGCAAGGACCATTAGCTGTCTTCATAGATTTGTGCAGTTGGTTTGGAAGCGGTGATTCTTATACTGTACTGAGAAACCATTTTTGTGCTGCCAGTTTTTAATATCAAATGATATTTCAGTATAAACACATTGGCCAGTTAAGCATATGCGTGGAAATCCACATAAACTAACTAAGTAGGAAAGCATGATGGGCATGGTAATCTATGGACGGCTAGCAACCTGGGTGAAGGCTTCAGCGAGGACCGCCATCTACAGGCAGCTGCCCACCCAAGCTCTCCTTAGGGTAAGGAGAAGGCATCACAGAAATCAAGTCAAACTGAGCTCCTGACAGAGTTCCAGCTCTTCTAAAGTACCCTCCCCAACCTGTTAGATGCCAACTACATACTCCCAGCTGCTGAAACCAGCTTTGATGCCATCCTCTTTCTTTTATGCTCCTATCCAACTGATTGGCAAATTCCATCAGTTTTGCTTTTAAATGTGTATCCAGAATCTCATCACTTCTTCATGAGGTTGTTCAGTAGTGAAGAACTCGCCTACCAAAGCAGCAGACGTGGGTTCAATCTCTGGGTCGGGAAGATGCCCTGGAGGAGGAAAGGGCAACCCACTCCAGTATTCTTGGCTGGGAAATCCCATGAACAGAGGAGCCTGGCGGCTACAGTCCGTGGGATCTCAAAGACTCAGACCCGACGGAGCCACTCAGCGTGCCCACAGGCTAATGTGACAGGTGCATTTTAGACATAACACTTCAATTCACCCTCACACCAACCTGATGAGACATGTACTATCATCACTTATTTGTGAGCTTCCCGCCCGCTAGTGCAGGAGACAAAGAGACTCAGGTTCGATCCCTGGGTCCAGAAGGTCCCCTGGAGGAGGGCATGGCAGCCCACGTGCAGTGTTCTTGCCTGGAGAGTCCCACGGACAGAGGCGCCAGGAGGGCTACAGTCAGTGGGGTCGCAGAGGCAGACACGACTGAAGCAGTTTGGCATGCTTGCGTCCCTATTTGCAGATGAGGGCACTGAGGCGCTTGGGGTTTCGTGACATTGAGCTGCTTGAAGATGGCAGAGCGGGGTCCCGGCTGCACTACGGCCCGCGCCCACCACCAGGGCCCATTCTCAGCACGCGCGTGCCTGTTCAGTCACGCTCAACTCTTTGTGACCCCATGGACTGCGGCCCCCACGGGCTCCTCTGTCCATGGGGTTTCCCAGGCAAGAGTACTGGAGTGGGCTGCCATTTCCTCCTCCAGGGGATCTTCTGGACCCAGGGACCGCACCTGAGTGTCCTGCACGGGGAGGTGGATTCTTTACCACTGAGCCATCGGGGAAGCCCCTATTCTCAGCACAGCAGCTGTCATCTAAGTCTTGTCAAGACAGTCCTGTAACCTAAACTTTCCAATTGCTTCCTACATCACTCAGGAAAAAAAAAGCCAAGCCTGGAGGAAGGCCCACAGCATCCTAAATGGCCTCGTTTCCTTCACATGTCCTCACCAGCCACCAACACTGGTTAGTTCAGAAAACTCCAGGTACACTCTGCTTCAGGCCCACACACATAAATCTACATAAAGAAGCCTGAGCACCGAAGAACGATGCTTTCAAACTGTGGTTCTAGAGAAGACTCTCGAGAGTCCCTTGGACTGCAAGGAGATCAAAGCAGTCCACCCTAAAAGAGATCAGTCCTAGCTGTTCACTGGAAAGACTGATGCTGAAGCTGAAGCCCCAATACTTTGGCCACCTGATGCAAAGAGCAGACTCATTGAAAAAGACCTTGATGTTGGGAAAGACTGAGGCAGGAGGAGAAGGGGACTGCAGAGGATGAGATGGTTGGATGGCGTCACTGACTCGGTGTGCATGAGTCTGAGCAAGCTCTGGCTGAGAGTGAAGGGCAGGGAAGCCTGGCGTGCTGCAGTCCACGGGGTTGCAAAGGGTCAGACACAGCTGAGTGAACGGCGGCAGCCGAGGCCCATACCGCCCTCTCGTCCTCACCCTCCAGCCCCTGATGCAGAGGCCGCCTCGCGGAGCGCAGCTCTGATCGCCGTTCCAGCGTGCACCTCTCCTCACGCCAGAACTTCTGATCTGCTCTTCTGGGTTCTTTTTCTCCATGGCTGTCACCATTTTTCGAGCACACGATGCATTTTGCTTTCCTGTTTCACTGTCTTTCTCCCCTTATCAACCGCCGAAGGCCACTGCTTTGTGTCTTCACTGCTGTGCCCATACTGCCTAGAATAGGGTCTGGGACATAGTACATGCTTAATATATGTGTTGAATTAATGAATAAACATGTGTATCTTATATGAGATGAAAATCACTATCTGGCTTGAAAAATTATGTCTGTAGTGTTTGTAAGTGAAATCTTATAAAGAACATACGCATACTTGTGATGGCTATAAAATGGACAAATGGCTTAAGCACGTTGCACTTGGGGGAGCCTGGTCTTGTCCCTGCTAACCACGCTGAACTCAAAGCATACACCCTTTTTAGGAAACAGTTCTATGTATTTACTTATTTTTGGCTGTGCCAGGGCTTCATCGCCGCGTGCAGCTGTCTCCCTGGCTGCAGCCCAGGGCTTCTCACCGCAGCGCTTCTCGTTGCAGGGCGGGGGGCTCCGGGGTGCACGGGCTTCCGCGGTTTTCGGCACACTGGCTTAGCTGCCACGTGGTGTGTGGATCTTCCCAGACCAGCAGCTGAACCTGGTCTCCTGCGCTGGCAGGCAGATTCTTCACCCCTGGGCCACCTGGGGGCCCCAAGCATTTATACTTTCATCTTGACATCCACCTTATCCCTTCTTTTCTCCAAGACTGCAGACTTTTGTTTCGTCCTCTTTTTTTTTCCTCAGTTTCTTTGATTTCAGGGTTAATCTGGTTTTGCTGCTTAAAAAGACTGATGAGTTGGGTTTTGCCTGAAGCAATTCACTAGAAGCCCTTCACACTCCAGCCCTAGCCCATGGACTCTATAAACTGGATGCTCATCTCTCAAATAATCAGGGAAGAGCTATACTTTTAATTTGCCTTCCCCTAGGAGGGCTCTGAAAATCTGATCTATTTATCCGTAAGCTTCTACTGCTATCGCCCTTGCTCTCCACTCCTCCACGTCTTTGGGCATTTCAGCTGCATTGTAATTACCTCGGCTTCCTATTGCCTAGACAGGAAGTGTTTCCACTAGCATGATTTTCTTTATGACACACTAAAGTTAGAACCGTACAGAATATTTGAATGTAGATTTTCATTTTCAAAGCTGTATGCACAAATTTGCCTTATTTGATAAGCTTGCAACATCATTGTGTGATTAAAAATACCCCATACATTTGAATTTATGACTTGTTATATCTCTAAGACATCTTATGTTCAGAAGACAGAAGAGATCAACAGAACAAATCACAATAAGATTTCTCTTGTTTTTGTTTAAATATGTCTACATTCCACTTAAAGCTTAAGACTTGTTGTTTCAATGTTTACTCATTTATTTATGTCTCATTCATAAAACGACTCATAAAGATCAGCTTTCTATAGTACACTTAATGGTCTTTTGAAGTAAAATTAAACTAAGCTACAACACAATGCCCTAAAGTCTGCAAATGTTTTAATTTACTAGAGTTATTGTAAGAGACTCTTCTCGCATATCAAACTGTATGTTAAGGGCAGACAGCTTTGTGTTAAATCCACTTCTGTTTGCATTTTAACACCATGGTAAGTGAAGAAATGTGATTGCTACTTTTTTTTGTGTGTCTGCAGTATAAAATCCACGAATATAAACTGCTCAAAACTACTTTTAGAAGTTGCATCTAATTCTTTGTATTAACTAACGCTATCCATCTAAAGTTTTGTTTATATTAAATTGGAAAATCCTAAATAACATGATGATTAAGGTGTTATCTGAGGAAACAAAATTTAAAAGTGATTCTATTTTTATTAAAAATATAACCCTGATGTCTTTTTTTTAAAAAGCACTGACTTTAATATATGCACTATTTGGAAATTATTTACCTAAGTACAACCCAACAAATGAAAAGAAACTGAGATCAAATTGAGATCCTTGAGACATATTAGCACCAGTCAACTGATGTAATTGCCGTTTCCTATTAAAAACTACTCAGGTCTAGTTAGAAATAAATGAAACAAAGAATAGTGTTAAATTTACGTTAAAGAATGTCATAAATAGGAGTATAGGCTTAGGTTTTAATTAGAACTTTAGTTGATCAACAAACAACCTTTGGGTTTTCTATTTTACTTGCTACTTCATATTTCAAATTTGTCATCATTTGATGTGATTGAAATATGGCAGTCTCCTTATTGCATGCACGATGGATTTTGACAATGTGGATAGAGTGTTACGAATTTAATTAAAAACAGGAAAACAAAGTCAATGGGAAAATAAAGCTGGTGCTTCGGGAAAATAAAGCTGGTGCTTCAGGAAAAGAAAAAAAACTGATAATTTGCTGGGGGCCAGCGTGAGGAACTCCGCCCATGGCAAAGGTCGTGAGGAAAGAAGCTTGGCATACACAAAGGCGTGATCAAGCCTCAAGAAACCCTCTGTTCCCGAGCATCTACCCCAAAACCAGAGTACTTTACGGGGGCTCTCCCCCCATAACCATTTCTCTCAGAGAAGGAGTTAACTTGCAGCTCCAGTTAATAAAAATTCCTGGGTGTGACAAGAGTGTTTCAACTTACAAACTCTGAAGGTTCTCTGGCCTGCCTGATCAGGTTCGTCCGGCCGCATGTGATTGTTTACAGCCTCCCAGCTGTGAGAGGCATGGGATGCTTTAAAACTTTCTAAATACAGACTCTTTTGAGAAGTTAGAAGATCATTAGTATAGTATTAGTGGGTTGATTAGGAATTATATTGGTGAAGAGTGTTTTCATTTCTCCTGCCAATAATTACTGCTAATTCCCTGCCCTGGGTTTGACAAGGGTGTCTCTGGTCAAACCTCTCTGCTGACAGACTAGCTGTGTGACAACCTCTTAACTATAAACAGCACAGAGAGTTTTAGAGTATTTTGAGAGTCTTAATTAGCATAGGGCTTATCTCATTATTGAGTCAATGATTGCTGCCAGGCCTCCATATCCTTAGACACCTGGGAATACATTAATCAATGTATTTGGAATATAGAAAAGGAAATATAGTGGTTTTTGATGTTAGCAATACTAGACTTTTTGAGTTAATGAATTTTCTTTTGTTATAGACCACTGTGAAAGTGAAAGTGAAAGTGAAGTCACTCACTCAGTCATGTCCGACCCTTTGTGACCTTGTGGACTGTAGCCCAAGAGGCTCCTCTGTCCATGGGATTCTCCAGGCAAGAATACTGGAGTGGGCGGCGATTTCCTCCTCCAGGGGATCTTCCAGACCCAGGGATCAAACCCAGGTTTCTGGCATTGGAGGCAGACGCTTTAACCTCTGAGCCACAGGCAAGAATCCTGGAGTGGGCTGCCATTCCTTCTCCAGGGGATCTTCCTGACCCAGGGATCGAACCCAGGTTTCCGGCATTGGAGGCAGACGCTTTAACCTCTGAGCCACCAAATCATTGTGTCCTTGCTATGCAAAAATGTAACTTTATCACTATCTTAAGACTAAATAGATTGTAAAGGGAACATTGGTGAAGGATTTTCATTTGTTGGGCTGATGTTTGCTGCTAAATCTCCATATTCCCTGCCCTTACAATGAATATAACTAGCATATAGGAGAAATAAGTACTAACCTTTAAGCATATAGGAGAAATAAGTATTAACCTTTAAGATTAATCATGTTAAACCTTGGGTTAAGTAAATTCCTTTCTTGATTGTAACTCACTACACCCTCACCCTATAGGAATGCAACTTTATTTGGATGGTGGCGCCAGATTTAAGAAAAAAATCACCCCTGGGAAAATAAGTTTTCTGGTTAACTGACCAGTATCAGAAAGGGCCATAAAATGTCAGCAGACCTCATGGTCAGAAGATGATGTAAAAACTCATAAGACCTTTGTATAATTTTATATGAAGCACCTGATTGTGACAAGGGTCAGGTCTGCTGACCCCCGTGTGACTCTGTATTCATCCCTATGTATAACAAAAGTTATATAAACAAACCTGAAAAATAAAGAAAGGGGATCAGTTTCTGGACAGCTGATTCCCCCATGTCGTTTCTTTCTTGCTCCCCATTTTCCTGGCTGAATTCCCATCTGTTATGGGGGTACTCACCAAGCCTACTAACTCTGCGTGGGCTTCTAAGATCAGACTGGAGAGGCCTCAGTGCCTTCTCTCCTTTGGAAGAACGGAAAGATGCCTGTGGCCTACGTAGGTGGTGATTAGTATTCCACTTAAACCAGTTATTCAGCCTCTTTTTCTCCACTAATTTTCCTACTACACTATCCACTTCTAATCTCTCTATATATCTGTAATTAAATAGCTTTTTTCTAGGATGCCTACTCCGTCCCCACCTTCGAATCACCCTGGATCCACCGGGGCTGGACCTCGGCATAATTCACTAGCAAAACTGACAGAGATGAAAAGTAAAAAGATAGGAACTAGCAATATCAAGAATGAAACAAATGGTAATCACTACAGAGTCTATAACCACTGAAAAGACTGTAAGGGCATTCAATAATATGATGAGAACATTTTATATGTCAGATGGAATGAATCAATTCATCAGAAGCACAAACTATGATCTACATACCCAATATGATATGGACAATTTAAACACAATTACTAATGAAAATTTAGTTCATAATTTTAAAACTCCAGTTGGATTGATTTTCAAATTTGAACCAGCCTTACATGCTTGGAATAAACCCCACTGTGTCATGGTATGTAATCTCGTTCATATTTTGCCACATTGTTTTTGCAAATATTTTATTGAGAGTTTGTTTAAGTTAATGAGAGACGGGTCTATGGCTTTACCTGTTGGTCTGTTTGTATTTATTCTCTTCGGTATCAGAGCAATGCTGGCCTCATACAAAGAATTAGGACATGTTTCCTCTACTTCTATTTTTTGAACCAGAGTGAGCTGAATTCCTGTCAGCACTGTCAATGCTCAGTAGAGTCCCTGATCGGACCAGCATGGCCTGGAGATGCCTTTACTGGGGGTCTGCACTGTGCACATTCACTTGTTTCCTAGTGAATAATCCAGCGTCTTCTTCCTATCAGTACTGGTGCCAGCAGATTTTCTCGTGTTATTATTTTCTGGGTCTCAGTGGCTTTCAAGTGTCCTGTAAAATGCTTGATTCTGTGAGTCTGGATCCTGCTTAGCCTCCTGTTTGTAGCAGGCAGGCCCCCTGCTGAGGTGCGTGCCAGGGGCTCGTGGGTGTGTCTGCGCAGCTTCTTGCTGCTCCTTGTCAACCACTGCAGCAAAGTGGGGCACTGACTCCCGGGGGGAGTGTAGCCCCCTCAGCCTGGCTGCCACCCCTCCCGTGTGCTTAACTGCCTCCAGGCGCAGATGGGAGGGCAGCTTCCACTAGGCTCGGCTGACCTCAGGGCAGGAGAAGGGCCAAGTGGAGGGCCATGTGGCCCAGCACCTACCGTCTCTCCCTGCCTCGCTGATGCCGGGACAGGTGGAGTCTCAGCTTCCCCTGGGATCCACTGCAGGAAGGAGAGAGCAGACTGCCGACTGCCTCACCCACCGGCCCTTCCTCTTTCTGCCTGACTGCCAAGGCTGGGTGCAGGCTCAGCTCCCCACTGGGGTCTTGCTGACCTGAGGCGGGGGGTGAAGGCTAGTGGTCCCGAGTCCAGCCTTACGCGGCTTCATGAATTCCAGTCGCTAAGGGTGACCGTGGAGGTTCCGTTCACTGCTGTTTGCTTCCCCAGGAAGAGCATCTCCCTGCTTAGTCCAGGAAGGTGATGAGGAATGGTAGGGATAGGGGAATCATTGTTTAATCCGAGGTTGGTTGAGAAGGCCTTGCTGAGAAGGTGATGTATGAGCAGAGACCTCGCAGAATGAGGGACGAAGCCCGACGGGAAGACAGGCGGTATGTATTCTCAGGTGGGCACAGAGTCTCCCCTCCAAGTCCCTCGTCAGGAGGTGCGCAGAGGGCCTGATGTAGAGTACATATAAGAAACAGTGTCAGAATCGCTGTGGATGGACAGGGCATGACCCCTGTAGAAAGCTCTAGAAATGCTGCCTTCTACCCTAAATGAGATGGGAAAACTTTGGAGTTTGGAGCAGAGAAGTGACGTAGCTGCTGTGTGTTTTAAGATATTCTAGCATACACTAGCGACTTAGTGGTAAAGAACCTGCCTGCCGATGCAGGAGACACAGGTTCTCTGCCTGTGTCAGGAAGATCCCCTGGAGGAGGAAAATGGTAACCCACTTTAGTGCTCTTGCCTAGAAAATCCCACAGACAGAGGAGCCTGGCGGGCTGCAGTCCACAGGGTCGCAAAGAGTGGGACATGACTGAGCAACTGAGCATGCACACAGCACAAACTGCAAGCAGAGCGCAGGCGAGCAGGACAGTCAATAACCAGCAAGAACGCTGCTCATTCTAGCAAGAGGACAGTGGCCTGAACGAGCAGCAGTGAGGTGCGCAGTGAGGCCACATTCCAGATGAGCTTTGAAGGCAGAGCTGGATGGAATCGCAGAGAAATGATGGATAACTCTAAGGTTTCCATCTGAAGGGCTGAGAGGATGGCATCCTGGTCACTTTAATAAGCTGCATAGATCCCTCTGCCGGGCTGACTAATTTTGCTTCTTCAGCTGTGGCATGTGTTGCCAGCAGATAGCCCTCAACCCCCAGGCTTCTCTGGAAACTGACTTCACAAAAATAAGGAAAACCCGAAGGTCTGGAGCTGAGCTGTCCAATATGATGGCTACTAGCCACATATGGCTGTTAAAGTAAGATAAAACAAAAGCCTCCTTAATTGCATCACCTACATTTTACATGTTTGATATCGACCTGTGGCGGGTGGGTACTGCACCGGACACTGATGCTTTTACGGAAGATTTCCATCGCTGCAGCAAGTTCCGTTAGACTGGTGCTCAATGGAACCACAGGCACCCGCCACGTTCCTGCTGGTCGAGAAGCACTGTTTGCTCTTTAATGGATCAGTTAGAACTCTTTTAGTTGCAGGTAACAGAATCCAGTTTGGGGTACAGGGGATCTTCCCGACCCAGGGATCGAACCCGGGTCTCCTGCACTGTAGGCAGACGCTTTACCCACTGAGCCACCAGGGAAGCCCACAAACAAAACTGGAGGGCTTTATTTTAAATATGTGGTGATGACTCTGTCCAAGGGAGACTCGAGGCCAAGTCTGGGAAGGCATTGCCGTTTGGAAGCGCGCTCTTGTGTTGCAGACTCTGCCTTCTTTCCTTACTTCATTCTCCCACTGCTCAGGCAATTAACCCCACAGCTCAGTAACTGACCTTTGGCAGTTTCCAGGAAAAGGATCTGACCAGCCCTTATCAGGCCATGTGACTACCCTTGGTCATATTAGCCAAGTCTGGATACAAGAGAAGTTGCCACATAGATGTACTGGCCTAAAACACATCCCAGTGAGCTGATGCCTCTAAAAGGAAGGTCACTGTGAATTGAGAGATACTTTAAACAATGACTATAATTTGAGTTAGCTTCTGACCAGCAGCATCATTCTAAGGCATTTTACTTTGTCTCTGTTTTTAATTCCTGATCTGAGGTTCCAGAGTGATCTGGCTGTGATTTGTGTTACCAGTCCATCCTGGGTGTTCATTGGAAGGACTGATGTTGAAGCTGAAACTCCAATATTTTGGCCACCTGATGCAGAGAGCTGACTCACTGGAAAAGACCTTGATGCTGGGAAAGATTGAGGGCAGGAGGAGAAGGGAACGACAGAGGATGAGATGGTTGGATGGTATCACCGATTGAATGGACATGGGTTTGGGTAAACTCCAGGAGTTGGTGATGGACAGGGAGGCCTGGCGTGCTGCAGTCCATGGGGTCGCGAAGAGTCTGACATGACGGATTGACTGAACCGAAGTGAACTGAACCGTGTTACCCAGCGTGGGTCAGGGACCCCAGGGAACTCATGTGGCTTCGTAAAGGGGCTGCACTGAAAGACGTGGGCTGAGGGTAGGGGAACTGTAAGGGTTAGCAGGGCACCTAGGGGCTGGTTCCCGAGGGGTTACAGCATCAGTCTACAGGCTTCACAGGGCACAAAAAGGGGGCAGAGAGGGCTGCGGAGAGGTGCTGCTCTGTGACAAAGGGAGCAGGTCACCCACAGGAACCCAGAGACCAGAACACCGGAACGCCTCAGCTTCTCTCCTTTCTGCACTGTGGACCGGGCAGGCACTTCTCATCAGCTGCTTTCACTCTCAGTCAGGAGGCAAGGGAGCCTGTTGACAGTTTCCAAACCAAGGAGCCTCTGAGGGATTAAGATTTTTTTTAAAGGTTGGGGACTTTTCCAGTGGTTAACAATTCCAGTGGTTAAGAACTTGCCTTGTAGTGCAAGGGATGCAGGTTCAGTCTCATCAGGGAACTAAGACCCCACACGGGGCCGGACACTCAGCCCCCACGCCACAGCTAGAGAGGCCGGGTGCTAAGACTAAGACCCAACTCAGTGAAACAAATAAATATGTATTTAAAAATAAAGAATAAATTTTAAAAAACTTAGAGGAGAGCCACAGGGCAAGTGGGCGTGAGCACACACCCTGAAGTCTCTCCGCAAGGTAGCCGATGGCTGCCCTGGCCAGCTGGACAAAGCGGCTTTGCCTCCGTTGACCTGGGATTTCAATTTTAAGCTTAAGCCTCTGTTAAGGAGACAATTTCATGTTTTTGTCATATTTACTGAAAAATAAAATAATAAAATGCACCATATTCTTGAACTCATCTGGAAGACTGCCCCTGTGCAGTAGATTTAATCTGAGTGTTATTTTCAGTGGACTGCACCCCTCCCCACGTTATTCATCTGCAGTGAGCCCAGAGAGCAGTGAGAAAGAAGTCTGGTCTGTCCCTGTTGATAGGGTGAGACACAGGCGAGGTTGCCAGGCAAGGTTGCCCAAGGACGGCTGTAGCCTACACCTGGAAAAGGTGACAGATTAATCCCAATCACCCAGGTGAGCTAGAGACACCCTTTTGTTGCTTTTGGATTTCTTCTCCATTGGAGCTTCGGCTACTGGGTATCTCAGATGGCGTGTTTGTTCAGATGCTTACCTGCTCGCCATCAAAGAGGATTTAGTAAGCTTGCTGTTGGGCTCTTTGGCTCTAATTGGTAACACAGGAGTCATACTGTATTTCAAATTTTCAATTATATCCTTCAGAAGTGCCCTGGGATTCTTGGCAAATGACTGGTCAGAGATGAATCATCATTAGGCAAAGAGGGGCTGATCTTATGGTTGGTGTGCTGTTCAACGTGCTTGGTGAGGAATTTGTGTTTCAGCAAGAACGTGGAAGTTTTAAAAGGGAACAAGAAGAAGATAAATTTGCTACCTGTTAAAAATGTCCCCTTTGCTTTATGAATGAAACAAATGCTCTCCTCCTCACTTAGAAGAGTTCCTTTTCCAAACAAGAAGGAAAGGAATCCATAATTGACAATTTTACCAGATGTTTATTCTGCCCAACAACAAACTAAGAATATCATTTCTTCAACTCACTGATGAACTCTTGGTTCCACAAGTGGTAATCTACTGAGGTTTATGTGTCGAGTCACTAAATATGAGAGTGTGTTTATGCATGCTAAGTCACTTCTGTCATATCCAACTCTTTGTGACCCTAGGGACTGTAGCCCGCCAGGCTCCTCTGTCCATGGGGGTTTCTCCAGCGAAGAATACTGGAGTGGGTTGCCATGCCCTCCTCCAGGGGATCTTCCTGACCCAGGGACTGAGCCCACGTCTCTGAAGACTCCCGCACTGGCAGGGAGTTCTTTTCCAGGAGCGCCACCTGCGCTGAGTGCTGTGCTAAGTCCTTCGGTCATGTCTGACTCTGCGACGCCATGGGCTGTAAGCCTGCCAGGCTCCTCTGTCCATGGGGATTCTCCTGACAAGAATACTGGAGTGGATTGCCATGCCCTCCCCAGGGGATCTTCCCGACCCAGGGACTGAACCCAGATCTCCAGCATTACAGGCGAATTCTCCACTGTCTGAGCCACCAGGGAAGCCCCAGATAGCAGAGTCCCCAGGGCCGTTTCTGCGTCTTGCTATTGCACTTTGTATACTGATAAGTCAGTTTCACCCCCACTCATAGCGTCAGTGACCGTCTCTAGTTCAGAGTTTTACTTTAGACTTCTTTTCTACTACCTTTTTGTCCTCTCTTGTTTTATTTTTTCAAAAGTACTTCAAATTAAATAGATTTAGAACCAAACTCATGATTGTCCCGGAAAACTTGGTCTTTATCCCATATTTCTTTCCTTTCATTCTTCTTACAATCATATAAGTAAGAAACCAGGAATAAACTTTAGCATTTTTCTGGGTAACTCTTCATCTAATCCATTACCAATTCCTATCAATTTTCTGATGAAACTTCTATTTAGCTTCATCAATGACACTCCTAGTAAAGGCACTGTCAGAATTCATCCCAGTCTACCTGCAATAGCTCATAATTTTTGCCTTTATTCTGTCCTCCTTACAATCTACTCTTCATTCTAAAACCAGGGGGCTCCTTGAAAAAGAACTAGTCCTAACAGGCAAACGCATGCTCTCATCCTTAACACCACTTAAACAACAGAGGGCTTTCCAGTGCTTCAGTGGGTTTCCACGGCTAATCACACTGGAGAAAACCCTGGGCACACAGGCAACAGAGCCTTGCGTGTTCCGGCCGCTGCCTCCTTCCAGCTGTGCCTCTCCAGGCTGGCCCTGACTCTGCCACCAGCCACAGGGCTGTGCTCTCCCCAGACTCCGGCCGCAGGACTGTGCTCTTCCAGGCACAGGGATTTTGCACCTGCTGTTCTCCCTGGCCAGGAAATTCTTGTCCTCCTTTTTATGTTAAGGAAATCCTCTTAGATCCACCTGACTTAATCTCACACCTGTATGTGCTGGGGTTCATACTTCGCAATCTCGCCTTCACTGGTCGTGAGGGCCGAGACTGTGTTCACGCATCTTTGGCAATTTTACCTCAGTAGGGACTCCCTGTGATTCAGCTGCCTCACCTGTACACAGGAATGGTAAGATGTCCTTCGCAGGGTTTCTTTACCTATTAAATGAGACACAGCAGCTTCTTCGAACGATGCCCGGATGACACAGAAGCAGCTTGAGTGATGGCTACTGTGTCTTTTGTCTTTTGTCTGTTTAATCTCCAGAGCCCTGCAGTTCATTAACAGTGGCTGCTGAGAAGATTGGTGAGAACCTACTGCACGACCCAGGGAAAGAAACAGGAAGGCTGGATCTCCTTGTGGGACATATATTAAGAGAACCTTAAAAATATGCATTGGGTGCAGACAAATACTGTTTGATTCCACTTAAACCAAGCACCTAGCATAGTCAGATTCATAGCCTCACAAAATACACTGGCAGACGCCAGGGACGAGGGGTTGGGGTAGCAGGGGGTTGAGGCTTAGTTTAATGAGGACACGGTTTCAGTTTATGAAGGTGGAAGCTTCCCGGGATGGACGGTGGTGGGAGCTGCACAGCGGTGTGGACGCAGGGCCACTGAACTGGACGGTCAAATGCGGCTGAGACACTCTGCCCTGGATTATGCGACTTCGACCACAATTAAAAAAAAAAAAAAAGATTGGAAGATTGAGTAGCTTTCTCTCTTAGATGCCAAGTGAGGCATCCTCAAATTAGCCTTTCACAGCTGAATTTAAAGCGTGCGTCTACACCTCACATCTAACTGCACACCCCTTCCAAGCGCTTGCCTTTGGTTTGCTTTCTGAGTGCTATTAAGTAGCAGCTGCATTTTCCCTAGAGGCTGGCAGGGAGGGGTTCACCTGAGGCATGAAACTTCAAATCAACATTTTGTTCCTTAATGGGAAATTCTTCACTGCTGTGTACATGTCCTCCCCTGACAAACACAACATGCCATTTCAGGGCATCAGGCCCAACCCCGCAGATAATAAGTCATCAATGACATTTTCAGCCTCAGTAATTAAGCCTTTTGTTTGGAGCTTCTTGACTTGTCAAACTCAAGCTGAGCCATTTGAAGAGTGGATGAGAGAGGATCCGTCACAGATCGGTACTGTTCACTCCGCCGGGAAAACTGACTGTGCGGTGGGCCTCACGGCCCAGTGGCTGATGGCCCGGAAAATAAGGCCAGCAACAAAGGCGTGGCGCTGACCTGCGTGGAAGACCCTGCGGACGCCCTGCTGGGCCCCCTCTCCGCAGCGGGTGCCCATCTGCAGGGCGCCAGGCCCGCTGGGTCCTCGCCGCTCCTGGCTGCTCCCTTTGGGAGGGTTTCCGGGTCCCGACGGGGCCGGCCTCACCCAGAGATGCCTGGAAGAGCGGCCCCCGGGCCCCCGAGGACCCACAGCTAACGGCCGCGGGGTCAAAGCCTGTCCTCTTCTCAAACTGGGGCCACTCTGGCGTTCCTTCGCTCCGGAGCTCCCTGTGGGCTCAGGCTGAGCTGAATCCGCACCTGAACCACGTCTCCACCCAGCTTTCCCCCAGCGCCCATCCCGCTTTCTGTGCAGCCGTCCGGGCCTCTCTCCTGAGAGCACCCGCTCAGCCAAGCAGAACCGGTCTCAGACACGGCCTGAAGAAAAGGTGATGTAAGTTCCACTGTGACCATTCCAATCCACCAACACAGGCATATCCTAGTACAGAGAACTGAAGCTCTGAGGTCGGCACTGGAGAGTTTTGGGAGGAGCCATGGCAAACGCCAGTGAAAGAGCAGAAGGCGGAATTTTAGTCTGAATAAAGCAACAATCTACTGATATTGTGTCTGCGTGATCTGGCCTCTGGTGATATGAACCAGAAAATCTCTCTGAACTCTGAGATCTAAAAATCCATACTGCCTGGCAGAGGACTGCCTGAAGGAAAACCCAGCTAAAGCTATTTTCGGTTGTTCAGATCCTCTGTGCTTAGACTGGAGAAACAGGAAGTTCCCTTGAGGAATAAGATGAGTGCAAAGACTATAAAGGTGGCCGTTAGGGGGCTGTCTCAGCACAAGGGATTTTCCCAGATTGAATCAGCAGAGAACGACCATTCATAAAATCTGGCGGAGATGAAGAGCCCCTTGCTAAAAGAGCACCAAAAGCTTTCGGAATATATAGAATACAGCAGGTGAAAAAAATCAGTGAAGAGCTATTTTTCAGGTCTTTGTGTTGGTAGATGTTTAAAGATTCTGTCGCTATGATGATGCCTGTGAACAACTTTTAATAAAAACAAACATCTTTCCCCAGCTGTGTTTTGAAGCATATTTTTCATGTGTTTGAGTATGTTATGATCCATTTAACATAGCTTTTAATTTTTTTTGAAATGGTGATTGTCAGTTGCTGAGTGTTTCTCTACTCTTTGTTATGCCAGTTACTCTTGGTATCCTGAACCCAGAGAATTTTAAAACTAACACCGCAAAAGGTGGTATTGCTTGCCTTGAAGGTGGAAGTAGAAAAAAGGAAAAAAAACACCTTATCCTCAGAACACTGTCAACAACTACCCTGACTTAGCAGGGGGAAAAGCTATCAAAAGTCACTGACCACATGGGAAGCATTTTCTGTCTAAAGGTTCCGGTAAAGTGGTTTTTTTTTTTTTTTTTTTTTGCTTATGCGTTTTCAGAACCATAGATGTTTAGAAGGAACAGATGAAAATAATATGAACTCAAAGAGGGAGAAAGGCCGCTTATAAAAATTAGCATGGCACTTCAGATAAGACAATTAAACAATAATTTTAATTCCCTATTGAATAATTCAGTCCTCAGTTCTCCAGGCCCAGCACTTTTGGTGGCAGATTCACTTTTGTTATGCAGATTTCTCAGCTTGAAAGCTCTCTCTGGGGCCTCTCCTGAGCCCCACCTGCACAGCCATCTACAGAGCCATGCAGTCATGCTCGAAACACCACCCTGTTCTACCTCCTGGCACATTTCCACCCAGAAGCCCCCATCTGTTTATCTCCCTAACAGTCAGCTTGGTTAATTTCCATCCCTTCCTTGTAGTGTGTTCAGCTTCCTGTCTAGAGCAAGAGTTGGCCTGGTGAACAAGTGCTCACTGGTTGAATATATGAAGGAATAGCCCCACTAGACTCATAGTTCCAGTAAAAGGAAAGACGGCGTCTTTTGCTCAACGCCTTGGCGGTGTTCTTGGTGCCTGGCATGAAGTAGATGCTGAATAAATAAACTATCCTGGATGCGGATGACAGAGCGGGAAGCAAGAAAAGGCCCCTGCCCTCACGGATGCTGTTACATCATTAACAATACTTGGAGTGGCTCATTAACTCTTTTTATGGGAGGAAAAAAAAAAAAGAAAGCAAAACAATTGTTTAAAATGAATGGGCCTTCTCTCTGGAATGAGACTTAAATCTGTTTAGCTGTTACATTTTTGTAAATGGCTTAAAGACTGTGTGTACTTTGTAAATACTATTTAGGGATATTTGATGTCAATTTTTATTTTCTTCTCCTAAGAATCTGGGATAAGGACATTTTCTCTGTTCTCGTGTGATCAGATCGAGTCTGGTCTCTTCTGAAAATCTGCTTTGCACGTGCGCCTGACCCTTCTCCCACATGGCCGGCACTGGAGCCGGCTGATTCCATTTTTCAGAAACATATTAATGTTATTACACGCTGCTTTTCACAGACGCTCTTTCTTCACTTGCTCGGCAGCTCACTTTAGCGTCAATGCTTATCAATTCATATCCAAAAGTTTTGCTTCTTCCAACACATGTTCTGCAATGCCACAGGAACTGCCAGCCAGAGAGGCGGCCTGGCCCCGCGCTTGGCTCTACAGACACTCCTTTTGCCAGGGCAATTAGTTGTCTCCAATGGCTGTTTTATTTTTGCTCAGAGAACGGAGAGCAGTTGAACTCATTTTTACTAGGAAATTCAACTTTCTATACATATTGTTGTTGAAAAGAGATTTTCTCATTATTCAGCTGCATGACACTTCTCAGAGACCACCATTAAGTTCCCCTAGACAGGGGAGATCTAACCTGCTTAGTCATTCTATGCCTGATAGCATGCCAGCTATATAGGCGGCACTTATTTAATCTACTGTATTAATTCACATATATTTTTCAATAAAAATATTGGGCATCTATGTGTCAAGTCATATACAGATGAAGGCAGTCGGGCCCGTGTCCTCAGCTGCTCAGTGGATGGAAGGAAGACAGGCGCATAACTGAGTGTAAGCAAGGCTGGCCCACTCTTCGGCCACGCTGGATAATGGGAGACTGTCAGCTTCGGAGCTCTGGCGTATCCACAGCACTAGGCACTATGTTAACTGAAGAGAACGCGCCTCTTCTCATGCTCTTTGGCTCTGAATCAGCTCCATTTCTGCAGTAATGCCAGGGAAAGAGAAAGCATTACCGTCAATGTTTTATTAAAGGCCCCAGCATTGCTGTTTTTCATTACACGAAGCACTTGGGGGTACCTGGAGGAGGGATGCCCACAGAGAGAAGCCAGTTCTGTTCTCTGCTCTATTGATCCACAAGTGAAATGATTCCAAAGATACACTGGCTGAGGAGAGAAACTGAACTTCCTGGGTTAGCTTTATAATAGTATTTCTGAACAGAGCCATCTCCATGAGCACCATCCCCCACGGTGGACTGGCTCGCATGTCCATGAGGAAGTGCAGTCTCTCCGAGAGCGAGAATACAGGAATGCGGTCTGGAAATCAGCTCAGAGAGCAGAGCGATGCTTACAGGTGGCGACCTGACTCTCAGACTGTCTGGTCTCCTTGAACAAAATCCACAGCTCATCCAGCACAGACTGCTATTACTAACATTACTCCTATTTCTGTTGAAATTTCATTTTGTCACTTGAAGTTTTGTGTAAGTTGGCAAACAATTAGATAATGTTTCTTTAATTCTCTAAAAATGCGTACACCAGCAAAGATAGTAACAACATTTGAATTCCATGAGTGTATATACATATATATCATGGATATCAAGTTCAGTGTATTTTTACAGTTTTGAATAAAATTATATTTCCAATGAATTACTAGAATATTGTAACCGTTTCGTAAAATGTCATCTCTCAGGTACTATGATGGCTCCTACTAGGAGATTTAGTTATATTTGTCCGTAATCCCTGAGGATGCAGCTATGGGAGACTTTTCTTGTTCCTTAAACTCCACACTCAAGCAGGGAGCTACATGAGACGAAACGGGGCAGGGAAAGTGGAGACAGACAGACAGACAGACAGACAGCTCCTTTCACTGTTCCTGCCTCTGCTCCTGGGACCACAAACCGGCACAATCGTTCTGGAAAATCTCGTGGCATTGTTTGATACAACTGAAGAGGCACATAACTTAGACTTAGACTGTAAACTTGTAGACCCAAGGCCTGGCCCAAGAGTGTTTACACCATAGCACTTGTAATAGCAAACAAACTGAACCAAGCAAGCAGCCTTGAACTTGAGACTAGATACTTTCCAAACAACAAATCCTGGGACTCCCCAGGTGGTCCAGTGGTTAAGGCTCCACCTGGCAACGGAAGGGCCGGGGCTGCGGCCCCTGGCCGGGAGCTAAGACCCCTCCAGGCGCAGAGCTGCTGAGAGCTCGCGCTGCGGCTCCCGCGCCAGCAGAGCAGAGCTGCAGGGCCCGCACTGGGCCCCAGGCCTCCGCGGCGCACGCGCCTGTGCGCCAGGCTAAGAGCCGACGCAGCCGAATGAGCAAGTGGCTTATGTTTTCCCTTACGATGAGATCAATGACCTAAAGGGCTAGGGCACAGGTCAGTGAACTTTTTCTTCAAGAGCCAAAAAGTAAATGTGTTAGACTTCACCCACTAAGGAGCAAAACTGAGGATAATGCATAGGGACGTGTATAGATGCTACATTTATGTGACTATTTAAAGTATAACCATCTAAAAGTGTGAGGAGAAAAGCCATTTTAAACTAACTGGTCATTAAAAAAATAAATAACATAAAATAAAATAATGAAAGAAAAGTAGTGAGCTAGATTTGGCTTCTGGGTGGTTGGTTGCTCGTCTCCCGCCCAGACCATCACACCAACATAAAGGAATCTGAAACAGTCAACGTGGAGCAGGGTGGGGTGGGGTAGCTGAACCACCCATGATGCATAATTCCACTTGGAGACATTCCCAAAGCCTGCAGAACTGAGCCATCGGATGATGCTCAAGACAGTACCCGGGTGGTAGAAGCACAAAGGGAAACAGGGCCATGAGCCCCAGGTTGCACAGCAATTGTGGCATGTTGGTGGAGAGAATGATAAACGGGATCCATGAGGATCACGGGGATGGGGGCAGGCGTTAGCAAAAATGTCTTAAGCTAGAAGATTTTTTCTCATCTATGTGATATAAATATACTTTGTACGTATTAAATAATAACAATACAAGATGAAGATCAATGCCCCCTTATGGATATCATACAACTTTAAGTGACAGAGAAAATAAAACACAAGTGGGTCAAAAATCAGAGGCATCGCATCCGATAATTCATGTAAAGGAGACTTACTAAGACCCGTCTGGGAAAGACCTCTGCTTCACTGCATGTTGGAAATGTTGCGCTCAGATTTCCAAACGCGGAAAACAAATCACCGCGCTGCGCCCACAGCCGCGTGGCTGAACCACCAATGCGACTGAGCTGCGGAACGCCCCTGGCCTACTTTCGTGCCTCTTTGCTCCAGCGAGAACTTTGGAACTTCTGAATACCAAGTCCTGGGAACAATTCTACAGCTGAAAAATGACAGGAACAGAGAAGGGTGCCTTTCTCGGCCCCAGAATGGCACCTGCGGTGACTTCCATCAGGGCTCGTGTTAACATGTCAGCGCCTCACTTGCATCGGCCCTTTATCTCTGCTCTCTGACCTTTGCTCATAAATAGTGAAGCCAACAATCAGAAGAGGCTCCGTGGTTCAGGGGAAGGGGGGCCACAGCCCAGGACACTGCACTTGATCAATGTCACGGCCAGTGTAGAGAGATGGTCATTACTGCCCGGCAGATTTATTGCCTGGGTCAAAGCAAATTACTTTCTCTTCCTCTGGCCCTGGCTCCCGAGGTTTTTAATCTTTCTCCCTTGCTTTGTCGGTTTTCGCGCTTGGCTTCAGGCTGTGGGAACACCAAGATTTTTTTTTTTTGGTGGAGGGGGCAATCAGTATGATAATTGATACCTTAGAAACGGTGTCTTTTGAGGAATGAATACAATCATTGAATTAAATGATTGTTGTTCAATTGCTAAGTCATGTCCAATCCCTTAGAACGCTTCCCTGTTCTTCTCCTTCAACTGCCCCCTTCTTCTGCCTTCAGTCTTTCCCAGCATCCGGGTCTTTTCCAATGAGTGGGCTGTTTGCTTCGGTGGCCAAAGTATTGGACACCAGGCTCCTCTCTTCTTCACTATCACCCACAGCTTGCTCAAATTCACGACCATCGAGCTGGTGGTGCCATCCAACCATCTCATCCTCTGTCGTCCCCTTCTCCTCCTGCCTTCAATCTTTCCCAGCATCAGGGTCTTTTCCACTGAGTCAGTTCTTCGCATCAGGTGGCCAAAGTATTGGAGCTTCAACTTCATCATCAGTCCTTCCAATCAATATTCAGGACTGATTTCCTTTAGGATTGCCTGGTTTGATCCCCTACTGTCTGAAGGACTCTCAAGAATCTTCTCCAGCAGCACAGTTTGACCATTCGCATCACAAAACACACCCCCATCTATGCAATCGCCTCGCGAAATCTGCAGCAACTTCCGTACTGGGTGTTTACCGACAATGATCATGTCTGTTTCTGTCATTCATACTAATTACACATATTTTTCCATCGTGTTTCTGTTAATTGATTTGTTTTACATTCATCTGCTTCAGCTCTATTTGTGTTCAGCAGCAAGCACTCAACATACAGTGATTCTTCCTGGTAATGAATCCCCCAGGAGCCACTCCATAAATGCCTCTTTCACAAGACTTGGTCCAGGGCTCTTCTGGCTCGACCTTGGTTCTCCATTGATGAATGGCATTGGTGGGGGATGGCTTGAAAGGAGAGGGTCGGGGGGGACTCACTTCATCGAGAGGGACTGGCTGCTGGCTCCACCCCCAGCTTGGGAGTCAGGCGTGCCACACCGTCCTCTGCAAGAGAAGGCAGAGGTGGTTGTCTTTAAGTGAAACTTCCCAGTTTTAAAAGCATCAGGAGGGTTCAACAAAGCATATACGAGTTAGCCAAATGTAGCTAAAAGCAGCTGTTTTTCAACTTCTGACCTGTTATTTATGTTTCCACACTTTTCCTGAGCCACTCTATAGTTCTTAAGTTCATTCTCTGACTCCTTCTACCACTGAAATCCACGTCAGGCCCTGCTCAAAGGCGACCTCCTGTTCTTTCCTCTGCAAAATGCCTGAAGTGCAGCCTGCTCTGCTTCTGGCCCGTGTCCTGTCAACCCTTCCTTAACAGCTGTGTGCTTATCCGCCCGTGGCCTCCCTCCCCGAGATGGCTCAGCCCGGAGTCGGCGTCATTTGTCTCCCTGGCACCGTGGGGCTGGCTCTGTGCCGCGCACATCAGAACCTGCTCGGGTCCTCACGGCACCAGGCCCCCTCTGCGAGCCGGTGCTGGTGCCGATGCAGCAGAGAGCAGGTCAGAGTCCGCGGCTCATGGAGCTCCCATTCAAGCAATGGAGAGAGAAAGGTCGAGAAAGTAGCAAATTAAAAGGGACGGTGAGCCTCTTAACCTCATTTGTACTAACCAGAAATTGTCTTCAAAGTGTTCCTTTTTTATGTATACATGTGGGTGATGTTCAGAAAGAGGATGTCTATAATCATATTCTCACAGGGATCTGTGACCTCAGATAAGTAAACACCTCACAGCAGTATTGTTTTAAACAAACAGCAAGATGCCTGCTCCCTCTCTCCACTTCAATCTTTTTCACATCAAGCAGTCCTTATAACCAGCTACTTCTTAGTAGTGAGAGCTTGAACTTATATAGCTTATTTGCAGTTTTCAAAGCACAGTTCCTCTCATGACTTACTCTTGCCTCTGTAAAAATGCCATGAAGGGCTTGTTTACCACACAGGGCCTTGCAGACAGGAAATCGAGGTTCAGAGGCGTTCAGTGGCGTAAGCGGTATCAGCTGGCTTGTATGGCGCTAAACCAGCCCCTAATTCCCGACCCAGCATCTCACCACACATTGCACGACTTCAGATTGCATCTGTGGCTAACCCAGATCACTCCCCACCCCCGTGGGTCTCTTCATATGGGAATAATTGCTGATGAAAGACAGAATCTCTACATTTGTCAACTCACCATGATCCTTAACTCATAACTAACTAGGTGGAGGAGAAAACACCCTTGAACAACTCAGGTTTGAAGTGTCTGGGTCCACCTATACATGGGTGCTTTTCTCAACAGTAAACACTACGGTACTACACAGTCTGAGGTTGACTGAATCCACGGAGGTAGAACCAGGGATACAGAGGAACCAGGGATGAAGAGAGCCAATTAGAAATTACACGTGGATTTCTGGCTGTTCAGAGAGTCACTGCTCCTAACCCCTATGTTGTTCAAGAGTCACATATATACATGTGTGTGTGTGTTCAGTTCAGTCGCTCAGTTGTGTGCAACTCTTTGCAACCACATGGACTGCAGCACGCCAGGCCTCCCTGTCCATCACCAGCTCCTGGAGCTTGCTCAGACTCACGTCCATTGAGTCGGTGATGCCATCCAACCATCTCATCCTCTGCTGACACCCTCTCCTCTTGCCTTCAATCTGTGTGTGTGTGTGTGTGTCTGTATGTGTGTGTGTTTTTGTGTGCATGTGTCTGTGTGTGTGTCTGTATGTGTGTGTGTATGTCTGTATGTGTGTGTGCATGTGTGTGTATATGTGTGTGCATGTGTGTATGTGGGTGTATGTGTGTATGTGGGTGTGTCTGTGTGTGTGTCTGTATGTGTGTGTGCATGTGTGTATGTGGGTGTATGTCTGTATGTGTGTGTATCTGTATGTGTGTGTATGTCTGTATGTGTGTGTATGTGTGTATATATGTGTGTATGTGTGTATGTGTATGTATGTACATGTATTTTTTCCCAGTTCCCGTTTAGCTATGCTTCCTTGAATCAATCTGCTCTACCCCCTCCTAAAGGAGGCTTTCTGAAAAGATGGCCATAATAATCTCAAGCATACATGTTTATATCTCATGATGCAAGAGCTACAGAGATTTAACTCCCAAATTCCAGTCTATGACATTCTGGATAAAGACAGATTAGCCTGGCCTGCATTACTTCCCTAAAAATATGAGGTCCTATGGGTGCCTAGACCTGGCTCACTGGCCCACCTCTGTGGGCTTCACCAGGACAGTATGGAGTGAGGAAGGAGTCTGCGTAAAGAGAGGACGTGTGCATGGCTGACTCTTGGAGACCCGCCAGGCTCCTCTGCCCGTGGGATGATCCAGGCAGGAATACAGGGGTGGGTTGCCATGCCCTCCTTCAGGGGATCTTCCAGCTCAGGGATGGAACCTATGTCTCTTATGTATCCTGAACTGGCAGACAGGTTCTTTACCACTGGTGCCACCTGGGAATCCCAAAGAAAGGAGAGAACTGACAGAAACGAGAGACGGGGAGAATAAGGTGCTTTTCTATATCACCTGGTTAAGAAAACCTGATATATGGTAAAGACTGAGAACAACAGACAGATCTAGAAAGTTAATGCATACATGAATTCAACTGCCCTTGTATCTGCATCTTTTAAATTCATGCTGTGTGTGCTTAGTTGCTCAGCCGTGTCTGACTCTTGTGACCCCATGGACTATAGCCACCAGGCTCCTCTGTCCATGGGGATTCTCCAGGCCAGAATACTGGAGTGGGTTGCCATGCCCTCCTCCAGGGGATCTTCCCAATCCAGGGATTGACCCCAGGTCTCCTGAATTTCAGGTGAATTTTTTTCTATCTGAGTCACCAGGGAAGCCCAAATTTGTGGTGAAAGTGAAATTGAAGTCGCTCAGTCATGTCCAACTCTTTATGACCCCATGGACTGTAGCCTACCAGGCTCCTCTGTCCATGGAATTTTCCAGGCAATAGTACTGGAGTGGATTGCCATTTCCTTCTCCAGGGGATCTACCCAACCCAAGGATTGAACCCAGGTCTCCGCATTGTAGACAGATGTTGGGGGCCAGTGTGAGGAACTCCTCCCATGGCAAAGGTCATAGGAAGGAAGCTTGGCATATGCAAAGGCGTGATCAAGCTTCAGGAAACCCCCTGTTCCCAAGCATCTACCCCCAAACCAGAGTACTTTACAGGGAGCTCTCCCCCATAACCATTTCTCTCAGAGAAGGAGTCAACTTGCAGCCCCAGTTAATAAAAATTCCTGGGCGTGACAAGAGTGTTTCAACTTACAAACTCTGAAGGCTCTCTAGCCTGCCTGATCAGGTTCGTCCGGCCGCATGTGATTGTTTACAACCCCAACTGTGAGAGGCATGGGATGCTTTAAAACTTTCTAAATACAGACTCTTTTGAGAAGTTAGAAGATCATTAGTATTATTAGTATTAGTGAGTTAATTAGGAATTATATTGGTGAAGGATTTTTTCATTTGTCCTGTCAATAATTACTGCTAATTCCCTGCCCTGGGTGTGACAAGGGTGTCTCAGGTCAAACCTCTCTGCTGACAGACTAGCTTGTGTGACAATCTCTCAACCATAAACAGCACAGAGAGCTTGGAGTATTAGCATAGGGCTTTTCTCATTTGATTGCCCACAGGCCTCTATATCCTTAGGCACCTGGGAATATATTAATCAATGTATTAGGAATATAGAAAAGGAAATATAGTAGTTTTTGATGTTAGCAATACTAGACTTTTTGAATTAATGAATTTTCTCTTTTGTTATAGATCACTGTACTCTGTTATAAATCACTGTGTCCTTGCTATGCAAAACTGTAACTTTATCACTATCTTAAGACTAAATAGATTGTAAAGGGAACATTGGTGAAAGGTTTTCATTTGTTGGGCTGATGTTTACTGCTAAATCTCCATATTCCCTGCTCTTACAATGAATATAGCCAGCATATAGGAGAAATAAGTATTAACCTTTAAGATTAATCATGTTAAACCTTGGGTTAAGTAAATTCCTTTCTTGATTGTAACTCACTACACCCTCACCCTATAGGAATGCAACTTTATTTGGAGGGTGGTGCCTGATTTAAGAAAAAAAATTACCCCTGGAAAAATAAGTTTTCTGGTTAACTGACCAGTATCAGAAAGGGCCATAAAATGTCAGCAGACCTCATGGTCAGAAGAGGATGTACAAACTCATAAGACCTTTGTATAATTTTACAGGAAGCACCTGACTGTGACAAGGGTCAGGTCTGCTGACCCTCGTGTGACTCTGTGTTCATCCCTATGTGTAACAAAAGGTATAAAAACAAACCTGAAAAATAAAGAAAGGGGACCAGTTTCTGGACAGCTGATTCCCCCATGTTGATTCTTTCTTGCTCCCCGTTTTCCTGGCTGAATTCCCATCTGGTAGGGGCGTATGCACCAAGCCTACTAACTCTGCCTGGGCTTCTAAGATCGGACCAGGGAGGCCTCAGTGCCTCCTCTCCTTCGGGAGAACGGAAAGACGCCTGTGGTCTACGTAGGTGGTGATTAGTATTCCACTTAAACCAGTTATTCAGCCTCTTTTTCTCCACTAATTTTCCTACTACACTCTCCGCTTCCAATCTCTCTATATCTGTAATTAAATAAGTTTTTTCCAGGACGCCTACTCCGTCCCCACCTTCGAATCACCCTGGATGCACCGGGGCTGGACCCCGGCACACAGGCACTTTGCCGTCTGAGCCACCAGTTGGCATGTATGAACTGAAGACATGTACAATGACATTGTTCTGAAGATGAGCAAGATGCGGCAAGCAGCGGGGGAAGAGTCCCGGCGCTGTCTTCAGTGCTCACAGAGAGACGCCCAGGGGGAAAGTGCGGGCTCGTCCAGTCCCCTAAGGAAGGAGCCCAGGGGTGCGAGCACATTCATTCATTCCTTAGGTGCACAGGACAGTGTGTTACCAACGGGTTCAGGGCCTAACTTACTACTTTCAGTGCCTGAATCATTCACAAACTTGAGAACTTTAACCGGTATGAACAACATATTTATGCTTAGGGTGGCAGGAAATAATCAAGTGAACTTTATAAATCCACACTTTTGGAGAGAGTACAGAGATGCCCAAAGCTGCGGGCGACGGCTTTTACCGTGAAGCATTTTCACGCTATTTCAGGCAGTTATGAACTCGAGTTTGGCCTGCCTTCTATAGCATCCTCTTACTGACTTATGCCTGGATCAGGGTTCACAATGTCCCAATTTGTTTTCTGGTTTTCCATGGGGAAAAAATAAATAAAATTATGTTACGGAGTGACCCATTTTTATCTGCCTCTGTTTATCCCCATGTAGAATTATTCCTCCTAGAAACGGTCTGAGGAAGATGGAATAATTCCCTAAATAATAAAACCCTGCAGTCTTTTTCTCTGACAATACCCCTAGTGAAGAGGCGCCAAGAAGTTACTGCCAGGCGGAGGCAAGAGATAAGGTCAGATGCTGGCATTTATTCATGAAAATAGTAGCAAGAGGGTTTGGATGCATTATTTTTAAGGTCCCTTTGAAATGCATGACAATGCCTTTAACAGGAATTCTGCATAAGAATGTGAGCACAGCAGGGCACAGGAAACCAGGTACTGGGGGTTCTGCAAGGCTCAGGGCCTAAGTGCTCATCATCTTCCTACTGTGAGGAGCACTGTGTCGGCAGGTCAGGAAACTCAGGTGCAGGAGAGAAACCTCCCTTGTTTAAAGGACACTCTCACTTCTACAAACTTATACACAGGCATTGGAGAGCAAGGGATAATCCATGGAGCTTTAAATCCAAAGAAAGAGTAGCTTTCCAGATAGAAATATTCTGTGAAAGGCTTGGACATTTTAACATGATTTGTTCTCATAGCATCGCTGACTCAATGGACATGAGTTTGAGCAAACTCCAGGAGACAGTGAAGGACAGGGAAGCCTGGCGTGCTGCAGTCCATGGTTGCAGAGTCAGACGCTGTGCAGACTTAGTCACTGAACAATAACAACAACCAAAAGAGTAGTTGTCCTGCATGTTTCTTTCTTTCTGTATATGCTTGTGTAAAACTTTCTCACTGTCACAGGGGAGGAAGCCAATTCTGACTCCACGTGGGGAACTCTCTTTGGCTTGCTTTGTGTTGACTCAGTGTCTGGGCTGGAGGACCCTGCCCTTCCGCACGACTGTGAACTACGTGCCTCTGTTCAGCTCATGGAGGGACGCCTCGTCCCTGCTGCCTGTGGCCAAAGAGAGGAGCACTCCCCTTCCGAAGGCGGGCCACCCCCGGAGCTGCTCTGCAAGACTGAAGACCCTTCCCTCTACTACGCACCGCCTCTCCCTCTCCAGTCTGCCTTCTGACTCTCGTTCCTTACTGCTCCTTTCTCTCTAATCTATAAAAGAACCTGGCATCCAGATACCGTTAAGATGGTTATTTCGAGGCGCTAGCCCACCATCTTCTCAGGCAGCTGCTTTCTGAGTAAAGTCCTCGCCCCCTTGTGCTTCATATTCACTGGCCTGTGAGCAGCGAGCAGGGTGAGCTGGGACTTGGTAACAAGATGGACAGTTTTTAAATGTGAACTTGGGAATTTAACCATAATGGAGCCCTGCATGTGTCTTTTAGGCCTTATTCTTATTTGGGGAGCGTGCTGAGTAATGTATTGCGCTGGTCAAAAAAATTCATTTGAGCTTTTCTGTAACATCTTATGGAAAGACCCAAACAAACTTTTATGGACAACCCAAATAAATCACAGTTCTGAGAAACTCAGCTCCAAATAACCCACAAATGTTGAGTCAAAAAAAAAAAAATTATGAAACCAAGGGAAAAGGAAAAAATAGACTACATGTTGATTACTTGGAGAAAAGATAACAACCCCTGACTTACAGGTAACTGGAAAGCAATTTTCAAAAACCAGTCCCATTTCCATGAAAGATAACAAAGTGCCAAAATAATTTCAAATAAAGCATATTTAGGAATAACAGGAAGCAGTGTTATCAGGCTAGGAACTTCAAAAATACCACCTGTTAGAAGCAGGGAATCATCCTGTACTTCCCGACATGATTACACCATTTACATCCTGGACTTTCAGCTCAAAAATGAGAGGGATAAAGGTGATTTTATGAACTGATGAATACTAACAGTCAAAAGCTCCAACAAGGCTCTGCTGGAATCTCAGGCATTTTTAAGAAAAGCAAAACTATGATGAAAATCTAAATGGCACTGGCAGTTAGAGATAAGCAATGTAATTGTCAAGTTGCAAGGTGAAGAAATGGTTTTGCTGGTGTCTGGGAAAGGAGACAAAAGGTTGGGAGCAATATTACCGAAGAGTAGGATCTGTTGCAAAACAAAACCCAACAAAGCCCTCTTAGTCTTTCTTTTAGTCAGTATGCTTGGCTCTCTTTGTCTCTCAGGTATGCTAATTTATGAAGCACCCTCCTTAAACTCGAGGCATCACCATGGAGATGAGCATGGAGGCCGCCTTTATCGGAGTCGCGAGACTTTCTGTTCTGTCTGTTTGGTACTCTGACGCTTGCAGGCAGGCACTTCTGTGTGTGTGTTCAAGTCTAGTCTTTTTAGAAAGAGAGTGACATCCTCTGACTGTATTCCTGTTGACACTTCATCCAGGCTGTACACGTCCACATGTAGCCTTCACCACCAGACTTGCTTTATGGAATTAGGGAGCTTGTCAAGGTAGATTAAAATAACAGTGTCTCCCCTGGGCATGGTCAAGTAGGTCAACAGAGGGCAAATTTGGGATCTACAGAACTTAGGTAGATGGTGCCAATTAGCCCCGTGCGTCTGGTGGGACCAGGAACCGCGCAGCTCCACGTGCTGCAGACAGAAGGCAGTGCCTGCTCCGTGGGGCAGTCTGTTGCCTTGCTGAGATTTCTCTCCCAGAATCCTGAGAACTGATACTTCAGAAAAAGTGAAAAACAATCAGAACATATATCTATGGGCTTCCCCAGTAGCTCCTCGGTAGAGAATTCTTCTGAAAGTCAGGAGACATGGGTTCCATCCCTGGGTCAGAAAGATCCCTGGAGTAGGAAACGACAGCCCACTCCAGTGTTCTTGCCTGGAGAATCCCGTGGGCAGAGGAGCCTGGTGGGCCACAGGCTCTGGGGTCGCGGAGAGTCCGACGTGGCTGAAGTGGCTTAGCATGCACGCATGCATGTATGTTGCTGCTGCTGCTTCTAATCACTAAGAAATGTCTGACTCTTTGTGACCCTGTGGACTGTAGCCCGCTGGGCTCCTCTGTCCGTGGGATTTCCTGGCTAGAACGATGGAGTGGGTTGCCATTCCCTTCTCCAGGGGATCTTCCTAACCCAGGGATCGAACCCACGTCTCCTGAAGCTCCTGACTTGCAGGCAGATTCTTTACTGCGGAGCCACTGAGGAAGCCTGTTTTATTTGTGGGGGGGTCTCCTCTCATGTTCGCAAGTGAATGGAAACGACATGTTATTGCTGTTGACAGGAGATGCGGGTTCAGTCCCTGGGAAGTGGGAGTGCTGGCCCAGAAGACAGGTGGGCGGAACACGGCCGCGGGAGTCCTGGTTTCGAGGCGCCCAGGCCCTCTGGCCCAGGCACACTGCCTTCAGAGTGCTGGCTGGAGACGGTGCTAGCATCTCCATATTTGTGTAAGATATGCGGAGTGCAGCCCGCTGCCTGGGAAGGACACACTGAAGAAACAGGCACCAGGCAGCCATCAGGACAGCCGCCTTCTTTCTGCTTACTAAGAGGCTGCATGTCCACAGCGAGAAGCCACGTGCGCGCAGATCTCCGCGGACGCTGCGAGACGCCCACGCTTTCAGATCCGGGAGGCCCAGGGGAGGCGCTGTGGGTTCTCATCTTGGAGACCAGAAGGTTAAAGTCCCGAAGACCAAGGGTCGCACTGCAAGCCAATCACTGAGCTTGCCCTGGGATCCGGATCCTCAGACTCCCGGCCCGCAGAGCCTGTGTCTCTGGGAGGAAAGGGGCAGCGACGGCAGAGCCAGCCGCCTCCCGCTCACGAGACGCGCCGCGTGCTCCGCGCGGGCGGCGACCCCCGGGCCTGCTCGCCTTCCCGAGCTCCCGCGGCTCCCCCGGCAAGGAGAGCAGCCGCGGCCTCCAGCCTGCCCCCCGTGACGCCTGAGACGAGCGTCTTCACTAACGGGACGTTTTCTGGCCTGGGTCCACTCTAGGCACAGACAGCGTAAAAGACTGATGGCGGCTCAGATGCCCTTTCGTTGCGATGGTTTAGCCGCTAACTCGCGCCTGACTCTTGGCGACCCCACGGACTGTAGCCCGCAGGCTACCCGGTCCATGGGATTTCCCAGGCAAGAACACTGGAGTGGGTTGCCAGTTCCTGCTCCAGGAGGTCTTCCTGACCCAGCGACTGAACTCACGGCTCCTGCAATGGCACACAAATTCTTTACCACTGAGCCTCCAGGGAACCGCTCAGAAACCTTTAAACCTACCGAGCTGAAAATGAGTTGATACATTTTTTAAAATGCTATTACTTAGAATTTTACAGTAATGGTTGACAAATCTAGTTAAGTACTTAAATACTTTTAAAACATTATTCAACTTCTCATTTTTCTTCCTAGATGAAATCAAGCAATTTTTTAATTTCCCACCCCTGAAATCAAGTAATTTTAAAGGTCATATTTATATAAAAAAAGCAAAATCAAAAGCTTTTCTTTTCAATATTGAGGCAGTCTAATTTTCAACAAAATGGCCTGAGCCCTTCTCTTAAGCACCATCTCCAACACGTTGACGAGGCGGAGCACAGATGACGTATTACAAAGGCTGTGCTTGTCCACACTCCTTATGCCACAGGAAAGCTTTCATTTCTCTAGTTACCACCCAAAACCATGTCACTGGACACTTCTCTTCCTACCAAGAATCTTCTCCTTCCACATTTTTCTCTCCCCCAAGCTTTCAACTTTGCAAATTCCTATCTCCCCGTCCACTAGAGTCAGACGCCCATTACTGTAATAAATGGAGTTGTCGTCTGCAAGTCACAAAACACCGAAGCCAAACAACGGAAAAGGAAGAGACTGCACCGCATGAGCAATCGCTCAGGACAGAGCGGGTCCAGCAGAACTGAGCGCAAGGTTCCCCAGGGCTGGACAAGACGCCTCTCCCAGGGCCTGGCTCTGTGCCCCCTGCGCTGGGTCCACATTCAGACTCCACGCAGTAGGCAGCGGGGTCAGTCCCTGTGGCCTTCAAGTACAATGGGAAAGAAAGGGCGCCTTTTTCTGAAAGACCTGCAAGCACCCTGAAGTTCCGCTAACTGCCCTGACCGTGCCCAGCTGAAACCGCCAAACTAGTCATGCTTCACGTGGGGTCAGAGCGCCAGCCCTGCAGAGGCAGCAGGAGGGCACAGAAACGGACAGTTTAGGGGAGCCCCAAAGAAAGATCGGGGATACTGCCAGAAGAATGAGAGACGGTTCTATGGGAGCAAACAGCGATGAATACCCCATGCTTTTTATATGAATTTCTCCCATATTACAGGAAAAAGCTCATTTTCCTAGAGAACATGTCCACTGAGGTATTTTCCCCCAAGTAAAAGGAAATATCATTATAGTACGTGGATTCATGTTTTACTTTTACCCTAACCTTCAACTCAATCTTCAGCTAGCTCTTTAAAAATAATTTCTTTCCTCTCGTTATATTGAGAAACCTTCTAAGGTAATATAGATGGATTTATTTCTATGATGCTTTAATGTCCAAGCACCTGGACAAACTGAATGAAATCCGGCCAAGTGTTGCCTAATGGAGCATGTGTTTTAATGGGCTGGTAAAAATGATTTGCAGTTTAAGCACAGTTCCTTTGCGGAGATAGAAGAAGCTGGAATAGGCCACTGCTGTTATTTAAGGGTGCCCATAAATTAATATTCAATCTTGTTTGAGAATTAAGTCCTTGCTTTATGCTATGTTTAAAAATTCTGATATTTATCAGAAAAATGGATGACTGTGTTTATTACAGGTTGAATTTGGAAGGTTTAATAAGCTATAAATAATGATTAGGTATTTAGAGCTCAAATATTGACAGGCTTTACTTATATTTTCCTTTATGACTAAGGTAAGAATATTTGGGGTGCAATATATAAGAAATGCATTTAATTAAATGATCAAATGAATATAAAATGAATTGCACAGTTCTTAACTGCTAACAAGCTTTGACCAACTCTTGCTACTAGTAATAAAATAATCACGATGATGGTGATGTTGACGACGACGCTGTAGCTTGGAGACACAAGTCTTATTTAGAATCATTGAAGAATAATGATATACAAATAATAATATTAGATATCAGGCAAGAGCCCCAATGGGAAAATGACAAGAGCATGGCTTCATGACATTTTTGTCTGGCATGTAATTTACAAACATAACTGTGTGCATGTGAGTGTGTACATACACAATACAACAAAACATGCACACACACACATGCACACACACACATGCACACACACACACGCACGCACACACACACACGCACACACACACACGCACACACACACACCTTCTGTTCAAATTACCAATGTGTGTGTGCTCAGTCACTAAGTCATGTCCCACTCTTTGTGACCCCATGGACTGCAGCCCCCCAGGCTCCTCGGTGCATGGGGTTTCCCAGGCAAGAAAACTAGAGGCGGTTGCCATTTCCTCCTCCAGGGGGTCTCCCCGACCCAGGGATCAAATCCGGGTCTCCTGCATTGGCGGGCAAGATCTTTATCTTTGAGCCACCTGGAGACCTAAGCCCAAAACACAAAATAATGATTTCCAATTCTGTCCTTTCTTGGCAAAACACAAGACTAAACAGGAACTATGAAATAGTTACATTTTCACAGTGGTGCTCTGAACAGAATGATAAACCACAGGCGATGCAACTGATGAAACGGAGAGGCGCGTTTCCACCCAGAACTCTAACCTTCTAGAACACAGATGTAGTGTTATGTTCCAACAGAGCTCCTCGCTACCAAATAACCCTTTTTTCACTCTATCATTACATATTTTCCCACGGGTGGCAGAATATTATTGCCAACCTTTATCTCATGATTTCCTATCATATTCCAGCAGATGTAAAGTGCCCTTAAATAACCGCAAAACATACAATAAAAAGGATTTTACTATTATTTTTTCAAAGAAAAGCTCTTTTCTCTGCACACCGGTGTCTTACAGGCTGAGGAATACAGTGCTTTGCGCCTTCTGGCCTTAGTTTTGCCGTCTGTGAAATGGAGCCTTGTGCAGAGTGGTGGTGAGGCATGCGCAGTGCTCCTGGTAGGGGCGGGATGGACGCGGCATGACACTGGAGTCTGCTCGGGTCTGCAGATCCCCGAGTTTGCCGTTTATGGATCTACCCCTCCTGTTTAACTCAACAGCCCTTCCCTTCTCAGCATTCTCAGACTTAAGGGGGTGGCTCCGGCCTCCCCGTTCTTCCAGCAGGCTCCTGCTCCGAATTGTGAACGGGGCATCCAGAGGGTTATTTTTCCGGCATCGCGCTCCGTGTGCCATGTGCGTGGATGTCAGCTGGAGCAGTGTCTCTGTGAATACAAAGCAAGAACCTGAATCACTGGGGCAATGAATCGTGGGTGCCCGCCTCCATCAATCTCCTCTACTAGCATATTTGCACAGGAGGATTTTTCACTGGTAGTGACTTTCTGTTGGAATTTCAAAACATGCGTGCAGTTTCTCTTGGGCAAGAATCTTATTCAAGCAAGGACTATTTTCCTTTCTTTTTCTCTATTTGCCCTTCTTTCTTTGTAAAGCCTGGAACAAAAGCTCGTGTATCTAGACTCCATTTTATTTTGTTGCACAGGGATCAAAAGTATAATTTTTATAGAGATTCTATTCATAGAAGTTACTATTTTTTTTTTTTTTGAACCCAGGTCAATGGGAAGAAAAAAAGAGAGAGAAGGGAGGGTTAAAGAGGAACGAAGGGCAGAGAGAAGAGACAGAGAAAGAGCGGATGCCACAGGCGGAACTGAGGCTGTGGGTTTAGACAGAACTTGTTTTAAATTTTGGATCTACAACTTTACTTGTATGCAAATCCAGTGAATAAGTTCTAAAAGCCTCAGCTTCCTCATCTGCACAATGGATATATTATTATTAATCTACTCCAAGATGATGTTCAGTCAGTTCAGTTGCTCAGTTGTGTCCAACTCTGTGCGACCCCATGAATCACTGCACGCCAGGCCTCCCTGTTCATCACCAGCTCCCAGAGTACACTCAGACTCACGTCCATCGAGTCAGAGATGCCATCCAGCCATCTCATCCTCGGTCATCCCCTTCTCCTCCTCCTCCTGCCCCCAATCCCTCCCAGCATCAGGGTCTTTTCCAATGAGTCAGCTCTTCACATGAGGTGGCCAAAGTACTGGAGTTTCAGCTTTAGCATCAGTCCTTCCAAAGAAATCCCAGGGTTGATCTCCTTCAGAATGGACTAGTTGGATCTCCTTGCAGTCCAAGGGACTCTCAAGAGTCTTCTCCAACACCACAGTTCAAAAGCATCAATTATTCAGCACTCAGCTTCTTCACAGTCCAACTCTCACATCCATACATGACCGCAGGAAAAACTATAGCCTTGACTAGACGGACCTTAGTCGGCAAAGTCATGTCTCTGCTTTTAATATGCTGTCTAGGTTGGTCATAACTTTTCTTCCAAGGAGTAAGCATCTTTTAATTTCATGGCTGCAGTCACCATCTGCAGTGATTTTGGAGCCCAAAAAATAAACTCTGACACTGTTTCCACTGTTTCTCCATCTATTACCCATGAAGTGATGGGACCGGATGCCATGATCTTTGTTTTCTGAATGTTGAGCTTTAAGCCAACTTTTTGCTCTCCTCTTTCACTTTCATCAAGAGGCTTTTAGTTCCTCTTCACTTTCTTCCATAAGGGTGGTGTCATCTGCATACCTGAGGTTATTGATATTTCTCCTGGCAATCTTGATTCCAGCTTGTGCTTCCTCCAGCCCAGCGTTTCTCATGATGTACTCTGCATAGAAGTTAAATAAGCAGGGTGACAATATTAAAGAGATAAATCATGTAATACACATAGAAAACCAAGCTACCTGCTTCAGAGAGTGCATAGTCACTCTAATTCAGCTCCTACTAACAACTGCCGCCATATTTATAGAACAGGCACTGGTTGATGGCCTGCTTATGGCTAATTCAAATAGTATTTACATCTCTACCAGACAGCTAAAGCTCAGAACAGAATATTTCATTGTATTAAACCATGGATTCTAGAAATGGAGACTTAGACACTGACCATCGGGACTTGCACAATTAAAAGTCTCCTTGGAATCTACTTTATGATCAAAGGTGTCTTTCTAGATCTTTCCTGCTGCTATGCTGTGCGAAGTCACTCCACCTGTGTCCGACTCTTTGCAGCCCCGTGGACTGTTGCAGCCAGGCAGGAATCCCAGAGTGGGCTGCCATGTCCCCTTCCAGGGGGTCTTCCCGACCCAGGGATTGAGCTTCTGCCTCTTGCTCTCTGCCCTGGCCGCCTGGGGAGCCTTCCTGGGATGTGAAAAACGACAAAAAGAGCTCAGTGCCTTCAGACCAACGCACTGCTCGGAGAGAAGGGCGGAGGAACGCAGCTCACTCACTCGCCTCTCAGCACCCTGTGAGAGACAGTGAACGGGTTCACACGGAGAGGAAGGTGGAAGAACAGAGGAGAGAGTGGAATGAGTCTGATTCCGTCATAAAGCCGGTGTGACACTGGAAAAACCCAGTGCACACAGGCGGTCTGCAGTAAGCATGAAGTCTACATGGACACAAAGAAAGGAGAGACTGCTGCCAGCTGCTGAGGCAGAGGAAAGCAAAGATGCACTTGTTAGTTACAGTCTTCAGTTCTTCAGAAAGTTAAATTCCTGTCCATGGGTACTGTCTTGATTATTATGAAATGAGGATGAAATGACTGCAATGAGTATATTTCAAGAGAACATTCCGAAATTTCATACTGTCACTGAAATGCTTAAAGATAAAAATTCTGTGATTAAAGAGACAAGGACTCTATTTGAAATTTAGAACTTTTGTCAACATTTTATATCACAGTATTCTATAGAAATAATAACTTTTTGTGTTATTTCCTGGGCATATTTCCAAAATTAGCATCAATGGATGACATTTGAAGGCAAATATTATCTCTTATTTCATATAAGCTGATAAAATGTTTTTAAAATCATCAAATACATAGAACAGTTCCTGCATAACGACATCTGACTTTTCTAACATGCGTGATCATTATTATATTTAATGTCTAAGTCACAATACTTGTGAGGCCTTGGAATTTAATTTATCTTTTTAAGGACTCAGTTTCCTCATCTCTAAAGTAGGGATGAGGAGAAGGCAATGATGCCCCACTCCAGTCCTCTTGCCTGGAAAACCCCATGCACGGGGGAGCCTGGTGGGCTGCAGTCCATGGGGTCGCAAAGAGTTGGACATGACTGAGCGACTTCACTTTCACTTTTCACTTTCATGCATTGGAGAAGGAAATGGCAACCCCTTCCACTGCTCTCACCTGGAGAAACCCAGGGACAGGGGAGCCTGGTGGGCTGCTGCCTATGGGGTTGCACTGAGTCAGACACGACTGAAGCGACTCAGCAGCAGCAGCAGCAAAGTAGGGATAACAACAGTGACTGCTTCCTGGGATACTGTGGGGATTAAATAAAGCATGTAAGACACTAATCCTGACTCATGGCAGCAAGAATTTAACAGATATTTAATACAGGTGATGGCTGATATTAAACTTTCTGATTTGGATCAGGGGTATACTCAATGACGCTGGCTCTTCAGTGGAATAGCAAAAATCTGAAACATAATAATCATGATGATTACGTGTATCCCCATGTCACTAAAGCCACACTTCACCATGGTCTTATTTTGGTTATATTTGCAATGTATAAAAATCATAAATACAGAAAAGGTTAGTTAGGTCCATGAAATATTAAAATACAAGTATTATATTCTTAGATTAAAAAATATTTTCCTAAGAATGTAAATTCACTCACCTTTGTTTAAAAAGACTTGTTCAAGGATGTATACTGGGCTATGGTTTACAGTCACAAAATCCCAGCAATAATTTAAATATCCTCCAGTAGAAGAATGACAAGTTACAGAACATTTATGAATCCTCTTTAAATACTAAGAAGAATGAGATAAATAAATGAAAGGATATGAAGTGATATTTAACTTCCGTAGGCATGAAAATGTGCTTAAATTATAACCCAGTGGTTTGCACCCGTTTGTGTTAGAAAGAATGACACTCACGTACACACCTTTGCAGATGTGATCTAGAGAATCAGAAAATGGTCACAATGCTGCTGGCCTTTGAGAGCAGCACCAAGGAATTGAGAAACTAGAGTAAAAAAAAGTAAAAAGAAAAAAGAATCCTTTCTATATACTTTTTGGTGCTATTTAAAAATTTTAATGTTCATTTAATCACCTTACAAAAAAGACACGATATTAAGCTGTAAAAGGGGCTCCCCAGGTATCACAGTGGATAAGAATGCGGCTGCCAATGCAGGAGATGCAAGAGAAAAGGGTTCGACCCCTGGGTTGGGAGGATCCCCTGGAGAAGGAAACGACAGCCCACTCCAGTGTTCTTGCCTGGAGAACCCCATGGACAGAGGAGCCTGGCGGGACACAGACCGTGGGGTTGCAAAGAGTTGACCGTGAGTAAGCACACACACACTAAACTATAAAATGAGCAGTTAGGATTGCTTTTCCAGGGGTTATTTATTTTCTGACTTCCCAGATAGTGCTAGTGATAAAGAACCCGCCTGCCCATGCAGGAGACTTGAGACCCAGGTTCAAATCCCTGGACTGGGAAGATTCCCTGGAGGAGGGTACGGCAACCCAGTCCAGTATCCTTGCCTGGAGAATCCCAGGGACAGAGGAGCCTGGTGGGCTCATTCCATGGAGTCACGAACAGTTGAACACGACTGAGTGACTTCCACTTTTAGATTTTCGTTTAGTTTTGATGGATTCCAGGACAGCTTTGAGATACTCGATCAACATACACATAGCACACTGTGGGACCAACGGTCGTTTGCTCCCCAGCACAGCAGCGTCTGTGCTGTAGACATGGTCTTCTGATCATTTCAGCCTGGCTGCCCAGACACTGCAGGCATGAGGAAGTACCAAACGATGCCTGCCCAGCCGCCTTAGTTCCAAAGAGGCACGGAAGAATGAGGTGTTGTATACGGGGATTCACTAGCTTTACTGACTTTCTGAGACAAATTTTAGTGTTGGGTGCTGTAGTTTCTTTTGAAGGGAAAGACTGCAAACCCTTTTCTTTAAATGTAAATGATGATCAATAGCTGGAAAGAACCATAGTGATTAATAGAACAAACAGCCCTCAATTACTCTAACACCAAATGAAAATGTAATCTATAAGCCACTACTTTAAGGCATTTTAGATTCAGATAGATAAAACAAACAAGCAAAATCTCAGAAATTCCTTTGATTCTCCATTAGAATCATGAACCTTTAATAATTCGACCCCCTTGAAGACATATACAGTGTAGTTTGACGCTTGATTATATATAACCTGGAATGGGCAACTGGTTATTTTAAGTTGCTCTTTATAAAGAAATAATCTCCTTAACTCATTTCAAAGTGGCATAACCCAGACTCAGTTCCTGGCATCAATAAACTTCAGAGTGCTGAATTTAAAGGATAGTCCATTCCGTATCTTATTCTCCTTCCTGTCTGTATTGGAAACTTGTTACTACTGACAGCATCCCGACCCTCCATTAGGTTGTATTAACTAGTTCACCTGGTACAGCTGTCTTGCTTCTTCCTAAATATTCTGTTTAGAGGGATGTCTTCTTCCACGCTTGTTTAAATGGCTGCCTTCCAGCCTCACTCCATCGCGGTGCTGTTTTAGTTGCTGAGCCGTGTCTGACTCTTGCAGCCTCATGGACTCTACCTGCCAGATTCCTTTGTCTGTGGGGTTTCCCAGGCAAGAATCCTCCTCTAGGGGATCTTCCCCACCCAGGGATCAAACCCATACCTCGTGCACTGCAGGCAGACTCTTACCTGCTGAGCCAGCCTGGAAGCCCCTCCCTCTCCACGCTTTCCAGGAGGAGCCTCAGCTACACTCATGGTTATGACCGTGTTTTTCCACCACTGGCTTCCGGAGGCTACGCTGTCTAACCAGACCACTCCCCCGAGTCTAACTACCTGCAGGCCAGTATTCTCTCAAAGTTCTGCAGGTCTCTGAAATCCACTGTACACAAAATTCTATTTCATCATTGCATTCATTCCACATCCTTTATACCAGTGACATCCTTTATAACAGTGACTTGGGCTCCGCTTGTGGCTCAGCTGGTAAAGAATCCTCCTGCAATGCGGGAAACCTGGGTGCGATCCCTGGTTAGGAAGCTCCCCTGGAGAAGGGAAAGGCTACCCAATCCAGTATTCTGGCCTGGAGAATTCCATGGACTGTATAGTCCACGGGGTTGCAAAGAGTCGGACACAGGAGTGTCTCCACTTGTACAGCTAGCCAGCTGCTCAAGTGAGAGCTGTGGGCCTCACCCCGCACCGCAGCCTTCTCACGGTCAGCATCGGCGGCGCGGGGTGATGGGCACAGATTCCCAGGCTCATCCCCTGGAATTCGGGTCCAGGAACCCGAGGCTGGGCTGAGACTGAATGGAATACCCACGTCGGCAGTTCTGACGCTGTGCTCTCTCTCCCCGGTGATAAAGCCCTGTGTCTTCTGGCTGAGGAACAGCGCCTGCACCCGTTCGCTCCCCCTCCCTGTGGGAGGGCCTGAGACGAGGCTCCCCGCCCCGCACAGCTAGCTCGCCCCGCACAGCTAGCCCGCCGCTGCTGCCCCAGCCACCCCGCCCTCCCCTTCCTCACCCGCCGCCGCCGCATGTTCTTCATCCGACTAACTTCCACTTGCCAGGTAGACGTCAGCTCAGATATTAATTCTTCTAAAAGTCTATACTGATTTCCCTGTTCTGGAATAAATACAGAAGACAAGTGTTTCCCCAGGAAAGCTGATGAGATTTATCTTTTCATATGCTGACGTCTGTCCTTGGGCTTCCCTGCGGCCGGAGGTAAGACTCCCCCTGCCAGTGCAGGGGACAAAGGCGCGACCCCTGGGGCAGGAAGACGCCTTGGGGGAGGCAGGGCAGCCACCCCTGTACCCTGGCCTGGAGAACCCCAAGGACGGAGGAGCCTGGTGGGCTGCAGTCCACGGGGCCTCAGTGAGTCGGACGGGACTGAGCGGCTTAGCCTGCACGTACTCAGGGTGTTCTTCAGACGTGAAACCCCGTGAAGGGGCCACAGCGTCCATGACACCTGGTCCAGAGGAGTGCTGCATGTATTAGCTGAACAGACAAGTTCACAAGCCAGGGCGATAAGCATGCAAAGCTATGATGGAAGGAGTCCGTTGGAAGGTGACTAATGCCTGCAAGCAAGAGCTCAAATTCCGAAGACAAATCAGTAAAAAAAAAAAAAAAAAGGAGGAATGTGGATTGGATACACAAAAGTGAGAAATTCCCTAGGGCTGATGTATATGGACTACTACTTTAAAAAGATAAGACATTAACCTCCAAATGGTATAAAAACAGTTTTAAACCTGTGTGCAAAGATCCTTTGATAACCTCTTGGAAGGACATCTCTCACAGACTCATAAGTTTGTTTAAATTATGATAATAGCAATTAAAATAAAATTAATCAAACACAGCATGGAAATTTTCCTTAAACATATTTAGATTCTTAAAATCGCCATTAAGCAGATGAAACCATAATGGAAGTGTACTTTCGGCATAACTGTCATTGACTTGCTAATCATCTGCATTCATTTGAACCCTAAGTGTGTAACTGTTCACACGGAGCGCAGTCATTCTGCCTCGGACTAGAGAAGGCCTTGGTGAAACGGATGAAGAGGTGGGTAAGCTCGAGAAGTATAACGGCTTCCCTGGTGGCTCAGCGATAAAGAATCCACCTGCCAACGCAGGAAACACGCGTCCCAACCCCGATCCAGGAGGACCCCCCCCACCCCAAGGAGATGCTAAGCCCACGCCTCACAGCTCCTGAGCTTGCGCTCTAGAACCTGGGCGTCAAAACTACTCGGTGCATCTGCGGGCGGCTACTGAAGCCCGAGCATCCTAGAGCCTGTGCTCTGCAACGAGAGGGGCCACCAGAGGAGGGGCACCACAGGAGAGGGCACCACAGGAGAGAGCACCACAGGAGAGAGGCCACCACAGGAGAGGGCATCACAGGAGAGGGGTCACCACAGGAGAGGGCACCACAGGAGAGGGCACCACAGGAGAGGGCATCACAGGAGAGGGGCCACCACAGGAGAGAGCATCACACGAGAGAGGGCACCACAGGAGAGAGGGCATCACAGGAGAGAGGGCATCACAGGAGAGGGGTCACCACAGGAGAGGGGTCACCACAGGAGAGGGCATCACAGGAGAGGCCACCACAGGAGAGAGGGCATCACAGGAGAGAGGGCATCACAGGAGAGGGGTCACCACAGGAGAGGGCACCACAGGAGAGGGCATCATAGGAGAGGGCACCACAGGAGAGGGCACCACAGGGGAGGGGCCACCACAGGAGAGGGCACCACAGGAGAGGGCACCTCAGGAGAGGGCACCACAGGAGAGTGCACCACAGGAGAGGGCACCACAGGAGAGGGCACCTCAGGAGAGGGCACCACAGGAGGCCACCACAGGAGAGGGGGCACCACAGGAGAGGGCACCACAGGAGAGGGCACCAAAGGAGAGGGCATCACAGGAGAGGGGCCACCACAGGAGAGAGCATCACACGAGAGAGGGCACCACAGGAGAGAGGGCATCACAGGAGAGAGGGCACCACAGGAGAGGGCACCACAGGGGAGGGGCCACCACAGGAGAGGGCACCACAGGAGAGGGCACCACAGGAGAGGGCACCTCAGGAGAGGGCACCACAGGAGAGTGCACCACAGGAGAGGGCACCACAGGAGAGGGCACCTCAGGAGAGGGCACCACAGGAGAGGGCATCACAGGAGAGGGGCCACCACAGGAGAGGGCACCACAGGAGAGGGCACCAAAGGAGAGGGCATCACAGGAGAGGGGCCACCACAGGAGAGAGCATCACACGAGAGAGGGCACCACAGGAGAGAGGGCATCACAGGAGAGAGGGCATCACAGGAGAGGGGTCACCACAGGAGAGGGGTCACCACAGGAGAGGGCATCACAGGAGAGGCCACCACAGGAGAGAGGGCATCACAGGAGAGGGGTCACCACAGGAGAGGGCACCACAGGAGAGGGCATCACAGGAGAGGGCACCACAGGAGAGGGCACCATAGGAGAGGGCACCACAGGAGAGGGCATCACAGGAGAGGGGCCACCTCAGAAGAGGGGCCATCAGAGGAGGGGCCACCTCAGGAGGGGGTCACCAGAGGAGAGAGGGCATCACAGGAGAGGGGCCACCACAGGAGAGGGCACCACAGGAGAGGGCATCATAGGAGAGGGCATCACAGGAGAGGGGCCACCACAGGAGAGGGGCCACCACAGGAGAGAGGGCATCACAGGAGAGAGGCCACCTCAGGAGAGGGCACCACAGGAGAGGGCACCACAGGAGAGGGGCCACCACAGGAGAGGCCACCACAGGAGAGGCCACCACAGGAGGGGGCACCACAGGAGAGGGCACCACAGGAGAGGGCACCACAGGAGAGGGCACCACAGGAGAGGGCATCACAGGAGAGGGGCCACCTCAGAAGAGGGGCCATCAGAGGAGGGGGCCACCTCAGGAGGGGGGGTCACCAGAGGAGAGAGGGCATCACAGGAGAGGGGCCACCACAGGAGAGGGCACCACAGGAGAGGGCATCATAGGAGAGGGCATCACAGGAGAGGGGCCACCACAGGAGAGGGGCCACCACAGGAGAGAGGGCATCACAGGAGAGAGGCCACCTCAGGAGAGGGCACCACAGGAGAGGGCACCACAGGAGAGGGGCCACCACAGGAGAGGCCACCACAGGAGAGGCCACCACAGGAGGGGGGCACCACAGGAGAGGGCACCACAGGAGAGGGCACCACAGGAGAGGGCACCACAGGAGAGTGCACCACAGGAGAGTCCATCACAGGAGAGGAGCCACCACAGGAGAGGAGCCACCACAGGAGAGGGGCCACCGCAGGAGAGGCCACCACAGGAGAGGGGCCACCGCAGGAGAGGGCACCACAGGAGAAGGCATCACAGGAGAGCCCACCACAGGAGAGAGGCCACGACAGGAGGCATCACCACAGGAGGCACCACCACAACTCAGTCATCACATCTGAAGGGGAACCCCCATCACCGCTCACCAAAACTAAAGAAAATCCTAGGTAGCAACAAAGACCCAGTATGGCCAAAAATTAACTGATTTTTTTTAAAGAAAGAAATGTAATGTTATGAATGTGAGGATCAGTTCCCTGGGGGCTCAGATGGTAAAGCATCTGCCTACAATGCAGGAGACCCAGGTTCGATCCCTGGAGAAGGAAGATTCCCTGGAAGATTCCCTGGAGAAGGAAATGGCAACCCACTCCAGTATTCTTGCCTGGAAAATCCCATGGATGGATGAGTCTTGCTGGCTACTGTCCATGGGGTCGCAAAGAGTCGGATGTGACCAAGAGACTTCACTTCACTTCAGTTCAGTCACTCACTTGTATCCGACTCTTTGCAACCCCGTGAATGGCAGCACGCCAGCTTCCCTTTCCATCACCAACTCCTGGAGTTCACTCAAACTCATGTCCATCGAGTCGGTGATGCCATCCAGCCACCTCATCCTCTGTCATCCCCTTCTCCTCCTGCCTCCAGTCCCTCCCAGCAGCAGAGTCTTTTCCAGTGAGTCAACTATTCACATGAGGTGGCCAAAGTACTGGGGTTTCAGCTTCAACATCAGTCCTTCCAAAGAATACCCAGGACTGATCTCCTTTAGAATGGACTGGTTTGATCTCCTTGCAGTCCAAGGGACTCTCAGGTCTTCTCCAACACCACAGTTCAAAAGCATCAGTTCTTCAGTGCTCAGCCTTCTTCACAGTCCAGCTCTCACATCCATACATGATCACTGGAAAAATCATGGCCTTGACTAAATGGACTTTTGTTGGCAAAGTAAGTCTCTGCTTTTGAATATGCTGTGTAGGTTGGTCATAACTTTCCTTCCAAGGAGTAAGCGTCTTTTAATTTCATGGCTACAATCACCATCTGCAGTGATTTTGGAGCCCCCAAAATTAAGTCAGCCACTGTTTCCACCATTTCCCCATCTATTTCCCATGAAGTGATGGGAACAGATGCCAAGATCTTAGTTTTCTGAATGTTGAGCTTTATGCCAACTTTTTCACTCTCCTCTTTCACTTTCATCAAGAAGCTTTTAGTTCCTCTTCACTTTCTGCCATAAGGGTGGTGTCATCTGCATATCTGAGGTTATTGATATTTCTCCCGGCAATCTTGATTCCAGCTTGTGTTTCTTCCAGCCCAGCGTTTCTCATGATGTACTCTGCATAGAAGTTAAATAAGCAATATACAGCCTTGACGTACTTCTTTTCCTATTTGGAACCAGTCTGTTGTTCCATATCTAGTTCTAACTGTTGCTTCCTGACCTGCATACAGGTTTCTCAAGAGGCAGGTCAGGTGGTCTTGTATTTCCACCTCTTTCAGAATTTTCCACAGTTTATTGTGGAATGTGGGGATAATAACAACTAAATTAGAAAAGACTCCTCCAGCTTAAAATGGTAGCTTTGAAGTGCCTCAGTTCAGTCAGTTCAGTTCAGTCACTCAGTTGTGTCTGACTCTTTGCGACCCCATGAATCGCAGCACGCCAGTTGAAGTGCCTAGTGCTTTATTTTGTTACCTTCCCCGGGTGTCAACCACTTAGTTAAACATATGAAATGAGGCAACTTTGTAAGAATTACTGATATGCACGTACTCTGGACACTGTCTCTGTTTTGAAAAAGAGGGTTAAAGGGCCTAAACAGAACCATGAAGTAAGACAAACACACCGCTTTTTCCACATTTTCATCTCTGCATCAGTCAGAACCACTTTCACCAGATGCTAGTAGCCACTCTGTTACAGGAAATCTCCAAGAAAAGGCTTAAAAGCAGTTTGACTTCTTCTCTTTTCTCCCCACCCCATCACATAAATACATGCCTGTAGCCCTATGTCTAAATATTTACAGTTATAAATACAGCCAAAGAATGGATGCTTTTAAACTGTGGTGTTGGAGAAGACTCTTGAGAGTCCTTTGGGCAGCAAGGAGATCAAACCAGTCAATCCTAAAGGAAATCGGTACTGAGTGTTCACTAGAATATTTACATACAAAGCTCCAATACTTTGGCCACCTGATGTGAGGAGCCGACTCATTGGAAAAGACTGTGATGCTGGGAAAGACTGAAGGTAGGACGAGAAGGGGAAGACAGAGGATGAGATGGTTGCACCGCATCACTGATGCGATGGCTATGAGTTTGAGCAAACTGTGGGTGATGGTGAACAACGGGAAAGCCTGGCGTGTGCAGTCCATGGGTTCGCAGAGTCGGACATGACTGAGCGACTGAACAACCAAACACTGTATTAAATACTGTATTGAATAGCATATAATCGATCTTCATATTTGGGCAAGTATATTGCCATATTTACAATTTTTTGAATTATATGAGTTTAAAGCACTTATTGACTGAAAATTTGCCAAAGTGTCAAAACATCTGTGTGCTCTATTTGGACAAGAAACAAAGTCCAGAATTCATAAAATGCTTTATACTTATAACATGGAATATATTTAGTTTTCATTCCAATTCCAAAGAAAGGCAGTGTCAAAGAATGCTCAAACTACCGCACAATTGCACTCATCTCACATGCTAGTAAAGTAATGCTCAAAATTCTCCAAGCCAGGCCTCAGCAATACGTGAACCATGAACTCCCTGATGTCCAAGCTGGTTTTAGAAAAGGCAGAGGAACCAGAGATCAAATTGCCAACATCCCCTGGATCATGGAAAAAGCAAGAGAGTTCCAGAAAAACATGTATTTCTGCTTTATTGACTATGCCAAAGCCTTGACTGTGTGGCTCACAATCAACTGTGGAAAATTCTGAAAGAGATGGGAATACCAGACCACCTAACCTGCCTCTTGAGAAATCTGTATGCAGGTCAGGAAGCAACAGTAAGAACTGGACATGGAATAACAGACTGGTTCCAAATAGGAAAAGGAGTACGTCAAGGCTGTATATTGTCACCCTGCTTATTTAACTTCTATGCAGAGTACATCATGAGAAACGCTGGGCTGGAAGAAACACAAGCTGGAATCAAGATTGCCGGGAGAAATATCAATAACCTCAGATATGCAGATGACACCACCCTTATGGCAGAAAGTGAAGAGGAACTAAAAAGCTTCTTGATGAAAGTGAAAGAGGAGAGTGAAAAAGTTGGCATAAAGCTCAACATTCAGAAAACAAAGATCATGGCATCCAGTCCCATCACTTCATGGGAAATAGATGGGGAAACAGTGGAAACAGTGTCAGATTTTACTTTGGGGGGCTCCAAAATCACTGAGGATGGTGACTGCAGCCATGAAATTAAAAGACGCTTACTCCTTGGAAGAAAAGTTATGACCAACCTAGATAGTATATTCAGAAGCAGAGACATTACTTTGCCGCCTAAGGTCCGTCTAGTCAAGGATATGGTTTCTCCAGTGATCATGTATGGATGTGAGAGTTGGACTGTGAAGAAGGCTGAGCACCGAAGAATTGATGCTTTTGAACTGTGGTGTTGGAGAAGACTCTTGAGAGTCCCTTGGACTGCAAGGAGATCCAACCAGACCATCCTAAAGGAGATCAGTCCTGGGATTTCTTTGGAAGGAATGATGCTAAAGGTGAAACTCTAGTACTTTGGCCACCTCATGCGAAGAGTTGACTCACTGGAAAAGACTCTGATGCTGGGAAGGATTGGGGGCAGGAGGAGAAGGGGGACAACCGAGGATGAGATGGCTGGATGGCATCACTGACTCAATGGATGTGAGTCTGAGTGAACTCCGAGAGATGGTGATGAACAGGAAGTCTGGCGTGCTGCGATTCATGGGGTCGCAAAGAGTCGGACACGACTGAGTGACTGAACTGAACTGAACTGAAATGTATATCAGTAAAATCACAAATGAATATGTTATAATCAGTTCAGTTCAGTTCAGTCACTCAGTCGTGTCCAACTCTTTGCAACTCCATGAATTGCAGCACGCCAGGCCTCCCTGTCCATCACTAACTCCTGGAGTTCACTCAGACTCACGTTCATTGAGTCGGTGATGCCATCCAGCCATCTCATCCTCTGTCATCTCCTTCTCCTCCTGCCTTCAATCTTTCCCAGCATCAGGGTCTTTTCAAATGAGTCAGCTCTTCGTATCAGGTGGCCAAAGTATTGGAGTTTTAGCTTCAGCATCAGTCCTTCCAATGAACACCCAGGACTGATCTCCTTTAGGATGGTCTGACTGGATCTCTTTGCAGTCCTAGGGAATCTCAAGAGTCTTCTCCAACACTGCAGTTATAATCAAGATTTCCACAAAATGGACTAAAGGATTTTAAAAAATAAAGTGCAACTATGGATTATGTAAATCACACAAATTGTTTTAATTTTTTTGTTTTAAATGGTTAGAATGATCTCAAAATGCAAAGATGCAATACAAATGGAACAAATTAATATCAGCTTTTTAACCAAACGGTTTACATCCCAGCAAACAGTGGGGCAGCTGTGCTGGTGCCCCCTCTCCGCCAGCACTGATATTTCCCTGCGCGTGAAAGGGGGCTGTTCAGGAGCCAGTAAGCAAAACCCATGAAAAGAGATGCTCATCAGGACAAACTGGGGTGCAACTCCGGGATTTCACGATTAATAACAATAAGAACATTGGAAAAAATAGCAAATTATTAAGAGTGCTTATTTTAGGGTATTGGAATTAAAAGTAATATAATACTGTTTGTACTTTTCCATCTTTTCCAAATTGAAGTGCACACACTGCATTTTATTTTTATTTTTTTTTAATTACAATACTGTGTTTGTTTTGCCATACAGTGACATGAATCAGCCACAGGTGAACACAATCTCCCAGTGCCGAAGCCCCCTCCCACCTCCCACCCCACATCATCTACCTGAATCATCTTGTGCACCAGCCACATCACACACTGCATTTTAATCAGTTTAAAAAAATACATGCTATTTCTTGTAAACTTACACCAGCTCATAACTATTAGCCACTTGCACCCAAGTTTTCCCTTAACCATTAGGCTATTATATTAGAACTATTTGTTAACAACATTTCACTGTGAAAAGAACACATGAATAGGCGTTTAATTGCGTAAGGGATTTATACTGAAACTATTTTAATAAATCAAGCTTGGAACATCTGCAAACATTTGTACCTAAACTACATACTTGAAGGAACAGCAACCTAAAATCCCAAAAGCTCTGAATCTAAATGAAGATGAACTCTTTCAACACAAACCTGCTGCCAAAGTCTTAGCACAAAATCACTATTGTTTTATACACAATTCTGATTTGTTTAATGAAGTTTCAGTTCTCTCGATGTAACATAGCAAAGCTTTCTAAATAGAAAAACAAAAGAATTAAGCACTGATACTAGAATGAACCTCGCAACCATTATGCAAAGTAGAAGAAGCCAAACTCTAAACACTATGTATTGCATGGTTCCATCTACAAGAATTGTCAAAAAAGACAGATTCACAGAGACAGAAACACATCAGTGATCTCCAGATCTGACAGGGGTAGGAGGGTGATGGGGATAGGAGGGTGGTAGGGATAGGGTGTAACTATGTAAGCGAGGAGTTTCTTTGAGGGTGCTGAAAATATTCTGAAATCAGAAAGTGGAGATAATTGCACAACTTTGTTAATATGCTAAGGACCACAGAATTGTCCATTTTAAAATAGTAAGTTTTATGATATGTGAATTTCATTGAAATTTTTCAAAGAAGGAAAAGAAATGAATGCCTTGTCAGGAAATCCACATAACACATTCCATTGGAAACCGTATGCAATATTGCTGCAATATATATTATGTTAAAAATAAAAGGTCTCATTGTCAAGAAAGCTTGAGAAATATTACATTAACTAGATGTAATTGTGAAAGGCTTCACAGAGTCGTTAGTTTACTAATACGCTTTGTGTGTCTTCATGTTTCCTGATGATGTTTTCTGCCTTCTGCTTGTGGAAACTCTCAGAGGAATGTGCTCTGTGAACACACTTTGAGAACTACAGCCTGGAAGAACAGTCTTGGAATTCCCTGACAAAAACAGCTTAAGTTTTCCTCTGATCAAAATGCAACTCATTATTTATTCAGGCACCATATATTGCTAAGAAAGCTGCTATTCACACGTAGCTTCATTACTGTAAATTTTTCCCTAAACCTAACAGTCGCAGTTTTACAGGCTTCAGTACTTCATAGGAAGTATGACAAACTCTAATGGTGTAAAATAACCCGATAAAGTTAAGAGACTAGAAATTTAAGCAAGACTACTCATTAGGAAGTAAGTTGTACCCTACGGAGAGCATCTTGGCAATGTCCAACAAAATTACAAATGCACACACCATTTGATGCAGCAATAACATCCAGGAACATATCCTTATACATGAGCAAAAAATCTACATAATTGGGTAGGTTGATACAAAAGAGATACAGCAATAGAAAGCTATATGTATAGAAAGAGAGACATGAATATTGTTTCCGCTTCAGACACGAGCTTTACCGCATGGTATTTATTCCCTTGTGTAGTCTCCTCCCTCCTTCTCCTTGAAGTTGGTGCCTGGTGAGGACTCAGTGGAGCTCCTCTGGTAAGTAGCTGGTAAAGGATCCACCTGCAATGCAGGAGACCCTGGGTTGGGAAGATCCCTTAGGGAAGGGATATGCTATCCGCTCCAGTATTCTTGGGCTTTCCCAGGTGGCTCAAATGGTAAAGAATTCTCCTGCAATGTGGGAGACCTGGGTTCAGTCCCTGGGTTTGGAAGATCCCCTGGAGAAGGGAAAGGCCACCCACTGCAGTATTCTTGCCTGGAGAATCCCATGGACAGAGGAGCCCGTCGGCTACAGTCTGTGCAGCTGCAGAGCCGGACACGACTGCCCAGCTAAGCACAGCACTCAGTGGGCTTGGCGGAGAGTCCGCCGGCCAGCGCGGGAGCTGGAGGTTCAGTCCCTGGGCTGGAGAGATCCCCAGGAGGAGGACACGGCAGCCCACTCCTGGACTCTTGCCTAGAGAATCCCATGGACAGGGGTGCCTGGGGCAAAGAGTCAGACAGGACTGAAGTGACTTAGCACACAGGTTATCCCCTCCCACACTGAGCGGGGCTAATCAGGAGTACACTGTAGGAGTGACGAAGCGTGTCTTCGGAAGGCACCGTGGGCCTCTCCTGACTCTCTCTGGGCTCACTCACTTTGGGGAAGCCAGCACCTGTGTCATGAAGACCCCCGAAGCAGCCCTCAGCAGAGACCAGTGCAGCCGGGGCTGAGAGCACCCCCAACTGTGCAGACGGGGGTCGCTGGCCCTGCGGGGCGGGTTCTCCAGCCCGGGCCAGCCTTCCGCGGACACCGGCCCCTGGACAGCAGCCCAGAGACTCTCAGCCAGAACCACGCAAACTGGTTCATGGAAACTGCTGGTTCCGGACACTTCTGGTTCATGGAAGCTGTTTTAAGTAGCCAAATTTGGATACATTGTTATATAGAAATATATCATTAATATAGGTATCTACTATTTTATTAGTGAAGCATTTTTATAGTAAAAGATTTCTAACACCTAAATGTAAGCAGTGAACATACAAAACATCATATATATGTGTGTGTGTGCATATGTATATTAGATGAAGTAGCATAACGTTAAGAAATATCATGAGCACTCCTGGTGGCCCAGGGGCTTAGTGCCCACCTGCCCACACAGGGCCGTGGGTTTGATCCTTGGTCCGGGAAGATCCAACGTGCTGCGGGGCAGCCAAGCCCATGGGCCACAACAACTGAAGCCTCAAGCCCTGGAGCCCGCGCTCAGCAAGAAGAGAAGCCACTCCAGTGAGAAGCCCTCACACTGCAACAGGAGAAGGCCCTGCACAGCCACAGAGACCCGCTCCAGTCAAAGGCAAAAAATAAACATCTTCATGTGTGGATGTAAAGCATTCCAATAAGAAAAGAAATATGCAGAGAAGCTTGTGAAAAAAGAGAAGGTGAATACGTGTCCCCACGGGCTAGTGTGTGTGCGTGTGTGTCTATCCCTAGAGGGACACACGCTGATCTGCTGATTCTTACTGGTTCCTTTCCAAGAAGGCCAGGGGAGGCAGCTCGGAAAAGGAGGCTTTTCACCGTACTCTACATATTTACTGCCTTTCAGCCGTGCAAAGGCATTAACTTTTCATTTTCAAGTATTCTTTTCTGCGACTGGTATGGCTCCATGAGAAGCTCAGGTAATTTTCCTCCACAGAAAACAAGCATGAAACTGCACAAAGTGATTTTAAAAATAACTGAACAGTGATCAAATACAAGCACCAAATTAGAAGTGCCTACTCACAGCCAACCAGATTTTACCAGGAAGGATGAGTTTGCTGACTTCTTGCTTGACGGCGTCTCCACTCCCCCAGCTTTCCTAGCCGAAATGGTGGCGTTAGCTCAGGGCTGGTAACAGGGCAGTTAGAAATTTAAGTGTGAGATAATGAGAATGGGAAAGTATGACAAACCTAGACAGCACGTTAAAAAGCAGACATTACTCTGCTACAAAAGTCCTTCTAGTCAAAGCTATGGTTTTCCCAGTAGTCATGTAAGGATGTGAGAGTTGGACCAAAAGGAAGGCTGAGCACCAAAAAACTGACGCTTTTGAACTGTGGTGCTGGAGAAGACTCTTGAGAGCCCTTTGGACCACAGAGGGGTCAAAGCTGTCAAGCCTAAAGGAAGTCAAGTCTGAATATTCACTGGAAGGACTGAAGCTGAAGCTCCAATACTTGGGCCACCTGAATCGAGGAGCTGACTCACTGGAAATGGCTGTGATGCTGAGGGAAAATGAGGGCAGGAGGAAAAGGGGCAGACAGAGGATGAGATGGTTGGATGGCATCACTGACTCAATGGACATGGGTTTGAGAAATTTCTAGGAGTTGGTGAAGGACAGGGAGGCCTGGTGAGCTGCAGTCCATGGGGTAGCAAAGAGTTGGATTGACGGAACAACGGAAAAAACAAACCAATAAATGTCCTCTTTTATTAAAATGATTTAATATAGCTTCCTATCATTGACAACTAAAGTTTTTATTGATACAAAGAGTTATTGGAGCAAGAATCCAGATAGAGAGAGAGAGATGAGCAAAAACTGAATCTGTCGATTGGGTCAGGGAAGCCAGTGGCCAGACGGGGTTTAAGATGGTGACCAGCTTCCACGGGGCCAACGGCACGAGCACCTGGAGCTGTGTGACAGGGCAGATGTGGAGCCCGAGAGCCAGATGGAGCCAGCTGGGACTAAGCTTTTACTCAGGTGAACATCTGGTGACAACTCGCTCCACGGTCGTGGAGTCAGAGCGTTCTGATTCCTCTCACCTTAAGGATAAATCTCGAGGGCAAGGTCTCCTGTGCCCCACAGCGGGGCAGGGCTGGGGCCACAGCCTCCTCAGCAAGCAAAGCCCCTTCCCCCTGGAGCAACTTCAGAGGAAATCCCACGGACTTAAACAGAGGATTCTTACAGGAAGGCATTTTCTGGAGAATCTGAAATTAGTATGTGTTTATAGTAAGAGAAGTTAATTTATGAACCATCATGATTTGCCTTGATCTACTTGATCACCTAGTACCTGGCCAGAATGATTTAAATCTGAAATTACTCTCTGACCGACAATATCTATTCCAGATGCCAGGAAAATACAATTTAAGAGAACCAACTGCTCAGTCTCCCTGCATAACAAGAAAAGAATGCCCATTCATAATTGAAGTGGCAACTGACCATGTTAGGCATCACTTTTTTCTTTTAAATGACACAGTGAACAGCTAATTAGTGTTAGGTCAGCTTTGCCTTTTTTATTGCTTCCTGTTCATTTCATATGACAAATTCATACTGGGCTGAAATTCAACTAGTTTCTAAAGCAGGACTCATTAGTTAAATGCTGCCTGTTACCACTCGATTGGAAATCTGGTTTACTATCTGGGGGCTTGGGCTTCTTTTAGTTGAGTCCTTTTATTTAAAAATCATATTCATGTTACTGTGCCTCAAAGAGTAAACTATGTTGTTTTTTTCCAAGAGATTCATATCCTATTCAAGTTCCTGTCAAAATAATTTCCACTCACAGTAAATGTAGACTTTTTCTATCCCATAAGTGGTTTCTCAAGTCTCTGCAACTATCAAATTATGAAATTAAAAATAATGAGTCATTTGCACTTGTTAATTCATTCAACAAATGTTTTTTAAACAAGCAACCCGTACTAGGCCCCATGTTACCTGCTGAGACGAGGAATTAGAAACAGGAGGCAAACACTGCCCCTGCTGGGATAACCGGGAAAGGTCCCCAGGAACTTCCTCAGGGAGGACTCTCGCTGTATTCCAGAGAATAACAAAAGCAAACCCACCGGGTGGCGCAAGAAAGGTCTAATGAAACAGTTGTGCCTTTCATACCAGTAGTGAGAGGCGTTTTCCCCTTTCAGTATCAACTTACATTATTCCGCATATGCAATAAATACACCATCAAATTTGAAACTTTTGCATGGAGTCTCACTTGCTGACGTTGAAACCTAGTTTGCTGAGTTAGTCCTTCCAATGAACAGAAAATATGTACCTACTGCTTGCTAACAGAGCTACAAAAGAAATGAAAAGCACAGATTCTATTGCTGTGAATGGACCCTTCTCATTTAAAAGACAAAAAACTGTTCAGTAGGCGTGTTCATTAAATAGAACAGTCTTTTCAAATTATCAGCTAAACATTTGTTCACTTGTTTTTCTTGTGGAGGCATTCAAGAGTTCGTCCTAAGAATTCATCTGAGAGAATACTAGATATTCCTGAAAAATTCATATCAATAGAAAGATGACATGTCAATAATTTCTGGAAATAATAGAAGGATGCTAAAAGTCAACATTCTGCCCAGGTCTGTGAGATGAAGAGCCCTTCCTGCGAAGGGAGAAGGCAGCTTCCTGGGATTGCTTTGCAGACGTTAAGGATATTTAAAGGAAATTCTGTTGGAAGAATGAGTGGGTTTCCTGTCATATTGCTGCTGACAAATAATGTTGCCTCCTTCTGTGCAGCTCCATTTCTGAGACAATACCAAAGCTGCAGCATGAAGGGCAGAGGAGGAGGGATTTCTATGAAATAAGGTTTCCTTACGTCAGCCAGAGTGCAGCCTGGCAGCGGACGGGCGCCACAGCGCACCACCCAGCTCAGCCGAAGAATATTACATGGAGAATAGGAGGCCTCAAACTGCAAAACCCCTTCTCTCACTGCATTCGTTCCTGAGTCTGACAGCGACAGCTGTGGGGTCTCAGTTGTGGAAAGTGAAAGCACTGGGGGGGTGAGCGTGATTTCCTGTTCGCCCAGCATTCACCTATCCCCACTCCCGGTACCAGGAACTTCTTCTCAGAGCCCACACCCGACACTGTTTCCATCCCTGCGATTCATGAGACTAACACTTCCCTCACGCAGCTCAGGGCCGAGCAGGCAACCTAGTCTTGAGGGCAGAGAACCCACTTCCCAGGTCACTGGGGCCCGGGCAGCGCCCAAGCCCGCCACGGGGAGCTTCCGACTTACAGCTTCACCGGGACGCCAGGCAGCTTCCGACTTACAGCTTCACCGGGACGCCAGGCAGCAGGCTCCGTCCTCACACTGGCGTTTCTGGGAACTGTGCCTCGGCACTGAGCTGTCATCTCATCCTGCATGGGGTGTGTTTGCCTTAGACCAAAGCTAATACAGTGCAGAGCGGAGCTTTAAGGTGGAGGGAGAAGGCGTGATTCGAAGCCTGATAGAATACACATTGGAATTCTCATTTCCCTTGTGTGTGCCAGTCGCTCAGTCGTGCCCGACTCTGTGACCCCGTGGACCGTAGCCCTCCAGCTCTCCTGCCCATGAGATCCTCTGGGCAAGAGCCCGGGAGTGGGCCGCCACTGCCTTCTCCACTCATGCACCTTAACTAATAGTAATGTGGATTAATTGTTATTTATTTATATCTTCAACTAGAAACAGCTCTCTTCTAGCCAAATGCAACTGAGTCCTAAAAAAATAGTATCTATCTAGCTATATCCATATCTACATCTAAATATATTTAGAGATATGCAGATACTATAGTCAAGTGGAAGAACCTTGAATATGATTAAAGGTGCACTGTTTATGGAGTCTGGTTACCTAATACTCAAATTCCAAAAATTTATTTACTATACAACCCTAAGCAATGGATATAATCACTCTGAATTTTCCATCCTTCATATAGAAGCATAGACTCCCAAATCTTATACCTTGCAAATTCTATGAGTATTTAATTAGGACATAGAGGTTGAGTTGCTTACTTTAATCCAGAGGTCCCCAACCTCCATGACGAATGCCTGATGGTCTGAGGTAGAGCTGACATCCTGACATAATAATAAGAGAAACGAGGTGCACAGTAACTGTAATGTACTTGAATCATCCCTAAATCACACCCTCCACCCCGGTTCACGGAAAAATTGTCTTCCATGAAACCAGTCCCTGGGGCCAATAAGGCTGGGGACCACTGCTTTAATCCCCGTGAATGGCTCCCCCTGGAGAACCCTCCAGAGGACTGCACTCCCACGGAAGACGGTGTTACAGGTGTTGCGGGCTTCCCGGGCGAGTAAAGAATCGGCCTGCCAGTGCGAGAGACACAGAGACATGGTCCCATCCCTGGGTTGGGATGATCCCCTGGAGGAGGAAATGGCAAGCTAGTCCAGCATTCTTGACCGGGAAATCCCGTGGATGACGGAGCCTGGTGGGCTACAGTCCTCCGGGTCACAAAGAGGCAGACACGACGCAACATGCACGCGTGTCAGGGGCGCTGGCGCCAGAAACTGAACGGTGGGGCAGCCTGAAACACGGGCAGAAGGTCACCCAGATCACACCGACGCTTCCCTCACACGACTGCCAGAGCGCCAGACCTGCGAGCAGCCCAAAACATCCCTGCATTCCAAGATCTCCCTACAGCAAAGGCAGCCCAGGCCAGGAAAGGGGAGGGAGAGGCTGAGGTCACATGGCCAGTTACCGGCATGGATTCCAGGGTCAAACCTGGATTCCAGGGTCCCCGACTCCTCCTGTCCATCATGCCCCTTTATTTGCCACAACCGGGAAGACAACAGTTCTGTACTTAAAACCAGATCTGAACGGCTCTGTTTAGAATGCTACCCGCTGGCTTGCTTATTTCTAGAGTCAAAAAAATGCTGGACTAACCTTTTGCAGGTGAGATTGAGTGGCAGTTGCTATGCAACCCAACCAGGAGGATTTACAGTCTGTAGGAGGTGAGTGGGAAGCAACGGAGTCTGACTGCAAGTTGAGGTCTGAGAGAAGAATAGAAGCAGGGTGGGGACTGGCCACGTCTGCCTCGCGTCTGCACTTATCATGGAATAGGAACGTTCCAGAAATTCAGAGTTTGAAACAGTTTCAGAGTTTGGGTGAAATTTCATTTTATTATAACAATTTTTATTTTACCTTTTCAGCTAAAAGATTTAGATAATTACTCTTTCCTTTTTTTAATTGACTATATTGCACAGCCCATCACAGATAAAAACTGTACTATCTTTATGAGAACCCCATTTTTTCACTTTGAATTCAATACAATATTTCGATTGAAAACAGAGTTTACATATTTCCGAAGCAGTGACTTGCATATTCTCTTCTGAAAACAAACAAATCAAAATTACATAGTTAATAAAGAAAATATGAGTCAAATCAATTTTTGTGCTCTAAAGAGACTGAATTTTACAATTTAAAATAATTATCTTTTACACACAGTAAATCTATGCATTACTGGAAAAGAACCTGCTTTAAAATGTTTAATCCAGGACTTCTCTGGTGGGTCAATGATACAGAATCTGCCAGTGCAGGAGGTTCGGGTTTACTCCCGGGTCCAGGACAATCCCACAGGCTGGGGGCAACAAAGCTCGAGCATCACAACCGCTGAGCCTGTTAGAGAGGCCTGCGCCCTGGCGTCCAGGAGCCACAGCCGCCGAGCCCACGCCCTGCAGCAGCAGAAGCCACCACACAGAGAGGCTGGGGCACTGCAGAGTCAGAGGAGCCCCTTCTGCCACAACTGGAGAAAGCCCGAGAAGCGATGAAGACCCAGCGGAGCCCACAAATAGATGAAAAAGCCACGAAATGTTTAATCCAGATATGTGACTCGTCAGCCACCCATTAAATGAGAAATATGCAGCTGACATCATTTCCCACATCTCTTTTTCACATTTCCCCTAATCTTTCATGATTTCTCTGCCTTAAAAAGTACCAGGCGTTCTTTACGGTTTTGTTAGCTTTCCAAACCTCTGGTGTCCTTCCCCTACTGTGTCTGCATCTCAAGCTGAAGAGTCTCATTAATTGAACTTTGTTTTTCTCCAGCATTACATCAAAACCTCTGTAGAAAGTCTAACTCCCACAAGGATATGCTCTCATCTTAAGATCCCACTGAAAAACAAGCAACCGAGAGGCAAAAATCAAGCTCTTGAAAGATGCCAGGTAGTTCTTCCCGGTCTCCTGGTGTTTTATTTGTAGTGTGAGGTCACTTCTAAGTACAGTTGACAGTAAATTAGTTTTAAAACTTAAAGTTTGACTTAGATGTGTGGGACTTGACCCCATTTCTAAAAATAGACAAAATATTCTAAAATCCCCAAGCTACAAAATGTCTGAAATGCTGAATAAAAGATGTGTTAACAAAGTCTTTAAACACATAGCTGTGATGTGAACTGGGGCACACACCCAGAGACAGAGAGTGGCCCTAAGAGTGTCTGCCAGTCTCCCAAGTCACGTGAAGCTCTTAGCTGAGAGTCCCTGAGGGAGATGGGAGACTACTTCATCCCTTGGAAGGCAAGGAGTTGCAGCAGAGATTCCTGTGTTATCTAGAATCTCCAGTACCTTCAGTGATTCATTAGTTAAAATAAAAATAACCCATCCCATTTCACAAAAGGAGTAGTCAAAGACACTTGTCTGAATCAATTTTGGCTCTGTGTGAGAGTTGAACCATAAAAAATGCTGAACACCAAAGAATTGATACTTTTGAGCTGTGGTGTATGAGAAGACTCTTGAGAGCTCCTTGGACTGCAAGGAGATCAAAACAGTCCATCCTAAAGCAGGTCAACTCTGCATACTCATTGGAAGGGCTGGTGCTGAAGCCTCAATGCTTTGGCCACTTGACGCAAAGAGTCGACTCATCGGAAAAGACCCTGATGCTGGAAGACTGACTGCAGAGGGGACTGAAGGGGAGACAGAGGACGGGATGGTTCGATAGCACTGCTGACTCAAGGGACATGGATTTGAGCAAACTTGAGGAGCCTAGCGTGCTGCAGTCCATGGGGTTACAGAGTCAGAGAGGATTTAGTGACTGAACAACTGCCCGAAACGGAAGACCTGGTCTTGAAACGTGCAGTGCAGCACTGGCCCTCACACGGATTCAGGGTTTGGGTTCACTTGTTCTGCATGATAGAAGCATTTCAACCCCAGGAACTTTTGCGAGCAGTCTTGGTGCAGTAGGACCTCCAGGTGCTGCAGTAAAATGCAAATCCTCACCTGGTGGCATGTTCTCAGACCAAGCCTCACAGCAGCCCAGACACAGGCTTCAGCAAAGAAGGGGCCACACTGAACACCACACACTGAACATCAGAGAGTGCAGCGAGACCAGGCACAGAGAGAGCTGCCGCAGCGCCAGACAAGAGTGCCACCTCCACAGCATGCCAGACGCTGAGACCGCCAAACACAGGGGAGAAACTAAGCGCACTGCATACACCTAAGAGGCAGGAGACCCAAATCTCAGCTAGAAACGGGGAAACTGTGCGTTAGAAAGGAAGCAAAGGCTGCTTCTCAGATGAGAAAGTCCATTCTAGTGGAACATTTCCAAATGTACAGGCTATTCATGAGTAAGTCAGATGAAGACAGAATTAGGGAACTGAAAGATAAATATAAATATAGTACTTATGCCCAGAAACTGATAGAAAAATATGGCAAAAAAGTTAAAAGCAAGCAGGACAGACAATTTTATGTGGTTAACTGGAGTCCCGTGAAAGAAAATAGAGAATTAGAGAAGGAATTTATGAAAAGAAAAATTGCTCAGAATTTTCCAGATGTTATGACAGATATAAATCATTAAGCCATTGTAGTAGAAACTGCAAAACACCAAACACTAAGAGTCTAAGAATAGCCACAATGAATAAAAAATTACCTACAAAACAAGGCCGACTAGATCAACAGCTGACTTTCCTACGGCTGTAGAGGAGTCAGATGACACAGAAATAGTGCCTTCAGGTGATGACAAAAAGTCACCACCAGTTTAGAATCTTACTCAGTGGAATAACAGGAAATTTTCTAGAAAAAAATGCGCTCTTTGATGCATAAAAAGAGGAAGGAAACAAATGTTTCAACCAAGACAAAAGACACTAAAATCGCATATAATTAAACCTGCAGAACATACTACACGACCATCTTCCAGGGCATCCCTTGTGGCTCAGATGGTGAAGAATCTGCCTGCAATGCAGAAGAACCGGGTTCGATCCCTGGGTCGGGAAAATACCCTGGAGAACGGAATAGCTGCCCACTCCAGAACTCTTTTCTAGAGAATTCCATGAACAGAGGAGCTTGGTGGGCTACAGTCCATGTACTCACAAAGAGCTGGACACAACTGAGTGACTAACAGTTTTACTCACACACACAACACTTCACAGCTATCAAATATATACACATACATATATATGCATATATAAAAGTACACATATAAAAATTATAAAAATAAAACTAGCACTGATTTGCTCATCAAAATGTTTCAGTTTAGTTCAGTCGCTTAGTCATGTCCAACTTTTTGCAACCCCATGAATCCCAGCACACCAGGCCTCCCTGTCCATCACCAACTCCCGGAGTTCACTCAAACTCATGTCCATCGAGTCCGTGATGCCATCCAGCCATCTCATCCTCGGTCGTCCCCTTCTCCTCCTGCCCCCAATTCCTCCCAGCATCAGAGTCTTTTCCAATGAGTCAACTCTTCGCACGAGGTGGCCAAAGTACTGGAGTTTCAGCTTCAGGATTAGTCCTTCCAAAGAACACCCAGGACTGATCTCCTTTAGGATGGACTGGTTGGATCTCCTTGCAGTCCAAGGGACTCTCAAGAGTCTTCCCCAACACCACAGTTCAAAAGCATCAATTCTTTGGCGCTCAGCTTTCTTCATAGTCTAACTCTCACATCCATACATGACCACAGGAAAAACCATAGCCTTGACTAGACGGACTTTTGTTGGCAAAGTAATGTCTCTGCTTTTGAATATACTATCTAGGTTGGTCATAACTTTTCTTCCAAGGAATAAGTGTCTTTTAATTTTATGGCTGCACTCACCATCTGCAGTGATTTTGGAGCCCCCAAAATAAAGTCTGACACTGTTTCCACTGTTTCCCCATCTATTTCCCATGAAATGATGGGACCAGATGCCATGATCTTCGTTTTCTGAATGTTGAGCTTTAAGCCAACTTTTTCACTCTCCTCTTTCACTTTCATCAAGAGGCTTTTGAGTTCCTCTTCATTTTCTGCCATAAGGGTGGTGTCATCTGCATATCTGAGGTTATTAATATTTCTCCCAGCAATCTTGATTCCAGCTTGTGCTTCTTCCAGCCCAGCGTTTCTCATGATGTACTCTGCATATAAGTTAAATAAGCAGAGTGACAATATACAGCCTTGACGTACTCCTTTTCCTATCAAAATGCACCCACAGCTAGAGAGGGGTCCCTGCACAACCAGAGAGGAGCCCCTGCAGCAGCCAAATATAAGCAAACAAATAGAATAGTTAGGAAAGCTCCACTCTAAGTGCACCCTCATTAGTCTCCATGAGAATACACCCCAAGGATTCTCTCAGCTGTAGGAGCCGAGATTCTCACACACACATCCATAACTTCACTAAGCCACGCCCCTTTGTTGCTCAAAGTAGCAGCAGCAATCTGCTCTCCCAAAGTAAGAAACCGTCTCAGTTTCATCTGCCTATTTAACTTTTGCCATAGTGATATGTGTCACGTGCTGTCTCACTGCAGTTTTGACTTGTATGCACGACTGCCAGTGACTTGGAGAATACATTCTGGTGTTCACTCACCATTCCTATTTTCTTTTTAATGCCTTTAATGGGGTGGGATGCTTTCTTTGTGTTATTGATTTGTAGATGCTGTTTATATTTTAGAATGCTAATTCTCATTGGTTACATAGCTTGAAAACATCTTTTCCCATTATATGGCTTGTCTTTTTAGCTTTATAATCTTTTTTTTTTTTGGTGAAACACAGTCCTTAGTATAATCCAACATTAAAAGTTTCTTTATGATTTCTCATTTTTATCATATTTATAATTTAAAATTATCTATTTTAATGATTTAGGATATTCTTCTAAGATTTCTTTTAAAAATCAAAGCATTATCTTTCACATTTAAACAATAAGTCCATGTGGAATTAATTTTTGTATCTGGCATGAGGCTGAAATTCGATTTTATATGTTTCCATGCAGAGCTGACTCTGCCTGGTTTGCTAAACAGCCCCTGGTCTCTGCAGCGGCCCACAGTGGTGGCTGTGTGGCGCACAAAGCCCACCGATGGGTGGCAGCGCTTCGTGGCTTCCCTTTCTGTTCTATCAGCTTATTTTCCAGGCCAAGTGTAGATGCACTTACAGGATACGTTATCTGAGTGAAGGAACAGATAATCCTGATTTTTTTCTCCATTATCCCAGAGAAAGAAAATCTATAGGGACTGTCGTCCCTATTTTATATTTCAAAATTACTACAACTTTGAGAGCAAACTCTGAAAGAAAACCACGTACATACAAATGCATACACACCCCGAAGTCGTGTGCATCTCCTCTCTAACCAGAGAAGAAACACCTCCAGGTCAGTATTAGCCTCCAGAATCAGCACAACCGAGTGGGAGCGAAGAAGGCGAGAAAAGGCGGGGGTGGGAGGAAGAAGGGAGGAGAAAGAGTGACCTGGATGAACCGACCAAGAAAAACAAGGCAGACGGACTTAGAAAACAGATCATAAAGCATGCTGAAATCTTTATTACCTGAATGCCTCGAAGACATCCGCACCAAAACACAAAGAAGGAAACAGGTCTCAGCTCATTCTTTTTTCATGCTGTTACATATTTTCTGCCGAGTCTACAATAAATAGATATCTTCATAATAAAAATATTATTCTAAATTTTAAATCAGAAACTAAGAGAATAACAAAATGCTCCAAATAGTAAAAATATCAAGTATATATTACATTTATATGATAGATAACATTTTTATGTTTTCTATCTAATAATAAAAGTTTCCAAACCAATTTTAGCCAATGTTAAAGAGAAAAAAAATGGAAAACTTTGATTAACAGCAATCATTAATACTGGTTAATACATTTTAAATGCTACCTTAGCCTGTCAATCATATTTTTATTTTATTTTCACATTTGTTTAAGCTATATTTAATAAATAAGTGCATTTAATAAAATAACATTTTACATGGAGTATATATAATTAAAAATGCAGCTGGTTCAGCATAACGTGAAACAGGGATCACTTGTGTAGAAATCATGGGCTATTTGGGAAAAAAGAAGCCTCAAAAGTTATGTTTAAGATAAAAACCTCTCTCTGAACTCAGATAGGACCATAAGATTACATCCATGGCGCTCCGCTAAGATTCTCACAGCGTAACTCACTCATGCCTGCTGTTGGCCGTTTTCAATACTGCTGCTGCTAAGGCGCTTCAGTCGTGTCCGACTCTGTGAGACCCCAGAGACGGCAGCCCACCAGGCTCCCCCCGCCCCTGGGATTCTCCAGGCAAGAACACTGGAGTGGGCTGCCATTTCCTTCTCCAATGCATGGAAGTGAAAAGTGAAAGTGAAGTTGCTCAGCCGTGTCCGACTCTTCGCGACCCCATGGACTGCAGCCCACCAGGCTCCTCCATCCATGGGATTCTCCAGGCAAGAGCACTGGAGTGGGGTGCCATCGCCTTCTCCAATTTTCAATACTACTCTTCCCCAAACAGGAAGAAAAATGTGAAGAAAGCTCTTGAAGATCAGGTCATATTAAACAAAATGTCTTTTGCTGCTGGTGGATGATCTTTAAAGTCATCACACGGCAACAGAAGAACGGGAACAGTGACAGCAGAAGTGCAGAGGAGAGTCTGACAAGATCCAAAATTACTTGGCTATATTCAGATAGAAACCTGAATGTAAATGGGTGATATTAAAATTCACAAAAGAACAAATGAATACCATGACAAAGGGCAGACAGTTCAGAGTCACAGGCTTGCTGGTAAATGACAGAAGAAGCAAAGTGTGACTTGTCTGTAAATAATCTGCAAAAACATTTGCTCAGGGGCTAGGTTGTAACAGAACATCTCATCCAGAACGTAACACATTCTCCCCATAGGTAATGGAGTTTTATGAAGAACAATATCTTCTCAGATTCCCGGAACACATAAAAGCACCTGTTATTGAAATAATAAGTGAGATTCAACTACACTCACAGAATCCAACACGACAGGAAACAGATACATTTCCAAGTAATGTAAGTCAGCAGAATAATTCCAATCTAGTAGATCTACTTCGGTAAAATGCACCATTTCTCTGAAAGTGGCAGAACCATTGCTGAGAACCATTGAGTTTGGAAAGTTCTCTTTCTTTTGATGTGGAGGCCACATCCTCGGCAGAGACTGTGAAGACCCCGCCCGTGGTTGGTGCTAGCGTTATTGAGCGTGTGTGCTCAGTTGTGCTATGGCTTCTTCCCTATCAGTTATTATCATTATACCTGTAAACAAATGTTTCTTTTTCACACTGTCTTTTCAAGTTTATTCCTGGTTTCTTACTTATATGATTGTAAGAAGAATGAAGGGAAAGAAATATGTGTTCTGTCTTACATTCGTCAGGCTTCCCCGGTGGCTCCGCAGTAAAGAATCTGTCTGCCGATGCAGGAGACCTAAGTTTGATCCCTGGGTCAGGGAAGATCCCCTGGAAGAGGAAATGGCAACCCACTCCAGTATGCTTGCCTACAGAATCTCCATGGACAGAGGAGCCTGGCGGGCTACAGCCCCTAGGGTCACAAAGAGTTGGATATGACAGAAGTGACTTAGCACGCATAAACACGCTCTCATATTTAGTGTCTTGACAGATAAGCCTCAGTAGATTACCACTCGTGGAATGAAGAAGGGAAGGAATCCATAATTGCCTGGAGTGGGCTGCCATGTGCTGGGTGCTGTGCTGAGTCGCTTAGTCATGTCTGACTCCGTGACGCCGTGGACTGCAGCCCGCCCGGCTCCTCTGTCCATGGGGGTTCTCCAGCGAAGAATACTCGAGTGGGTTGCCATGCCCTCCTCTCTTGTTTTATTTTCTCAAAAGTACTTCAAATTAGATTTAGAACCAAACTCATGTGTGTCCCAAATGGAAAAATTACAGTTTCTGTGGTTCATCTGTGAAGTTTTTCAAATTGTCAAAAATCTACCCTCCCACACACACACACCATTTTCCAGTATATTCTTGAATAATATCTGTGTATAAGTGGACTTGCATAGTTCAAATCCGTATTACTCAAAGGTCAACAGCCCTGGGTTTCTGACCTGCTACTGAAGCTTTTACCAAAGGATTAATGACTGAAGCGTCAGTTCGGTCTCTGCTTCAGCACTCTGACTATCTGTGGCAGAGTTACTTTCGTTGTTGAAAAGATGTATGTGTGTGCACATGTGCCCAGTCATGCCCAACTCTTCGCAGCCCCATGGACTGCAGCCCACCAGGCTCCTCTGTCCTTGGGATTCTCCAGGCAAGAGTACTGGAGTGGACTGCCATTTCCTACTAACTGGGATCTTCCTGATACAAGGCTTGAACCCACGTCTCCTCCACTGGCAGGTGGAAAGCCCCGAAAGATGTACCACTTCTCAGCAAAAAGTGGCGAGAGAGTTCTTGAAAATGAATACTAGCTGCCAATCAGTGTCGATGTTTACTGGATAATTCCTGCTGCCTTTCATGCCAGCCAGTTACTTTGACCCACACAGATGACCCTGGGCTCTGTCTGGACTTGCGCTGTGGTAAACGCAGGCATTTTGAACAGCTGCTGACAGTTTCACATCCAGCTGTGCCACACGACTCCCTGAGTCTCTGGGAATTTTTTCTGTATGACTCACTGAGCAGATTTGTGACTTAAATTCTAGATAAATACTCTCAATTTACTAACAATTGTGCCAACCCAGGCAAATAATGGCCTCCAAAATCTAAAAGGATAGGATGTCACAACATCTGTTTTCAGTCTTAGTCCCAAAGGTACTTTATCTCAGCAAGCTTGGCATCACTAGAACAATAATTCGAGAAAGAAGGTGCCCAGAATCCCACAGCAGAGCACTCATGCTCATGCCCATGGCTCTCTCACCAGAACAGACTCGCTTCCGGGGTTAGACAGATGTTGGCATGAACTCTGTAAGATTTTAAAGTCGCCTTAATAGAGACACTAAGTCACTGGATTTTGAAAATTTTTATCCCAAAATGTTTCCATACTTACTCTAACAGCCATATATAATGAGTCGTTAAATTACACTATTGTTGCACACTAAAAAGAAAATAGTACCAGACTGAGTCTCAAACTGTCTCGTAAATGCAGCAGTCATCACACAAGCGGCAACAGGAATGAGCTTCCTCTGGCGTGAAACTGGCCAGGCAAGAGCGTGCTCAGGCTCAGCTCAGTTCCTTCGCTCAGTCATGTCCGACCCTCTGCGCCCCCATGAATCGCAGCATGCCAGGCCTCCCTGTCCATCACCATCTCCCGGAGTTCACTCAGACTCACATCCAGCGAGTCAGTGATGCCATCCAGCCATCTCATCCGCGGTCGTCCCCTGCTCAGGTATCATGCTCAATAGAAATAGTTTAAAATCACATTTCAATACAGTCTTCACGTGTATCTGCAGACTAATCCAGTAATAACTACAAATAAATTGTGGTTGGTGAGAAATCATTGTTGAGTAACACTGAATTTTATTTTATTTTGTTTTGTTTTAAGGGAGATGTAGTTTTCACAAATTGATCAGATTAAATGGTGACTCCCTATGTCCCCATTCCTTGATGTATAATCCTCTAAGTTGCCTATTTATTGTACTTTGTATTCTTATTTAAAATGAGTTGGAAGGCTAGGATTTGAGCACCGGTTTTAGCAATGACCATGGATAACGACATCACAGCTTCCAACTTTTCTTGTCTTTCTCCTAGTGGGCAACAATCTCAAACCTGTCATCACTCTTCGCTAAGCTGGCATGTGGACGTTCCTTCTTGCCCATCTAGCTGCTTGACAGTAAGAACTTGTATCTTCAGGACCTGGCATCCTTCATTCAAACTATATTGTGCCTCTGCCAACTTTGTGCCAAGGACTATTCTGGGTCTCTGGAGGTGGAGCAGAGAACAAACTCACAGTCATGGGACTTCTATTCTAGCACCTAGGAGACACTTGATTACCTAAGTCTTATTGATCTATGTTCAGTGCCTCAACAATGACTCATGTGTTAATAGTGATTTTAATTATTCTATTTATTACCACTTCTATAATGTGAGCTGTATATTTACAAAGACTATTCATTATTCCTATTGGTATCTGTTAGACTTTTCACAGCATCTGAGTTCACAGTATGGACTCAACAGTATCTCCTGAATAAATTAATAAGAGATGCCATTTATGGTGCCTAACTTACAGACTTTGCCATAAAAAGAAAAATCAGGGACAGAACTTACCTCACCACTAACCAAGTTGCTAATGCTTTGTTATTTGGTAGCGAGCAGTTAAGGGAAACACTGAGGATCTTTACTCCCTGGTTCAGGACACAATACTAACGGATTCTTTTCTCCAGACATCTGTCATCTTGTGGCGGAGACAGAAATGAAACAGAGGGTTTAAAACTATGTTCCTTTTAGCAGAGGTATTTCAAGGACTGTGCAAAAGTTTTATTTGACTTTCATTAAGAAACTATTAAATTATTTTAAAGCTATAATAAGTTGTTCTGCCCCATCCAGTATTATATACCAAGCAATAACACACTGCAATCCCCAAATGTGCTAAGCTCATATTGTCAGATTAATTCATTTTTACGTGGCACTGGGAATAAAGCTACTTTTGCTTCATCTGTGATTATCATCACGGCTGCATTTTAGGAGAAACTGATATCACGCAATTACATCCAAAACTCTGACCTTATGGAAAACTGGAAAGAATTCCAGTGTCTCTACAGTATTCAAATGGTTTATTCAGAATCACACAAAATCAAAGTTCGTCTTGCATTGCAGAAATTTAGAATCTGGCTTAGTTGTCAAGATGAATCACTGGTATAAAAGATATTCTCCACATAGTAGGCATGATCGGGATTGTGGCTGTACTATATTCTCCTTTAATTTAATAGCCAAGCTTATGCCAGACCACATAACATGTGTGAGCAAATTCACAACAGATAAGGCAAAGCAGTAAAAGAAAGGAGACAAAACACGGCGGCCACCTTCACTTAAAAACCTGTTGATTAGAAGTTTGGTGGTAATAGAGTAATACATGTTAAACCAACTGATCTTCAAAACCAATTCCAAGCTCTGAATGATTTTTTTTTAAATAAACTTGTGATAGAATGTGGAAGAGGATCCTAATGCTTCCCTTTTGCATCCCTTGCAATATGATGCTATAATTCTTCCCGTCAAGAAACACAGTCTGTTTCTCAAGCCCTTGAACCTGGATAGGCAGTACAATTCCCTTTGGTCAGTGAAATATTCACAGTATGGACAGATAGATGCTTAGAAAGCCTTTGTTCTTTGAGGCTTGCCCTTTATTATTTTGAACGCCTGAGCCTATCATAGGAAGAGACCCAGGTTCAGCCTGTAGATGAGATACACACTGCATGTCTGTCCCTTCCGATGGTTTGCCATCAGCCAGATAAGTGAATGAAGACATCCTAAGCCACTGAGACCTCATCAGGCCACCAGCTGATCACAAGTGCAGTATGGAGACTAACAGAAATAAACCAAGTCAGCTCAGATAAAAGCTGTCCAATCCATACTCAGAACCGAGAGCCAAATGAACAGTTTGCTAGAAGCCACAAAGCTCTGGGGGCTCCCCAGACGGTGCTAGCGGTAAAGAATCTGCCTGCCAGTGTAGGAGAGATAAGAGACGTAGGTTCAATCCCTAGATTGGGAAGATCCCCTGGAGGAGGGCATGGCAACCCATCCAGTATTCTTGCCTGGAGAATCCCATGGACAAAGGAGCCTGGCGGGCTACAGTCCATGGAGTCACACAGAGTCGACACGACTGAGTGAGCACACAGGCAGTAATGCCAGTTTTTAAAATGGGAGAATAGGCACAGGAATTTATCTTGATGAACACAGGCAATTCCTCACAAAGAAATTCAGATTTGGTTGTCAAACATCTTGGAAAGGCCTCTACAACCATGTTTCACAACCAGGAGCAATTTTGCCCACAGGGGACACTTGGCAATGCCTAGAGACACATTTATTGTGATCCACACAGTCAAAGGCTTTGGCATAGTCAATAAACCAGAAATAGATGTTTTTCTGGAACTCTCTTGCTTTTTCCATGATCCAGTGGATGTTGGCAATTTGATCTCTGGTTCCTCTGCCTTTTCTAAAACCAGCTTGAACGTCTGGAAGTTCATGGTTCACCTACTGCTGAAGCCTGGCTTGGAGATTTTGAGCATTGCTTACTAGCATGTGAGATGAGTGCAATTGTGCAGTAGTTTGAGCATTCTTTGGCATTGCCTTTCTTTGGGATTGGAATGAAAACTGACCTTTTCCAGTCCTGTGGCCACTGCTGAGTTTTCCAAATGTGCTGGCATATTGAGTACATACAGCGCTTTCACAGCATCATCTTTCAGGATCTGAAACAGCTCGACTGGAATCCCATCACCTCCACTAGCTTTGTTCATAGTGATGCTTTCTAAGGCCCATTTGACTTCACATTCCAGGATGTCTGGCTCTAGATGAGTGATCACATCATCGTGATTATCCGAGTACAGTTCTTCTGTGTATTCTTGCCACCTCTTCTTAATATCTTCTGCCTCTGTTAGGTCCACACCATTTCTGTCCTTTATCGAGCCCATCTTTACATGAAATGTTCCCTTGGTGTCTCTAATTTTCTTGAAAAGATCTCTGTTCTTCCCCATTCTGTTCTTTTCCTCTATTTCTTTGCATTGATCGATGAAGAAGGCTTTCTTATCTCTCTTGCTATTCTTTGGAACTCTGCATTCAGATGCTTATATCTTTTCTTTTCTCCTTTGCTTTTCACCTCTCTTCTTTTCACAGCTATTTGTAAGGCCTCCCCAGAGAGCCATTTTGCTTTTTTTGCATTTATTTTCCATGGGGATGGTCTTGATCCCTGTCTCCTGTACAATGTCACGAACCTCTGTCCATAGTTCATCAGGCACTCTATCTATCAGATCTAGGCCCTTAAATCTATTTCTCACTTCCACTGTATAATCATATGGGATTTGATTTAGGTCATACCTCAATGGTTTAGCGGTTTTTCCTACTTTCTTCAATTTAGTCTGAATTTGGTTATAAGGAGTTCATGATCTGAGCCACAGTCAGCTCCTGGTCTTGTTTTTGTTGACTGTATAGAGCTTCTCCATATTTGGCTGCAAAGAACATAAGCAGTCTGATTTCAGTGTTGACCCTCTGGTGATGTCCATGTGTAGAGTCTTCTCTTGTGTTGTTGGAAGAGGGTGTTTGCTATGATCAGTGTGTTCTCTTGGCAAAACTCTATTAGTCTTTGCCCTGCTTCATTCCACATTCCAAGGCCAAATTTGCCTGTTACTCCAGGTGTTTCTTGACTTCCTACTTTTGTATTCCAGTCCCCTATAATGAGAAGGACATCTTTTGGGGGTGTTAGTTCTAAAAGGTCTTGTAGGTCTTCATAAAACCATTCAACTTCAGCTTCTTCAGCATTACTGGTTGGGGCATAGACTTGGATAACTGTGATGCTGAATGGTTTGCCTTGGAAACAGACAGAGATCATTCTGTCATTTTTGAGACTGCATCCAAGTACTGCATTTCAGACCTTTTGTTGACCATGATGGCTACTCCATTTCTTCTGAGGGATTCCTGCCTGCAGTCGTAGATATAATGGTCATCTGAGTTAAATTCACCCATTCCGGTCCATCTTAGTTCGTTGATTCCTTGAATGTCAACATTCACTCTTGCCATCTCCTATCTGACCACTTCCAATTTGCCTTGATTCATGGACCTAACATTACAGGTTCCTATGCAATATTGCTCTTTACAGCATCGGATCTTGCTTCTGTCACCAGTCACATCCACAACTGAGTACTGTTTTTTTCTTTGGCTCCATCCCTTCATTCTTTCTGGAGTTATTTTAGCACTGATCTCCAGTAGCATATTGGGCACCTACCCACCTGGGGAGTTCCTCTTTCAGTATCCTATCAATTTGCCTTTTCACACTGTTCATGGGGTTCTCAAGGCAAGAATACTTAAGTGGTTTGCCATTCCCTTGTCTAGTGGACCACATTCTGTCAGACCTCTCCACCATGCTCACCCATTGTGGGTGGCCCCACAGGCCATGGCTTAGTTTCATTGAGTTAGACAAGGCTGTGGTCTTGTGCCAAAGCCTTTGACTGTGTGGATCACAATAAATTGTGTAAATTCTGAAAGAAATGGGAATACAGACTACCTGACCTGCCTCTTGAGAAACCTATATGCAGTCAGGAAGCAACCAACAGTTAGACTGGTTCCAAATAGGAATAGGAGCATGTCAAGGCTGTATATTGTCACCCTGCTTACTTAAATTCTATGCAGAATACATCATGAGAAATGCTGGGCTGGAAGAAACACAAGCTGGAATCAACATTGCCAGGAGAAATATCAATAACCTCAGATATGCAGATGACACCACCCTTATGGCAGAAAGTGAAGAGCAACTATAAAGCCTCCTGATGAAAGTTAAAGAGGAGAGTGAAACAGTTGACTTAAAGCTCAACATTCAGAAAACGAAGATCATGGCATCCGGTCCCATCACTTCATGGGAAATAGATGGGGAAACAGTGGAAACAGTGTCAGACTTTATTTTGGGGGCTCCAAAATCACTGCAGATGGTGACTGCAGCCATGAAATTAGAAGACGCTTACTCCTTGGAAGGAAAGTTATGACCAACTTAGACAGCATATTCAAAACCAGAGACATTATTTTGCTGACTAAGGTCTGTCTAGTCAAGGCTACGGTTTTTCCAGTAGTCAGGTATGGAAGTGAGATTTGGACTGTGAAGAAAGCTGAGTGCCAAAGAATTGATGCTTTTGAACTGTGGTTCTGGAGAAGACTCGAGAGTCCCTTGGACTGCAAGGAGATCCAACCAGTCCATTCTAAAGGAGATCAGTCCTGGGTGTTCTTTGGAAGGAATAATGCTAAAGCTGAAACTCCAGTACTTTGGCCACCTCATGCGAAGAGTTGACTCATTGGAAAAGACTCTGATGCTGGGAGGGTGGGGGCAGGAGGAGAAGGGGATGACAGAGGATGAGATGGCTGGATGTCATCACCGACTTGATACGTGAGTCTAAGTGAATTCCCGGAGTTGGTGATGGACAGGGAGGCCTGGCGTGCTGCAATTCATGGGGTCACAAAGAGTCGGACACAACTGAGCTACTGAACTGAACTTAACTGAGAGACGCGTTTCATGATGGGGGTGGGCGCTATGGGTATCTAGTGGGCAGAGACCAGAGATGCTGCCAGTCACTTTTCAGGGCACAGGACACACTTCCCCCACTCTGTAGACCTAAGAGTTAACCATCCCAAAACCAAATTATTGTGAGAATGAAAGACTCTCTGGACAGAGGCGTACTAGAATACTGATAAAGTACAAAGTTCTGTCCATTAGAAGACATTCAGTGGATTCAGGCAGTTTACTATGGTGAACACAGTCATTTTCTTGAATACCAGAAAACTCAGTACTCCCACCACAGAGCACAGAAGCTGGTCATTTGGCATTTCTCTGCTTTAAATGATTCTTCATTTTTATTCTCTGTTAACATTTGCCTTTGGATTCTCCTCCAGTGAGGGAGGAATTATTTTATCAAGTCATGCACAAGCTCATATTTTGAGATGAAGTTTGCTTTAGGATAAGACTTCCAAATCCCATGATATAGCTGGCTAGAGCTTTGGTTAACACTATCCATGACAAAGTGTTTGACTGATAAATATTGGAGTAAGGTAATTTTGAATTTCTTGTGATTTCTCCCAGTGCTTTTTCTAGGAGGAGGAAAAAGATGGAAACAGAAAAGAGATGTCAAAGACTTCTGAATGGCTATTTCTATGTGCAAATAAAAGTCACAATATTCTAATTCTAACCTGGATAATTATATTTTGCCTAAATTATACAGGCAATTCAGGCAAAGCTGCAGATAGGTTTGGGAAGGTAACTGTCCTTTTGCACACTTCTTTCACTTGTGTAGAAACAGCCTTTGTTCTTGATCTGTCTTGAGTATGACATTTTAAAACTGCATGGATGGTAGAGAGGTGGAGGGGTGTTCACATTTACGAAAGCTCTGTGTTCTTTGTTCTTTGAGCTCATTTCATGCACAAGTTGGTCTACAGGGTTATTTTTAAAACTCCAACCGTCTATGAAGCCAGTTCTGTGACCCAGGGAACTTTTTGTGCTTCTAATCTGACATGAAGATAAAACAGCCCTCCTACCATAGCTGGTCTCTTCCATGTCACTGGTAAAGCTGGGCTGAACATCTGAGAAAGAAAGGCAGGGAGAGAAAATGACTGTAAGAAATATGCCCAGAACTCAGACACAAAAGATAGAAGTTCATTCCATGTAAATATACATTTATGTTATATAACATGTTATTCATACTATATGCATAATATGTTACATGTGCACGATAGGCAGGTCATTCTATTTCTAATGTACCCATGTTCATCACCCTAATCCAACCTGAATCTCAGCTGGATCCAGTCTGTCTCTCCTTCAATCACAAAATGAGTTTTAAAACGCTTAAACCAGATCCTATTAGACATATCTCTAAAACCCATCAGTGATTTCCTGATGCATCTGATGTAATATGCAAGGTCTTCCCCAGGTGAGGAGGTCAGCAGCTCCTTCTTGGCAGAACCCCGTCCACTTCTCCAGACTCAGCACACCCCTTTCTCTTTCTCTCCCTAACCAATCCTTTCTCGTCCGCCCCTTCCTCCTTCTCCACCTCTTACTCTTCCCTTTGGGGACACTTTTCCATACCTTGAATTTGCTAAACTCCTCCTTGCCTTAAGTCCTCTTTGACATTTTCTTTGTCTAGCAAAGACTCCCTCCTCCACTGTCATCCCCTGACCTTCACCTGGCTAGCTCCTGTTCATCCTTCAAGTTTCATCTGCTCTTGGTTTGAAGGTGGAATGCTCCCCACTGTCTACAGGGTTCTGGACACCAGAGCTCACTCAGTTTGCTCAGACATTAAGAGTGGATGATGAGTACATGAACAAGAACGACTAAATAAAAAGTGGAGGATGAAAAACATACCAGTGAAGGGCAGTCAAGCTTCAGTCAGCACAGATCAAGTCATCACTCTGATGGGCGTATTAGGCAGGGTTTTTCAGAGAAATAGAACCAATTTGAGATAGATAGATAGATAGATAGATAGATAGATAGATAGATAGATAGATGGATAGATAGATAGATGATAAATAGATGGATAGATAGATAGATAGATGGATAGATAAATAGATAAACAGATAGATAGATGATAAATAGGTGGATAGATAGATGGATAGATAGATAGATGGATGGATAAATAGATAGATGATAAATAGATAGATGGATAGATAGATAGATAGATGGATAGATAGTTAAATAGATAGATGGATAGATGGATAAATAGATGGATGGATAGATGGATAGATAAACAGATAGATAGATGGATGGATAGATAAATAGATAGATGGATGGATAGATGGATGGATAGATAAATAGATAGATGGAAAGATGGATGGATAGATAGATAGATAGATGGATAGATGGATGGATAGATAAATAGATGGATGGATAGATGGATGGATAGATAGATAGATGGATGGATAGATAAATAGATAGATGGATAGACGGATGGATAGATAAATAGATGGAGGGATAGACAGATGGATAGATAAATAGATGGAGGGATAGATGGATGGATAGATAAATAGACGGATGGATGGATGGATGGATAGATAAATAGATGGAGGGATGATAAATAGATAGATGGGTGTGCACTCAGTCACTCAGTCATGTCCACCTCTTTGGACCCCATGGACTGTAGCCCGCTAGGCTCCTCTGTCTGTGGAATCTTCCAGGCAGAATCCTGGAGGGGTTGCCACGCCCTTCTCCAGGGGTCTTCCTGGCCCAGGCACGGAACTCAGGCCTGTCTCTTGCACTGGCGAGTGGGTTCTTCCCCACTAGTGCCACCTCCGAAGCCTAGATAGATATGAAGGTGGACAGACATGTATCACGAAGGGCTGGCACGCGTGATAGTGGAAGCTGAGAGGCCTTTGCTGTTGGCAAGCTGGGGGTCCAGGGAAAGTAGGTGCTCTAACTCAAGCCCAAGTCTGAAGGCCTGGGAGCCTAGGGAGCCGGCAGTCTCAGTCTGAAGAGTGTTATGTCCAAGGGCAGAAGCCAGAGGCCTCACCTCAGGCAGGGAGCAAGTTCATCCTTCCCCCAGCCTTTCATTCTCTCCAGGACCGCAGGAGATTAGGGTGTCGGCCACCTGCCTCGGTGCGACCAGCACCCAGACACAAATGCTGATCTCCTGCAGAGACACCATCACAGACATGCCGGAAACAGCGCCTTACCCAGTCTCTGGCATCTTTAGTCCAGCTACACTCCAGCATTAAATCAACCTTCCTAAAGAGAAACGAAGTTCTGAGCCCTTTTAGTTTTTCATCTGGGAGGAAATTATGGGTCAGTGGCAAAATCTAGTCATAGCTCTCTTAACTCACGGAGGACACTGGCAGAGTTCTTCCTGTGTGATCTTTAATAGATTAATATAAAGGAGGGCCTTCATGGCGCCCCAGCAATGGGGAGCAATAAGAGAATTTGTAGAGAACATTGCCTTTTTTTTTTCCCCATATTTCTGAAACTCTTTTCAAGAGAAAGACCACAAGATCTTTAATAACAAATAAAAATCAGGTTGATCTCCCACACAAAAATAAGAGAGAAAACTAAATGTTCTGGCTCCTTAACGGGGATTTCCCTGAGGCCCCCTATAACACTTGCTCAGAGAAGTGACTCTTTATATTCAGAACTCCCACAGTAGGGGATCCTCTTTTTGGCAGCATCTTAAAGACACTCCACCTAAGGAGGCCCCGTGTGCTGGAGACCACACACTTAGCGGCCACACATCTTAGTGTCTCCAGGCCTCAGGACCCTTGTCTGTACAGACCATGGCACCTTCCAGGCCCTGCCTGTGAAATATTTGTTTTGTGCTTTTTTTTTCTTTTCAACTCTATAAAAGCAACTTTTAGAGTTTGGTAAGTTTTGTGAACAGGAAATCAGGAGAAGAAAATTAGAGTTCCTGTCTTAGAACAAGAAGACAGATGGGAAGCTTTGATGTAAATTCTAAAACCTGAAGTGGGTTTTTAGAAGACTAGTATCTGCAGACACCTGTGTCCTTCTCTCCCGTCTGCAATCCAGGGCCTCTATTCTAGAACAGTCTGGAAGCTCTAAGGCAGGAAAGTGGGTAAGAAGGAAGGGAATCCTCCCGCGCTGGCCCTCATGCTGGCCTCTCAGTGGCTGAGCCGGTGAGTCGCCGTGGATGACAGCTCACAGGAGGCTGCTCTCCCACTCAGGCTCGCAGGCAGCAAGGCTGGAAGCTCAGGAGACGGTTCAGCCCCTTGGACCTCGAGGTCACGAAGGGGAGACGCTGGAAGTGACCGGTGGTTCCTGGGCACAGGTGCCAGCTGGGCTATCTGCAGAGCTTAATGAACGAAGCTTCAGGGGCTTCTCTAACGGCCCAGGGATAAAGAGCCACCTGGCAGTGCAGGGGGCATGGGCTGATCCCTGGTCAGGGAACTGAGACCCCACACGCTGCGGAGCCACCAAGCCCGTTGCTTCAGAGCCCGTGCATCACAAGCAGAGAGGCCATGCATGCACTGAAAAGATCCAGCCTGATGCAAAGAAGACCCTGCCTGCCACCACCAAGACCCGATGGAGCCAAATAGACAAGCCTTAAAAATGATCCACGTGAGAAAACACTTTAAAATGCAGGTTTAACCTTTAGACACATGTTCTGTGACCTGCATTTGTCCTCTTGTCTTGGGCCCCACAAGTGTCAGGGGAGGCCCACTTGGCTTTTCAATTCTCTTCTCTTCAGATGAAACGGAGTCTCAATGGAGATGGGGAAAAAGTGGGAACAGTGGCAGACTTCATTTTCTTGGGCTCCAAACTCACTGCTGATAGTAGCTGTAGCCATGAAATTAAAAGACACTTGTTCCTTGGAAGAAAAACCATGACAAACCTAGACAGCATGTTACAAAGCAGACATATCGCTTTACTGAGAGTGGTCCATACAGTCAAAACGGTGACTATGGGCAGATGTTAGAGTTGGACCATAAGGAGTGCTGAGCTCTGAAGAACTGATGCTTTTGATGCTTTTGAACTGTGGTGCTGAAGAAGAGTCTCGAGAGTTCTTTGGACAGTAAGCCAATCAAACCAGTCCATCCCAAAGGAGGTCAGCCCTGAACATTCATTCCAAGGACTGGCGCTGCAGCAGAAGCCGCACCGCGGAAGGGAGGAAGGAAGGGCTGCCGGCGCCGTGGGCACCCTCCTCGGGCTGTCTCCCGAGGCCGGGCTTAGGGGCGCACGCTTACGGAGCTTCTGCACCAACTCTGCACCCACCTGCAGAACCTGAGCGTGCCTACTTTCTTCGGTTCTGTGACCTAAGCACTTTGCTTGTCTCACTCTTGTTCCCAGATGTACATGTTATCAACTGCACACCAAGAAAAGGGGAAAGGGCCTCAACTCCCCTGTACGTCATCCTAAACACGTCTGTCCCTAGAAGGGCTTTGGCTGGCTTTGCTTGGGTCACCGGCCCACTGCTGGTTCCTTCATTGACAGTAAAAATGCACTAGTATCACAGGCTAATCTGTATCACACATCCACCACCGCGGCCTGGAGGGAGAGGGAAAGGAATGCAGCGGAGCTTCCGGAACAAAGAGCAAGGAGGGTTTACAGCACAGAAGAAAAAAAAATCTGCTGAGTCATACGCTCCCCCCTCCCCACCGCGGCTCCATGTGTGCCTGTTAGCCACTCAGTCGCGTCTGACTCTTCGCAACCCCGTGGACCGAGGCCGCGAGACCCCTCTGCCCATGGGATTCTCCGGGCCAGAATACTGGAGTGGGTTGCCATGCCCTCCTCCAGTGGATTTCCTGACCCAGGGATGGAAGCCCGGTCTCCACACTGCAGGCATGTTCTTTACCATGTGAGCCACCAGGGAAGCCTGTTGTGGGTCAGTGTATTCCGATATATCATTCACTCCGTCTATCATGAGCTATTATGTAAGAGACGAGTATAAAAATGCTAAGCCGGTTCTAGACATAAAGAATAGTTACATAAGCGCTAATTTTGATTTTGGTGCCTAATCTGGGGTGGTCAGCAATATGATTTATTATTTCTTTTGCCTCTGGGTTGAACTTGAGGAACAAAAAGGAAAAAAACAAAACCTACCAGTGCAGGAAGATGCCTCTCATTCCTGATCAAGACTCGGCAGAGCAGCATTGCAGAGCATATTGCCAGCTTACAAGGGCCATAACGAGCTCAGTCTTCTGCTAATAAGTGGGAGGCAGAGATTAGTTATCTGGCTTTGCTTTTGAGCCAAAACGTAACTCCATGGCACATTAATTTGACACAGAGCACAGCTTTTCATTAGAAATCACTGTGAGGCCCACACTGCGGAGCGCGGCGGCATATTAACCTGGACGGCCGCGCCTCTGGCATGTCATGGGCCACATAATCGAGCGTGGCGCCAGCATTTCTGATGAAGAGGTGGAATCCACGTGAGGGCTACTTGTTTGCGAATCAGCTGCACGTCCAAAATAACATGAGTTAAAGGCTACTGAATCTAGAATGGCAATGGCAAATGCATAGTTGTGTAGCAACAACAAAGAACAAACACTTCCTTCCCTATATTCTTAATGTAAACAGGGTATCTGTTACTTTAGCAAAGGCCTGCAGGATTCCTCTTCTAAAAACATGAGGCTTGAATTTTCAGGACAGGGTATCTTCCTGGCAGACATTCAATAACTTGAAAAAGGCTTATTTTAACAAGCTCCGTTTCATTTCACTGGACACAGAGAAGGCTGATTTTCAAAAGCCTTTCAAACTAAATTGTACTCATGCCCTGGCCATCCCCACATGTAGAGTTTTTGCCTTCCTTCTTATTTGCCTACCTATGCCCAAATTAGACAGAGTAGGGCTTAACTATTTTGGCAATACCTGGATTTTTAAAGCTGAAAATTCACCTTCAGGCATGTGTGCTAAACTTGCTTATTCTTTCAAACTCCACCTGACGGATATGAGTAAGAAAGAGGAAAGTGCAGAGGACAGAGACTGAGATGGAAAGTCCGATGCCCCAGGGACCAGGGGGAGGTGACAAATGACCCACACGTGGCCCCCATGCTGAGAGCATAACAGAAAGCTGTGAAGACTGCAGTGACCGGCCGTCCACAGCTCGCTAACGGGCCGCCTCGGGACCCGCCCTACTCTCAGAGGGCGCTGTGCCGCCTTTCTAAGAGAAGTCAGAAATGCAGATTCTCACCAAACACTACTGAGGCAAAATTTGGCAACTAAAGCTTCCGAGTATGTGGGCTTAAAAATGCTCTGAGCTCTAAAATTCAAGACGGCAGTAAATTTCAGTGTGTGGCCTCTAGCACTGGATGATGCTGGGGGAGCTGGGCGTTGTGACGGGCTAACTGAGGCCCCCAAACGCCCACATGCTCATCCCTGAAGCCTCGGAGTGCGACCGAAGGGACTCTGCAGGCACGGCTGTGCGAAGGGCCTGGAGATGCGAAGATTAGCATTGATTATCTACGTGGCTCCAATGTCATCACAAGAGTTCTTATAAGAAGGAGACAGAGTCAGAGAGACGCGGAGAGACGCGCAGAGGCGAGGCAGAAGTGCGGAGCTGCTACTGCGCTGAGTCTAGCCCGGAGGAGAGGCCGCGAGCTGAAGAGCGAAGCGGCCTCCAGAAGCTGGAGAAGGCCCAGGAGCAGACTCTCCTGGACTCCCCAGGGAGCGCAGCTGCACCACCACCTTGCTTTTAGCCTAGTGAGATAGTGAATTTGTATTGCCTCAAGATACCAGGGCTTCCCTGGCGCTCAGACGGTGAAGCGTCTGCCTGCAATGCAGGAGACCTGGGTTCGATTCCTGGGTCGGGAAGGTCCCCCAGAGAAGGAAATGGCACTCCACTCCAGCACTCTTGCCTGGAAAATCCCATGGACAGAGGAGCCTGATAGGCTACAGTCCACGGGGTTGCAAAGAGTCGGACACGACTGGGCGACTTCACTTTACTTTCTTCTCAAGATACTAAGTTTGTAGTAATGTGTTTCAGCAGCTTCGGGAAACTAATGCAGGTGTGAACTCTGACCGGACACATAACAGCCGCGCCTTAGAGAAAATACGGCTTCAACGTCTCCAGCTGTAATTTCCTGATGAGCTTACTAACAGCTGGTCCATTCAACCCTACCAAGAGGATTAGAAAGGAAACAAATAAAACATGCTTAGTGGAGAGCTCAGTACTGGTTATGGCGATTAGTAGGGCAATGGGCTGGTGCCATTTTCTGACACCAAAAGTGTGCCCCACCCCCCACCCCCGCCCCAACACCAATCAATTATCTAACACTGACTGCATGTCAACAAGTACAGTCAGCTCTGACATGAACCATCCAGACAGAAGCCCCAGATTAAAGAGCTCAGTGTCATGAGACTGCCTCTACCTCACACAGCAGCTGCTAACGGGGCCCCAGGGCGGCCACCATTCTGCTAGGTCAGCTACAGACTTAGAGGTTTTCATGACATAACCCTGCAGGTTCAATAATGACTCATGGAACTCACGTAAACACTTATATTTACCAGCTTATTATAAACACGATGTCTCAGGAGCAGACACGGGACAAGGAACACAGGAAGGGGTGAAAGGTTTCCACACCCTCTCTGCATGTCCCCCCTTCCCAGTGCCTCAGTGTGTTCACCTGCCCAGAAGCCCTTTGCGCGCCCTATGGAGGGTTTAATCGGGAGGTTCCATTGTGTAGGCCTGACTGATGAAGTCGTCGGCCACCGACATTTTTCTCCTTCGCTAGCTCCTCCCCTCCGTAGAGGCTGGGGTGGGTGGGGCTGAGAGCTACAATTCTCTAATCCTGCCTCAGTCTTGGTCTTTCTGGTGATCAGCCCCCTTCCCGAGCTTTCTAGTTTCCCCTGCCAGGAGCATATGCAAGCTGTTCTTATTATCAAGGGGACTCCAAGAGTCTAAGGAGCTCTGTGCCAGGAACTGGGGGAAAAGATCAAGGGCTCATTCTTCTGATCACACCACTGTTCTCGCCAGCTTGCCCCAGACGCTTCTCACGCCCTTGTCTGGCCTGTCTTGTCGCTCTGAGGTCAGGATTCCACAGGCCGCATCCCCCAGCTCTCCCGGCTGACTGCCTTCTTGTTGGGTTTGCCAAGGAGGGCACTGGAAGGAGATCAGAGAGTGGGAAGGGAAAAGGCCAGGGTGCGTCCTTCCCAGTCCCTCCCTGTCCGGTGTGCCAGTCGCTCAGTCCTGTCTGACTCTTTGCGACTCCATGGACTGTAGCCCGCCAGGCCCCTGTCCATGGGGCTTTCCAGGCAAGAGTACTGGAGCGGCTTGCCAGGGACTCCTCCAGGGGCTCTTCCTGACCCAGGAATGGAACCCCGGGTCTGCCACATTGCAGGCAGATTCTTTACCATCTGAGCCCTCAGGGAAGCCCCAGTAGCTTATCTATTAAAGTCTCTTCAACTTTGAGTTTCTAGCTGGTAGAATGAGCTCCATAATTTGCAGGTCCCTGTACAGAATAAGAATGCAGGGCCTCCGATCCCTAAAGCCAGCAAACACGTGCTGCTAGAGGTACCAAAACAGAAAGATCTTCACCTTCTTTTATGATCTCTTTCTTGACCTGTCATAGTATTCTTTGCTTGTATTACTACTTAATGTCATTCTAAGTAAAAATAAGGTAATCAAGCAAACTTTCAAATTATTAGCATAAATTTTAGCATTCCTTCTTATATTATTCAATGCCAATTTTAGATGCAAATAAAGAAGCATTTAGCTCCTGTACAGAAGTACCAAAATCGTACACCTGATATCTTGTAGTTCATCCGTGCATATGTGTTTTGCTCTTACCAGTGAACGCACTGCATAAAGCTGAACCTTTGCACTCCACGTCACACCTACTCTACTAACGCCCTGCACCCTCAGCTCTCTGATGGGCCAGGGAGTGAGCACGGATCTCTTTTATTCAGTCTATCAAACTACATGCCAATCTCTCCCAGAAACACGCTCACAGATCACAGACACACTCAGAAATAATGTTTTGCCAGCTATGACCTACGCACATCCCGTAGGTCAACTGAATTGACACGTAAAATTAACCTGCACATTCCCACAAAGAGCAATCGCCTGGCCTGGGCAGTGTCTGCTGAATGGATGCGCACGCACCATCAGGCAGGCACTGCTAACCGCTGTGAGCTTTCCCTGAGTCACCCTGCTTTGGGAAGGCCCAGGACTGATAGTTGCCATTACTTCTAACTTGATTTCTAACGGAAACTAAAGCCTCAGGGAACAGAAACCCCGAGGTCTAACCTGAAGCAAGCAAAGCAGTCTCTGCCGGCACTCAGTCGCCCAACCGTGCCCGGCTCTTTGCGAGCCCACGGGCCGCAGCACTCCACGCTCTTCCACTCCCACCATCTCTCAGAGTTTGCTCAGGTTCATGCCCATGGAATCGGTGGTGCCACCCAAAGTCTTATCCTCTGCCAGCCCCTTCTCCTTTTGTCTTCAATCTTCCCAGCACTGGAGTCTTTTCCAGTGAGTCACCTCGAGAGATTAATGAAGTTGAAACCGAGGGTGATGCTTCAGGAGTCACATGGTTCTAGTCAGCAGATCTGCAGAGATCTTGTTGCCTTTCTGTCATCTGTGAATGGCCTGAAGAAGAATCCACAGGTCACCAGAGTGAGGTCATCTAGGCAATTACATTATTCCCTATGGTTTTCCAAAGGAAAGAAATGCTCAAGAAAGCCACACACCCACTGGATCTCCTTTTTCAATGTAGAAGCTGAAGACTTAGTGTGACTTAGTGTGGCTGTGTTTGCTGGTTGAAAAAAATTCTGAATTATTTACTATAGCACAGGCGTGCTAATGGGAATAAATTGATATGCTAATTAAATATGCAATTGCAAATTGGACGATAGTCAGTTGGTAAAAACTCAGGCATCGGCAAGCAGCAGATAATAACAGCAGATTAAAACCCACAAACATTTTTAAACTTTGGCTTTGATAGATAAAATAACAAATTATTTCCCCTGTCCTGCATGCTCCTCTTGTGTCTATAAACAGCTACAGAGAACAACAGGTGTATTGGTTAAATCATAACTAGTATTTACATCATGTTTTATCATTAACAATCTAAGAAATGAGATAAAATCTTTATTTTCAAATTTACTGTTATTTTCTCCTGGTTTTAACAGATTTACTCTTTGTATTACAATAAGAACATACGCTTGTACAAATACTGCAAAACAGATACCAGCAAAAGAAAATAATAATCTATCAATAATAGATAACAATATTAATATTCAAAGATAATCACTTTAGAAATAGTGTGTATTCTTTCAGCCTTCATGCTGCATGTATTTCAAAAAGCATATTTCCCAACATGTTTTATAACATGTATAGTGTTAACATGTATAACATGTTATACTAACATGTATAACATGTATACTAACCAACTAGTATAGTATAAACACATTTTATCACATATTATTTCAATAGGTTTTTTATGGCCACCTAGTATTACATGCCAGAGAAGGCAATGGCACCCCACTCCAGTACTCTTGCCTGGAGAATCCCATGGACAGAGCAGCCTGGTGGCCTGCAGTCCCTGGGGTCGCTAAGAGTCTGACACGACTGAGCAACTTCACTTTCACTTTTCACTTTCATGCATTGGAGAAGGAAATGGCAACCCACTCCAGTGTTCTTGCCTGCAGAATCCCAGGGATGGGGCAGCCTGGTGGGCTGCCGTCTATGGGGCTGCACAGAGTCGAACACGACTGACGCGACTTAGCAGTATTACATGCAACAGACATGCATTGTTTTTAAGTCAATTTTTATAACTAGATGTTTCACATGTTTTCATAATTTTGTTATAAATAATTCTGCAGATAAAATTTAGGAGGAGTACATTTCATAACCTTGAGATAAGCAAAGATTTTTGAAACCAGGAGAATATTTTGAACAGCCTCCTTTGCCTGCTTTAACCTCTTCAGGGCAATTTCTCTTTGACAGGTCTCTCAATGGAAGCTCCTGTTTCAAAGGGTCAGGGAAGGGTAGGGGCGGGAAGACCTACAAAGAAATGCAGATGATTTCTTTAGAGTGGGCGGGGTGCTGACCTCCAAGGACTGCGAAGTTAGAAGAGGTCCTCATTGTCTCAGACTTTTAAGGAGGGTATCAGCACAGAGGCGAAAGATTTCAGGAATGTGAGCGTAACAAAGACCGGAAGGCTAGACAAGCAGGGCACAGAGCCATCGCCCTGGGAGGGGCCAGCGCGTCTCTCCTGTCCAGCCTTGCTCCCCACCGCTGACTTCCTGGGGTGGCTGCAGAGCTGCAGCAGCTTGGGAAGCTGGCCGCCTGGGGCAGGCGGGCGTCTGACCCCCTGCCCCGCCAGCCCCGGAGCAGCGGAGGGAGCCGGCGGGCCAGCCTCCTCCCCAGGCGAGCTGGTCAGCGGGGCGCCTCGCAGCCAGGCTCGCCACTCAGCACGGGCAGCGGCCTCCCCTGGCGGCTCAGCTGGCACAGAGTCCGCGGGAGACCCGGGCCCCGTCGTGGCTGGGGACGACCCCTGAGGGAAGGAAAGGGCCCCCCCTCCAGTGCTCTTGCCTGGAGAATTCCGCGGCCGGAGGAGCCTGGCGGGCTACAGCCCATGGGGCCACGGAGAGCTGGACACGACCGAGTGGCTAACAAACAGTGGTAACCACCGCCCCCCAGAAGAGCCACGCTGGCCCCCGCTGTCCGGCACTGCACACACCTCTGCAAGCCAGCCCCTCAGCGCTCTCTGCTATTCAAAGCGGCCAAACTCGCCCAGCGCGCGCTGCTCTGCTCTGACCGGCCCGCACGTTTCCTCCTGGAGGATGGCGCTTTCTTCTCGGCACTCTTCAGGATTCTGAAATTCTTTCCATGGATTCCTCACTATTCATCTCAAAGTAAAATCTGATGTGCTATGTTCAAGTCTATTTACTTATTTTTAAGAGCTTGACTCCATAATTGGAAAGATCAGATTCTCTGCCCAAAAGCTGCTATGCTTCCGAAGCCCAGCAGACTGGAACACAGAGCAGGTTGCACAGGGGTTAAAGGTGAGCGGACCACACGCCAGCTAGCTCTGGGAAAGAAGGCAGGTGTTCTCACTTGCGGGGCCTGCAGAGCGTGTGGATTTCAATGCCAGACGCAAACATTCCTTAAGGGGCCAGGTCTGTGCAGTTTCTAGCTTCCTGCCCATCGGCACTCCTGACCTCGTAACCTTCAACAAGGGGAAGGGCATGCAGAGACAAGACAGGATGGAGACAGAGAGAGTGGGGAGGAAAACCAATGTGTGCCACCTGAGGAGTCTACGGGGAGAGAGAGAGAGGCCATCACAGAGAGACTGGGGGTTTACACAGACCAGCTGCCATCGACTGAGGGGCGCGCGCTCCCCTCCGCCAGCGGGGCCTTCTGGCCCTGCCTGGGGATATTTGGGGTGTCACTACTGCACCTGAGGAAGGGCGGCCTCTGAGGGGTGGAGGCCAGTTCAGGCGCTCAGTTTTCTACCCCATGGAATGCAGCACGCCAGGCTTCCCTGTCCATCACCAACACCTGGAGCCTGCTCAAACTCATGTCCATCCAGTCGGTGATGCCATCCAACCATCTCATCCTGTGTCATCCCCTTCTCCTCCTGCCTTCAGTCTTTCCCAGCATCAGGTCTTTTCCAGTAAGTCAGTTCTTTGCATCAGATGGCGAAAGCATTGGAGTTTCAGCTTCAGCATCAGTCCTTCCAATGAATATTCAGGACTGTATTTCCTTTAGGATGGACTGGTTGGATCTCCTTGAAGTCCAAGGGACTCTCAAGAGTCTTCTTCAAGACCACATTTCAAAAGCATCAGCTTTCAATTCTTTGGCGCTCAGCTTTCTTTATGGTCCAACTCTCACATCCATACATGACTACCGGAAAAATCATAGCTTTGACTAGATAGATCTTTGTTGGCAAAGTAATGTCTCTGCTTTTTAATATGCTGTCTAGGTTTGTCATAGTTTTTCTTCCAAAGAACAAGAAATTTAATTTCATGGCTGCAGCCACCATCTGCAGTGATTTTGGAGCCCAAGAAAATAAAGTCTGTCACTGTTTCCATCAGACTCTGGGAGGAAACAAACAAAACCTTGTGCACACCAGGACCCAGGAGAAAGGAGCAGTGACCCCACAAGAGATTGAGCCAGACTTGCCTGTGAGTGTCCAGGAGTCCTGGACAGAGGTATGGGTCAACCGTGTGAATCAGGGGCAATGAACACACAGTCCCAGGAGCCACGGGCATGCTGCATATGTTTTTGAATGAGTTATAGTTATCTGAATAAAACTCATCCATCCCAGTCCACTTTAGTTTACTGATTCCTAAAATGTCATTGTTCACTCTTGCCATCTCCTGTTTGACCACTTCCAACTTACCTTGCTTCATGGACCTAGCATTCCAGGTTCCTATATGATACTGTTCTTTACAGCATCAGACTTCACTTTCATCCCCAGTCACATCCACAAACGGGCGCTGTTTTTACTCTGGCTTCGTCTCTTCACTCTTTCTGAAGCTGTTTCTCCACTGATCCCCAGTAGTATGCTGGGCGTCTCCCGGCCTGGGCAGCTCCTCTTTCGGCGTCCTACCATTTTGCCTTTTCATACTGTAGAGGCATGGAACAACGGACTGGCTCCAAATTGGGAAAGGAGTACAGTAATGCTGCATGTCATCGCCCTGCTTATTTAACTTCTATGCAGAATGCATCATGGGAAATGCCAGGCTGGATGAAACACAAACTGGAATCAAAACTGCCAGGAAAAATATCAGCAACCTCAGATGTGCAGATGACACCACCCTGATGGCAGAAAGTGAAGAGGAACTAAAGAGCCTCTTGAGGAAAGCGAAAAAGTTGGCTTAAAGCTCAACAATCAGAAAACGAAGATCACGGCATCTGGTCCCATCACTTCATGGCAAATAGATGGGGAAACAATGGAAACGGTGACAGACTTTATTTTCTTGGGCTCCAAAATCACTGCAGATGGTGGTTGCAGCCAAGAAATTCAAAGATGCCTTGGAAGAAAAGCTACGCGCAACCTAGGCAGCATATTAAAAAGCAGAGACATTACTTTGCCAACAAAGGTCCATCTAGTCAAAGCTGTGGTTTTTCCAGTAGTCATGTATGGATGTGAGAGTTGGACCATAAATAAAGTTGAGCGCCAAAGAACTGATGCTTTTTAACTGTGGTGTTGGAGAAAACTCTTGAGAGTCCCTTGGACTGTAAGGAGATCAAACCAGTCAATCCTAAAGGAAATCAGTCCTGAATATTCATTGGAAGGATTGATGTGTGAAGGTGATGCTCCAATACTTGGACCACCTGATGCGAAGAACTGACTTATTGGAAAAGCCTCTAATGCTGGGAAAGATTGAGGACAGGAGGAGAAGGGGACGACAGAGGATGAGATGGTTGGATGGCTTCACTGACTTGATGGACGTGAGTCTGAGCAAGCTCCAGGAGTTGGTGATGGACAGGGAGGCCTGGCGTGCTGCAGTCCATGGGGTGGCAGAGTCAGACACGACTGAGCGACTGATCTGCTCTGCACTATATAGGCCAGGGCCACTGCTAAATCCTCCAGAATATGCAGGACATTACCCTCCCCTCTAAGAGCATCCGACCTAAACTGTCGGTATTACTGAGGTTTATAAACGTTGATACAGAGTAAGCTGGCATTCTATCTCCCTCAAATCGAAGAAGCAGCAGGAATATTTTCACTCCTATATCGACTGGAACATGTCGTGCAGACAAGAGCGAACAATATCATCAGCAGCATCGCTGGCGCGCTTATCGTTGTAGCCAACAGTTACGAAGAACTCACTGCGTGCCACACATTTTATGTTCAATGGTTTATTACTTGCTCATGCAATAAGCAGGCGGCACTATTTAATACCTTTGAGATGCAGAGAGATAACTAGAAACACGTGAGGTTCTGAGAGATCACTATGTAATTTCTTCCAGGTGTCAGACTGCAGTACACTTTAAGCTGGCACCTAATTTCCCCCAAACTGAAGAAGCTGCACAAATATTCCCCAGTTTCTGGGAACCCTGCCCCCTCCCGCACAGCCCATTTGTTTGTCCAAAGCTGGTGCTTTCCACCATTCTGCTGTGAAGGAAAGCAGGAGGAGCAGGGAGCATAGACGTATTTTTTAATATGCAGACATGTGGGTTTGGCAAGGCCACCGCATGTGCAGTCTCAGTAAGAAATCTTAGATGCCAGCAACCACCAAAAATAACATCTAAAAACAGCAAGCAAAATTATGAGCATCCAAGAAAAATTCTAGTGAGTCTATGATTTTTAGGTAAAATTATAAATTGTTATTGACAAACTTGGTAGAAAGCCTAAACAAATGGAGAGAGAAACTTTCTCCACTGATAGGAAGACTCATTAGCATAAAATGTTATACGTCTCCAAATTATTCAAAATGTAATGCAATTTCATGACAAGTTCCAACAGCGCTTTTTGCAATTTGGTAAACTGTTTATAGGATTTACATGTTTATTATTCATTAATATTTCCTTCTTTTTGAATTTCCTATGTATATCCTTTATCCATTTTTGGATTGTACTTATTTTTCTTATTGAGGTTTAGAAGGCCTCCCAGGTGGCTCTGGAGAAGGAAATGGCAATCCACTCCAGCACTCTTGCCTGGAAAACCCCATGGACAGAGGAGCCTGATAGGCTACAGTCCATGGGGTCGCAAAGAGTTGGACATGACTGAGCGACTTCACTTCACTTCCCAGGTGGCTCAGCAGTAAAGATCTGCCTGCCAATGCCGGAGACACAGGTTTGATCCCTAGGCTGGGCAGATCCCCTGGAGAAGGAAATGGCAACCCACTCCAGTGTTCTTGCCTGGAAACGTCCATGGACAGAGGAGCCCAGCAGGCTGCAGTCCATGAGTCACAAAGAGTCAAACATGACTGAGCACGCATACAGGCACAATCAGAGAAACACGAAGTAAAACTGAAGTGAGACAGCACATTATATGCAACACGTGAACAAAACTCAAGATATCTGGATACAATCTTAGGTAAGGATGTGGCTCAAGAGGAGCCCTGACACACTGCTGGGGGGCTGCAGTGTGAACGACTGCTGCAGAGACCAGCTGAGCAAGAGCTGCTAAGGGGCGTGAACAGCCGCAACTCAGCATATGTCCTCGGAGTTTTAGCCTTGCATAAGGTGGCATGTTCAAAACCATTTGTGGCCATGTTTGCATAATAGGAAAGATCAGGAGAAATGAGCATTTTATCAATAGGAGAATAGATAAGTTAGGAGGCGTGATACAACGGAATATTACAAAGAAGTTAAAACGAATGCGCCAGAGCTACTGTGTCAACAGTGTATCTTTCCTCATGTCAACGGAAAATAAAAACAAGTTGCCAAAAAATATGTGCAAATTATGCCACAGATATATTTTAAAACACGCAAACCTGGGACTTTCCTCGTGGCCCAGCAAACTCCCAGTGCAGGGCGCCCAGGTTCTAACCCTGGTCAGAGAGCTAGATCCCCGATGCTGCAAATCAGAGTCTGTATGCCACCGTGAAATTCCTGCAACTGAGACCCAACTCAGCCAGATACACAGATAAAATGCTTCTCAAAAATGCAGACCTATATTATTTATTACTGAGGAAGTCTACTCATCAGAAGCAGAAGTGAAATAGCAAATAAAAATCTAAGACAGTGGTTATTCTTGATGCAGTGGGAGAGAGAAACAAGTGAACGCTGAAGAGAGAGGCTTCAAATGATGGGTAGTAAGTTACTTTTAAGGCAAGTAGAGGTATAGGGATTATTATTTACATCTTAATAAAGCATTTAAAATATAAACAATCACAACTTTTAAAGTGTAAACAACTACCCCTTCCCCTTGTCCAGTGAATCACTGAGCATGCAGGGTCGTTGATGGGTTGTGTGTTGATACTGCAAAGACACTGCATCCAGAAGAAAATTCCGGATTCAGTCCCCTTTGCTTTTAGGAAACTGGCTGCTTCAGGCAATAGATGTTCCTCGGCTTCCTAGAACCTTCCGTGGATGAAGTTGGCTGAGCAAGTGGATACCTTGCGCCCTCTCACTCCTACCTTGGACCTTGTCCTTAGATCAAACCCTGGGACATGAGATTCAAACACACCAGCTGTCCTGTGCTTCTTATAACGTGACATCTTATATATTCCCAAGGACTGCTGCTGCCAAGTCGCTTCAGTCGTATCCGACTCTGTGTGACCCCATGGACTGCAGCCTACCAGGCTTCTCCGTCCATGGGATTTTCCAGGCAAGAGAACTGGAGTGGGTTGCCATTGCCTTCTCCTAGTCCTGCCAAAAACTATTGGACCTATATATACTAACAAAATATCTTCTCATAATTAAAAATAAATGAAATAATAAAGGCTTGAAATTAAAAAATCATGATTTCCAGCAAAGCACTGCACTGTCTGATCTGTTTGGGTACCGCTGTCAACAGTGGCAGATATGATGGCCACATGGCCCAGGAACCAGCTGAAGGCTGACATGAAATGAGAACAGTGAAGGACTGCAAAACAATAGCAACTCGTCTTTATTCTAAGTTTGTTCAGTAGGAATTTTTCATTAGTTTTGATATTTAAAAATAAGTGCATTGTCTGCTATTTAGGTTGATTACTGAGTATTTCAGTCAGTCAGTTCAGTCACTCAGTCGTGTCCAGCTCTTCGCAACCCCATGCACTGCAGAATATCAGGCTTCCCTGTCCATCACCAACTTCCGGAGCTGGCTCAAACTCATGTCACTAGGTCAGTGATGCCATCCAACCACCTCTTCCTCTGTTGTCCCCTTCTCCTCCTGCCCTCAATCTTTCCCAGCGTCAGGGTCTTCTCCAGTGAGTCAAGATTCCTGGCACTCTTGATTCCAGCTTGTGTCTCATCCAGCCCCAGGATTTTAGAGGATGTACACTGTATAAAAGCTAAATACACAGGGTGACAACATGCAGCCTTGACGCGCTCCTTCCCCAATTTGGAACCAGTCCGTTGTTCCATGTCCATTCTACTGCTGCTTCCTGACCTGCATACAAAATTTCCCAGGAGACAGGTCAGGTGGTCTGGTATTCCCATCTCTTGAAGAATTTTCCACAGTTTTTTGTGACCCACATAGTTAAAGGCTTTAGCATAATCAATGAAGCAGAAGTAGATGTTTTTCTGGAATTCTCTTGCTTTTTCTATAATCTAACAGACGTTGGCAATTTGACCTCTGGTTCCTCTGCCTTTTCTAAATCCAGCTTGAATATCTGGAAGTTCTCCATTCATGTACTGCTAAAGCCTAGCTTGAAGGATATTGAGCACTACTTTGCTAGCGTGTGAGATGAGTGCAGTTGTGCAGTAGTCTCAGCATTCTTTGGCATTGCCTTTCTTTGAGACTGGAATATAAAGTGACCTTTTCCAGTCCTGTGGTCACTGCTGAGTTTTCCAAATTTGCTGGCGTATTGAGTGCAGCACTTTTACAGCATCATCTGTTAGGATTTGGAACAGCTCAACTGGAATCCCATCACCTCCACTAGCTTTGTTCATAGTGATGCTTCCTAAGGCCCACTTGACTTTGCATTCCAGGATGTCTGGTTCTAGGTGAGTGATCACACCATTGTGATTATCTGGGTTGTGAAGGTCTTTTTGTACAGTTCTTCTGCGTATTCTTTCCACCTCTTCTTAATAACCTCTGCTTCTGTTAAGTCCATGCCATTTCTCTCCTTTATCGAGCCCATCTTTGCCTGAAGTGCCTTTATCTCTAATTTTCTTGAAGAGATCTCTATTCTTTCCCATTCTGTTGTTTTCCTCTATTTCTTTGCATTGAGCACGGAGGAGTGCTTTCTTATCTCCCCTTGCTATTCTTTGGAACTCTGCATTCAGATGCTTGTATATTTCCTTTTCTCCTTTGCCATTTGCTTCTCTTCTTCTCTCAGCTATTTGTAAGGCCTCCTCAGAGAACCATTTTGCTTTTCTGAATTTCTTTTTCTTGGGGATGGTTTTGATCACAGCCTCCTGTACAATGTTACAAACCTCTCTCCGTAGTTCTTCAGACCCTCTGTCTATCAGATCTAGTCCCTTGAATCTATCTGTCGCCTCCACTGTATAATCACAAGGGGGCTTGATCTAGGTCACGCCTCAGTGGTATGAGTGGTTTTCCCTACTGTCTTCAGTTTAAGTCTGAATTTGGCAATAAGGAGTTCATGATCCGAGCTACAGTCAGCTCGTGGTCTTGGTTTTGCTCACTGTACAGAGCTTCTCCATCTTCAGCTACAAAAAAATATAATCAATCTGATTTCAGTATTGACCATCTGGTGATGTCCATGGGGAGAGTCATCTCTTATGCTGTTGGAAAGTGTGTTTGCTGTGATCAGTACATTCTCTTGGCAAAACTCTGTTAGCCTTTGCCCTGCTTCATTTTGTACTCCAAGGCCAAACTTGCCTGTTACTCCAGGTATCTCTTGACTTCCTGGCTTTTGCATTCCGGTTCCCTCTGATGAAAATGACATCTCTTTTTTGGCTTCAGCTCTAGGTCTTATAGCTCTTCATAGAACCATTCAACTTCAGCTTCTTCAGCATTAGTGGTTGAGGCATATACTTGGATTACTGTGATATTGAATGATTTGCCTTGGAAACAAACAGAGATCATTCTTTCACTCTTGACACTGCACCCAAGTACTGCATTTCACATTCTTTCATTGACTATGGGGGCTACTCCATTTCTTCTAAGGGATTCTTGCCGACAGTAGTAGATATAATGGTCCTCTGAATTAAATACGCCCATTCCTGTCCATTTCTTTCCTTCAGATTGTATATACATAACTTGTTTTTATCCTTTTGCTTATATCCCATTGGTGTGTTCATATTTAAAATAGATTTCTTGCCAATTTACGTTTGGTTTTCCTCCATTCCATATTTCTGGTCAGAAAATTTCCTTCTGATAGGAAGTCTGGACAATCACAGAGCTTACTTCCTTTGTGTACCAATGTCAAGGGAAGCTACCTACGGGAGGTGATATTCAAAAATAGGTAGGAGTTAATCACTGGGATGAGTGCCAGGCAGGAAGCTTCATGAAAAAATCAATTAATAAATGGCAACACCAAGATGACAGAATGTTAGAATAATTTAAAGCAGTCATCATAAAAATAAAATCAATTGATAAATGGCAACACCAAGATGACAGAGTTTGGAATAATTTAAAGCAGTCGTCACACAAGTGCTTCAGTGAGCAATTACTAGCATTTTGCTGTTGCTCTTGTTCAGTTGCTAAGTAATGTCCTACTCTGTGTGTCCTGTGGACTGCAGCCTGCCAGTCTCCTTTGCCCATGGGGTTTTCCCAGGCAAGAATAGTGGAGTGGGTTGCTGTTTCCTCCTGAAAGGGAGCTTCTGGACCCAGGGATCGAACCCGTATCACCTGAACTGAAGGCAGATTGTTTACCACTGAGCTACAGGGAAGCCTACAAACACACGGTTAGCATTTATTTGAAAGCTGAAAGTCTCAGCAAAGAAATAGATAGTATAAGTAGAGAAACAGAACATATGATGAGGGAGAATATTTTCGAACTGAAAAGTTCCATAACCAAACACTTGAAAAATCCAGTAAATGAACTGAGTATCGGGACAGAGCAGGAGTCGGAAAGAGGCGCTGAACTTGAAGGAGGAACCACAGCACCTCTGCCGTTGGAGCAAAAGGGAAGAGTGGGCAGCGGCGAAGAGCCGGGCTCAGGGGTCCGCAGAAGCAAGTGCAACAGGCAGCATTTACGCCCTTAGAGTTCCAGAAAGAGAGGGGGAAAGCATGGAAATGAAGAAGCACCTGGAGAAACAGTGGATAAAATTGTCCAAATTTAGCAAATGACAAAAACGTACAGTTGCAAACAGCCAACTAAGATAAACCCAAAGGAATCTATACCAGGACGCATCGTAGTCAAATTTCTGAAAACTAAAGGCAAAGAAGGACTTCTTAAAATCAGTGAGAGAAATAACACTTAACGTATAGGTGGAAACAATTCAGAGAACTGCATTTCTCATAAGGAATTGTGGAGGCCAGAAGGAAATGGCGCAGCATTTTCCAAGTACGGAAGGAAAACACCTGACAGTATAGAGCCCTTTACCCAGCACAACTGTCTTTCAGCACTGAAGGGGAAACCGACATTCTTAGATGAAGGATAACCAGGAAAATTTTCCACTAGCAGAACTATCCTAGAGGAATAGCTGAAGGAAGCTATCTAATCAGAAATGAAATAAATAAGGAAGATTAAAGCGTAAGAGAGCAAGGAAAAAATACTGTAAACAAGTTCAGTTCAGTTCAGTTCAGTCGCTCACTCGTGTCTGACTCTTTGCGACCCCATGAACCGCAGCACGCCAGGCCTCCCTGTCCAAAACCAACTCCCGGAGTTCACTCAGACTCACATCCATCGAGTCCGTGATGCCATCCAGCCATCTCATCCTCGGTCGTCCCCTTCTCCTCCTGCCCCCAGTCCCTCCCAGCATCAGAGTCTTCTCCAATGAGTCAACTCTTTGCATGACGTGGCCAAAGTACTGGAGTTTCAGCTTCAGCATCATTCCTTCCAAAGAAATCCCAGGGCTGATCTCCTTCAGAATGGACTGGTTGGATCTGCTTGCAGTCCAAGGGACTCTCAAGAGTCTTCTCCAACACCACAGTTCAAAAGCATCAATTCTTCAGCCCTCAGTCTTCTTCACAGTCCAACTCTCACATCCATACACGACCACAGGAAAAACCATAGCCTTGACTAGACGGACCTTAGTCGCCAAAGTCAGGTCTCTGCTTTTGAATATGCTATCTAAGTTGGTCATCACTTTTCTTCCAAGGAGTAAGCGTCTTCTAATTTCATGGCTGCAGTCACCATCTGCAGTGATTTTGGAGCTCCCAAAAATAAAGTCTGACACTGTCTCCACTGTTTCCCCATCTGTTTCCCATGAAGTGATGGGACCAGATGCCATGATCTTCGTTTTTTGAATATTGAGCTTTAAGCCAACTTTTTCACTCTCTTCTTTCACTTTCATCAAGAGGCTCTTTAGTTCCTCTTCACTTTCTGCCATAAGGGTGGTGTCATCTGCATATGTGAGGTTACTGATATTTCTCCTGGCAATCTTGATTTCAGCTTGTGCTTCCTCCAGCCCAGCGTTTCTCATGATGTACTGCGGGGGGCCAGCATGAGGAACTCCACCCATGGCAAAGGTCATGAGGAAGGAAGCCTGGCATATGCAAAGGCGTGATCAAGCCTCAGGAAACCCCTTGTTCCTGAGCATCTACCCCCAAAACCAGAGTACTTTACAGGGGGCTCTCCCCCATAACCAGTTCTCTTGGAGAAGGAGTTAACTTGCAGCTCCAGTTAATAAAAATTCCTGGGCGTGACAAGAGTGTTTCAACTTATGAACTCTGAAGGTTATCTAGCCTGCCTGTATAGGTTCATCCGGCCATAACAGCCCTCCAACCATGAGAGGCACAAGATGTTTTTGACTTACTAAAGGCAAATTCTTTTGGGAAGTTAGAAATTATTAGCATAGTGGGCTGGTTAGGAATTATATTGGTGAAGGGTTTTTTTCATTTGTTGTGTCAATAATTGCTGCTAATTCCCTTCCCTGGGTGGGACAAGGGCGTCTCAGGTCAGACCTCTCTGCTGACAGACTAGCTTGTGTGACAGGATTGTCCATACTCCTGCCACTAAGCACATGATTGTTTACTACCTCTCAACCATAAACAGCACAGAGAGTTTTGGAGGATTTTGAAAGTCTTAATTAGCATAAGGCTTTTCTCATTATTGAGTCAATGATTGCCTCCAGGCCTCCATATCCTTAGGCACTGGGAGTATATTAATCAATGTATTTGGAATATAGAAAAGGAAATATAGTAGTTTTTGATGTTAGCAATATTAGACTTTTTGAGTTAATGAACTTTCTCTTTTGTAATAGATCACTGTACTGTGTTATAAATCACTGTGCCCTTGCTATGTGAAAATGTAACTTTATCACTATCTTAAGACTAAGTAGATCTTAAGAGGAACATTGGTGAAAGGATTTTCATTTGTTGGGCTGATGTTTGCTGCTAAATCTCCATATTCCCTGCCTTTATAATAAATATAACTAACATATAGGAGAAATAAGTATTAACCTTTCAGATTAATCATGTTAACCTTGGGTTAAATAAATTCCTTTATTGACTGTAACTCACTACACCCTCACCCTATAGGAATGCAACTTTATTTGGAGGGTGGTGCCTGGTTTAAGAAAAAACACCCTTGGAAAAAATAAGTTTTCTGGTTATCAGAAAGAAAGGGTTGTAAATGTCAGCAGGCAGAAATGGCTTGAAGATGATGTAAAAACCCCCAAGACCTTTTTTTATGTAAAGCACCTGATTTTGATAAAGGTCAGGACTGCTGACCCCCACGTGACTCTGTATTCATCCCTATGTGTAACAAAGGTATATAAGAAAACTGGAAAAATAAAGAAATGGGATCAGTTCCTGGAAAGACTGACTCTCCCATGTCGTTCCTTCTTGCTCCCCGTTTTCTGGCTGAATTCCCATCTGGAATGCTATTCCCAGTGAACCAAGTTATTCAGCCTCTTTTTCTCCACTAATTTTCCTACTACACTATCCGTTTCTAATCTCTCTATATACCTGTAACTAAATATGTATTTTTCTAAGGATGCCGATGCCATCCCCACCTTCGAATCACCTTGGATCCACCGGGGCTGGACCCCAGAAATGTACTCTGCATAGAAGTTAAATAAGCAGAGTGACAATATACAGCCTTGACGTACTCCTCTTCCTATTTGGAACCAGTCTGTTGTTCCATGACCAGTTCTAACAGTTAGAACTGAAAGATGATGCTGTAAAGTGCTGCACTCAATATGCCAGCAAATTTGGAAAACTCAGCAGTGGCCACAGGACTGGAAAAGGTCAGTTTTCATTCCAATCCCACAGAAAGGCAATGCCAAAGAATGCTCTAACTACCACACAATTACACTCATCTCACACGCTCGTAAAGTAATGCTCAAAATTCTCCAAGCCAGCCTTCAGCAATACGTGAACCACAAATTTCCTGATGTTCAAACTGGTTTTAGAAAAGGCAGAGGAACCAGAGATCAAATTGCCAATGTCTGTTAGATTATAGAAAAAGCAAGAGAGTTCCAGAAAAACATCTATTTCTGCTTTATTGACTATGCCAAAGCCTTTCACTGTGTGGATCACAATAAACTGTGGAAATATCTACATGTCTAATGTGGTTCCAAACATATGTAGATAAAATAGTCAAGATGATTACAGTATAAACCAGGGAGGGTAATGGGACTTAACGGGGGATGAAGTTTGCATGCTTCACTTGGCCTGGGAAAAGGACAAGACTGAATCGCAGGCGGGCTTTCCCTTTTAAGATGTGTGTGCGCTCCGTCGTGTCCGACTCTCTGCAACCCCAGGGACCGTACCCCGCCAGCTCCTCTGTCCATGGGATTTTCCAGGCAAGAACACTGGATCAGGTTGCCATTTCCTCCTCCAGGGATCTTCCTAACTCAAGTATCGAACCCGCATCTCCTGGGTCTCCTCCTATGCTGGCAGCAGATTCTTTTACCACGGAGCCCCCGAGGGTGGAAGTGCTCCCTCCTCACCTTCCATTGCTTCTGACTGCTGTTACCATAATGTTCACATCATTGAATAAAGAGCTCTCCCTTCTCCACCTTCTTTATCTCACATAATTAATAAATCATCACTGACTAGGGTAGAAATTTTCTCCTCTGGTACTGCTGTGTCTTTTCCTATATAAGATCATCAGGTCATCTGCCTCTCTCGTCTCCAGGGAAAAAAGCAGCTATGATCTCTGCCATTAACCTTTTAGTACGAAAAGAGCTTGGGACTGTGTACTGTTCTCCTTCGCTAGTAAGACACCTCCTTCCCGGGGAGCCTCAGAGCCCTAATCCTGGGATTTCAGGTCTGATGGCCAAGGGGGCACCTGACTCCTTCCTCCATCTCCCACTGAGAGAACAGCTGGTTCCAAATGGAAATCACTAAAATGTTTTCTCTCTCCTGCATTCCCTCGGTTAACAGAACAGAAACCATCCCTCATGTCAGAATACCAATTGCTCCAAGGAACTCCACTGCTTTAACTGTGAATGTTGTTTTAGGTCAATTACATTAGTAAGGTTAATAAGTTCCAGGCTGGAAGTTCTGTGTTGCCAAATCTGTACTCATTGTAATTCATAGAGAGTTCAAGCTCACACAGGAGGGTACGCACTGCATGTCATCTCCTCCGCAGAAGGTTACAACACAGTGATAATAATAATGATGGTGACTGTGATAAGCACAGTAACGATTCCTTATATTTATATTGCTTGCTATATTTTTTCAAATGCCTTCACATGCATTATCTCATTTATACTTGCACCACCTATCAGCTGTAATACTATGCTTCATTTCAGGAGAGACACAGTCAACAAGCTGTAAAAAATTACAAACTTCAAATTCACCTAATATTTAGTTCCTGAGCCCATTTGAGATAAAGAAATTGATTTTCGCCCACAGGAAAGAGATGTCAGGTAGGATGAGCCCTTAAAGGACGTGTTTGCTGAGTGCATAGCTTACTAACACGTGGCACTCACTGGGGCACACGCTTGGAGTCCTCGGGGCAGCCTACGGCTTGCTCAGCGCCAGCCGTCCTCTTTAGGATGTGAACACTGTCGTGTTGTTCCCTGCCTGCTTTCCTAGGTGCATCTCCCATTCTTCCCATCTGTCCGTACTTACAGTCAGCTCCAGCCAGAGTGCCAGCTTTTGAGCTGTTTCTCCTTCCTTTAAGTCAATTTCCCTCGCCTGGAATGCCAAACTATATCTGTACCCTCTGCACCTGTAGATGCTTTAGTAGCTAAGTCACGTTCGATTCTTGTGACCCCATGGATTGTAGCCCACCAGGCTCCTCTGTCCTAGGGATTTTCTAGGCATGCAAGAATACTGGAGAGAGTTGCCATTTCTTTCTCCAGGGGATCTTCCCAACCCAGGGGTCAAACCCAGGTCTCCTGCCCTGTAGGCAGATTCTTTACCAACTGAGCTACCAGAGAATTCCCGGGCCTATACACACATACACACACACACACACACACACACACACACACAAGTCGCCTTCCAGACATATAGATATATATACATTTGTATCATCTTCTAGGCATCTCAGAATTCTTTCCCGCAAATCCAACACACACGATTGTTGCCTTGCTTAGCCACTCTTTTTAAAGATTCATTCCCTGAACAGAATGACTGCCCTGTGGGAATGCCACAGGTACTCTTGAAGGTCAGCTATTTTGAGAAGATTCAAGAATTACTTCCAGGGCAGCCTCAGACCTTCAATATCATTTTTTCTGTAAATTTTAGCAGATGCTGTTGACTTCATAGTCTATGGGCCAAAGGTCATCATAGTTTTCAAAGACAAGCTCCACACACACACACACACACACACACACACATGCAGAAATACCCTTAAATCACGTGCCTTTTACATCAAACTTTTCTAACGTTTTGTGTCTGGTCTTCAGGCCTTCAGATGACCTCACTGATCTGTGTATTCTTCCCTTTGACTAAAGTTTCTTCAGGTTTGCCTACAAATCAAAAAGAGGGCGGCATGAAGTGAATTTGCCATGAGTCAACAGGGCAGAAACAGGTTAGCCTTTGAGGACCACATAGTCTCCATCACAGCTGCTCAGCTCTGCCTCTTCCCATCTGTACCTGTAGATGGCACAGCCACGGACAATATGTGAATCAGCGAATGTGGCCGCATTCCAAGAAAACTTCACTGACGGCCAACAGAATTTGAATTGCATATAGTTTTCACGTGCAGGAAATAACAATTGTTTTCAACTCTTCATAAATTGTAAAAATCATTCAAACATACACAGCAGGACGATTTGGATCACCAGTTACATTCTGTCAATCCATGCTATAACCACACATCTGAGTCTTTTTATATTGCTGTGTTCAGCCTCAAGGTCATGTCTGACTCTTTGTGACCCATTGATTGCAGAACTCCAAGCTTCTCTCTCCTCGTCTGTCTTCTGGAGTCGGTGATGCCATCCAACCATCTCATTGTCTGTCCCCTCCCCCTCCTCCTGCTCTCGATCTTTCCCAGCATCAGGGTCTTTTCCAGTGAGTCGGCTCTTCTCGTCAGGTGGCCAAAATGTTGGAGTTTCAGCATCAGTCCTTCTAGCGAATATTCAGAGTTGATTTCCTTTAGGAATGACTGCCTTGATCTCCTTGGGATCCAAGGGACTCAAGAGTCTTTTCCAACACCACAATTCAAGAGCATCAGTTCTTTAGTGCTTAGCCTTACGATCCAACTCTCTCATCCTTACATGACTACTGTATGCAAAAGCATTAATTACTTAGAAAGGCGGAGTGTTTTGGATTGTATTTGTACCCTCCCAAAATTCATGTATCAACACTCTCCCCTCCCAATATGATGATATTTACAGTCAGAGCCTTTGGGAGGTGATCGGATCACTGACCTCCAATCATCAAATTGTGACTATTCTTGTTCTATTTACATGTGCATGCCCAGTCACTTCAGTCATGTCCAATTCTTTGCGACCCTGTGGACCATAGCCCACCAGGCTCCTCTGTCCATGGGATTCTCCAGACAAGAATTCTGGAGTGTGTTGCCATGCTCTCCACCGGGGATCTTCCCGACCCAGGGATTGAGCCCACATTTCTTGTGGCTCCTGCATCCAGGCGGGTTCTTCACTGGTGAGTCACTGAGGAAGCCTGTATGATATATACTCCCAGTGAATTAACCTCACGACTACCTTATTTTAAAGCAAATCCCAGACATCATCTAATTTTAGCCATAAATATTTCAGTACATATCTCTTTAGTAAGGTAAGGACTCTTATAAAGATAGCCATGATACCAACACCAATCACGCACAAAATTAACAGTAATCCCTAATACCATAAAATAACCAGTCATTGCTTTTTTTCTGATAGTCAAATGCACATATTTAAAATTATATTTTTCTAATCAAAATAGAAACAAGGCCCATGTTACATTTTGATATGTCTTTTAATTCTCTTTCAGTTCAGTTCAATTCAGTCACTCAGTCATGTCCAGCTCTTTGCGACCCCATGAATCGCAGCATGCCAGGCCTCCCTGTCCATCACCATCTCCTGGAGTTCACTCAGACTCACGTTCATCAAGTCTGTGATGCCATCCAGCCATCTCATCCTCGGTTGTCCCCCTTCTCCTCCTGCCCCCAATCCCTCCCAGCATCAGAGTCTTCTCCAATGAGTCAACTCTTGCATGAGGTGGCCAAAGTACTGGAGTTTCAGCTTTAGCATCATTCTTTCCAAAGAAATCCCAGGGTTGATCTCCTTCAGAATGGACTGGTTGGATCTCCTTGTAGTCCAAGGGACTCTCAAGAGTCTTCTCCAACACCACAGTTCAAAAGCATTAACTCTTCGGCACTTAGCCTTCTTCACAGTCCAACTCTCACATCCATACATGACCACTGGAAAAACCATAGCCTTGACTAGACAGACCATAGTCGGCAAAGTAATGTCTCTGCTTTTGAATATACTATCTAGGTTGGTCATAACTTTTCTTCCCAAGGAGTAAGCGTCTTCTAATTTCATGGCTGCAGTCACCATCTGCAGTGATTTTGGAAACCCCCAAAAATAAAGTCTGACACTGTTTCCCCATCTATTTCCCATGAAGTGACTGGACTGGATGCCATGATCTTCGTTTTCTGAATGTTGAGCTTTAAGCCAACTTTTTCGCTTTCCTCTATCACTTTCATCAAGAGGCTTTTAGCTCTTCGTCACTTTCTGCCATAAGGGTGGTGTCATCTGCATACCTGAGGTTATTGATATTTCTCCCGGCAATCTTGATTCCAGCTTGTGTTTCTTACTAGAGATCTCTTCAAGAAAATTAAAGATACCAAGGGAACATTTCATGCAAAGATGGGCTCGATAAAGGATAGAAATGGAATGGACCTAACAGAAGCAGAAGATATTAAGAAGAGGTGGTAAGAATACACAGAAGAACTGTACAAAAAGATCTCCATGACCCAGATAATCATAATGATGTGATCACTAATCTAGAGCCAGACATCTTGGAATGTGAAGTCAAGTGGGCCTTAGAAAGCATCACTACGAACAAAGCTAGTGGAGGTGATGAAATTCCAGTTAAGCTGTTTCAAATCCTGAAAGGTGATGCTGTGAAAGTGCTTCACTCAATGTGCCAGCAAATTTGGAAAACTCAGCAGTGGCCACAGGACTGGAAAATGTCAGTTTTCATTCCAATCCCAAAGAAAGGCAATGCCAAAGAATGCTCAAACTACCGCACAGTTGTACTCATCTCACATGCTAGTAAAGTAATGCTCAAAATTCTCCAAGCCAGGCTTCAGCAATATGTGACCTGTGAACTCCCTGATGTTCAAGCTGGTTTTAGAAAAGGCAGAGGAACCAGAGATCAAATTACCAACTGGATCATGGAAAAAGCAAGAGAGTTCCAGAAAAATATTTATTTCTGGTTTATTGACTATGCCAAAGCCTTTGACTGTGTGGATCACAATAAACTGTGGAAAATTCTGAAAGAGACGGGAATACCAGACCACCTAACCTGCCTCTTAAGAAACCTGTATGCAGGTCAAGAAGCAACAGTTAGAACTGGACATGGATCAACAAACTGGTTCCAAATAGGAAAAGGAGTACGTCAAGGCTGTATATTGTCACCCTCTGATTTAACTTCTATGCAGAGTACATCATGAGAAATGCTGGGCTGGAAGAAGCACAAGCTGGAATCAAGATTGCTGGGAGAAATATCAATAACCTCAGATATGCAGATGACACCACCCTTAATTCTCTTTAAATCATGTATTTCTCATCCATCTTCCACCTTGAAATTAGTTTCTTGATAAAACTAGGATGTCTATGCAGTAGCATCCCCACACTCAAGGTTTCACTATTTGCCTCTCCATCGTGTCACTGAATATATGTCTCTGTTTAAAGGCTTCATTTGCTTTGGCGAAAAGAGAGACATCTGCAGGTACTATTGCATGCTTCTACTGGGTGCACTTCACTGCTAGCATTCTCTCTCCTTAATGCATCAGTGACTGGATGAGGACTGCCCATGTTCATTTTGCTAAGGACACATAAAATGTTAATCAGGCTTCCCCAAGTGGTGCTAGTGGAGAAGGAAATGGCACCCCACTCCAGTACTCTTGCCTGGAGAATCCCATGGATGGAGGAGCCTGGTGGGCTACAGTCCACGGGGTCACAAAGAGTCGGACATGACTGAGCAACTTCACTCACTCACTCACTCAAGTGGCGCTAGAATTAAGGACCACACCTGCCAACGCAGGAGACATAAGAGACTCAGGTTCGTCCCTGGGTCGGGAAGACCCCCTGATGGAGGGCATGGCCACATACTCCAGTACTCTTGCCTGGAAAATGAAGTGGGCAGAGGAGCTTGGCAGGCCATGATTCATTCGTGTCTGACTCTTTGTGACCTCATGACTAAACAGTCCATTAAATTCTCCAAGCCAGAATGCTGGAGTGCGTAGCGGTTGCCTTATCCAGGGGGTATTTCCCAACCCATGGGTCAATCCGAGGTCTGCCACATTGTGGGTGGGTGTATTCTCTACCAGCTGAGCCACAAGGAAAGCCCTTGTTAAGGACACAGAACATGTTAATTGGAGAAGGCGATGCACCCCACTCCAGTACTCTTGCCTGGAGAATCCCAGGGACGGAGGAGCCTGGTGGGCTGCAGTCAATGGGGTCACGAAGAGTCGGACAAGACTAAGAGACTTCCTTTTCACTTTTCACTTTCCTGCATTGGAGAAGGAAATGGCAACCCACTCCAGTATTCTTGCCTGGAGAATCTTAGGGACGAGGGAGCCTGCTGGGCTGCCGTCTATGGGGGTTGCACAGTGTCGAACACAACTGAAGTGACTTAGCAGCAGCAAAGGTTAAATTAGGCTCCCCAAGTGGTGCTACTGGTGAGGAACAGGCCTGGCAATGCTGGAGACTTACACACTCGGGTTCAGTCTCTGGGTCAGGAAGAGCCCCTGGAGGAGGGCATGGCTGCCCACTCCAGTGTTCTTGCCTGGAAAAGTCAATGGACTGAGGAGCTTGGCAGGCTATTATTCAAAGGATCACAAAGAGCTGGAAAGGACTGAAGTGACTTAGCACTCAAACGTTAATATTATCATTCTATAGTTGCTTCCTCCTTCACTAGATGGAGATGCTACAGAGAGAGGCATTTATCAGTGCTTGGGTTAGTCTAAGATGATATTTGAACAGGAAAGATAGGTTAAATGTTTGATTTTTCCCTTTATTTACCTAACTTTAGAATAATAAATTGGCTCCCTAATTTCTCTAAAACAAACAAATGAGTTTTAAAATATGATTATGAATTCATGGGCTTTTAATACATGTACTGTATTGAATTTATTGCATTTATTATTCATTTTGGTACTGAAGATATTATACCTGTGGCCTCATACGTTGGTTTGCAAATACTTTCTAAGAATTTTTTGTTGTTGTTATTTGATTTAAACAAAGAATTAAAACAACTTTCTTGAGATATGATTCAAATATCATATATTTCACAAAGTGTCCAATTAAATGCATATTATATTTACAGAATTGTGCAACCATCATCACTGTCTACTTTTGGAACATTGTTGTTACTCGAAAAGAAACTCCACACCAATTAGCACTCTCTTCATTCTCCCTTCCCCACATCTTCAGTTCAGTTCAGTTCAGTCGCTCAGTCGTGTCCGACTCTTTGTGACCCCATGATTCGCAGCACATCAGCCTCTCTGTCCATCACCAACTCCCGGAGTTTACCCAAACTCATGTCCATCCAGTTGGTGATGCCATCCAGCCAACTCATCTTCTGTCGTCCCCTTCTCCTCCTGCCTCCAATCCCTCCCAGAATCAGAGTCTTTTACAATGAGTCAACTCTTTGCAACAGGTGGCCAAAGTATTGGAGTTTCAGCTTCAGCATCAGTCCTTCTAATGAACACCCAGGACTGATCTCTTTAGGAAAGACTGGTTGGATCTCCTTGAAGTCCAAGGGACTCTCAAGAGTCTTCCCCAACACCACAGTTCAAAAGTATCACTTCTTCGGTGCTCAGCTTTCTTCACAGTCCAACTCTCACATCAATACATGACCACTGGAAAAACCATAGCCTTGACTAGATGGACCTTAGTCGGCAAAGTAATATCTCTGCTTTTGAATATGCTATCTAGGTTGGTCATAACTTTTCTTCCAAGGAGTAAGCGCCTTTTAATTTCATGGCTGCAGTCACCACCTGCAGTGATTTTGGAGTCCCCCAAAAATAGTTTGACACTGTTTCCCCATCTATTTCCCATGAAGTGATGGGACCAGATGCCATGATCTTAGTTTTCTGAACGTTGAGCTTTAAGCCAACTTTTTCCACTCTCCTCTTTTACTTTCATCAAGAGGCTTTTTAGTTCCTCTTCACTTTCTGCCATAAGGGTGGTGTCATCTGCATATCTGAGGTTATTGATATTTCTCCCAGCAATCTTGATTCCAGCTTGTGTTTCTTCCAGTCCAGCATTTCTCATGATGTACTCTGTATAGAAGTTAAATAAGCAGGGTGACAATATACAGCCTTGACGTACTCCTTTTCCTATTTGGAACCAGTCTGTTGTTCCACGTCCAGTTCTAACTGTTGTTCCTGACCTAATTTCTCAAGAGGCAGGTTAGGTGGTCTGGTATTCCCATCTCTGTCAGAATTTTCCACAGTTTATTGTGATCCACACAGTCAAAGGCTTTGGCATAGTCAATAAAGCAGAAATAGATGTTTCTCTGGAACTCTCTTGCTTTTTGATGATCCAGTGGATGTTGGCAAATTGATCTCTGGTTCCTCTGCCTTTTCAAAAACCAGCTTGAACATCTGGAAGTTCACTGTTCATGTATTGCTGAAGGCTGGCTTGGATAATTTTAAGCATTACTTTACTAGCGTATGAGATGAGTACAACTGTCTGGTATATTGAGCATTCTTTGGCATTCCTTTTTTGGAATTGGAATGAAAACTGACCTTTTCCAGTCCTGTGACCACTGCTGAGTTTTCCAAATTTGCTGGCATACTGAGTGCAGCATTTTCACAGCATCATCTTTCAAGGTGTGGAATAGCTCAACTGGTATTCCATCACCTCCACTAGCTTTGTTCATAGTGATGCTTTCTAAGACCCACTTGACTTCACATTCCAGGATGTCTGGCTCTAGATGACTGATCACACCATCATGATTATCTGAGTCACAAAGATCCTTTTGTACAGTTCTTCTGTGTATTCTTGCCACCTCTTCTTAATGTCTTCAGCTTCTGTTAGGTCCATATCATTTCTGTCCTTTATCGGGCCCATCTTTGCATGAAATATTCCCTTGGCATCTCTAATTTTCTTGAAGAGATCTCTAGTCTTTCTCATTCTATTGTTTTCCTCTATTTCTTTGTATTGATCACTGAGGAAGTCTTTCTTATCTCTCTTGCTATTCTTTGGAACTCTGCATTCAGATGCTTGTATCTTTTCTTTTCTCCTCTGCTTTTTGCTTCTCCTCTTTTCACAGCTATTTGTAAGACCTCCTCAGACAGCCATTTAGGTTTTTGCATTTCTTTTCCATGGAGATGGTCTTGATCCCTGTCTCCTGTACAAGGTCATGAACTCCATCCATAGTTCATCAGGCACTCTATCTGTCAGATCTAGGCCCTTAAATCTATTTCTCACTTCCACTGTATAATCATATGGGATTTGATTTAGGTCATACCTGAATTGTCTAATGGTTTTCCCTACTTTCTTCAATTTAAGTCTGAATTTGGCAATAAGGAGTTCATGATCTGAGCCACAGTCAGCTCCCGGTCTCGTTTTTGCTGACTGTATAGAGCTTCTCCATCTTTGGCTGAAAATAATATAATCAATCTGATTACAGTGTTGACCATCTGGTGATGTCCATGTGTAGAGTCTTCTCTTGTGTTGTTGGAAGAGGGTGTTTGCTATGACCAGTTCGTTCTCTTGGCAAAACTCTCTTAGCCATTGCCCTGCTTCATTCTGTACTCAAGGCCAAATTTGCCTGTTACCCCAGGCTAAATTTGACTTCCTACTTTGCATTCCAGTCCCTTATAATGAAAAGGACATCTTTTGGGGTGTTAGTTCTAAAAGGTTTTGTAGGTCTTAATAGAACTGTTCAATTCCAGCTTCTTCAGTGTTACTGGTTGGGGTATAGGCTTGGATTACTGTGATATTGAATGGTTTGCCTTGGAAACAAACAGAGATCATTATGTCATTTTTGAGATTGTATCCAAGTACTGTGAAGAAAGCTGAGCACCGAAGAACTGATGATTTTGAACTGTGGTGTTGGAGTAGACACTTGAGAGTCCCTTGGACTGCAAGGAGATCCAACCAGTCTATTCTGAAGGAGATCAACCCTGGGATTTTTTTGGAGGGAATGATGCTGAAGGTGAAACTCCAATACTTTGGCCACCTTATGCAAAGTGTTGACTCACTGGAAAAGACTCTGATGCTGGGAGGGATTGGGGTCAGGAGGAGAAGGGGATGACAGAGGATGAGATGACTCGATATATGTCAGTCTGAGTGAACTCCAGGAGTTGGTGATGGACAGGGAGGCCTGGTGTGCTGCGATCCATGGGGTCACAAAGAGTAGGACACGACTGAGCAACTGAACTGAACTGATCTGAACTGCATTTCAGACCCTTTTGTTGACCATGATGGCGACTCCATTTCTTCTAAGGGATTCCTGCCCATAGTAGTAGATATAATGGTCATCTGAGGTAAATTCACCCATTCCAGTCCATTTTAGTTTGCTGATTCCTAGAATGTTGGCGTTCACTCTTGCCATCTCCTGTTTGACCACTTCCAATTTGCCTTAATTCATGGACCTGACATTCCAGGTTCCTATGCAATATCGCTCTTTACAGCATCGGATCTTGCTTCTATCACCAGTCACATCCACAGCTGGGTATTGTTTTTGCTTTGGCTCCATCCCTTCATTCTTTCTGGAGTTATTTCTGAACTGATCTCCAGTAGCATAATGGGCACCTACCCACCTGGGGAGTTCATCTTTCAGTATCCCATCACTTTGCCTTTCCATACTGTTTCGCACAGTCTCACACATATATTAATCTACTTTCTAGCTCTCAAAGACTGCTTATTCTACAAATCACATATACATAAATCATATAATTTTATATGATTTGATGTAAAATTCTTTGATATATATTTCAAATCATATAATATATAATTCTTTAATATATATATCAAATCATATAAATTTTTATATGTTTAAATCAATGTTTAAAAACATTGATTATAATCTTTGCAGCCAAAGATGGAGAAGCTCTATACAGTCAGCAAAAACCAGACCGGGGAGCTGACTGTGGCTCAGATCATGAAAACTCCTTATGCCAAATTCAAACTGAAATTGAAGGAAGTGGAGAAAACCCTTAGCCCATTCAGGTATGACCTAAATCAAATCCCTTATGACTACACAGTGGAAGTGAGAAATAGATTTAAGGGCCTAGATCTAACAGAGTGTGTAACGAACCATGGATGGAGTTTCGTGACATGGTATAGGAGACAGGGATCAAGACCATCCCCAAGAAAGAGAAATGCAAAAAGCAAAATGGCTGTCTGAGGAGGCCTTACAAATAGCTGTGAAAAGAAGGGAAGTGAAAAGCAAAGGAGAAAAGGAAAGATACATGCATTTCATGCAGAGATCCAAAGAATAGCAAGAAGAGACAAGAAAGCCTTCCTCAGTGATCAATGCAGAGAAATAGAGGAAAACAACAGAATGGGACACACTAGAGATCTCTTCAAGACAATTAGAGATGCCAAGGGAACATTTCATGCAAAGATGGGCTCGATAAAGGACAGAAATGATATGGACCTAACAGAGGCAGAAGATATTAAGAAGAGGTGGCAAGAATACACAGAAGAACTGTACAAAAGGATCTTTATGACCTAGATAATCACGATGGTGTAATCAGTCACCTAGAGCCAGACATCCTGGAATGTGAAGTCAAGTGGGCCTTAGGAAGCATCACTATGAACAAAGCTAGTGGAGGTGATGGAATACCAGTTGAGCTATTTCAAATCCTGAAAGATGATGCTGTGAAAGTGCTGCACTCAATATGCCAGCAAATTTGGAAAACTCAGCAGTGGTCACAGGACTGGAAAAGGTCAGTTTTCATTCCAATCCCAAAGAAAGGCAGTGCCAAAGAATGCTTAAACTACCACAAAATTGTACTCATCTCATACACTAGTAAAGTAATGCTTAAAATTCTCCAAGCCAGGCTTCAGCAATACATGAATCGTGAACTTCCAGATGTTCTAATTGGTCTTAGAAAAGGCAGAGAAACCAGAGATCAATTTGCCAACATCCGCTGGGTCATCAAAAAAGCAAGAGAGTTCCAGAAAAACATCTATTTCTGCTTTATTGACTATGCCAAAGCCTTTGACTGTGTGGATCACAATAAACTGTGGAAAATTCTGAAAGAGATGGGAATACCAGACCACCTGACCTACCTCTTGAGAAACCTGTATGCAGGTCAGGAAGCAACAGTTAGAACTGGACATGGAACAACAGACTGGTTCCAAATAGGAAAAGGAGTACGTCAAGGCTGTCTATTGTCATCATGCTTATTTAACTTCTATGCAGAGTACATCATGAGAAACACTGGACTGGAAGAAACACAAGCTGGAATCAAGATTGCCGGGAGAAATAACAATAACCTCAGATCTGCTGATGATACCACCCTTATGGCAGAAAGTGAAGAACTAAAGAGCTTCTTGATCAAAGTGAAAGAAGAGAGTGTAAAAGTTGGCTTAATGCTTAACATTCAGAAAACCAACATCATGCATCTGGTCCCATCACTTCATGGGAAATAGATGGGGAAACAGTAGAAACAGTGTCAGACTGTATGTTTTTGGCTCCAAAAATCACTGCAGATGTTGATCACAGCCATGAAATTCAAAAGACACTTAACTCCTTGGAAAGAAAAAATTATGACCAACCTAGACAGCATATTAAAAAGCAGAGATATTACTTTGCCAACAAAGGTCCATCTAGTCAAGGCTATGGTTTTTCCAGTGGTCATGTATGGATGTGAGAGTTGGACTGTGAAGAAAGCTGAGCGCTGAAGAATTGATGCTTTTGAACTGTGGTGCTGGAGTAGAATCTTCACAGTCCCTTGGACTGCAAGGAGATCCAGCCAGTCCATCCTAAAGGAGATCAGTCATGAATATTCATTGGAAGAACTGATGCTGAAGCTCCAATACTTTGGCCGCCTAATGCAAAAAGCTGACTCATTTGAAAAGACCCTGATGCTGGGAAAGATTGAGGGCAGGAGGAGAAGGGAACGACAGAAGATGAGATGGTTGGATGGCATCACTGTTGATGGACATGGGTTTGGGTGGACTCTGGGAGTTGGTGATGGACAGGGAGGCCTGGCGTGCTGCGTTTCATGGGGTCCCAAAGTGTCGGACACGACTGAGTGAGTGAACCGAACTGGACTGAGCCACCTGCACAGGAGGCTTCCGGTTTCTCAGCATCCTCACCAGTGCTTATGATCGTCTCTCTTTTCAGTTATAGCCATCCTACTGAGCATGAAGTGGCACTTGTGATTTGCTGGTTTTAAGGAGCTTATTTCTTTGTCTATATATTTCAGTTAACAAATGTTTACTGCTTAAATTTCAGATATCATAGTGTTGCCAGAGGTCTACACATTCTTTGCAAGCTAGAAATATGAGACCTTTCTATTATTCCTGCTGCATAGTCAAAGCTCTTGGTATTTTGAGGTTTTAATAAAAGAGAAATTGAATCATCTTTGTTTTAATCCATATTTTGATTACTTTGCAATCTTGGAAATTTTTTATTCTTCAATATATATGTAGCTATTTAACAAGGCATTAACTTTAGCAATTCTTATAATTTAAAAGACACTTATATCAGGTAGTAAAGATACAATATTAAAAGTTCAATTAGGTCTGAATTTAATAGACCATGAATTAATGGCATCAGGGGCTCCAGAAAGGTAATTAATTTGCTTAAGGTAGTTAAACAAGAATATGGTCAAGTCAGAACTACCTTTGAAATGATTAAAGATGCCCGCGTGAGGGGTGAATATGAATACACGACCAGCATGGCCAGAATGCAATGTTAGGACGTGGTCTTGGTTTTGCCTTGCATTCACAGCTGTGGGAACAGGAAGTAGGCAATTAAACAAGAGTGTCCAGTTGAAGGTCAACATTAGAGACACAACCAGCATTCCCACTCATGAATGTTCATGTGAAGGCAGAGTGTTCTGGTGAGCTTCTGCACCAATCACTGTGAGCCCGACCTTTGCAGTTTGCACACAGTGCTTCACGTCACTGTCCTCACAGCCGCACCGCTGGAGGTGCCACTGCCGTCTCTCAGATATAAAGACTATTGAGCCTTAAAGGAGTCATGTGATCTTCCAAAGATCACACAAGTAAAAAGTGGAAGAGCCGGAGTTCAAGTCTAGACCTAGCTTTCCTTTCCCTGTTGGGAGAGTGGTAAAGGATACGCCTGCCAGCGCAGGAGATGCAGGCTCGATCCCTGGGCCGTGAAGGGCCTCTAGAGGAGGAAATAGCGACGCACTGCAGTGTTCTTGCCTGAGAAATCTGTGAACAAGAAGCCTTATGGGCTGCACTCAGCCCCTGAGAAATCCATGGACAAGGAGCCTTATGGGCTGCACTCAGCCCCTGAGAAATCCATGGACAAGGAGCCTTATGGGCTGCACTCAGCCCCTGAGAAATCCATGGACAAGGAGCCTTATGGGCTGCACTCAGCCCCTGAGAAATCTGTGAACAAGAAGCCTTATGGGCTGCACTCAGCCCCTGAGAAATCCATGGACAAGGAGCCTTATGGGCTGCACTCAGCCCCTGAGAAATCTGTGAACAAGAAGCCTTATGGGCTGCACTCAGCTCCTGGGGTCACAAGGAGTGAGACACAGCCGAGCCCAAGCACCAGCCTCCCTCCAGCCTGACCTCTCTCTCTGTGACCACACATTGAAGCCAGATGGAGTCCAGGGACCCTCTCTCCCAGGAGCAGGTGGGCACGGTAATGTGACATAGGCCTTGGTCATTCCTAAACTATCTCACTTATATGAGAAAAAGCAGAGGCTTGAGAGCATGGAGTGTGAGAAATAAAGCCTGCTTGGTGTCCAGAGCCGGTCCTCCATCCCGTTTCCCACTGTGAATCAGCGCCACGCCAAGAGCTCTACACAAGTCTCAGTGACTCTTCGCCGTTCGAGACGCGCCACAGTACGTCCACTTGAGAGATGAGCAAATGGAAGCTCAAAGGAAAGCGAAACCCACAGCTCCTGCAGCCTCTACCTTAAGTAGTATCCCCGTTACTTGGAGAATATCTAGTTTGTCTGACTCTACAGACATAAATTCAATCCTCACCAAAAAACAGGAATGTAAACAAGTATAATAACACACAGTTTTTGTAGGTTTGGAGGGTTAAGGAGGGTTAATAACTCCCTAGTTGTCAGAATCTTAGAAAACTCAAATGACAGAGTGTAAGTAACTGACTATCAGCCAACCAGGTTCCCCGATCCTGCAAAAAACGTTCTCATGAGTGCATATCGTTGCAATTATTTATGTATACATCATCAGATATTCACTGAATGCCTATAGTGAAGCAAACTACATTTCATAGCATCGGAGAATTAAACTGTGGACAAGCGAAAACTTGTATTCTGATTCCCTTCTCCCTTACCTGGGCAGAGAAGGTTGGACTAAAAGCATTCTTAGATTTTGTCAAATAAAAGAATGAACAATACCCTAAAAGCAACAGCTTTGGTGGAAATACAGTCTAATGAATGCTGACAAGGAACCAGGAGAACTTGGGAAAATTATTCATTTTTCTGCCTCAAATTCCTCAACTCTAAAATGGAAATTAAAAAATAATTGTGCTGTTATGTGGATTATCTGAATTAATATATCTAAGGTATCGTCTGAGGAACAGTGCGTGGCACAGAGTAATTTACTCTATCATTACTTAGTATAGCTATGCCTGGGTTCTATATCTGAATCTGCCATTTGTATAACGTGTGATCTTAAGTAAAACATTTCTTTTTGGAGCTACAGTATTTCAAGTTTAAAAAGTTTGATTAAATGAACGCCTGCATGCTAAGTTGCTTCAGTTGTGTCTGACTCTATACAACCCTATGGACTGTAGCCCACCAGGCTCCTCTGTCCATGGGACTCTCCAGACAAGGTACTGGAGGGGGTTGCCATGCCCTCCTCCACGGGATTCTCCTGATCCCGGGATCGGTCTGCATCTCTTATGTCTCCTGCATTTGCAGGCAGGCTCCCTCACTATTAGTGGCACCTGAAAGGAAAACTGAAAGTCACTCAGCCGTGTCCAAGCATTTGCGACCCCTTGGACTGTATGTAGCCTGCCAGGCTCCTCTGTCCATGGAATTCGCCAGGCAGGAATACTGGAGTGGACAGCTGTTCCCTCCTCCAGGGCATCTTCCCAGCCCAGGGAACGAACCCAGTTCTCCCTCGTTGCGGGCAAATTCTTCACCATCTGAGCCATCATGGTTGGGAGGTCCTAAACTGAGACAGGGCTGAGCAATTATTCTTTGCCAGGGAGCCTTCTAAGCTCTGGAAGTAAAGACATGAATAAGATATTTAAGATCCCGGCCCTCATAAGCTTGTACTTTAAAGAGGAAAACATAAAAAGCAATAAGCACAAAAACAACAAAATACTTTCTTAATATGCAATGTGCACAAACCCAGAATGATGCAACAGAGAGCAGTCGGTGGGGGAGAGTGGGCGGCTGCAGCTTTCTACAGGAAAGGTCGCTCTTCAAGGCCAAGGAATTTGTATTAAGCAAATGACACACTGATGCCAGTCATGCAAAATCTGGGCAACGACCTTTCCATGCAGAGAGAACAGGAGATGCAAAGCACAAGCCAGCAGGTGTTTGGGAAAGAGAGCCAACTTCTGAAGTAGGGTTAAATTTTCCTCATTTTTCTTCCACTTTTTATTTTTAACATGTGGACAGTTGTAACCTCCTTGCAGTATTTTTAAAGACAGAATGATAAAACAGAAGGAAAGAAACCCAGTGTGATGTTTTGGATATAGTAAACACTCAATATATCTTTGTTCCCTTCCCCTAAGTTGAGCCACTGTTAAGGACTCATCATTTAGCTCTGAAACAGCATCTAACACCCGTACATCTTGCAGAGAACAGGCAGGGATGTGCTGAGCACCACTTATTAACATGCTAGGAGGGACGCTAAATGAATGAAATCTCTTAGTGATTTGTCTTTCCAACCCCATTCTGATTTAAAGGTTTAATTCCCAACCCTGTCATCATCCAGATTTTAAAGCTTCATGCTTAAACTGGCAGAAAGTCAAGACATGCTTCTAAAAATGAATCGGTACCAGAGATAATAAAATTAGATGTCAGTGCATTAAACCTTTTTCTCCTCATGGCTGGCCATCACAAAAGCTCATAAAATCTGTCATAATAAAGGGCAATACCCTTTAAATAGGGTGATGGGGCATAGGAGGATGTGGTGATTTACATTCTATCAGCCAAGGAGAAGGTAAGTTGCTCTTTTGACGACAGCCAACTTTCAATGTTTATAAACAGGTGACAGGGATATAGATGGAGACTACCTGGACTGGGGGTAAAGGAGTTAATTAACTGCTGAAAAGAACTAAATAATTAAATGGTTATTCCAAAGTGTTCTATCATCTAGAAGAACAAAGTCTTCATCTGTAGAATTCAAAAATTCATCTTCTATTATTTCCATTAATCTCCATACATTTCAACCCCCTCTTAAAAAGTTTCACTGGGTATTCCAAATTATAGCACCAGTTTTGAAGTGCCCTCAAATAGGTGATACAATTCTGTTAGTGCTTTGATTATGATTAGGCCGATAACAGTAACAGCGGCTATTTACTGAGTGGCAGCCACGTATCAGGAACCTTGTGAAAGACCTCACATTTGTGGCCCAGGAAGTGGTAACTACCCAGCGCCTGATCTGTTCTGCATTCCCCAGCTTCCTTATAAACAATCAAAGTCACGTCTCCACGCTGCTTAGCGGCTGGGGCTGGGGCACCGATCCCACCCACTCGGGCAGTGAACATCCACAGCTCTACAGCTGTGCGCTCCTCCACGTTCTTGCCAGAGCATAACTTCAAGCCAGTTACTCAACTTTTCTGTGCCTCACATTTTTCCACCTAGAAAATAAAGGCAACATTAGAATATGTCTAACCAGTTTTGTTGGGAGGATTAACAGAGGCGATGTATGTTATTAAATTAATGCTTAGAATTGTGTCTAGCACATAAGGTATACTTATCAATATTACTGCTAACCCTGTCTATCAAAAAACTAAAAAAATTCAATTTACAAAGGAGAACATTCTTGTATACCGGGAGCCCAAACTTCCTCCAGTTTACAAATCAGAAAACTGAGGTCCAAGAACTGTGACCCTTGTCCAAGGTCACAAAACAGAAAGAAATCTAGACCTTTCTTCACAGTCCAGTGGGTTTTCACTCACTTTGCTGACTCCCGTTCTAAAGAGGGCAACACAGGGGAGGAACACAGAGAGGAAAACCCTTTGTCACTTTCAATCCTATCAGCATATTCTTGGTTTCTTCCTCCTCCCAAATTGCTGATGCAAGCCTTGCTCATCATCTGAATAATGCTGATCTTATGAGAGACAGCAGGAGGGTGGAAACCTATACTGAGTCTAATACAAAGATTACGAGTAATTGCTGCTGATCTGATGACCACACTGCCCCCTCTGTCTTCAGTGAGGTTTTTCTGACGCCTGCGACTTTGCTGGGTATGCTAAGATGGTGGTAGTAAGGAAGAGGGAGTGGTAACTGAACGTCCTAAGCAAACAATTCCGCCATCCTAGTGAGAAAAGAAAGGAAAAGAAGAGAAGACAAGGGACAGGAAGAGAGGGGAGGAAGGAGGGAAGAGAAGAAAGCAAGGAAGGACAGACGGGAAGTGAGAGAAGAGAAAGGTCTCTGGGGCTCTCCTAGGCTGACGCTGGAGACACGTCTCTAACTGCGGCTGCTGAATTGATGCTGTGGGCATTTGAACACTTAAAAAACACCTTAAACCTTTGCTACACCTGTAGTTATAGAAGAAACATAAATTAGACACAAACTTCAGTTGCAAATACTGTGATGCTTGGAAATTGCCTGCTTTTATTTTTTTTCCTTTTCTGGGATTAGCTACTCAACAGTTGCAGAGGATTTACTTAGTAATGTGGTGTTTTACCTTCTTTTTTTTTTTTTTTTTCAAAATTAGTCTAACATCTGTTTTCTCACTTTGATATTCTGTTTCCCCATGTCTAAGAGTCTTCCCTAAAACTTTCATTACACACTTGCTGTTTAGATTCCTGTAAATGAAGAGACAGCTATCTGACATCTGGAATGCTGGAGACTTTGAGCTTTGTTTCACTCCAGCTGTTCTCCCAAACGCCATACATCACTAGTGAAGCTGACATTTGGGAGGAAAATAAACTTGATTCCAAAATTATGATAACTGAGAAGTCTGGTGTACACTAGGATCTATTCTGGGAAGATATTTGAAAAATGATGAAAAATGTTCAAAACAAATTCACAGAAGACTTGAGCCTTATAAAATAGAAAGAACTGACAGCTAATCTGTAGTTTAACTTAATCTTTAACTTTTCTCCCAAGTGCCTTGCTCTGGTATAAATACAAAAAGTTCCTTTATTCAAATTTGATGATCGATACATTCAGCAAGTATTCATGGATCCCCTACTATTTAGCACTCAAATAGTTTTGGCAGAGATGAAAGACAGAGCTGATCTGATCAAGTGAAGATTTCATTCTAGAGGAGGAAAGAGACCAAAAAAAAATTAGAAAGAAAGAAATCATCAAGAATGACAGGGGTTGTTGGGGCAAAAGGAAAACTCCACGTAACGAACATTTACATAGGAACAGCGAGAAAGGACAGACCCAGGGAAGGCTTCAGGAGTAAGCATTTTAGTCTCAAGGAACAGTCGAGGCTGAGGCCTCTGGAGAGGGAAGCGGGGTGGGACGAGCAGGAATCAGTGATGCGGCCGGTCACTGTACTCATACCCTCCACGCATTCTACACTAAGCCATATATTCATTATGCTACACTGTCATGGTTACTATGGTGCTCTATTTAGGATGTCTATTATGCTGCTTATTATACTAGAGTCATAATACTTTCACTATGCTTCATATATTCCACTTCTTACAGTGTACTCTGCAGAGAGCTCCCCATCTCTATTTTTTATCAGGGAGTTGCACATGAGTTCAAGTCAGAATTGAGTTCCTGGTTCTTTATAGAATTGAGGTTTATTTTCTAGAGATTATAGGTCAATAATATGTTTATTCCTTGAGCAAATATCTCTGAAGTTTGTGCTCTGCACCAGATTCTGGAACAGTTTTTCTCATAGTGTGTACATAGATATTTATGAGATGTTTTAAAATAAGATTTAATGAATATCTCCTATGCTTAAGCCATGTGCTAATCACTTTGTATGCATGATTTCAATTAATCCTGTGAGGTAGATATCATAATTATCCTATAACCTGGAGCAGGAATTGGCAACCCTCTCCAGTATTCTTCCCTAGAGAAGTCCATGGACAGAGGGGCCTGGAGAGCTACACACAGTCCATGGGATCACAAAGAGCTGGACACAACTCAGCACACACTCACTTGTGTGCAAACCTAGAGTGAGATTAAATAATTTGGATAATATCTCACATCTACACTAAAACACTACGTTTGAATATGATACATTTTGTCCTCTTAACCCGGAATTAGCTTGAAATTCTGCCTCTTTTCATAGAACTTTCATTTGCTTTCTTATTGTTGATCCCTTGCCAATATCCTTTGGTAATGATAGCATTTTGCCTAATTTCTTAATCAAAAATACAAAATTAAAAATGTTACAAGGTCATTTGAGTTATCGCACACAATGCTCGGAGGCCGTTCTATCCAGTAATATATAAAACACATCCCTAGAAATGTGTAAGGGGTAAAATGATGCCTGAGTTCTCAGAAACCACTTCCACTGTGTCGGGGTGATCACGATACTGAGGATGCCATGAGCAGGCCCAAGGACACGGCGTCCTTCTTCCCTGGACTCAGCGTTTCCCTGAGAAGGAGAAGGCTAACTGCTCACTTTGTGGTAAACGCTGAAAAGGAAGCTTCACAACAGTAATCACGGCTACCTTCAAATATAGAGCATTTTCCTATGGGGGAAAAAAAAACAACAACCCATATAGAGAGAACAGCAGCTGGACGGAGTGACAGACGGGATGAAAGGCACGTGTGCAGAGAGCAAAGCCTGCGTGGCCTGCAGACCCACCGCGTCCTTCTCAACGACGGCCCTGGGTAAGGACCACACAGGGAGATGAGACCGTGCCCAGGGTGGCTGGAGGGTCACCTGCCAGGCCCGCTGGTGTCCCCACCATCAACCGCAGCCGACTCAGCTGCCAAAGGCACGGAGGAGGACGTAGTGCACAGCAGATGTCATGCTCTTTTTGATAATACTGTTATTAATAAGAAATTTTTTAGCACCTTACAATGTGTCAGGGACTTCACACACATAGATTTATTTATTTAATGCTTAAAACTGTACCATGAGTTAGGGTTGACTATCTTTTTTCATCTCGTGAGTTAGTAATTAAAACTGAAACTACCTAATTTCAGCCTAAAAGACACTTGTGAAAATATTGCATATTAACTCACAGAATTGAAGGTAAAGTTGGGTGACCAGGTCTTTCGGAAGTTAGTTCATCAGTCAAGAATTCATCAACAGTCTCTTCTGCATCTTTCTTGCCACTGAAATGACTCAGTTCAACCCACTTTTCTTGTCTGCTTCTGTGCTTAATTCTCAAATTCCCAGAGTATGAGTCTTAGCGGCTTAGCCTGAACTCCCTGCCCTCCTTGGCACAGGCAGTCTTGCTAACAGCCTTCCTGAGACCTACTGTTATATTAAGGAGTGAAAGTGGAAGTCGCTCAGTTGTGTCTGACTCATTGCGACCCCATGGACTATACAGTTCTTGGAATTGTCCAGGCAAGAACGCTGGAGGGGGTAGCCTTTCCCTTCTCCAGGGGATCTTCCCAACCCAGGGATTGAACCCAGGGCTTCCACACTGCAGGCAGATTCTTTACCAGCTGAGCCACAAGGAAAGCCCAAGAATACTGGAGTGGTAGCCTGTCCCTTCTCCAGTGGGTCTTCCCGACCCAGGAATTGAACTGGGGTCTCCTGCATTACAGGCGGATTCTTTACCAGCTGAGCTCCCAGGGAAGCCCATGGGAGCAGTTACCCTAACGCAAAGACACAATTACCCAAACAGTAAGAGGAAACAAAGGGATGGAAATACGGGAAGACATGCTAACTAAAAAGAAGACCTGTTTAAATTAAAGAAGCTGAAACATAAGCATCGTTTCATCTTGTTACCGTCCCACAGGCGGTGGGCAGCTGGCAAGGGAATTAAACTCACCTCTATCTGATTTTAAAAATAGCTGTGCTTAACCTGTGAATACAGAGAACTGCCTATGTCCGCTGCACCCACATGATAATTTTATGGCCCCTGGAGATTCTAAAGGCGGCTCTGCGCTCTGCGTATGTGCGCACGTGCCTGTGCGTGTGCGCACGTGCCTGTGCGTGTGCGCGCGCCTGTGCGTATGCGCGCGCCCACCTGTGCGTGTGTGCGCGCCCACCTGTGCGTGTGTGCGCGCCCACCTGTGCGTGCGCGCGTGCCCACCTGTGCGTGTGTGCGCGCTTCACTCCACATGTTCTTCCGACAGCGCGACTAACTCTCTTCCAAACGCGAGTCAGAGGATACGTTCCTTTCCCTCGAATTTCTCAGGGGCTGTTGCTGCTCTGAGCAACAGACAGGACAGAAGCGGTGCTCTGTGCGGCCTGGGATGCGCAGTCAGCGAGCCCTCTGCTGGCTGGGAGCACAGCGGGGACGAGCCATGCCCGCTGCGCCGGCCCGAGCAAGGGCCCGCCGGCCAAACAGGCGCTGCCACTATCTGAAGCCTCGCAGTGCTGAGGTCGGATGATTCGGCCGCGGGAACTGGAACACACGTGGCAGGCAGGAGTGGGGGTGCCACCGCAACAAATGAGCGCCTGCGGAAACGGCCTTGAGACGGGGCAGTGGGGGGAGCCTGGGGCGCCAGGGAGGCTGTCCGCAGACACCGGCCGTGTCTCAGTGGGCTGTCCGTGAGAGCTAGGAATGAGACATGCAAAGAAGAAGAAAATAACGCTGGAAGACAGAGCAAATAAGAAGAAAATAACACTGGAAGATAAAGAAAAGGGGATCCTTGCTAGTCACAGAAAAAACAACTGTCTCGCCTGTGTTAATGTAGAAAATAGAAAATGCACATGATAAGCTGGACAGCCCAGCTCAAGGGCCCGCCCAGCAGATGACTGCAGGTGCCTGCTGCTTCTACCCATGGCGACAGCAGAACGCGAAAGGGCAGAGATCAGCTCCAGAGAAGGATGCTATAAAGAAACCAGAAATGTTTGAGTTCAAAAACAGCAAATTATTTCTCAGTTCCAGTGTGCTTAGATGGAAAACAATGCTAAAACTGAAAGAAAAAAATAAAGAAAAGAAATGACTGACTTCTGGGGAAAGATAAATCCAAGACACTGGCAAAAACAGGTCTAAAGATGAAGCTAAGAATGCAGTTATCAACCCCTTTATTAAGACCTCTGAAGGGTTTAAGAAGGCACCTAAAATAAGCAGAGACCTTGAAAGCATGCCTTTCAGATTCTCTCCATTGAACAAAGGACTTTTAACAATCAGCGGTGTGTTCCCACAGCAGCCTCACAGGAAGCTCAGGTTTCAGCAGAACAGGCTTATCGTGATGAGATTTGTAAGCGTGGCTTTTTCACTAATGGGTGCACCTGACAGGATTCGCAGGACGCTCAGAGACGTGTAATGAAAATGGCATGTCCAAGACCACTCCTGAGCATGACTAAAAGTGACAGAGACAGGACAGAACAAAATGATAATTAGGAGCAACCAAGCTCCTGACGGGGGGAAGGCGGTGGCGCCCACTCCAGCACTCTTCCCTGGAAAATCCCAGGGAAAGAGGAGCCTGGTGCGCCGCAGTCCATGGGGTGGCTAAGAGTCAGACACGACTGAGCGACTTCACTTTCACTTTTCACTTTCATGCATTGGAGAAGGAAATGGCAACCCACTCCAGTGTTCTTGCCTGGAGAGTCCCAGGGATGGGGGAGCCTGCCGGGCTGCTGTCTATGGGGTCGCACAGAGTCAGACACGACTGAAGCGACTCAGCAGCAGCACACTCCTAATTATCTGTTCTATAAGCACAAAGCAGTCAGAGTAAACTATTAATTCACGGTTCAGTTCAGTTCAGTCACTCAGTCGTGTCCGACAGTCGTGTCCGACTCCTTGCAACCCCATGAACCACAGCACGCCAGGCCTCCCTGTCCATCACCAACTCCCAGAGTTCACCCAAACCCATGTCCATTGAGTTGGTGATGCCATCCAACCATCTCATTCTCTGTCGTCTGCTTCTCCTCCTGCCCTCAATCTTTCCCAGCATCAGGGTCTTTTCCAATGGGTCAGCTCTTTGCATCGGGTGGCCAAAGTATTGGAGTTTCAGCTTCATCATTCCTTCCAATGAACACCCAAGACTGATCTCCTTCAGGATGGACTGGTTGGATCTCCTTGCAGTCCAAGGGACTCTCAAGAGTCTTCTCCAACACCACAGTTCAAAAGCATCAATTCTTCGGTGCTCAGCTTTCTTCACAGTCCAACTCTCACATCCATATATGATCACTGGAAAAATCATAGCCTTGACTAGACAAGTGCTAGATATTTCTTATGTAAAGAAAAGGACACTCATCCTGAGAAATCAAGTGTCTTCAAGGAGAATCCAAGAGCCATGTCAAGTTGTTTCCAGGCAGTGGATTATATGTCCATCACAGACCACCAATACATCCTACCTAGATTTCAAACTCACTATGGACCCTTCCTGTCTTCCTTCATTCTGAGGACCTGCAGCTGCTCTTCTTTGCAGATCACACCAGTTCACACTTGGCTTATGGGGGTGGATGGTGAGTTCTCTCTTTAGTGAACCCAGTGATTTTTAGGGAATGATTAGTGTAGTCAATACTTTCTCCTATTGTATCAGATTGTGTGCTTAGTCACTTAGTCATGTCTGACTCTTTGCAACCCTTTAGACTGTAGCCCACCAGACACCTCTGCCCACGGGATTCTCCAGGCAAGAGCACTGGAGTGGGTGCTGTTTCCTCCTCAGGGGGTCTTCCTGATCCAGGCATCCACCACACGTCGCCTGTGTCTCCTGGGGTGGCACGCAGATTCTTTACCACGGAGCCATCAGGGAAGTTCCTGATCTCTATCCAAAATGTATCAAAGCTTTGGCCACTCGGACAGCAGACTGAAAGAGAAGTTCACATGCAGAAGTATTGTTTGGAGTTCTCAGAGGATCCAAACACGTACAAGGAAAGGAAGAAAGCAGGGTGGGTGGAGGAAGCAGAGTAGCTGCAGGGCGGTGTCAGCAGAAGCCACAGAGTTACAAGGAGCTCAAAAACTAGATGAGCCTTCAGAGTCACTTCATGTTGCACAAAACGACTTAGCTCTGTGTCAGCGGTTACTGGACGAGCACATCTCAAAAGCAGACATGACTTCAAGCAGAGGCAGCTCCTGAGCAGGACGGCTGCACAAATCTGCAGCTCTCCCGTCCTGAAGGGGGAGCTAAGCGGAGTTCGTAACATCCACCACTACTGAAGCCTGAGGCTGGAGTTGTAGCGGCCATCACGACGGGATGACCAAAGGAGAGAGGATGAAAACGGGGTGTGTGTGTGTGTGGGGGAGGGGGTGTGTGTGTGAGGGGGTGTGTGTGTGTGTGAGGGGGTGTGTGTGTGTGAGGGGGTGTGTGTGTGTGTGAGGGGGTGTGTGTGAGGGGGGTGTGTGTCTGAGGGGGGGTGTGTGTGGGGGGTGTGTGTGTGTGTGTGAGGGTGTGTGTGTGTGTGTGTGAGGGTGTGTGTGTGTGTGAGGGTGTGTGTGTGTGTGAGGGGGTGTGTGTGTGAGGGTGTGTGTGTGTGAGGGGGTGTGTGTGTCTGTGAGGGGGTGTGTGTGTGTGGGGGGTGTGTGTGTGTGAGGGGGTGTGTGTGAGGGGGGTGTGTGAGGGGGGGGTGTGTGTGTGTGGGGGGTGTGTGTGTGTGAGGGGGTGTGTGTGAGGGGGTGTGTGAGGGGGGTGTGTGTGTGTGTGTGAGGGGGGGTGTGTGTGGGGGTGTGTGTGTGTGTGTGTGTGAGGTGTGTGTGTGTGTGAGGGTGTGTGTGTGTGTGAGGGGGGTGTGTGTGAGGGGGTGTGTGAGGGGGGTGTGTGTGTGTGTGGGGGGGTGTGTGTGTGGGGGGGTGTGTGTGTGAGGGTGTGTGTGTGTGTGTGAGGGGGGTGTGTGTGTGTGGGGGGTGTGTGTGTGAGGGGGGTGTGTGTGTGTGTGAGGGTGTGTGTGTGTGTGAGGGGGTGTGTGTGAGGGGGGGTGTGTGTGTGTGAGGGTGTGTGTGTGTGTGAGGGGGGTGTGTGAGGGGGGTGTGTGGGGGGGTGTGTGTGTGTGTGAGGGGGGTGTGTGTGTGTGAGGGGGTGTGTGTGGAGGGGGTGTGTGTCTGAAGGGGTGTGTGTGTGTGTGGGGGGGGTGTGTGTGTGTGTGAGGGGGTGTGTGTGTGTGAGGGGGGTGTGTGTGAGGGGGGTGTGTGTGAGGGGGTGTGTGTGTGTGAGGGGGGTGTGTGTGTGAGGGGGTGTGTGTCTGAAGGGGGTGTGTGTGTGTGTGAGGGTGTGTGTGTGTGTGAGGGGGTGTGTGTGTGTGAGGGGGTGTGTGTGAGAGGGGGTGTGTGTGTGTGTGGGGGTGTGTGTGTGTGAGGGGGGTGTGTGAGGGGGTGTGTGAGGGGGGTGTGTGAGGGGGTGTGTGTGTGTGTGGGGGGGGGTGTGTGTGTGTGAGGGGGGGTGTGTGTGAGGGGGTGTGTGTCTGAAGGGGGGTGTGTGTGTGTGTGGGGGGGTGTGTGTGTGTGTGGGGGGGTGTGTGTGTGTGAGGGGGGTGTGTGTGAGGGGGGTGTGTGTGAGGGGGTGTGTGTGTGTGAGGGGGGTGTGTGTGTGAGGGGGGTGTGTGTCTGAAGGGGGTGTGTGTGTGTGTGGGGTGTGTGTGTGTGTGAGGGGTGTGTGTGTGTGTGGGGGGTGTGTGTGTGAGGGTGTGTGTGTGTGTGTGAGGGGGTGTGTGTGTCTGTGTGAGGGGGGTGTGTGTGTGAGGGGTGTGTGTGTGTGTGTGAGGGGGGTGTGTGTGTGGGGGGGTGTGTGAGGGGGTGTGTGTGTGTGGGGGGTGTGTGTGTGAGGGGGGTGTGTGTGTGTGAGGGGGTGTGTGAGGGTGTGTGTGTGTGTGTGTGTGAGGGGGGTGTGTGTGTGTGAGGGGGGTGTGTGTGTGTGAGGGGGGTGTGTGAGGGGGGGTGTGTGAGGGGGGTGTGTGTGTGTGTGTGAGGGGGGTGTGTGTGTGAGGGGGTGTGTGTGTGTGTGTGTGAGGGTGTGTGTGTGTGTGGGGGGTGTGTGTGTGAGGGGGTGTGTGTGTGTGTGGGGGGGTGTGTGTGAGGGGGGTGTGTGTGTGTGAGGGGGTGTGTGTGTGAGGGGGGTGTGTGTGTGAGGGGGTGTGTGTGTGTGAGGGGGGTGTGTGTGTGTGTGAGGGGGGTGTGTGTGTGAGGGGGTGTGTGTGTGGGGGGGTGTGTGTGTGAGGGGGTGTGTGTGTGTGTGGGGTGTGTGTGTGTGTGAGGGGGGTGTGTGTGTGAGGGGGGGTGTGTGTGTGTGAGGGTGTGTGTGTGTGTGAGGGGGTGTGTGAGGGGGGTGTGTGAGGGGGTGTGTGTGTGTGTGTGGGGTGTGTGTGTGTGAGGGGGTGTGTGTGAGGGGGGTGTGTGTCTGAAGGGGGTGTGTGTGTGTGAGGGGGGTGTGTGTGTGTGTGAGGGGGTGTGTGTGTGTGAGGGGGGGTGTGTGAGGGGGGTGTGTGTGAGGGGGGGGTGTGTGTGTGAGGGGGGTGTGTGTGTGAGGGGGTGTGTGTCTGCAGGGGGTGTGTGTGTGTGTGAGGGTGTGTGTGTGTGTGAGGGTGTGTGTGTGTGTGAGGGGGTGTGTGTGTGAGGGTGTGTGTGTGTGTGTGAGGGGGTGTGTGTGTCTGTGAGGGGGGTGTGTGTGTGTGAGGGGTGTGTGTGTGTGTGTGAGGGGGGTGTGTGTGAGGGGGGGGTGTGTGTGAGGGGTGTGTGTGTGTGGGGGGGTGTGTGTGGGGGGTGTGTGTGTGTGAGGGGGGGTGTGTGTGAGGGGGGGGTGTGTGTGTGTGGGGGGGTGTGTGTGTGAGGGGGTGTGTGTCTGAAGGGGGGTGTGTGTGGGGGGTGTGTGTGTGTGTGTGGGGGGGTGTGTGTGTGTGTGTGAGGGTGTGTGTGTGTGTGTGAGGGTGTGTGTGTGTGTGGGGGGTGTGTGTGTGAGGGTGTGTGTGTGTGTGAGGGGGTGTGTGTGTCTGTGAGGGGGTGTGTGTGTGTGAGGGTGTGTGTGTGTGTGTGAGGGGGTGTGTGTGTGTGTGTGAGGGGTGTGTGTGTGTGTGTGAGGGTGTGTGTGTGTGTGTGTGGGGGGGTGTGTGTGTCTGTGAGGGGGTGTGTGTGTGAGGGGGTGTGTGTGTGTGTGGGGGGGTGTGTGTGTGTGGGGGGGTGTGTGTGTGTGAGGGGGTGTGTGTGTGTGAGGGTGTGTGTGTGTGTGTGTGAGGGGGTGTGTGTGTGTGTGAGGGGAGGTGTGTGTGTGAGGGGGGTGTGTGTGTGTGTGAGGGGGTGTGTGTGAGGGGGGTGTGTGTGAGGGGGGGTGTGTGGGGTGTGTGTGTGTGTGTGAGGGGGTGTGTGTGTGTGAGGGGGGTGTGTGTGAGGGGGGTGTGTGTGTGAGGGGGTGTGTGTCTGAGGGGGGGTGTGTGTGAGGGTGTGTGTATGTGTGTGTGAGGGTGTGTGTGTGTGTGTGTGAGGGTGTGTGAGGGTGTGTGTGTGTGTGAGGGGGGGTGTGTGTGAGGGGTGTGTGTGTGTGTGTGGGGGGTGTGTGTCTGTGAGGGGTGTGTGTGTGTGTGAGGGTGTGTGTGTGTGTGTGTGAGGGGGGGTGTGTGTGTGTGTGTGAGGGGGGTGTGTGTGAGGGGGTGTGTGTGAGGGGGTGTGTGTGTGTGTGAGGGGGTGTGTGTGTGTGTGAGGGGGGGTGTGTGTGAGGGGGTGTGTGTGTGTGAGGGGGCTGTGTGTGTGAGGGGGTGTGTGAGGGGGGTGTGTGAGGGGGGGTGTGTGTGTGTGTGGGGGGTGTGTGTGTGTGGGGGGGTGTGTGTGTGAGGGGGGTGTGTGTGAGGGTGTGTGTGTGTGTGTGGGGGTGGTGTGTGTGTGAGGGGGTGTGTGTGTGAGGGGGTGTGTGTGTGTGAGGGGGTGTGTGTGTGTGAGGGGGTGTGTGTGAGGGTGTGTGTGTGTGTGTGAGGGGGTGTGTGTGTGGGGGGGTGTGTGTGTGGGGGGGTGTGTGTGTGAGGGGGGTGTGTGTGTGTGGGTGTGTGTGTGTGTGGGGGGTGTGAGGGGGGGTGTGTGGGGGGGTGTGTGTGAGGGGTGTGTGTGTGTGTGAGGGGGTGTGTCTGTGAGGGGGTGTGTGTGTGTGTGAGGGGGTGTTTGTGTGTGTGAGGGGTGTGTGTGTGTGTGTGGGGGGGGGTGTGTGTGTGAGGGGGGGTGTGTGTGTGAGGGGGTGTGTGCGCGCACGCTCAGTCATATCTGACTCCAGGAGCCCATGGACTGTACCCACCAGGCTCCTCCACCCATGGAATTTTCCAGGCAAGGATACAGGAGTAGGTTGCCATTTCCTTCATGAAAACCACATGTGAAGCAGAAAGACAGAAGGCTCTTAGGACACTGATGATGCTGGGGGTTTATTTCGTCAATCCAGTGTTGACCTTCTCTAGACCTGGAGAATCCCAGGGACGGCGGAGCCTGCTGGGCTGCCTTCTACGGGGTGGCACAGAGTCCAACACGACTGAAGCAACTTAGCAGTAGCAGCAGCAGACTTATTATTATGTCCTAAAAACAACTTCCTGTTTGCTTAAACCACTATATACATACCTTGATATATTGTTATCATTTGTCAAAAATGCAGGTATAATAATCTGAATAAAAACTGTGAATGCATTTTCCATTGTTCTAACTTATTTTCTAAGACCCACCTTATATTTTCCCCTTGGAGGCAACGGTTATTATTATTATTCCTTTAAGAAGTCTCAAAGTACTCAAAGATTTGAGTCCTCGGTCCTCAGAGATTTCTTCTCATTGTGACTGCCGGGTAGCACTCATGATATGCTTTCTTCATTTAAAAGAAAAATAGTGTTTGTGTCTTTCTATATTCTTTTCTGTGCTCAGGTCTGGGTTGTGTGATCATTTCATGTCTGTCACCAGGCCTTCCCCCAGTCCCTCCATGATAAACCATTTAAGATTGAGTTTTACATCAGATGACATCTGTATCCTCCTCAGTTTGAATGCATGGAAATATAGGCCAGATAAAAGTGACTTGATCAATACTTGCTGACACGAATGAGAGCTCTAACAACACAATTTTAAATATATGTTAGACCTCCAACAATATGATAAACTAATAAGGCACTCTGTCTCTTAGGAGAAGCAGAATAAAAGTGCTGAAAATTAAGATTGCTTAACACCCTAGCAATTCATTTCATGGCAAGCCCACTGTATTTGAGCACACCACACTCCTCTCCCAAAGCATCAACATTCAACTGGAATACTGAGCTTTGTTTTAAATGCCCTTTGGAGCATAAAGGAATCAGAAGCAATGACCTGATCTGCTCTGTAAAGGAAAAGTGCATGGTTCTCATCAATAGTAAATAATGCACAGACAGCAGGGAGTGGGGGACTCACACACCTCCTACATATTTATTAAGAGCGGCCACTCTTAGAGGGTCCAAAGACCTTGAGAAAATGTCCTGAGCATGCTTTTTCTCATCTGCTCCTTTTCGACAACTGACCACATTACACTCGGCACCAGAGTCTTAAGTGAGAAGGCATAAGAAGGTGAATAGAAGGGCACATATGTCAATTCAGGGGCAGTGTGATGCCAAATAGCATATAACTGTTGATTATATCCTTATCAACTGCAGCAAAACAATATTCTTCATCAAAAACCCACTTTCCAATTTTATTAGCCTAGTCCTATAGAAAAATAGGCTGAATCAACACTTCCAGGCTAAAGGATTTATTGGGAGGTATGATCTCACAGGAACAAGGAAGGTTGGAAGGAAGAAATGCAAGGAGGAAGAGAAAGTAAATACAAATTAGCAAGTGGGTTTTCAAGAGCAAAACCCATCAGATGTAGAAATTAAGCAAAATGGATCAGATGAGGAAATGAAGGAGTACTGTAGCTTCCCAGAATATCTGCTGCTGCTGCTAAGTCGCTTCAGTTGTGTCTGACTCTGTGTAACCCCGTAGATGGTAGACCACCAGGCTCCCCCATCCCTGGGATTCTCCAGGCAAGAACACTGGAATGGGTTGCCATTTCCTTCTCCAATGCATGAAAGTGAGAAGTGAAAATGAAGTCGCTCAGTCGTGTCCGACTCTTAGCGACCCCATGGACTGCAGCCCACCAGGCTCCTCCGCCCATGGGATTTTCCAGGCAAGAGTAGTCAAGTAGGGTGCCATTGCCTTCTCCGTCCCGGAATATATAGTCATGGTTTAAAAAAATTAAGTCCGCTACTCTTCAAGAGGGCAGCCAAAGATGGAGACACTCTATAAAGCCAGCAAAAACAAGACTGGGAGCTGACTGTGGTTCAGATCATGAACTCCTTATTGAAAATTCAGACTTATATTGAAGAAAGTAGGGAAAACCACTAGACCATTCAGGTATTACTCAAATAAAATCCCTTAAGATTATACCATGGAAGTGACAAGTAGATTCAAGGGATTAGATCTGATAGACAGAGTGTCTGAAGAACTATGGACAGATATTCATAACATTGTACAGGAGGTGATCAAAACCATCCCCAAGAAAAAGAAATGCAAAAAGGCAAAATGGCTGTCTGAGGAGGCCTTACAAATAGCTGTGAAAAGAAGAGAAGCAAAAAGCAAAGGAGAAAAGGAAAGATATAAGCATCTGAATGCAGAGTTCCAAAGAACAGCAAGGAGAGATAAGAAAGCCTCCTCAGTGATCAATGCAAAGAAATAGAAAGAAACAATAGAATGGGAAAGACTAGAGATCTCGTCAAGAAAATTAGAGACACCAAGGGAACATTTCATGCAAAGATGGGCTCGATAAAGAACAGAAAAGGTCTAGACCTAACAGAAGCAGAAGATAAGAAGAGATGGGAAGAATACACAGAAGAACTGTACAAAAAAGATCATCACGACCCGGATAATCACGATGGTGCGATCACTCGCCTGGAACCAGACATCCCGGAATGTGAAGTCAAGTGGGCCTTAGGAAGCATCACTATGAACAAAGCTACTGGAGGTGATGGAACTCCATCTGAGCTATTTCAAATCCTAAAAGATGATGCTGTTTAAGTGCTGCACTCAATATGCCAGCAAATTAGGAAAATTCAGCAGTGACCACAGGACTGGAAAAGGTCACTTTATATTCCAATCCCAAAGAAAGGCAATGCCAAAGAATGTTCAAACTACCACACAGTTGCACTCATCTCACACACTAGCAAAGTAATGCTCAAAATTCTCCAAGCCAGGCTTCAACAGTATGTGAATCAAGAACTTCCTGATGTTCAAGCTTGATTTAGAAAAGCAGAGAAACCAGATCAAATTGCCAACATCTGCTGGATCACTGAAAAAGCAAGAGAGTTCTAGAAAAATATCTACTTTTCCTCTACTGACTACACCAAAGTCTTTGCCTGTGTGGATCACAACAAACTGGAAAATTCCTTAAGAGATGGGAATAGCAGACCACTTTACCTGCCTCCTGAGAAATCTGTTTGCAGGTCAAGAAGCAACAGTTAGAACCAGACATGGAACAATGGACTGGTTCCAAACTGGGCAAGGAATACGTCAAGGTTATATATTGTCACCATGTTTATTTAATTTACATGCAGAGTACATCGTGAGAAATGCTGGATGAAGCATAAGCTGGAATCAAGATTTCCAGGAGAAATATCAATAACTTCTGATATGCAGATGATACCACCCTTAAGACAGAAAGCAAAGAGGAAATAAAGGGCCTCTTAATGAAAGGGAAAGAGGAGACTGAAAAGGCTGGCTTAAAACTCAACATTCAGAAATAAAGATCATGGCATCCAGTCCCATCATTTCATGCAAACAGATGGGGAAGCAATGGAAGTAATGTATTTTCTTGGGCCCCCAAATCACTGCAGATGGTGACTGCAGCCATGAAATTAAAAGATGATTGCTCCTTTGATGAAAAGCTATGAACCTAGATAGTATATTAAAAAGCAGAGACATTGCTTTCAAAGGTCCATCTAGTCAAAGCCATGAGTTTTCCAGTGATCATGTATGGATGTGGGAGTTGGACACTAAAGAAAGCTGACGGCTGAAGGATTGATGAATTTGAACTGTGCTGTTGGAGAAGACTCTTGGAAGTCCCATGGACTATGAGGAGATTCAACCAGTCCATTCTAAAGGAAATCATCCCGGAATATTCATTGGAAAGACTGATGCTGAAGCTGAAGCTACAATACTTTGGCCACCTGATGCGAAGAACTGACTCATTAGAAAGACCCTGACGCTGGGAAAGATTGAAGGCAGGAGGAGAGAGGATGACAGAGGATGAGACGGTTGGATGACATCACCAACTCGATGGACATGAGTTTGAACAGCTCCGGGATTTGGTGATGGACAGGGAAGCCTGGCATGCTGGGGTCCATTGGGTCGCAAAGAGTCAGACGTGGCTGAGCAATTGAACTGAACTACAGCAACCCAGTATCATATATGATGAAGATATTGGTCTCTTGCAGTTAAAAAGTATAATTTAAAGCTTTACAGTATTTGGCACAATACCTTTAAAGATATGGTACTGAAGAAAATAACTATCAACCTAGATATTCCACAAGCAAGACACTCCTTAAAGAGACAGAGGCAACTTTTGCTCCCATCAATTGTATATTCACTAATTCAACAGCTTCCCTTCTTGAATTGATAAGACATGCAGCAAGGGACTTGCATTCAGAACACAAACTCTTTAATATCATAAAGGAATTAGTATTTAAAATTTAGTAATTAAAATAAATAATTTTTTAAGAATTAAATGAACTTTAAAATGTAAATATTAAAAAAATAATAAGAATAGTACAAAAACCTGTGGCGGGAAAGAAAAGAAAGGAGCCCACAATCCAGTTAGAAAACGAGCACGAGACTGGACAGACACGCCGTCGTGGAGAGCACATGGGCGGCAGATAAGCACAGGAAAGTTTCTTTCCAACATCATCAGCCATTAGGGAACCGTAAATTAAAGCCACATTAAGATACTTTCATACGCCTATAAGAATAGCTAAAATAAAAATAAAAATTACAGCAAGATTAAGTCCTATTGAGTATGTGGCAAATTTTTACTATTTTCAAATCTATATTTATGGAGTGCTATTTCAAGTTCAATATTTCTTTCCCTTTTCATCTCCACCCTACTGTTAAGCTAATCCAATTAATTTTTCATAGCAGATACTGTATTTTTCAGTTCAAGAATTTCCACATGGTTGTTTTTATAGCATTGTTTTCTGCTAATAGTCCCTATTTTTTCATTTGTCACAAATATATTTTACCTTCTTCTGTTAAACATAGCTATAATAGCTTTAATTTTCCTTTCCAAAAAGCCCCTTCTGGGTCAGTTTAAGGTTGATCTCAGTAGAATATTTTTTATTTCCCGGTTCCTCTGCATGTCAAGCAACTCTGAACTGCATAAAGCACATTGTCAGATTCTAGACTTTGCTGTTTTTCTGAATGATGATTTTGTCTTAACAGATAATTAAACTAGTAGAAGTCAAATCGCAAATTCTGTCTCCTGAGGAAGCAGCTTAAATTTCACTTTAATTCATTTACCTCCATGTATTCTTCTTGTGCCTGTACGTTTCAAGGGTTAGCCAGAGATTTGGGGAAAATTTATACAGAGTCTGAGGTCTGTTCTTTCCTCTGGATCTTTTCTTTCTGAGATTTCCCTCCTCACCTTCCAGTGGCCTTAGACTGTCCCTTCTTCAGCTAACTATGAAACCGAGCAAGTCATCTACATATCCATAATGGGATATCCCCTATAGAAAATGTATTACTGAAAAAATCATACTTTAAAATTCCTTTTAGCAGTTTTATAATAGAAGAAAATAATGGTATTTTTCCCATTTAATGGCATGGATGCAGTTATAAGCGTGTGTCTTTCAGCAATTCACTGAGGTGCATATTATTATTCTTTCATATACTATGTGCTTATGTGATAGTGTTCACAATAATAAAATTTTGATGGTCAAGTCTGAGCAAGTTATACCCATTTTTTCCTTTTACTTTTAGGCTGAAAGGACTAGTGTCATTCTTTCAGTAGAATAAGCTTTGGCAGACAGTGCGTTCCAAATGGGAACAGTGGCCGACTTTATTTTTCTGGGCTCCAAAATCACTGCAGATGGTGACTGCAGCCATGGAATTAAAAGACCCTTGCTCCTTAGAAGGAAAGCTATGACCAATCTAGACAGCATATTAAAAAGCAGAGACATTCTTTGCCAACAAAAGTCCGTCTAGTCAAAGCTTTGGTTTCTCCAGTAGTCATGTATGGTTGTGAGAGTTGGACTATAAAGAAAGCTGAGTGCCAAAGAATTGATGCTTTTGAACTGCGGTGCTGGAGAAGACTCTTGAGAGTCCCTTGGACTGCAAGGAGATCCAACCAGTCCATTCTAAAGGAAATCAATCCTGAATATTCATTAGAAGGACTGATGTTGAAGCTGAAACTTCAGTACTTTGGCCATCTGATGCAAAGAACTCACTTACTTGAAAAGACTCTGATGCTGGGAAAGACTGAAGGCGGGAGGAGAAGGGGACGACAGAGATGAGAGATGGTTGGATGGTGTCACCAACTCAACGGACATGAGTTTGAGTAAGCTCCAGGAGTTGGTGATGGACAGGGAGGCCTAGCATGCTACAGTCCATGGGGTTGCAGAATTGGACACGGCTGAGCGACTGAACTGAAGTGAAGTTTGAGATAACAAAGATTATATGGATTAAAAATGATGTGCTAATTTAATATCTGAAAATATAGCCTAGTTATATAGCTAACTATAATTATTTGTTTTTATGTTTTATTACATTTTGCGTTCTGGTGAAGGAAAATAATTAGATGTATCTCCTTCACCATCTGTTAACCTACTTGTTTGTTACTTGATCAATATTCATATATTTATTGAGCTAGTACCTTTCTTGGCTCTGGAGATACAAAGGTAAATAATGCCAAGAGAGAGCATGATTTCATAAAGCTTATGTGGATGTGGAACACCAGAATTTTTAAGCCAATATTTTGTATGTTGATAATGTCAAAAATAGAAGGTATTTTCAACAGAGAGAGGACACAGTGAAGGAAAGAAAATCTGTGAATTTAACAGCAGGCTCGCCATGCACATATAAGACACTGCGAGGCATTTTCCCTGTTCTTTTGGAGCTGTGGCCAAAATCGAGGATATTTGGAGCAATGTCCCCGTGAATCTAAGTTCAAGAAGCTTTCAGAGGCTGGTGTCAGGCACCTCACAGTCGGCTTTGTGACTCAGGCAGAAAACCTGGCCGTGCCACTAAACTCAGCCCTCCAGTCCCAAGTCAGCACGAGAAGGCTGAGGGATGCTGGGGGGTTTATACCTCTTTGAGGATACAGTCCTTTTAAGTATAGGGTTTCTGAGGAAGAAGAAAAAACTGCTGACTCTTCCAATGGAGAAGCGGTTCAAAATAATCACTTTCAGAGATTAAGAATGTTGCAAGAATGAAGTACTGAAATTTATCTCCTACTTGCAAATATGTTTACCAGCAGAATGATCTGCTTCCTCAACATCTTATATGTAGAAATCTCCCAAAAGATGAGTAAACACTGACCGAGGGAAAGTTTATTGACTTCAGCCTCCTTTTTGGTACCCTACCAACAGGGCCAGCACCCAGACAAGAGATCCCTGACATAGGAGCTGTCCTGTGAGGGATTCAGGAAGTGAAGGAAGAAGTCAAACTCAGGCCCAGAAAGCTCATGTCACAGAACAAAGGATGAAACACTTTGCAGGGCTTTCCATAGACCTAACCTTCCAGAGGGGGTCCCCACATGGTGCAGTGGAACAAAATCCACCCACCAGTGCGGGAGACACAGGTTCAATCCCAGGGTCAGGAAGACGCGCTGGAGGAGGAAATGGCAATGCACGCCAGCATTCTGGCCTTGGAAGTCCCATGGGAAGAGGCGCCAGGTGGATTCGAGCCCACGGGCTGCAAAGAGGCAGACACGACTGAGTGCACAGGCACTAGCACGCTCCGAACCGGCGTGTGGAGAAGGCGCATTAGCACCAGCACGCTCACACCCTGCAAGGGAACCGGCGTGTGGAGAAGGCACCTTAGTACCAGCACGCTCGCACCCTGCAAGGGAACCGGCGTGTGGAGAAGGCACCTTAGTACCAGCACGCTCGCATCTTGCAAGGGAACCAGCGCGTGGAGAAGGCGCGTTAGCACCAGCACGCTAGCACTCTGCAAGAGAACCAGTGTTTGGAGAAGGTGGGTTAGTTTTCAGGGGTTGCCACATGAACTGTGTGGCTTAAACAACAGAAACTTACTATCTCATGGGTCTCGTGGCCAGAAGCCCAGTATCAAGGCGTCCACTGGGCCAGTACCTTCTGCAGGCTGGGAGAAAGAATCTGTTTCATTGCCCTGTTCTAAATTCTGGCACATTTTTTTCATCCCTTAGCTTGCAGAGGTGTCTCTGTATATCCGCCTTGCGATGCACAGATCTTCCCTGTGTCTTCACATCTTTCCCCCTCTGTGCTTGTCTCTGTTCTCAAGTTTGTTTGATGTCACCTATCACTCTGGGTTAGGGACTACCATAATGATTTTATTTTGACTTGATTACCTCTCTAAAGGCCCTATGTCTAATTTCCAGCATCAGCCACTGAGGTGATGTCTTGTATCTCTTACAATCTTGTGCCAAGAGACACAGAACACCGTGATGTCAAGAAGTCCCACTACCGGCACTTTTCATTACAAGGGCCCAATTCCCTTTTGGTAATTAGTAAGTAATTTGTGGTGTAATCATTTGAGATCATGTAAACATTCTGTGTCTCAGTCTGTACCTCTGTGACTTAACTATTCACTAGTGAAAAAATAATGTAAAAACCCTGTTTCTAAGTGCACTCACATTCTGAGTTAATAGCATTTAGGGCTTCAATATACATGACAATTCACCCTATGACGGATTAAGCAGAAAGAACTGCTCTCTGTGTGGACCACACAGTGGACTGGTCCTTGCAAGGGCAAGAAGCTGCAACAATCCACCCAGCAAAGAGATGGAGGAAGCTCCCATCATCTTCTCACCCTTCCTTCCTCCTTATTGCAACATAGCAGGATAGTAGCTAAAGGCTGGGCTTCCCAGGCAGCACTAGTGGTAAAGAACCCATCTGCCGATGCAGGAGACTCAAGAGACACAGGCTCGATCCCTGGGTCGGGAAGATCCCCTGGAGGAGGAAGTGGCAACCCACTCCATATTCCCGCCTAGAGAATCCCGTGGGCACGGAAGCCAGCAAGCTACAGTGCATAGGTCGCAAGGAGCCGGAGACTCTCTGAAGTGACTGAGCTTCCCAGGGACGGGGGAGCCTGGTGGGGTGCCATCTACGGGGTCACACAGAGTTGGACACGACTGAAGCGACTTAGCAGCAGCAGCACACACAGCCCTAAATGCTATTAACATGGGAAAAGAGAGGATTACACTCTCATCCCCTCTTCAAGATGAATCAGGCCCGTTCTTGAAGGAGGAGAAGGAAAGTATTAAAAATACTGAAGTTCTCTATCTTCAGGATGGTTCCCCCTAAAGTAACATCTGTATTTTTATAGTAAAACAGTATAGATTTTAGATTTGGTATCTGCTTTGTAAACAAAGAATTCAGTTTCTTGATGCATTAATCTATTTTAACACTAATTTGAAATTTTGATTTTTAACTTTACCTATATTTAGCCTCAGAGAAAGCAATGGCACCCCACTCCAGTACTGTTGCCTGGGAAATCCCATGGACAGAGGAGCCTGGTAGGCGGCGGTCCGTAGGGTTGCGAAGAGTTGGACATGACTGAGCAACTTCACTTTCACTTTCATGCATTGGAGAAGGAATTGGCAACCCACTCCAGTGTTCTTGCCTGGAGAATCCCAGGGACAGTGGAGCCTGGTGGGCTGCCGTCTATTGGGCCACACAGAGTCAGACACGACTGAAGTGACTTAGCAGCAGCAGCAGCATAATTAGCCTAATATCCTAAAATAGTTACCAAACAAGTATTTATTCAGGCCAATATGACTGGGATTTTTATTCAAATGCAGAATTGAATAATTAACTTCCCAAGTCAATTCCCCTTTGTTTTTAGCTTGACTACACAGAGACAAAAGGAAATGTAATTCTTTGCTACTTGAAACAAATGTACTTTGCACGGTTCCTGACAAAGCCTTCATTAAGATCTGCAGTTTTAAAGATGCTGCAAGTCTCTCGTCAAGTGTTAGCTGAATTTTCAGAATCTATCCGTTTATACGAAAACTTAGGGTGCATTTTAGAGGAACTACTGAGATACTCACATACAATTGGTAATAATTTCCTTGAGAGTCGTCTATAATTAAAATTCTCATAGGTAACTTCCCACACATAGTGCTGCTGCATTGAGGTGTCCAAGACACAAAGACAAGACATTGAAAAGCCTGGTCTGCAAAGGTCCTTTTTGGCATCATAAAGCCCAGGGTCAGAGATTCAGCTATTCAGTCAGTCATGCGTGTTCTCAGTCATGTCCGACTCTCTGCGACTCCCCTGTACCCCCTCCCCCTCAATGAACTGTAGCCCACAAGGCTCCTCTGTCCCTGGGATTCCCAGGCAAGAATGCTGGAGTGGGCTGCCATTCCCCCTGTCCGGGGGTCTCCTCACCCAGGGGTCAAAGCCGGGTCTCTTGCACTAGCAGCTGAGTTCTCTACCACTGTAGCATTACTCAACATGGCCTCATAAGAAAGAAGCTGGAGATAAATTCAGAAACTGCCAGGCAGCGTCCTTAAACAGCGATGTTCTAGTTTTCCCTGATTCCATGAATTTTTGATCTGATTTTTTAAATAATGCATAGGTTCAACAATACGAGTATAAATATATTCCCTTTTGGACACTGTCAAATGAAGTCGAAAGTATTTAACTAGAAATATATTTCAAATAACAATGTGTCCTAATGAGACATTTTCTTTGTGATGCATTCAAGGGTAGCTGTTTTCATTCAGTGAATTGACAGAGGCTTCTATTGTTTGGGTGCTGCCCATAATCAACACTATAGTCAGAAACTTCTTCAAACTGTTCCAACTGCAATATTCTGAAGGCAATTTAGGCCTCTCACTCATCATTCATGCAAATGGAAAAATAAATGTATTCTCATGTATATCACATACTTAAATCAATAATCTTTTGGAGAATATATTTGGACTTTATGCAAAATAGCAAGAAAATACAACAATTTCCTAGGAATAACTACTACAATTTCATACCATATTGCTTTGAAGAAATCATAAAACTTTACTGAAGGTCATAAAAGAAAATTTGAATAAATGGAAAAACTATATCATTGTCCTGAATGTAAAGATTAAATGTTGTAAAAATGATGACTCTTTTGAAAGCAATGTGTGAGTTTAATGTGATTCAATTAAAAATGAGTGGAATATTCTTATAAAAAATAAGTGGAATATTCTTTTAACTTGTTGAGGAAGCTCGCAAGATTGTTAGAGTAAATGAGCAATATTCAAGGAAGTTGTGAAAAAGAATGATATTATGGTCAGGCAAACTTTTCTGTGTTACCAACATGTGTCACAAAGGATAGTAATGAACAGTGTGACTGTAAAGGAGATGTGAACAGTTCGTCGGTGCTTAAGCTCAGAAGCAGACACAAGAATTTGAGAAACAATAAATTAGCCTCACAGATTAGTTGGAAGTAAATGCTTATTTCATATATTGCAGAGATGTTAAATAAATTTTGGAAAAAGACTCAGAGTTTAATGTCAGTTCTTAACCAAATAAAGACAAAAATGGACATTTGAAACATATATAAATATTAAAATAAGTGTAATCTTGATACTTTAGAAACTCTAAGACAACATTAGCCTGATCTTCATTAAAAACAACACGTGAGTGAAGTTGCTCAGTCATGTCTGACTCTCTTTGCGACCCCATGGACAGCAGGCTCCTCCGTCCATGGGATTTTCTAGGCAAGAGTACTGAAGTGGGTTGCCATTTCCTTCTCCAGGGATTCTTCCCAACCCAGGGATTGAACCCAGGTCTCCCGTATTGTAGACAAACACTTTACCATCTGAGCCACAAGGGAAATATAATCACAAAGAAAAAATCAGGATAATTCATTGCACCAAAAATGAAATCTCTAATAAAAAAAATTAGGCGCCACTTGAACAGTGAGGAGCAGCTTTGTGACTGCGCCTTGGCCAGCAGCCCATCACTCAGATTTTCTCAGTTTCCTCTCAGAAAAACATTGGCAACCATAGAAAATAATGATACCCAAATTGTGACTGACAGTCAGCCTATCACCAGAATTCTGGAGAGATTTTTTACCAGTTTATTTAACTGATGGAACTGAGAGATAAAACAAGTCACAGCTGACCCTGAAACACCCTTGCTCTCTGAAAAGGAGACTGGCCAGCCTGGACGGCACGCCTCCCCATGCCTCCTGCCCACCCAGAAACCAGAGCAGCAGCAGGAAGGACACCGGGCGGGCCCTCCACCCCCCGGCCCTGCGCCCCACCCACCCCACTCTGATGACACAGCTTCCAGAGAACCACCTGCGATTCGAGAGGCAGCCATCTGCCGCCTCGGCGCTCTAGGAGATGCTGGAGGAGCCCCTGTGGGCATGCTATCTTTCTGCGTAAGGAGGTTGCATCCGGGAAAAGTCTCACTTAAAGTAAGTGAATGAGCAATTGGGACACAGTGTTTGTAGTGTACCATACAAGAATAATTCGGTGGGGAGCTTATTTTGTGAAGTATGATCAGCAATTATCAGGACATAGCGCGTGGCTGATGTTCAGTCACTAAGCTGTGCCCAGCTCTTTGTGATGCCGGGAACTACAGTGCAGGCTTCCCTGTCCCTCACCGCCCCCCAGAGTTTGCTCAGACTCATGTCCGTTGAGGGGGTGATGTCATTCCAACCATCCCACACACAATTATCATGAGATATAGCGTACATAACAACTATAAAGGGCTTGCTGGGTGGCGCAGTGTTGAAGAATCTGCCTGCCAATGCAGGCGATGCAAGAGATGCAGGTTTGGTCCCTGAACTGGGAAGACTGCCTGGAGAAGGAAATGACACCCACTCCAGCATCCTTGTCTGGAAAATTCCGTGGACAGAGGAGCCCGGCAGGCTACAGCCCAGTGGGTCACAGAGAGTCAGACATGAGTGAGCAACTGAATGCAGAATTATTACAGTAGAAAAAAACAGAATGTTCCGCTTCATAGTTTAATTTTCAGACAAAATTATATGATAATCACAACCTAGAGTTTATATTTGACATTCACAGTAATACCATACAGTATTCAAATAGTTAAAGAATGTCTAAAGGCTTATTCTCAGTTTCTAGCCTTTTCTCATCTTAAGCTGGTGAGAAACATTCACAGACTAGTATGGACTTCTGTGACTCTTTGAGAAGCACTGTATTAAGCAACAGTTTGAGGACTTTTAATTTTCCTCTGCATCATCTATGGAGCCTGGGATTTTGAACTCTTGTATTAGAGGCAGCCATTTGTACCACTTCAGAGTCTTAAATAGTTGATGGAATTTGGTGAAAGCACGCTAGCACAGCAGATCGAGATGTGCCTCTGGCAGACGTTGACAACTGCTCCCAAAGGGGACAGAGCACCATGACTGTAGAGATAAAGAAGCGCCACACTACTCTTTGACGCTGTTTCTCAGATGGCCTGCATTTTGAAATTTCTGTTAAGTAGGAAGGGTACGGACCTGAAGCAGGAGCACTCTAACTCCAGACGCCACTCGGCTCGTTTGTTGCTCACCTACTGCAGCAGAAATTATAATGCCCACATTACTTTGAAATGTTTTATAATTTTACATGGCAGACAGTGAACTGAGTCCAGGGTAATCCAATCACTTTGTTTACAAGTCTGGACAAAAGTCTTTATTGCCCAGAGGTGAGTAAAGAAAGGGAAAATGTAAAATCTGATAAATAAATAATGTCCTGATCACTCTGCAAAGAAAACTCTTAATATCAGTATTATAAAGAAAACAAATAATATCCAAGAAATTTATAAATATTGTGGAATAAGTTCTCCGCTGATGAAAGAAGTCTGGGACACTGTTAGACCAGTGTCAGCAAAAACAACAGCAATAAAACATTCCGTAAAGTTGAAAACAAGCCAGTCTTCTTTGGAATCAAAGAGATGAATGTAAACACATTATATTTTCTATCCTTCAATTTATTATTATAATTAACAGCAGTGCTTGCAATAATACACACAAGTGTTTTAATTGTTGATGTTGAACTTTGAAAAAATCCCAAATAGTGGGAATTTATCCAACATATATTGAGTGTTATTCATGATTGTACCTTTGGACAATGATATATAATGTTGAACTCCGTCCTAAGACAATAATCAAAGATATACACAAAGATTCACATTATAATATTGTCCATATTTTGCTAGGGTCCAGCCCCCGGTAGATCCACGGAATTCGAAGCAGGGATGGAGTCGGCAAGGAGAGACTGATTTATTTAGAAATATAAAGAGACATTAGGAAAGAATAGTGTAGTAGGAAAATTATTGGAGAAAAGATGCTAAATAACTTGGTTTACGTGGAAAACCAATAAAACTCTAAGACAAGGAGTTTGCACCACCTACGTAGGCCACTGGCACCTGCTTGAATAGCAGAGTGTGCCCCGCCTTGGGCTCCCTCTCGCGTGGGTCTTAGAAGCCAGGGCAAGTAAGAAGACATGGCGAGCCTCCATGTTCCAGATGGGAATTCAGCCAGAAAAGAAGAGAACGAGAAAAGACCACACGGGGGAAACCAGTCTTTCCAGGAACTGGTTCGTCCTTTATTTTCCAGGAAAGCTTTTTATACTTTTGGTTGTACATAGAGATCAATGGATAATACAAAGTTATGCAGGGTCAGCAGCCCTGACCCTTATCAAGACCAGCTTTCTTTCTGCAAATCTTTCTGTATACAAAGGGTCTCAGGTGATTTACATTATCTTCTGGCCAAGAGGCCTGTTAACATTTTATGGCTCTCTTCCTTAATGAATGTTAATCTCATTTTCCCTGAAGTGTTTTTCCTTAATCTGCATCACCTTCAAAGTACTAAATAAAGTTACATTAAAAGATATGAAAACTTGGCAGCAAGTATTGGCTCAACAATGAAACCGTTAATCAGTTTTGTTCTAATGATTTTTCCTAGAATTTCTTAAGCTTTCAGTGCCTCTCGCAGTTGGGAGGCTGTAAACATTTCACATGAGCAGTTCTAAAACTCCGGACAGACCAGTCAGGTAAGTCAGAAAACTATCAGAGGGGTTTAAGCCGAGACATTCTTTTTATACCAAGGAGACTTATAATCTGAAAGCTCTAAGTTAAATTTTTCCAAAAAAAGGTGGGGGAGGGGACAGCCCCTGTTAATGTCAGAAGCATAAGCGAAAGCATAATAAAGTACGGCAGGCGGACTCTGGTTTGGGGGTAGAAGCTCAAGAAAATCCAGCAAGGCTCCCTTAAGGCCGACTCGCTTTTGCCAGTAGGACCCTTTAACCTCATGACCTTTGCCATGGGCGGGACTCCTTGTGCTGGCTCTTGGCAATATTTAACTTATATATAATAAGTTGGAAACACTATAAATTTTCAAAACATAAAAAAATAGTGTAAAATATGCATCCTCCCTGTCCATCACCAACTCCTGGAGTTTACTCAAACTCACATCCATTGAGTCCACGATGCCATCCAGCTACCTCATCCTCTGTCGACCCCTTCTGCTTCTGCCCCCAATCCCTCCCAGCATCAGGGTCTTTTCCAGTGAGTCACATGAGGTGGCCAAAGTACTGGAGTTTCAGCTTCAACACCACTCCTTCCAATGAACACCCAGGACTGATTTCCTTTAGGATGGGCTGGTTAGATCTCCTTGCAGTCCAAGGGACTCTCAAGAGTCTTCTCCAACACCACAGTTCAAAAGCATCAACTCTTCAGCACTCAGCCTTCTTCACAGTCCAACTCTCACATCCAAACATGACCACTGGAAAAACTTAGCCTTGACTAGACGGACCTTTGTTGGCAAAGTAATGTCTCTGCTTTTCAATAAGCTATCTAGGTTGGTCATAACTTTCCTTCCAAGAAGTAAGTGTCTTTCAATTTCATGGCTGCAGTCACCATCTGCAGTGATTCTGGAGCCCCCAAAATAAAGTCTGACACTGTTTCCCCGTCTATTTCCCATGAAGTGATGGGACCCGATGCCATGATCTTCGTTTTCTAAATGTTGAGCTTTATGCCAACTTTTTCACTCTCCTCTTTCATTTTCATCAAGAGACTTTTAGCTCCTCTTTTTCTGCCATAAGGGTGGTGTCATCTGCATATCTGAGGTTATTGATATTTCTCCTGGCAAACTTGATTCCAGCTAGTGCTTCCTCCAGCCCAGTGTTTCTCAGGATATACTCTGGATTTAAGTTAAATAAGCAGGGTGACAGTATACAGCCTTGATGTACTCCTTTTCCTATTTGGAACCAGTATGTTGTTCCATGTCCAGTTCTAACTGTTGCTTCCCAACCTGCATACAGGTTTCTCAAGAGGCAGGTCAGGTGATCTGGTATTCCCATCTCTTTCAGAATTTTCCACAGTTTATTATGATCCACACAATCAAAGGATTTGGCATAGTCAATAAAGCAGAAATAGATGTTTTCTGGAACTCTCTTGCTTTTTCCATGATCCAGCAGATGTTGGCAGTTTGATCTCTGGTTCCTCGCCTTTTCTAAAAGAAGCTTGAACATCAGGGAGTTCACGGTTCAGGTATTGCTGAAGGCTGGCTTCATGTGCCATGAGTGCAATTATATGATAGTTCGAGTGCTCTTTGGCATTCCCTTTCTTTGGGATTGGAACAACAACTGTCCTTTTCCAGTCCTGTGGCCACTGCTGAGTTTTCCAAATTTGCTGGCATATTGAATGCAGCACTTTCACAGCATCATCTCTGAGGATTTGAAACAACTCAACTGGAATTCCATCACCTCCACTAGCTTTGTTCGTAGTGATGGTTTCTAAGGCCCACTTAACTTCACATTCCAGGATGTCTAGCTCTAGGTGAGTGATCACACCATTGTAATTATCTGGGTTGTGAAGATCTTTTTGTACAGTTCTTCTGTGCATTCTTGCCACCTCTTCTTTATATCTTCTGCTTCTGTTAGGTCTAGACCATTTCTGTCCTTTATTGAGCTCATCTTTACATCAAATGTTCCCTTGGTATATCTAATTTTCTTGAAGAGATCTCTGGTCTTTCCCAGTCTATTGTTTTTCTCTATTTCTTTACATTGATCGCTGAGGAAGTCTTTCTTATCTCTCCTTGCTATTATTTGGAACTCTGCATTCAGATGCTTATATCTTTCTTTTTCTCCTTTGCTTTTTGCTTCTCTCCTTTTCACAGCTATTTGCAAGACCTCCCCAGACAGCCATTTTGCTTTTTGCATTTCTTTTCCATGGGGATGGTCTTGATCCCTGTCTCCTGTACAATGTCACGAACCTCATTCCATAGTTCATCAGGCACTCTATCTGTCAGATCTAGGCCCTTAAATGTATTTCTCACTTCTACTGTATAATCATAAGGGATTTGATTTAGGTCATACCTGAATGGTCTAGCGGTTTTCCCTGCTTTCTTCAATTTGAGTCTGAATTTGGCAATAAGGAGTTCATGATCTGAGCCACAGTCAGCTCCTGGTCTTGTTTTTGTTGACTGTACAGAGCTTCTTCGTATTTGGCTGCAAAGAATATAATCAATCTGATTTCGGTGTTGACCATCTGGTGATGTCCATGTGTAGAGTCTTCTCTTGTGTTGTTGGAAGAGGGTGTTTGTTATGACCAGTGCATTTTCTTGGCAAAACTCTATTAGTCATTGCTCTGCTTCATTCCGTATTCCAAGGCCAAATTTGCCTGTTACTCCAGGTGTTTCTTGACTTCCTACTTTTGCATTCCAGTCCCCTATAATGAAAAGGACATCTTTTTTGGGTGTTAGTTCTAAAACGTCTTGTCGGTCTTCATAGAACCATTCAACTTCAGCTTCTTCAGCATTACTGGTTGGGGCATAGACTTGGATAACTGTGATACTGAATGGTTTGCCTTGTAAATGAACAGAGATCATTCTGTCATTTTTGAGATTGCATCCAAGTACTTCATTTTGGACTCTTTTGTTGACCATGATGGCTACTCCATTTCTTCTAAGGGATTCCTGCCTGCAGTCGTAGATATAATGGTCATCTGAGTTAAATTCACCCATTCCAGTCCATCTTAGTTTGCTGATTCCTAGAATGTCGGCGTTCACTCTTGCCATCTCCTGTTTGACCACTTCCAGTTTGCCTTGATTCATGGACCTGACATTCCAGGTTCCTATGCAATATTGCTCTTTACAGCATCAGACCTTGCTTCTATCACCAGTCACATCCACACCTGGGTATTGTTTTTGCTTTGGCTCCATCCCTTCCTTCTTTCTGGAGTTATTTCAGCACTGATCTCCAGTAGCATATTGGGCACCTACCAACCTGGAGAGTTCCTCTTTCAGCATCCTTTTCACACTGTTCATGGGCTCTCAAGGCAAGAATACTGAAGTGGTTTGCCATTCCTTCTCCAATAGACCACATTCTGTCAGACCTCTCCATCATGACCCATCCGTCTTGGGTGGCACCTCATGGCATGGCTTAGATTCGAGTTAGACAAGGCTGTGGTCCATGGGATCAGATTGGCTAGTTTTCTGTGATTATGGTTTCAGTGTGTCTGCCCTCTGATGCCCTCTCGCAATACCTACCATCTTTTGGGCTTCTCTTACCTTGGGCATGGAGTATATCTTCACGGCTGCTCCAGCAAAGCGCAGCTGCTGCTCCTCACCTTGGACAAGTTGCCCGTCCTGACCCTGTCATGGAGTAGCCCTCTCGGCCCTCCTGTGCCCATGCAGCCATCGCTCCTTTGTCGTGGGGTAGCTCCTCTCGGCCACCACCCCTGACCTGGACATGGGGTAGCTCCTCTCGGCCACGCTTCCTGCGTGGTCCACATGAAATATTATGCAGTCATTAATTGTTAACTTGTTTTGTGAATTGTTATAGTGCAGACAATATAATGAATTCACATAGAAATCAGGACAATAAAATGTAGTATGACCTCCTTTTCAAAATAAATTTATCTGTAAAGAAAACTTTTGTATAATTGTAATTGCTGATTGCAATGATAAAAAGTGAAAAAAGAAACCTGCTAAATTTCTTATGAAAGCATTGTAATGTAACAGGCTCATAATACTTAACGTTAAGTATCAACTAAAAATTATGTTAAAAGAAAATTTACTGAATGAACAAATTATTCATATATGCAAAAAGGAAGGATAATAAATTGTATGTAGAGACTATTTCATATGATACAAAGTAAATATACAAATACATGTATACATTTTATTGCAGAAATAGTTGCACAGAGTAAATACTAAGGAAATATAACATGGCCAGCTATGGCTTTGCTCAGTAGTTAGATTACTGTCATGTTCCATTTGCTATTTTGTATTATATTCTTTTGTGGCTCTAAATTTTTGACAATGAGCATGTATTAGTACAATGATCAAGGGAATAGATTACCTATGAGCATATCCTTATAGGACGTGTGTGTTCTCCAGAACACTTATTTGCATATGCACATATATACTTTATTTATATTCATCCATCCTTCCTTCCCTCGTTCCTTTTGTTTTTTTCATCAGTTCAGAAAATGCAAACACGTACACACACAATGGTTGCTGTCCTAGCATATCCACGTGATTTTCCTTCTTGGTTACAAAATGGGCATGTTTTTCTTCTATCACCATCTCTAAGTAAAAGCTCTTCAGTTTTTAGGTTTTGTTCTTTTTCCATGTTCTTTGAATAGAAAGTGATTTGTATTCCAAGAATGCTTTTAAAAAGTTCAGTTAGTTCTAAAACAGAAACAGTTGTGGAAATACTGGTGGGGAGGACCGAGGATGAGATGGCCGGACGACGTCACGGACTTGATGGACGTGAGTCTGAGTGAACTCCGAGAGATGGTGATGAACAGGGAGGCCTGGCGTGCTGCGATTCATGGGCTCGCAAAGGGTTGGACACGACTGAGCGACTGAACTGATTAATAACCACATGAACATAGGCAAGCACTGAGCTCTAATTTATTGCATAAGACAACTTGAACTTGGTAGCTAATTTTGAGTATATTAGATGCACTTTGCGTCAAAATTTCTTTCTGTATTTGCAATTTTAACCAGAAACTTTGTTAGGAGGCGTTGCTTTTTCATTAATTCAAGACTTTCCCTTTGCCTTCTGTAAAAAGTCAGTAAACGGAAACCTCAGTTAAACAGAGCTGGGGACCAGAAGACCATGGCGATGACACCAGCAGGAGGATAAAGGCTCCTCTGCTTCCTTCCTGGCACAGACGCAGCCAGTGAACAGCTTGGACTCTGTTTCTGGTGCCCTCCTGGCTTGCCCTGCTCTCTGTACAGGCCCCTCTTCCCCTTGCCTAGAGGGACCTTGTGCGCGCCTCTTCATGGCCACAGACCCTAAAATCACATTCTCTGCTGGTTCCAAATAAATGCATGTTTGCTGAAGAAATAACTATTCATTTCAGGTCAACAGGTACTTAACAGCTGACACAAGTTACTAAAACCACTAGAACAATTGGCGAGGAGTATTTACTAAAAGCCTGGAGGGCTGCAGTCCACAGGGCTGCAAACGTGGGACACAACGTAGTGAGTGACTAGCAACACTCTATGAAGTGGGTGCAAATGAGGGGCATCGGCCAAACCACAGAGACTCTCTAGGACTGCACGGCCAGCACAGCGGATGCGACACCAGGCCTGAGTGTAGGACACGTTTCTCTTGAGCCACTGCTTAGAGTTCAGTCCTGTATCAGGCTGTAGAAAATGACTGTAGGCAGCATTCCTTGTGAAAGCTGTTAGAATAGGGCGTAATGGCTGTGTCCAACAAACACTGACATCCCTAGTTCAAACCCAGCAGGTGAGGGGGTAAAAAAAAGATTTCTGCAAATAGTCGCTGTCCTTATGCTTCTGTGCTGTGTGCTGTGCTTAGTCACTCTGTCATGTCTGACTCTTCGGGGCCCTATGGACTGTAGCTCACAGGCTCCTCTGTCCAAGGGATTCTCCAGGCAAGAATACTGGAGTGGGGTGCCACCTTCCTCCAGGGATCTTCCTAACCCAGGGATTGAACGCAGGTCTCCCACACTGTAGGCTCTTTACCATCTGAGCGTTAGGGAAGCCCTCTTCATGCTTCAAGTCACTTTAAATGACATGAAGGCATTTGTGATGCCGAATATGCCAACATTCCTAAATTATATAATTACTCTTAGTTTGTTTGTTTGTTTGTTTTTCCATAACATGAAAAGTTTAGGAACAAAAAGAATGAGACAAATGACAAATGACATTCTTGGATTCTGTGTATTAAAGTTACATTTCACATTTTTCCTGTGGCATATTAAAACATTAGATTTATTATTGAAGTAAAGGAAAAATTCTTTCATTCAGCATTCATTCAGTTAGCACCAGGTTTCTCAGCCTCCACACCATCAATATTTTGTTTTGGTGACTTTTCCTGCACATTATAGCAACATCACTTGCCTCTACCTACTCAATGCCAATTCTGACAACCAAAAGGCCTTCAAATGTTGCCAAATGTCCCGTGCAGGGTAAAAATCTCTACCAGTTGAGAGCCCATGAATTAATCCATCAGTCTTTCCCTAAACATTCTGAGACCTCACTTTGTGTCCAGCACCGTGCTGAGAGCGGAAGACAGAGCCAAATGCCGTGTGGGATTGGCCTCGAGGAGATCGAGCCAGACATGAGCAGACGGCCAAAGAGGGGCGGCCCGCTGGCGCACACGGAGCGCCTGTCCCCTGAAGAGTGAGGGAAGGTTCCCGGGGAAGAAGGGAAATAACTGATTCTGGAGAGTGAGCTGTACTTACCCAGGCTGGAAAACTGCAGACAGTCATTTTAGGAGTGGCTGTGAGGGAAACGCCCAGCAAAGCTCAGTAACGATGCAGCCATTCACCATGGCTGCTGTTTACTCACTAAGTTGTGCTCAGCTCTCCTGTGACCCCACGGACTGCAGCCCACAAGGCACCAGATTTCCCAGGCAAGAATTCTGGAGAGGGCTGCGTTTCCTTCTCCAGGAGTTCTTCCAGACCCAGGGATGGAGCCCACCTCTCCTGCTCGGCAGGTGGATCCTTCACCACTGAGCCACCAGGAAAGCCTGGCCAGGAAGCATAGTCGAGGACCTTCAGTTCCCTCTTCAGAGCTGTAGAGCTTCTTGAGACCTTTGAGAGCCAGCAAATTTGGAAAACTCAGCAGTGACCACATGACTGGAAAAGGTTAGTTTTCATTCCAATCCCAAAGAAGGGCAAGGCCAAAGAATGTTCACACTATCACACAATTGCACTCATCTCACACACTAGTAAAGTAATGCTCAAAATTCTCCAAGCCAAGCTTCAACAGTATGTAAACTGTGACCGTCCAGGTGTTCAAGCTGGATTTAGAAAAGGCACAGGAACCAGAGATCAAATTGCCAACATCCATTATCATAGAAAAAGCAAGAGAATTCTAGAAAAACATCTACTTCTCCCTTAATGACTACACCAAAGCCTTTGACTGTGTGGATCACAACAAACACAATTCTATAAGAGATGGGAATACGAGACCACCTGACCTGCCTCCTGAGAAATCTGTATGCAGGTCAGGAAGCAATAGTTAGAACCAAACATGGAACAACAGATTGGTTCCAAATTGGGGAAGGAGTATATCAAGGCTGTATATTGTCACCCTGCTTATTTAACTTATATGCAGAGTACATAATGTAAAATGCCAGGCTGGATGAAGTGCAAGCTGGAATCAGGATTGTTGGGAGATGCCAGGAGCCAGCAGGAGAAGTCCTGCCCATGGCAAAGGTCATGAGGTTAAAGGGTCCGACAGGTAAAGGTGAGTCTAGCCTTAAGGGAGCCTCGCTGGATTTTCTCGAGCATCTAACCCCCAAAACCAGAGTCTGCCTGTTGTACTACATTATGCTTTTTGCTTACGCTTCTGACATTAACAGAAGCTATCCCCCACCACCTTCCTCTAAAAGGAATTAACTTACAGCTCCGGTTAATAAGTCTCCTGGGTGTAAAAAGAATGCCTCTCCTGGGTGTAAAAAGAATGTCTCAGCTTAAACCCCTCTGATAGCTTTCTAACTTACCTGACCAGTCTGTCCAGATTTTTACAACTGCGCATGTGAAATGTTTACAGCCAACTGCGAGAGGCACTGAAAGCTTAAGAAATTCTAGGAAAAATCATTAGAACAAAACTGATTAACGGTTTCATTGTTGAGCCAATACTTGCTGCCAAGTTTTATATCTTTTAATGTAACTTTATTTAGTACTTTGAAGGTGATGCAGATTAAGGAAAAACACTTCAGGGAAAATGAGATTAACATTCATTAAGGAAGAGAACCATAAAATGTTAACAGGCCTCTTGGCCAGAAGATAATGTAAATCACCTGAGACCCTTTGTATACAGAAAGATTTGCAGAAAGAAAGCTGGTCTTGATAAGGGTCAGGGCTGCTGACCCTGCATAACTTTGTATTATCCATTGATCTCTATGTACAACCAAAAGTATAAAAAGCTTTCCTGGAAAATAAAGGACAGACCAGTTTCTCAAACTAGTTTCTTAGAAATCTGGCTCCCCCAGTGTTGACTCTCTCTCTCTTTCTCCCCCTCCCTCCCTCTTCTTTTCAGGCTGATCCCTTGGAATGTGGAGGCTCTCCATGTCTACTCATTTGCCCAGACTCTAAGACCCACGCAAGAGGGAGCCCAAGGCGGGGCACCCTCCACCATTCAAGTAGGCGCCTGTGGCCTAACGTAGATGGTGCAAGTTTCTTGTCTTGAGACTTTATTAACTTTCCATGTAAACCAAGGAATATCAGCCTCTTTTCTCCACTTATTTTTCTACTACTACTTTCTAATCTCCCTCCATATCTTTAACTAAGCAATTAATTCCTAGGATGACAGCTCTGTCCCTGCTTTGAATTCTGGAGAAATATCAATAATCTCAGGCAGATGACACCACCCTTAAGGTAGAAAGTGAACAGGAACTAAAGAGTCTCTTGATAAAAGTGAAAGAAAGAAGTGAAAAAGCTGGCTTAAAGCTCAACATTCAGAAAACTAAGATCATGGCATCTGGTCCCATCACTTGATGGCAAATAGATGGGGAAACAGTAGAAGCAGTGAGAGACTTTATTTTGGGGGCTCCAACATCACTGCAGATGGTGACTGCAGCCATGAAATTAGAAGACGCTTTACTCCTTGGAAGAAAAGTTATGACCAACCTAGATAGCATAATGAAAAGCAGAGATATTACTTTGCTGACAAAGGTTTGTCTAGTCAGAGCTATGGTTTTTCCACTGGTCATGTATGGATGTGAGAGTTGGACCATAAAGAAAGCTAAGCTCTGAAGAATTGATGCTTTAAAAAAATAATACCTGAGAGTTTGTTTTTCAAAATATTTCAAGATAATTCTGATATACATCTGGATTTTAAAAGTGTTACAGGTTTTACTACTGGATCCTGCTTTGGTGACATAAAGCTCTATTATCTTCTGTTGACCAGTCATAATACAACGGTATTAAGTGAGTAATAGTTACAGAATCACAATAGTAAATGATGTTTAGCATTTTTCACAATCAATAGCCAGACAAAAAATAAAAAACAATTATAATTACAAGCCATAGTGGGAACATGATTAACTTAACAATGTAGAATAATGCCGTAATTTGAGGAGGGGCCAAGCAGAACGATGCAGTGAGTGGAACTGATGCTTTTGAACTGTGGTTTTGGAGAAGACTCTTGAGAGTCCCTTGGACTGCAAGGAGATCAAACCAGTCAATCCTAAAGGAAATCAGTCCTGAATATTCACTGGAAAGACTGATGCTGAAGCTAAAGTTCCAAGACTTTGGCCACCTGATCGGAAGAACTGACTCATTAGAAAAGATCCTGATGCTGGGAAAGAATGAAGGCAGGAGGAGAAGTGGATGACCGAGGATAAGATGGTTGGATGGCATCACCAACTTGCTGGGTATGAGTTTGAGTAAGCTCTGGGAGTTCATGATGGACAGGGAGGCCTGGGTGTGCTGCAGTCCATGGGGTTGCAAAAAGTCGGACACAACTGAGCGACTAACTGAACTGAACTGAGAGCTATAGATAATATTCTGAGCCATATTCTGTCAGCTATCACATTGATACCAAAACCCCCACCAGATGGAAGACAGAAATTTACGTGAAGATCAGACTGTGGTCATGATATAAGCTGCCACAATTCTGAGAACTGGCCCCAAAGTCACTGGAATAATCTGATACTGAAACTAAATCTAACTGTACTTAAAACAATCACGATGATGCTGGTCAAACTACTGACAAGCCATTTCAAGATGACCGTCAGAGCTGACTGCTCTGTTTCTGAATGCAGCCCCCTCCCCCAGCCTATAGAAGCTCCTGCCTACGGGTTGCCAGTGAGGGAGTCAGCCCATCCTGCACCAGCTGCCAGCATCCAAAACAAAGCAAACTTTTGTTCCCACCAACCTGGCCTCTTCATTGGCTTTTTGAGAGCTGAGCAGTAAGATCTCACTTTCAGTTACACATGAGCATGCAAACAGTCTACCAGAATGTATGCAAAAGTCTTAAATAGGAAGTTCACAAAAGAGGAAAAAGATAAATGCACAAAACATAAAGAGGTGTTAAGCTTTATAACACATCAGGGAAATGCAAATGCAAATGAGAATGAGAATCAACTGTATTTGTCAACATAGCTATATTCTTCAAAAGATTTTAAAAAGTCAAGTAATGGCAGCAATATGAAGCAACTGAAACTCTTCCATATTGCCAGTGAGAAATGTAAATTGGCATGAAGTTTAGCAAAACTGGTGGGCAGTGTCTGCTGAGGGGAACATGCATGAACCTGTGGCTGCATTCAGCGACCTTCACATCCTCAACTTCATGCCCTTGTGTAGCTGTGCAGAACAAAGCCTTCACTGTGAGCTGTTTAACTGTGACTTTCTTCTGAGTAATGGAACAGAACGAGGTGACAGAATGCCACTTCCAGTATTAGGTTGCAGAACAAGTCTGGAATTGCTACTTCCAGAATGTCCAGAATGATGTGTAGACGTATCTTTCCCTAGAAACCCAAGATGTTATTTATAAAACAAACAGAAGACGATTCTGAAAGGTGGAGAAAAGACAGCAGAGCAGCTGTGAACACTGGGCCCCAAGGAGCTACACAGCCAAGAGTTCCCTGGGTTTCCTTTCTGCCTCTTATTTCCCAGGCATGGAGTTGAACAGCCAGGAACCTAGAAATCCCACAGGCACAGAAGCCAGATCTCTCCATCCAAAGTCAAGAATAAGGGCAGCTTAGAGAGACTGGGTCATGCATTGGAGAAGGAAATGGCAACCCACTCCAGTGTTCTTGCCTGGAGAATCCCAGGGACAAGGAAGCCTGGTGGGCTGCCATCTATGGGGCCGCACAGAGTCAGATAAGACTGGAGCGACTCAGCAGCGGCAGAGAGACAGGACACTTTCAGCTGCAGGAGCGCTACTGTCTCCAAAGCGCACAGGAGAGAGAAGGGCCTCACTGCTACCGCGAGCAGCAAATGCTGCCTCTGGAGCGGCTCTCCTACCTTTGGCGTGCTGGGATAAGTCGCCCTGACCTCCCCACTGGGATGGGGTCAGGAGAAGGCAAGACTTTCATTCCCACCAGGTGGCAGGGTCCCAGCCCTCAGTGTCAGTGGAGACCACGTGGAGAGTGTGGACTTCCAGCTCCACTGGGAACGACCTGGGATTTCTACCCCATATGGCAATAAGGTCACCACTCCCTTCCCCTGGGAGAGCAGGGTTAGGAGTTCCAGATAAAACAGGCAGTTTAAGATTCAGAGTCTTAAAAATAATACATAAAATGTCCAACTTTCCATTAAAAGTCCCTCATCATCCCATCGTACCAGAGCCAGGAAGAGCCCAAGTTGAATGAAAAATAAAAGGTAATCAATAGATGCCAACACCAAAATGACAGTGATGTTTGAATTAAATTTTCTGAAAAAGATTTTAAAGTAGCCATCATAAAAATGCTTCAAAGGCAATTACAAACATGAGTGAAACAATAGAAAGTTCCAGGAAAGAAATAGAAAATATAAAGAAACCCAATGGAAAATTTTTAATGGAAAAATACAATAACCACTTCAAAAAACTCAATAGAACAATAGAAATGACCCAGCCTGAACAAAGGAAAGAGCATATACTGATAAAAAAAAAACAACAAAAAAACAGCACAAGGGACTGCTGAGTCTATACAAAAGACATTAAATTTGTGTGATGAGAGAAAAGAGAAAAGGGTAGGGCTGAAAAAGGACTCAAAGAAATAAGCATCTTTGCCGAAGTTTGGCAAAAGGCATTAACTTAGAGATTCAAGAAATTGAACAAAACCCAGACAGGAAAAATGAAAAGAACTTCATATGAAAACACATCATAGCTAAACTTTGAAAAACTTCAAAGAAAAAAAAATCTTGAAAGCAATAAAAGAGAAAAATATATATTTCCCTATAGGGGGAAAACAATCACAGTGGATACATAAAAAAGAGCTTGCAAAACAAAATAGTTAAAAAAAAAAAGAAGAGGAGGAAAGAAACCACTCAAAGGTCCAAAAAGAATATAAGGAAAAGACACCAAAAAAGAAGCTCACTGTGGATGCTATACAGATAACAAACACTTGAAAAGATGTTCAATACATTACCTGTGAGAGAGACACAGACAGAAACCACGATGAGGCGTCACGACATTTCTATAAGAATGACTAAAATAAAAATACGCATTAGCTGCTCAGTCGTGTCCAGTTCTTTTCAACCCCATGGACCGTAGCCCACCAGGGTCCCTCGTCCATGGGGTTCTCCAGGCAAGGGTGCTGGAGCGGGCTGCCATTCCCTTCTCCAGGGGAGCTTCCCGACCCGGGGATCGAACCCGGGTCCCTTGCATTGCAGGCAGGTTCTTTACTCTCTGAGCCACCTGGGAAGCTCAACAAAAATAGTAACCAAGAAATAATGAAAAGACTGGATCACTCATTTACTGTTGGTGGACAGAAAATGGCACAGCCGCTCTGAAAGCGGCATTGTGGCTGCTTAAGACAGCGAACACGCAGCTGCCACGTGGACTAGCAAGGGCGCCTCTGGCGCTCACCCCAGAGGAGTAAAAACCATGTTCACACAGAGCCCGAATACGAACGTCTGCAGCAGCTTTACTCACAACAGCCAGAAGCCGGACACGAACCGTGCCTGTGTGCCAAGGCGCTTCAGTCACATCCGACTCTCTGCATCCCATGGACCGTAGTCTGTCAGGCTCCTCTGTCCATGGGGCTCTCCAGGCAAGAATCCTGGTCTGGGTTGCCATGCCCTCCTCCAGGGGATCTTCCTGACCCAGGGATTGAACCCACACTTCTTATGTCTCCTGGTTTGGCAGCTCTTAGGACTTGATATAGTTTACATAGATCTGACCTACGCTGGGTTCGAGCATCTGATTGACCTACGCTGGGTTCGAGCATCTGATTGACCTACGCTGGGTTCGAGCATCTGATTGACCTACGCTGGGTTCGAGCATCTGATTGACCTACGCTGGGTTCGAGCATCTGATTGACCTACGCTGGGTTCGAGCATCTGATTGACCTACGCTGGGTTCGAGCATCTGATTGACCTACGCTGGGTTCGAGCATCTGATTGACCTACGCTGGGTTCGAGCATCTGATGCTGCTCCCATTTGTTGGCCGTGTGACTCCCATCTCTCCTTCCATCATCACCTCTCCCTCCCTCTCCTCCCTCTCTCTTCTTTTTTTTCTTAACTTGAACGTTCCTGCTTCTCTGTTACAAAGCTCCTGGGGGTTCCATTTTTCTTACATGCAAAATCCAAGATGATCTCATCTCAGGATTCTCAATCATCTCTGCGAAGCTTTTGCTAAGGAAGATAAAATCCACCAATAGTTTAGAACACGGACGCCACTGAGGGGTCACTATCCAGTCTACCCAAAGCACGTCCGCAATTCCTCATGACAAGTCTATCTGAGCAACTGCAGTGTCTGCCTCCATCACGGGAGCTTGGTCAAAACCACCCTGGCCCCACCTGGTTGGGGGAAGCATCACTTAGGTACTAACTCCTTTCCACCCGTGAGGCCTTTAGGGACCCTTATGCCACAGTTACAGTGGCAAAGATAATTTTAGATAATTTTTAATAGACTCAAAGTCCTATAAAACATGTTCCTTAGGCAAAAAGTGTATGTATTGTGTACATGCGTGCTAAGTTGCTTCAGCTGTATCCAACTCTTTGATCCAACTCCTTATAACCCTCCAGGCTCCTCTGTCCATGGGAATCTCCAGGTGAGAATACAGGAGCAGGTTGCCACGCCCTCCTCCAGCGGATCTTTCTGACCCAGTGGTCAAACCTCCCTCTCCGACGTCTCCCACATTGGCAGGCACACTCTTTCCCACCAGTGCCACGTGGGAAGCCCTTACACGTGTTTGGTGTGAATAATTAAAACAGCCTGCATGGGATCTGCCTCTCCAAGACAACCACTCACATATGACTCTATAGAAAGGAGTTGGCATGCTTTCTCACCAAAGGCAAGGCGGGTAGATAGATTGATACGCAGGCAGACAAAAGCTAACAATGTCCAATAGGCCGTTACACCATCATTCAGTGATAATCAAGTGAAAAAATAGGGTAGCTATTTGGCCGCTACTGCATTTGTAATGGAAGAATTAATAATGCTCAGTTTCATAAATTTAATATATTAATGAGAGCACTAAAAACTCCTTTTATGACTGTAACTAGGTCCTGGCAAAGGGAACATCCCTAAGTTTTCTTTTTGAGGTGTATGCATTACTTGGTATACTCTCTCTTTACACACACACATATATGCACACACAGATATATATGCACACACACATATACATATATGTACACATACATATATATATATGGGCTTCCCTGGTGGTGCAGATGATAAAGAATCTGCCTACAAAGCAGGAGACCCGGGTTTGATCCCCGAGTCAGGAAGATCCCCTGGGGAAGGGAATGGCTATCCACTCCAGTATTCTTGCCTGGAAAATCCTGACAGAGAAGCTTGGTGGGCTACAGTCTATGGAACTGCAGAGCTGGGCATGACTCAGTGACTGACACACACAGACACACCCATGCACACACACGTGCACCACACACGTGCTTCCCAGGTGGTGCTCGTGTAAGGGACCCAGCTGCCAGGGCCGGAGACGGAGACGTGAGTCTGACCCCTGGGTGGGGAAGATCTTCTAGACGAGGGCACGGCAGCCCACTCCAGTATTCTTGCCTTGGAAATCCCATAGACAGAGGGGCTTGGCGGGCTACAGTCCATGGGTCCAAAAGTGTCAGACCAGAATTAGAAATTAAACCACACCACCACCACCACCACGAGTGAAATTACACTGAATATTCTTAAACTTAGGAAGAGATGGCCATGTAAGATCAATTTCACAAGGACACCTAGAGGTGATCACGATCCCCTAAGACTGGCCAAGCTCCTCAGGCACAGGAGTCAGCAGCCTGCAGTGGACTGGAGAGTCATGCAGACAGTAAGCTCGGGCGGCACAGCTGCTCTGTGGGCAACTTGTTTACCTTCACGAAGCCTCAGTTTCCCCACTGGAGACGTGCAGCCTGGAGCACGATCTGCCACAGAAGGCGACCACGAGAAACACTGAGAGACTGTCTGTGGAAATACAGCAGCACGACGCCTGGCCTAGAGAAATCACTCAGCATCAGCTGCCTGTTAGCTATTTCTCACTCGCATTGCTGCCGCTCCTGTTTTGCGGGCATTCCCGTCTAGGCGTCTGATCGTTGCTGCTGCTCCTGTTTTGCGGGCATTCCCGTCTAGGCGTCTGATCGTTGCTGCTGCTCCTGTTTTGCACGCATTCCAGTCTAGGCGTCTGATCCATTGCTGCTGCTCCTGTTTTCCGGGCATTCCCGTCTAGGCCTCTGATCATTGCTGCTGCTCCTGTTTTGGGGGCATTCCAGTCTAGGCGTCCGATTCCAGTAGCACGTGTGGGGCTTCTTCGCTTCAGTCTCACTGAATTTTCGAGCATATTTTTTGAGCAGCCTCTCGCTCCTGAGCCCAGGCGCGGCCCTGAAAGCACAGTGGCCAGCGAGCCTGGTGCAGTCTCCGCCCACTCGGAGCTCCTGTCACCTCTGGCCTGTTTGCCATGGGACACCAGGCCTCCCGGTGGCTCAGTGCTGAAGAATCTGCCTGCAGTGCAGCAGACGTGGGTTTGGTCTCTGGTTCTGGGAGGGTCCCCTGGAGAAGGAAATGCAGCCCATCCAGCATTCTTTCCGGGGGCTCTCCGTGGACAGGCGAGCCTGGCGGGCTGGAAGGCCGGCGGGTCGCAGGGTTGAACACGACAGCGACTGCACAGCAGCCATGCCACGTGGCGGACGTCGGGGTTCGTGCCCTTCCCCAGAGAGACTAAAGGAGCACCGAGAACAAGCTAGAAAGAGGCGGTGCATTTCGCCTCAGGCGCCGGCTGCGCTCAGTGCCTTCCTCGTGGAGCCCGGTGCGGAGCAGGGCGCGCGGCAGGCAGACTCGCCCAGAGGCCAGAGGCGCGGCGCCCGCCTCCGCGGCGAGGGGACAGCGGCCGCGCCTCTGACGCGGACTTGCCGCGTCCGCGGTGGCTGAACGCAGCCTTCAAAGGCCAGCGGGAGAACTGGCGACGGTCCAGTCAGGTTAGCTCTTAGCGCGGTTTCTCACTCCACAGAGTTTACCGTTAAGAAAACAAGATGAGCAGCTGAGCCCCAGCTGCTGACATTCTCCCTGTGTCTTGGCACTCCGTTGTCTCAGCTGATCTAGGCACAGCTCCGCAGTTACCGTGGTTCTGCAGGGGGCTCCTGGCCACTGACGCCAGCATTCTGAAATACCACCCGGAAGATGCACAGGTGCAGCGGGCTGGCAGACACCCAGCAGCAAGTCTGCCTGGGCCCAGAGTTTTAAGAAGCCCCGTGCACTGCCCCCTTACATCATTAAGCTGTCTCAATTAGAGGCGAAACTCCGGTCTTCTTCAGCAGGCACCGTGTTTCATCTATAAAGCACCATCACTCTTGCAGTGAGAAAGAGTCCATCACATTCTAGGATTCTCTTGTGCATGTGACAATGGCCGTCCCAAGCGCAGGGCGCACAGCAATTCCGAGTGTGACAGGCAGGCCGACAGGACAGAGGACCCGTCTGCTACCCAGTCGGCCCACGCAGACTTCCCATTTCTCTTGATTGCATCAAGTGCTTCCAGACTCTGCCGAGCAGCTGAACATGTGACTCGCTCTGCTCATGTGTTCCTATCAGGCGCTTTCATCCAGCCCCCTGATTCTCCTCACTAGGCTTTGGTCATCTCAGACTCACAGGGGTGTTAGGACAGATGACTGGAGAAGATAAGATAAAAATCACGTCTGATCAAGATCACTTTTAGAACCCTCTCAGTATTAGATGACATTAAGGGTTTATTTTAAATGTTAGATGTGATAGGGGAGTCAAAGCTAAGCAGGGAAGACCAAGCCCCCTTTTCTGTTAGAGATGCATCCTGGAGGGCTCCTGCACAACACAACACATGTCTGGGATTTGATTTAAAGCAACAGAGCAGAAATTTAAAGTGCAGTGGGTATAAAATGCATTGAAAAATATTGATAATGATCAAAGCTGGGGGAACGTATATGAAAAGATTTATTATGCTATTCTCTCTATCATTGTATATGCATTTTATAAATTTCATACATTTAGAATGTTAATATTCTAAGTGGTACATTAAGGACTCTCTTTATATAACATATGTTACACACATACACATTATAACATGTATATATATACACACACATGTACTTCCATTCAGGATTTTCTTGCTCACTAACATTTTATGAGAGTACACAGACACGTGTGCTTGCTCAGTCGTGTCCCATCTTTCCGACCCCATGGACTGTAGCCCACCAGGCTCCTCTGTCCATGGCATTTTCCAGGCAAGAATACTGGAGTGGGTTGCCATTTCTTACTATAGCGGATCTCCCTGACTCTGGGATCAAACCTGAGTTCCCTGTGTCTCCTGCATTGGTGGGCAGACTCTTTACCACTGAGCCACCTGGAGCAAGCAACACCAAAACATTATACACATGCCTCCATGTTCAAATCATTCAGACTTCTAGGAACTCTCAAGTCCACAGGACTGAATCCAGTAGAGTGAATGATTCTAAACAGTTCCTTTCTGCCATGACATTTGACTCCAGATATGACTAATCTGGAGAAGGCAATGGCACCCCACTCCAGTACTCTTGCCTGGAAAATCCCAAGGACAGAGGAGCCTGGTGGGCTGCAGTCCATGTGGTCGCTGAGGGTCGGACATGACTGAGCGACTTCATTTTCACTTTTCACGTTCATGCGTTGGAGAAGGAAATGGCAACCCACTCCAGTGTTCTTGCCTGGAGAGTCCCAGGGATGGGGGAGCCTGGGAGGCTGACTTTTATGGGGTCGCACAGAGGTGGACACGACTGAAGCGACTCAGCAGCAGCAGCAGTCTGCTGCATGACTAACCTAGACAGCATATTGAAAAGCAGAGACATTACTTTGCCAACAAAGGTTCCTCTAGTCAAGACTATGGTTTTTCCAGTGGTCATGTATGGATTTGAGAGTTGGACTTTAAAGAAAGCTGAGTGCCAAGGAATTGATGCTTTTGAACTGTGGTATTGGAGAAAACTCTTGAGAGTCCCTTGGACTGCAAGGAGATCCAACCAGTCCATCCTAAAGGAGATCAGTCCTGGGTGTTCTTTGGAAGAAATGATGCTAAAGCTGAAACTCCAGTACTTTGGCCACCTCGTGGGAAGAGTTGACTCATTGGAAAAGACCTTGATGCTGGGAGGGATTTGGAGCAGGAGAAGGGGACAACAGAGAATGAGATGGCTGGATGGCATCACCAACTTGAGGGACATGAGTTTGAGTGAACTCTGGGAGTTGGTGATGGACAGGGAGGCCTGGCATGCTGCGATCCATGGGGTCGCAAAGAGTGGGACACAACTGAGCGACTACACTGAATTGAACTGAATGGTTAATTTTAATGTGTCAACTTGACAGAGTTACGGGGTACCCAGATGTCTGGTCAAACATTATTCTGGATGTGCCTATGAGGCAATTTCTGGATAAGAGGAATATCCGTGAATCAGTAGACCAAGTAAAGTTTATTACCCAATCAACCAACATATGACTGCAACCACAGGAGGGTTTCCAAACCTACGTGAACTCGGTCAACTTCCAGATTTATGAGCAAAATAAATGACTATCATTGTTTCAAAACCCACTGTTTGGTGGTGGTTTGCCAAGCAGAAACAGACACCCAGAACATAAGAACAGACAATGAACATGTTCAGGGTCACATTCACAGCTCAGAGGCCAAGTTGAAAAGAGAAGACACATTTTCACATTTTACACAACTGATCGTTTTTGGTTTAGGATTAAAATTAAGCATAATGTGGCTGCTCTTTGGTTTTCCCTATTGTTTCTAAGTCTGTTACGAATATCTTTGCTTCAGTTCATTTCAGTCGCTCAGTTGTGGCCAACTCTTTGCGACCCCATGAATCCCAGCAGCTACACTTCCCTGTCCATCACCAACTCCCCGAGTTCACTCAAACTCACGTCCATGGAGTCTGTGATGCCATCTAGCCATCTTATCCTCTGTCGTCCACTTCTCCTCCTGCCCCCAGTCCCTCCCAGCATCAGGGTCTTTTCCAGTGAGTCAACTCTTACCATGAGGTGGCCAAAGTACTGGAGTTTCAGCTTCAGCCTCATTTCTTCCAAAGAACACCCAGGACTGATCTCCTTTAGAATGGACTGGTTGGATCTCCTTGCAGTCCAAGGGACTCTCAAGAGTCTTCTCCAACACCATAGTTCAAAGCATCAATTCTTCCTCACTCAGCCTTCTTCACAGTCCAACTATCACATCCATACATGACCACTGGAAAAACCATAGCCTTGACTAGATGGACCTTTGTTGGCAAAGTAATGTCTCTGTTTTTCAATATGCTATCTAGGTTGGTCATAACTTTCCTTCCAAGGAGTAAGCATCCTTTAATTTCATGGCTGCAGTCACCATCTGCAGTGATTTTGGAGCCCAAAAACATAGTCTGACACTGTTTCCACTGTTTCCCCATCTATTTCCCATGAAGTGATGGGACCAGATGTCATGATCTTTGTTTTCTGAATGTTGAGCTTTAAGCCAACTTTTTCACTCTCCTCTTTCACTTTCATCAAGAGGCTTTTTAGTTCCTCTTCACTTTCTGCCATAAGGGTGGTGTCATCTGCATATCTGAGGTTATTGATATTTCTCCCAGCAATCTTGATTCCAGCTTGTGCTTCTTCCAGCCCAGCGTTTCTCATGATGTACTCTGCATATAAGTTAAATAAGCAGGGTGACAATATACAGCCTTGACATACTCTTTTTCCTATTTGGAACCAGTCTGTTGTTCCATGTCCAGTTCTAACTGTTGCTTCCTGACCTGCATACAGGTTTCTCAAGAGGCAGGTTAGGCAGTCTGGTATTCCCATCTCTTTCAGAATTTTCCAGTTTATTGTGATCCACACAGTCAAAGGCTTTGGCATAGTCAATAAACCAGAAATAAATGTTTTTCTGGTACTCCCTTGCTTTTCTGATGATTCAGCAGATATTGGCAATTTGATCTCTGGTTCCTCTGCCTTTTTAAAACCAGCTTGAACATCTGAAAGTTCACAGTTCATGTATTGCTGAAGCCTGGCTCGGAGAATTTTGAGCATTACTTTACTAGCATATAAGATGAGTGCAATTTTGCTGTAGTTTGAACATTCTTTGGCATTGCCTTTCTTTGGGATTGGAATGAAAATGGACCTTTTCCAGTCCTGAGGCCACTGCTGAGTTTTCCAAATTTGCTGGCATATTGAGTACAGCACTTTCACAGCATCATCTTTCAGGATTTCAAATAGCTTATCTGGAATTCACCTCCATCACCTCCACTAGCTTTGTTCATAGTGGTGCTTCCTAAGGCCCACTTGACTTCACATTCCAGGATGTCTGGCTCTAGGTGAGTGATCACACCATCGTGGTTATCTTGGTCATGAAGATCTTTTTGTACTGTTCTTCTGTGTGTATCTTTGCTTAAGAGTCTGTAAATTGAGTTTCTTAGTCATAATTAAAATAGTTGAACTCATTAAAGACGTTTGGTGTTTCTCAGTGTTTTGTCTTTCCTTTTATTGTTCATGAGAGAGAGAAACCCCTGCTCCAGGATCAGACATCCTTTATCCAGGTAGCTCTAATGCACTCAGGAATATTTTTTAACTTAAAAATGAAGAAATCTAATTCAAAATGGCTTAAATTACCAAAAGAGTACTGTGTCACAGCCACTGAAAATGCCGAGCGGCCCATGACCCAGTGCCGCAGCAGCAGCATCCGAAAGGCGTTTGGGGACTCCTTGGTGGTCCAGTCGCTAAGATTCCACCTGCCAATGCAGGGGACGTGGGTTTGATTCCTGGTCTGGGAACAAAGGGATGGACATGCTGCAGTCCGTGGGGTCACAAAGAGTTGGACATGACTGAACAACTGAACTGAATTGAACTGAACTGGGAAGCAAGATCCCCCATGCCTTGGGGCAATTTTGCCTGTGCGCCGTACCACCGAGCCTGTCTCTACAGCCCGTGTGCCACAGACACTGGAGCCTGCAGGCTCCAGAGCCCACGCTCTGCAGCGAGAGCGACCGCCTCAGGGAGAGGCCCGCACACTGCAACTGGGAGCAGCCGCACTCGCTGCAGCCACAAGTCCGTGCGCTGAGATGAAGCCAGGAAATGAGTTTCTCTACATTTTTCCTCTCCGCTGACTGTCCTGTGAGCTTCATTACTGAGTTATTCCGTTTTGTCAGCAAATAGTCCTGCAGTTCCAGGACCATACCCTACCGTCTCAGCCACCCCACCTGGTGGGAAAGAACCTAGATTTTCTAATATCTAAGTCAGTTCCAGAAACTGCTGGGTCAATGCACACAGCCAATCCAGTCACTAATGGCCAGACCTGGGTTCTGTGCCAACTGCTGGACCTTTGGAATTTGTTGGCAGGGCCAAGAATGTTCCGGTAAGCCTTACCTGAAACATATGTGCTGAGAATTGGAAAGAATATTTCCTAAGAGGGAAACTAAGGTGCTATTATCACATTGAAATGGAGATAGGAACAGTATTTGTCAACAGGGCTCTGTCTTTACAAATCCTCCCTAATTTTCCTGGGCTCCTTTTTCTTCATCAGTAAAATGAAGGACAGGCTACTTGACTGCCAAGCCCCATCCACCTCGAACGCTTAGTGACACGCACTGATGGGGTGGCACGTCACTGTGATTGCAGAAGGAAAGCCCCTTCTGATGCGATCGTCGTGATGAGCTCTACTTCTAAAGGCTGTCAAGAGCAGGCGCGGGCATGGTGCAATCCATAAAAGAAAAGCCCGAAGCTCTTTTCCTCTCTTTCCCTTTTTCCCTCACTCCTCCAATAGGCATACAAAACGAACCATTTGCCAGGACTCTTATTCATACAAACTGTTCAAGGACCTGTGGGATTCTAGCCATCAACTGATTTTGACAGTCAAGACCAGAAGGATTCTCCTGTTTTCCCTATTATTTAACCTTCCGTTTACTAATGAAGTTTCTTTTTAATTAGAATATAATACAACAGTGCTGTGTTAGTTTCTATGTACAATGAAGTAAATCAGCTGTATTTATACATATATTGGGCTTCCCTGGTGGCTCAGACAGCAAAGAACCTGCCTGCAGTGCAGGAGAACCGGGTTCAGTCTCTGAGTCAGGAAGATACCCTGGAGAAGAGAATGGCAACCCACTCCAGTATTCTTGCCTGCAGAATCCCATGGACAGAGGAGCCTGGTGGGCTGAGGTCTGTGGGCTCTCAAAGAGTCGGACACGAGTGAGCCACTAACACACACACGCACATAAATCCTCTTAGACCTCCCTCCTACCCACCACCCTCATCTCACCTGTATTGGCCACCACGGAGCCCTGGACTCGCTTCCTGTATGGACGGTCATTAAAAGCAGTACATAGGGCTTCCCTGGCGGCTCACTGGTAAAGAGCCAGCCTGCAGGGGACACAGGTTTGACCCCTGGCCGGGGGAAGATCCCACATGCTGTGGAGTAACTAAGCCTGAGCACCACACTGCTGAAGCTGAAGTGCCCTAGAGCCCGCACTGGATGTCAGGAGGACTCAGCGCGCAGACAGAGAGCGCTGGGCGTCAAGAGGACTCACTGCACAGACAGAGAGCACAAGACGTCAGGAGGACTCACTGCACAGACAGGGCCCCCGCTGGACATCAAGAGGACTCACCGCGCAGACAGGGCCCGCGCTGGATGTCAGGAGGACTCACTGCACAGAAAAGCTGCTTGCTGCAGCTAGAGAGCAGCCCCTGCTCTCTGCAACTAAAAAAAACCCAGGAAGCAACAAAGACCCAGCACGGCCCAAAAGAAATACATAAAATTATATTTAAAAATCAGAGCTGTGTCATTATTAAAGGCAATAATAATCATAATGCTGAAGTCTGTTTTGATGGACAGCCCCAAGCATTTCGGAGTCTGGGTAAATCTCTCATGACTCAAAGCCTCCAAATCCTGCAGGGCTGAATGGAGTAGGCGCTGTCTGGGAAAGATGGCCAGGCTGACGCAGGGGCCCCCGAGGCTGGGCCACTGAGAGCCCCTGCCACTGCAGCCGGGGTGCTCAGGAAGCATTAGGGTGCTGTCCAGGAGACAGTGCCTCTAGGAAAGCAGTTATCCTCTCGGGGCTCCTGCCTCCACGGCTCCTGTCTCATTCTCACTTCCTCTCCCCTGAGGAGCCTGCAGCTGCAGAACAAGGTCACACCCTGCGCATTCCGGGTGCTGAGCAAGCCATTTGCACTTGTCACAGGCGCTCTTCCCTGTGACTCCCGAGTCACGGGATTGGACGTTACCGCTCACATTTCTAAGAGGCACAGACACAGCTTCTCTCCGTGGCCCTGACATTGGCGTCTCCTTGGCCTTTTCATCCATGGCCCCTGCACTGCGGTTCCCCACGAGGAAGCGCGCCACTGGCCAAGCTCTGTCAGAGGGCCGGGGCTTCCCAGGTGGCGCAGCAGGCGAAAAATCCACCTAACAGTGCAGGGGACGCAAGAGACTCGGATCTGACCCCTGGGCCGGGAAGGTCTCCTGGAGAAGGAAATGGCACCCCACTCCAATATTCTTGCCTGGAGAATCCAGTGGAGTCTGGCGGGCTACAGTCCCTGGGATCACAAAGAGTCAGAAGTGACTTACTGGCTCAACAACAAACAGGAATGCTTGTGTTCCTTTTTATTTTTCTCTCGCCTCGGATTAGCTCCTTGTGGCAGCAATGAAAACAGCCGTAGCAATTGTGAAACAGTGAATCCCGGGCACTCAGTATCTGCTAGGCGCTGCTCTGGGAGCTTTCCGTGCCTGGTCTAATTTAACTCTCACACCTATTTTCCCCATTTCACCGATAACGAAAGTGAAAACTAGATGCTTAGGAAACGAGTCCAGGATCACACCAAGGACTCAACCGTAAGTCTCTTTGATGCCAGAATAGAGAGTTTTCTCAGCACGCTGTATTTGTTCACATGGAGTCGGTAGGCTGCAGAGGAGGAAAATATTCTGGCTGGTCAGGACAAACCTGAAGTCAGTAGACTGAGCATTGGTAGCTCTAAGTTCAGCACCCATATGGCCAGTGAGGCTCCTGTGTCCTTGGGAAGCTGGGCTGGACAATTCTGACACTCTGAGCCCAGAGAGACAGGTGCCGCGGAGATCCGGGAGGGGTGTGCTCGCCTCTTGCCTGGAATGGAGCTCATTATCACTGGAGCCGTCCTTGAGCTCGCCAGTGTTTCCGCTGCTGCTCCCTCTGGGAGCCTCGGGAACCAGAAGGGAGGAGACAGAGGTCGTGTCCCAGAGTGCAGTCAGTTCCGGGAGGCAGGAAGTGTACCCCAGGGATGCTCTCAGAGTCTCTGGGGTGCTGATTAGTCCCCAGGGTTTTCCTAGGGCCTAGCTTCTTACTCAAGCCCAGGGATGCTCTCAGAGTCTCTGGGGTGCTGATTAGTCCCCAGGGTTTTCCCAGGGCCTAGCTTCTTACTCAAGCTTCGCCTTACTACTCCCAGGCCATTTCAGGAGTTTCAAGAAATAATCCAGTCCTGGTGAATACGAGGACCGACTCAGAGCTTTTCCTAAACAATCCAGTCCTGCAGAATACGAGGACCGACCCAGAATTTTCCTAAACAATCCAGTCCTGGTGAATACGAGGACTGACTTAGCTTTTCCTAAAAGTTACTGTGCTTTTAGCTTAAGGAGAAGCCTATTTGGTGTGCATTTTCATATTTATAGGCGACATACAAAACAGTCCCCTCTCTCTTTTCTGCCTTTAAAAAGGCTGGTGACAGTGGTCTGGCCTCCAAGTCGAGTCTGGCTCTTTGTGACCCCGTGGATGGCCACCCACCCATCTCCTCTGGCCGTGGGATTTCCCAGGAGAGAACAGTGTGGCAGGCTGGCATTTTTCCTCCATGGGGTCTTCCTGACCCAGGGATGAAACCCGTGTCTTCTGCATTGCAGGCGGTTTCTTTACCATTGAGCCACTGGGAAAGCCCAAAGGCTGCCCCTCTCTAAATCATGGCTCCAAAGCAAGGGCTGCTACAAAATCTTTCCTGTTACTCTGGGACACAGGACCACCTCAGTTCTCAGCTTTCTCTGTCCCGTAGTCTGCACCACCGTCGAGCACAGCTGACTCCCGCCCTGATCGGTATCCTCCAGCTACATCCCCTCTGAGTCATCACCTCCTAATTGCATTTGTGAGGCTTGGCAGTATCACGGAGCCTTTCTCCTGAGAGCTCAAGGTGGAATGAGTGCAGGCTCTGAGCTGGGGAAGCAGGGGCACGTACTGTGTCCACCTGAAGTTGACTGAGTGCTCTTCAGCACCAAACTAGGTCATCAAGGTGGCTACTTGTTTAAATCTCCCAACCACATTCACAAATCCAGAGTGTGCTTGTGCATGCTATGAATTCTTTCCATTTAAAATGATGTCTCCCAATTTATACGAAAGACAAGCTGGTGAAGGCCAAAGAAAATATCCATAGCAATTCTGACTAAGGGCTTTTGTTTTGTCTAGAAGGCCAGATTAAAAATATAAGCTTTAAAGTTCATCAGTCAATTGGCAAATATTTACTGAGCACTTTGGATGTTCAGAGGACGGTACTCCTTGCCTTAACCACCTGGGCAAAATATTCAACTTTTCTTCTGCTAGAGTTTTCTCATCTAGAAACTAGAGATATTCATATAAACAAAGTCACAGAGTAGAAGTGAAGATTAAGTGAGGAAGATGCTTATGGGTCTGGGTGCAATAGACGGCGCACGGAGAAAGCTAAGCAAGGGCCACAGTGATCAGCAGGACAAATGCAGGCGAGTCCATCCTTATTGTCGTGGCCACAGTAGATGAGGCTCAGTCTCCACTGAATACTCACTAATCCTCGCGGTAACTCTGAGGAAGGCAATGTGGTAACTGAGGTGGCAACAGGGGAGGTGCAGATAGAAGAAGCCGTATCTTTGGAGGCGGCAACAGCAGCGATGGGAGAAGGAGCCAGCCAGGATCTAGTTAGTGATATTAGGGAGCGTATTAGCAGCTGAAAATACAGATGGCTCATTTCTTGCATTTCTCCTACCTCTCTCTCACCGCTGCGAAGAGACCATATGGTATTTCTGGGCACGCAGCATGTGAATACATACCCGCTCGATTGGCGGTTCGTCGTGGAGGCCCGTCGGTGCCTAGCTCTCCTCTTTGCTGTTTATTCACGCCCAGAAGGATGCGTGGTGTGTGGCTCCTGTCCCGTGCGCTCTGAGCCGCCATCCAGCTACACCTTGAGCTCCTCCCGGGAAGCGGTGCTCTCGGCCTGCAAGAGCAGAGAGGCGCGGTCCCTCTTCACTTTACAGCGGGGGATGCTGTCCTGTTGGGAAAATAAGACCGCCAAGAGCCGAGCTGTTTTCTTTGGAAAAACGCTGAGCAGAGCAAACTGTGTCGTCTGGATGCCAGCAGCTGTCAGAGCAAGGCACCAGTGAAATCCTTCACGCATTCCGTCCACGCAGCAAGATGGTTCGCTTGGCAGTCTCGTCCCAGCTGCGATATCCTCATTCCCACCCTGCTGGGGGCACTGCCAGATGGCAGGGGCAGCGCGCCACCCCTGTGACCTCACTGCCCAGAGAGTCACCAGCCACGTCCTGCCCTTCCTGACCCTCAGGGGGGCTGCTGACCTTGGCTTCATGGTCACAGGGTTTGAGGCAGATCTATTTTTTTCATGACCTGGCCACACGGCACATGGAATCTTAGTTCTCCCACCAGGGACTGAGCCCACAACACAGAGCCTTAACACTAGACTGCAGGAAAGTCCCAAGTCAAGCTTCTGTGAGCACAGGTACCCTTAGGGAGTCACCTCTCATGTAAGAGTTGAATGGACGCACCACCTTCCTGGAAGCAGAAACCGTGTAAAGAGCAGACCTCCAAACACTCCCCAGGCCTGGGGAAGAATGGGTTCATGCTTCTGTTTGCAAAGACTTTGGTGTCATTGGCAAATTCAACTTTATGAGTAAACTGTGGAGGCCACTCTTGGTAAGGAAATGAATGAAGAGACGTCTTTGTAAACCTGATTGCGAATGTCAACAGTTTCTTCTCGTTCGGTCATTGTTCCATTTCTCCTCCAACTGAATGGTTTCTAAACCAAAATACACACTTTGTCCTTTACAACTGTCTTCATTCTTTAATCATAACCCTTTTATACCTCCAACTGCCAAACAAGAATTCTGAGAACCATTATCATCCTTCAGTTTATGCTCCACGTCCAATCAGTCATGGAGTCTGTTGAACCTACTAAGCACAGTGACTTACCAACAAAAAAAAAAAAAATCCTATAAAACAGACACACCCTAGTTTCCGTTACACACACACACAACACACACACACACACACACACACATATACACATACTGTCACTTATTTGATCATCATACCAATTCTTCAAAGTAGATGCTGTTATTGTTCCCACAGATGAAGAAGATGAAGACACAGAGGCACTGAGAACTTTTAAGTGATTTTCCCAATGACATAAGGTTTAGACTAAACTTTAGAGCTAGAATTTGAAACAAGAGTTACACAAAAATTTCTGAAATCTGCCTTTCTCACCTTACATGACTTAAACCTGGATCTTCTGAAATACAAATTTGCAGATCTATTTCATTAAAAGAACTGCCTGCCAATCATGCTTATACTCTTGCTATTCAGAAAAACAATCCGTTTCCTCTGTCTCTCTTGCCATGACTTGTTTGGAAAAGGAACACCATCATTCCAGCAAGTGGCTGACAAACTTCTACCCAGTCTCAGTACACCATGGAACTATGGCGTGGGTTCTAAAGAAAGGCATCTTTGCGCCATATCCCGTCACCCCACTCATATCTGTCAATTAAAAACTTCCTGTGAAACTGCAACTTGAGACACTAACAAGCCAAGCTGCAGTTAAGGTCAAAGCCAAGCAGGAAGGAAAAAAAGGAAACACTCCCTGTGTTATCTGGCGGATCCACTAATGGCTTATACTATTAACAGTCTTTCCAGATAATTCCCAATTAACAAAATCACCTGGTATAATGACCCAATAAGCTCTCAGAACTTTGAAAAAGTGCAGAAAAGTCATTAAGAGACCATTATCAACCTTGAAACAAGGCCATTTATGGCCGAACTTCCATAAACAATCTGGAGCAACACCACTTTCCTGGGTAGCCAGTATCAACAGTGAATTGCTTGAATGCGCACAGCATTTGCGGACGTACAGGGAGCTTCACTTTGGTGCTAGTGTTACCAATATCTGAGCATTTTTCATTGAATCTTTTTTATTTTCCTTTAAAGGCACAACTGAGTTTTTTTTTTTTTCATTGAAATTCTGCTTTTTTCTTTTTCAAAGAGCCATATTTGATTGATGTATTAACGTGATTTTCAGCTTGTAAGTTACTGAATATTTTTTATCCACTATTTGGAAAAACAGAAACCTATATCTACGTGAATTTTCTCACACTTAAACACTATAGTGCAGGAGCTCTCATACGTGATGCTCGACCCGTAGTTCGGTCAGATAGTTTGGGGGCACTCCAGAACCCCAGCAGGAAATGAGAGCGGTGGTAAGTGCCCGGCGTGCTTCACCCCTGCTACTCCAGTGTCATGGCCCACTGAATAAATCTTAGTCATTTACTTAATCGCCAGACACTTTATTCCCTTAACAAGTTGAATTAGATCGCTATTTTCTACTAAGCCCTGTTTTGGGTGATTGGGATAAGGCAATACAAAGATGAATCTTTGCCTTCATGGAACATACTGACTTTGTGCTAAGAGAAACGAAAGCAAACAACAGCAACGACAAAAGTAAGGGAAAGTCAACCAGTATACAAACTGGGATGCAAGCAGGCTGTCCCCAGGGAGACAAGAGGAAGTGTTGAAGAGGGACCTGATAAAGCAGGGCTGCGGCGCAGAGGCGGCCGCCGAAGGGCTCCAGGCGAGGCAGCACTGAGACAGAAGCCTAAACGTTGCAGAGGGGTGTCCACGGGCTGCCCCGGCGGCTCATGGTAAAGAATCTGCCTGCAACGCAGGAGACCTTGGTCACTCCCTGGGCGGGGAAGACCCCTGGAGAAGGAGATGGCAGCCCACTCCAGTGTCCCTGCTGGGAAACCCTGTGGACAGAGGAGCCTGGGGGCAACAGTCCGTGCAGTCGCAAGTGGGGCACAACTGAGCCATTACAATCACCACTAAACACGCAGAGTGGTGCTGGCATGCGTGGTGAATGACATGAGAAGCGAGGTGACGAGAGGAAAGAGAATGCGATGTGATGGGAAGGGATGTGAGGGAGCAGCCATCATCCCTTCTTTCCATCCTGCCTTCATCAGTGTGGACAGGAAAATCATTCAGCCGATAGCATCCTAATTTTGCTATCTGTCACCCAGCACATTAGCTTAAATTTAGTGAGCAACTATCATGTACCAGATATCTTCATATGCCCCCTGTCGCCAAGCTGTTCTTATCCACATTTTATAGATGAAAAATCTTAGGCTCAATGAGCTTAGGTGACTTGACCAAGATTATAGACCTAGTAATTGGTCAAACCAGGATTCAAATTCATGCCTCATTGATATCAAAGTCAGTGATACACATGTAGAGAGAAAATGTATAGTATTGTAATGGATTATGGAGCAGGAGCAAAATCTAGACATCCAGCCTTCAGTTCTCTGCTGCTGCTGCTGCTGAGTCACTTCAGTCGTGGCCAGCTCTGTGTGACCCCATAGACAGCAGCCCACCAGGCTTCCCTGTCCCTGGGATTCTCCAGGCAAGAACACTGGAGTGGGTTGCCATTTCCTTCTCCAATGCATGAAAGTGAAAAGTGAAAGTGAAGTCACTCAGTTGTGTCCAACTCTTAGCGACCCCATGGACTGTAGCCCACCAGGCTCCTCTGCCCATGGGATTTTCCAGGTGAGCGTACTGGAGTGGGGTGCCATTGCCTTCTCCACCAGTTCTCTACTAAGCCTTTATTACTCAGTTCAGTTTCAGTTCAGTCGCTCAGTCGTGTCTGACTCTTTGTGACCCCATGAATCACAGCACGCCACGCCTCCTTGTCCATCACCAACTCCCAGAGTTGACTCAGACTCACGTCCATTGAGATGGTGATGCCATCCAGCCATCTCTGTCATCCCCTTCTCCTCCTGCCCCCAATCCCTCCCAGCATCAGGGTCTTTTCCAATGAGTCAGCTCTTTGTACGAGGTGGCCAAAGTACGGGAGTTTCAGCTTTAGCATCATTCCTTTCAAAGAAATCCCAGGGCTGATCTCCTTCAGAATGGACTGGTTGGATCTTCTTGCAGTCCAAGGGACTCTCAACAGTCTTCTCCAATACCAATTCAAAAGCATCAATTCTTCTTCACTCAGCTTTCTTCACAGTCCAACTCTCACATCCATTCATGACTACTGGAAAAACCATAGCCTTGACTAGACGGACCTTAGTTGGCAAAGTAATGTCTCTGCTTTTCAGTATGCTGCCTAGGTTGGTCATAACTTTCCTTCCAAGGAGTAAGCATCTTTTATAACTCTAGTTTAAGAGAAAAGAGATGGTGGTCTTGCCTTGTAAGTTTAACTTAACCTCGTTTCTTTAAACAGACCCTAATGGATCTGGTTAGACATGGGAGTACTAAGCAAAATGACTTACTGAAAAAAAAAATCCTATAAAATGGACACTCCCTATTTTCCATTATATATATATATATACATATGTATATATGTATACATATAACCATTTTATATCCATGTTTATATGACTATATAATTGAATATTATATCATATATTAATATTATAAATAGTAGTATATATAAGCTATATAATAATTTATAAAAATATTTATACAATGGATAGACAAATTTATGTATCACTGACTCAATAGACATCAATCTGAGCAAACTGAGGGAGACAGTGAAGGATAGGGAAGCGTCAGTTCAGTTCAGCCACTCAGCCATGTCTGACTCTTTGTGACCCCATGGACTACAGCATGCCAGGCTCCCTGTCCATCACCAGTTCCTGGAGTTCACTCAAACTCATGTCCATCGAGTCAGTGATGTCATCCAATCATCTCATCCTCTGTCACTCCCTTGCCCTCCCGTCTTCAATTTTTCCCAGCATCAGGGTCTTTTCCAACGAGTCAGCTCTTTGCATCAGGTGGCCAAAGCACTGGAGTTTCAGCTTACAGCATCAGTCCTTCCAATGAATATTCAGGACTGATTTCCTTTAGGATGGGCTGGTTGGATATCCTTGAAGTTCAAGGGACTCTCAAGAGTCTCCTCCAACACCATAGCTCAAAAGCATCAATTCTTCAGTGCTCAGCTTTCTTTACAGTCCAAATCTCACATCTATAAATGACTACTGGAAAACCAATAGCTTTGACTAGATGGACCTTTGTTGACAAAGTAATGCCTCTGCTTTTTAATAATATGTCTAGGTTGGTCATAGCTTTTCTTCCAAGGAGCAATCGTTGTTTAATTCCATGGCTGTAGTCACCATCTGCAGTGATTTTGGAACCCCCAAAAATAAAGTCTGTTTATTTTTTTCACTTGCTAAACACTGCTTCCATTGTTTTACCATCTATTTCCCATGAAGTGATGGGACCAGATGCCATGATCTTTGTTTTCTGAATGTTGAGCTTTAAGCCAACTTTTTCACTCTCCTCTTTCATTTTCATCAAGAGGCTTTTTAGCTCCTCTTCACTTTCTGCCATAAGGGTGGTGTCATCTGCATATCTGAGGTTATTGATATTTCTCCCAGCAATCTTGATTCCAGCTTGTGCTTCTTCCAGCCCAGCGTTTCTCATGATGTACTGAGTATATAAGTTAAATAAGCAGAGTGACAATATACAGCCTTGACGTACTCCTTTTCCTATTTGGAACCAGTCTGTTGTTCCATGTCCAGTTCTAACTGTTGTTTCCTGACCTGCATACAGATTTCTCAAGAGGCAGGTCATGTGGTCTGGTATTCCCATCTCTTTCAGAATTTCCCACTTTATTGTGATCCACACAGTCACAGGCTTTGGTGTAGTTGATAAAGCCGTAGATGTTTTTCTGGAACTCTTTTGTTTTTTTGATGTTCCAACAGATGTTGGCAATTTGATCTCTGGTTCCTCTGACTTTTCTAAAGCCAGCTTGATCATCTGGAAGTTCATGGTTCACATACTGTTGATGGGGTCACAGAGTAGGGACATGATTTACCAACTGAAAAACAACTATTTATCTATCTATCTATGCAGATAGATGGGGGCACTCAACAGAGAGTACGGAAAACTGCCACCAGGATTGCAGCGGAACACTGCTTCTCATGGAGAAGCTTCAGGCACCAGCAGAGAAGGAGAGCTGAATTGACATCTAGCCATTCCTAAAACGGAGAAGGCAATGGCACCCCACTCCAGTGCTCTTGCCTGGAAAATCCCATGGATGGAGGAGCCTGGTGGGCTTCCGTCTATGGGGCCGCACAGAGTCGGACACGACTGAAGCGACTCAGCAGCAGCAGCAGCAGCATTCCTAAAAATCTCATATTAATACCAACATGACTGTTGTGATGACTGACAAAGACTCTGACCCAAGGACCCATTAAGAACGTGAGGAATAAGCAGTATAGTGTCATCAGAAGAGGAACCAAACTTGGACAGTCCAGAAAGATTCTATATCCACAGGGCCTTGCATCTCAAACTCAACTCACACTGAGACAGTAACCAGAGGTGAGCCAGGAGCCTTTCAAAGCTACAGGAGCAACACGACATTTCTTGCTGGAGCTTTCATTTTACTTAAATTTACATAATGATTTAGAAGAGAAAACACCTCTTTTTTCCTATTATAAAAGGAATTCTAGACATCTTTTATATTAAAGTAAGCAAAGATGCAAAACAATTCCTCTGTGGATTTTTAAACAAATCACATGCTTCTAAATACGTTTTGAGCTATGCCCTACCATCCCCCAGTTAATTTCTATAATTTAACAACTAACATTTGCTAAATATACGCCAGGCCTAATGCTAACTTATGTTAGGTATGACAACGGCGATCAGTCTCAGACACTCCCTGGGGGACTGGTTAAGATCCAGATTTCTGGGCCCACCTCCTAGAGTTTCTGATTTATGAAATCTGTACTGGGACTTGGGAATTCGTTTCTCACAAGTTCCCAGGTAATGCTGCTGCCAGTGGTCCAGGGGCCACACTTTGAGAACCATTACTAGGAGGAAAATTTTAAGAAGCACTGGATTCCTAGGTGATTAACACATTTGTGTCACTTTATAGATGCAAAAACTAAATCACAGGACTCCCCTCTGGTGCAGTGGTTACGAACGCGTCTGCTAGGGCAGGGGACACAGGTTCGCTCCCTGGTCCAGGACGCGTCCACATGCCGGTGCGGTATAACCGTGGAGCCTGTGCTCTGCAACAGGGGGAGCCACCACAACCAGAATCCTGCACGCAGTGCAACAAAGAGCCGCCGCCAACTCGCCGCAACTAGAGAAAGCCTGAGCAATGCAGCAAAGACCCAGTGCTGTCTAAAAATAAGCAATTAAATAAATAAACTATACAAAAGCAAATCACAGAGAGGAAAGATAATTTACCTACAATGCATAGCTAGTTAATGATCAAGAGTTATAGTTTTGCTCCTATGCATCTCGCTTTGCTTTAAGATTCTCAGAACACCAGACAGATGAGATTATTTAAAGTAATGGAAATTACAGACCACAAATTTTCTTCTCTCCTTGTGGTAGCACTCTAGCTGTTGAACTTTTATTCTTGTATAAAACTTTTAAAGCAACCTTAAGTTCAATAAAACCAAAGCTGTGTTACACTGAGGACAAGCATTTCTTGACCCTTCATTCTGGCACCTCTCTGTAATAACTGTCAAAACTAGAAGCAGAACCCCAAGACACACTTGTCAGAAACAAGCAACTTATGGCTCAAATGAGCAATGAAAGAGCAACTACTGAAGACAAATGTAAAACCTAAAGTTTCTGTGTTGAATAAGCAGAATGTGAGATTGAATTTCAGAAGACATGGAAATTTTACAAACAAGCCTCACGTCTCTGTCAGTTCTTATCACCCAAAATTGTTTCAGTGACATTTAACAGTGGCCCTCCATCTGCAAATCATTAACACTATTATTAAACAAAAATAGTTTCAAAAAGTGGACGGCTGATAGAAAATTAAACTAGGCAGTTACACCTAATCATCAGTGTGGAAAAGGAGAACTCACTTATTCAAATATTCTTTAAAAACCAAACATCGATTCCACTAAAAGAAGAATAAAAATGACTGAAATACAGTAAAAAAAAAAAAAAAAATTTACCTAGGGAAAGTGAGGACAAAGGCATATTTGACTTAGTTTTCTGTCATGTAAAAAAAAATAATAATAATCACCACACATTTTGTGGGTTGAAACAATATCCAGTTGCTCTGTCATATAGCTACAGGTCAGAAGTCCCGGTGGCCTTGATGGGTCTCACAGGCCAAAATCAAGGTGCTGGCAAAATCGTGCTCTTTTCCGCAGACTGTAGGGAAGACTGTGCCTCCAGGACCAGCCAGGCTGCTGGCCATTCAGCTCCTTTTGTTTTCAGGACTGGGAGCCCTGTTTTCTGCTGTTTCTTGGCAGGGACCATTCTCAGAGCTCAGAGGCCACTCTCAAGCTGTGATCCCCTGGCCTCCTCCATCTCCACAGAGAATAACTGTGTTGAGTCCGCTCGTATCCTGAATCTTTCTCTTCTGCTACCAGTTGGGGAAAATGCTCCACTTTCCCAAGATTCATGTGATGTAACGGAGCCTTCATAATCTTCCTGTCTCACATTAAGCTGATTAGCTACATTCACAAATTCCCTTTCATCTGCAAGGAAATCATGAGAATAACATCAGAGAGCAAAGGTCACTGGGCCCACCTACAGAATTATGCCTACCACAGCTCCTAATACCTACAAGCCTAAGTGTGAGCACACATATACTTGAGGCCACGTACACTATGTGTTTAGATTTCCATTATAAAGGACGAAAAATATAAAACTGGGGAAAACATATATTCTCAGTGTGAACCATGGGGAGATCAGTTAAATAAGTGAAAAACTTGAAGACGTACAGCCATGCCTGGATTGAGAAAAAAAAACCAACATGACTGAAAAGCAGATCATGAGAATGGAGAGCTTGAACTGTCCCCTCACTCACGGGGTGAGCAGGGTCACGGGCAGCGGTACGGCCACGTCGTCTGACCGCTGTCATGGTCGTCTCCAGACCTCCGGAGCTGTTGGCTAAAGCAGGTGTTATCAGCTCAGCTGAGCAGGAAGCCTATGACAGTGCTGACTCTCAGAGTGAGCTGATGGGGAGGCCCAGCTAGTCACAGGGCAGGGAGCTCAGCTGGGACTGTGTCCCTCTGAGGTCACTAACCCCAAGAAAGCAGCTGTTCCATCAGCAAATATTTACACAGTTCCAGGCACTGAGAATGCAATCAAGAATGAGACATACGAGGCCCCTCATTTCATAGAGATTCCAATCTAAAGGAAAGAATGACGAAAATAAGAACTGGATGAACGAGGTGATTTACGACTGTAGTGAGCGCTATGGAAACATCATAAAATGGAGATGCAGTTGACAGTGATGGGCATGAGCATGGCCGAGCGGAGCCACTTGCATTGAGAAGTGAACACTGAAAACGGGAGAGCAAGAAAATCTGGGGCACAAAGAAAGGGGGTTTTAAGAGAAGGGCATTTCTGGAGTAAGGAGGTGAGAACAAGCCTGGCAAGAGGGCTACTCTGTCCTGGGTTAAGGAAGCAAAAGAGATCAATAGGTGATACGACTTCCGAGGCCATTTAGGGCCATGTGACAAAGAGCCTCACCAGCAACGAGCAGTTTGGATTTTATGCCAAATATACTGGGAAACCAACAGGCAATCTCAAGCTGGTGAGTAAAACCATCTCATTTGTGTTTTTCAGAGATCTCTTTACCTGCTATGTGCCTGGGGGCGGCGGGCCGAGAAGGAGTCTGCTGCAAAGGTCGGATGAGAACCGTACTAGTCTATAGAGTACAAATTACTGAACGATATATTTAAAAGTCATTAGGTAAATGAAAAGTCACTAGTAATTCAAAAGAAGGTTCAAAGAAAAGTTGCTTGAGTAAAAGGTACTTTGTAAACAGGGGCTTCTCCGATGGCTCAGCAGGTGAAGAATCCACCGGCAACACAGGAGGCAGGGGCTCGATCCCTGGGTCGGGAAGATCCCCTGGAGGAGGAAAATGACAACGCACGCCACTCTTACCTGAAAACTCCTGCACACAGGGGAGCCTAGCAGGCTACGGTCCAAAGCACTGTGCAGTGTCAGACACGACCGAGAGACTAAGCATGGACTCTTACAAACAAGAGAAAGTTTAGATGCTGAGGAACTCACATTTGACGCCCATTTCAGGAGCCCCCTGTCCCAATATAACTAAAGGCAACTTGCCGTTTCGTTGTTTAGTCACCCAGTCATGTCCGACGCTTTGCGACCCCAGACTGTAGCCCGCCAGGCTGCTCTGTCCACGAGATTTCCCAGGGAAGAATACTGGAGTGGGTTGCCATTTCCTTTTCAAAAGGACAACTTACACAATGAAAACAGGAGTCAGAAAACATTCCATTAAAGAAGATCAAATTAGTGGCAAAAGTCCTTCTCTCGGTGAACAGATAAACACATTGGGGTATATCCACATAACACACTCCTATTCAGTAATGAGACTCTTTGCAACCCTGTGGACCTAGCCCACCAGGCTTCTCCATCCTTGGGAATTCTCCATGCAAGATCAGAAGCAAGAGATTAAATGCTTAAAATAACTCAATTCTGTAACAATAGAAGTTAGCTCAACGAGATATCCTAAAATATATGGAAAAGAAAAGATACTGAAATTAGGAAAAGTGAAAGTGAAGTCGTTCAGTCGTATCCGATTCTTTGCGACCCCGTGGACCATAGCCCACCCGGCTCCTCCGTCCATGGGATTCTCCAGGCAAGAATACTGGAGTGGGTTGCCATTTCCTTCTGCAGGGGATCTTCCCAACCCAGGGATCAAACCCAGGTCTCCCGCATCGCAGGCAGACGCTTTAACCTCTGAGCCACCAGGGAAGTCCCTAAAGATGATATTAAAGGTTTTGAAGAAAGACTTTCAAAAACATACTATGAATCAAGATGGAAAAAAATGAGCACACAAGTAGAAAAGCAATAGTTAGCGAAGTTTTAGAAGAAAATTATATAAACTGCAAAGAGGTCACAGATACGGTTTTTTGGAGCTGCATTTACTTTAGAGGTGTAGAAATTTTACACAATACATCTTTTCAATTTTCTTCAAGATCCTGAAGGTTTGGAAAACCTGAGTAGATTTGTAAATTCTAGTATGTACTTATAAGGTAGAAGCTAGAGGAGAGGAGAGAAGCAAGGGACAAGAAGGGCTAAAAGCAAAAGGAAACAAAGATAAGGACGCTATCAGGAGCACTGCCCTTTTTTTAGGGGAAAGAAATGATTAAAATGTTTAACATTCAGTCTTATTGTGATAATTGCAGCAAAATCTCTTATTTCCCTGAGAATCTGTGTGCATGCATCTGTGTGTGTGTGAGTGTGCATCTCTGTGTGTGCATCTGTGTGTATGTGCATCTGTGTGTGTGCACACATCTGTGTGTGTGAGTGTGCATCTCTGTGTGTGCATCTGTGTGTGTGTGCATCTGTGTGTGTGCATCTCTGTGTGTATGTGCATCTGTGTATGTGCATCTCTGTGTGTGTGTGCATTTGTGTGTGAGTGTGCATCTGTGTGTGTGCATCTGTGTGTGTGCACACATCTGTGTGTGTGCACACATCTGTGTGTGTGCATCTGTGTGTGTGCATCTGTGTGTGTGCACACATCTGTGTGTGTGCATCTCTGTGTGTGCATCTGTGTGTGTGCATCTGTGTGTGTGCACATGCATCTGTGTGTGCATGCATCTGTGAGTGTATGTGCATCTGTGTGTGTGCGCGCATCTGTGTGTGTGTGTGTGTGTGCATCTGTGTGTGTGTGCATCTGTGTGTGTGTGCGCATATGTGCAGTTTGGTGGCAGATGCAATGGATAATGCTAAACTTAGTTTAAAGATAAGCACTAGATGGCTCCTGTGTTTAGATTACATACAACACTGAGTAAAGCACTTTTAAAGTAGTTGAATCACAAGTCTGATATAATAATAATAAGGCAAAGTAGTTGTCTAGTTGCTAAGTCCCATCTGAGTCTTTTGCAACCCCATGGACTGTAGCCCACCAGGGCTCCTCTGTCCAGGAATTTCCCAGGCGACAATTCTGGAGTGGGTTGTCATTTCCTGCTCCAGGGGCTCTTCCTAGTCCAGGGATCAAACCCACATCTCCTGCACTGGCCGGCAGGTTCTTTCCGCTGAACCACCAGGGAAGCCCTTAAATAGAAGGATATATCTTTCACAGTTAGCTATTTATCAGAGACAGGAATACAGAGGATATTTGCTTTCTGTTTTAAATTTGTTTCAGGAAACAGTTAATCATTTATAGTTAGAAATGCCAATAGAAGTAGCTGACCTCAGAATGTTCCCTCCATGCCAGGACTATCAGAGAATTCCATCGAATTATTTCAAGCAGCAGAGCCTCTAGAAAGAAAACCAACCTCCAGGAAGGCTGGTGAGAGCCACGATGGCAACCCACACTTTTGGAACAGTAGACGCCGTCTTTAGTCTGGTGCAGTGGTCTATGTGGTGAGGCTCAGTCACTAAGCTGTGTCCACCCTGTGACCCCGTGGAGTACAGCCTGCCAGGCTCTTCCACCCATGGGGTTTCCCAGGCAGGAACACTGGAGTGCCATTTCCTTCCCCGGGGAATTTTCCTGACCCAGGAATTGAACCTGAGTCGCCTGCACTGCAGGCAGATCATTGCCTCATGGAAAGTCAGGGTCTGCTAAGCCATCCCCCCCACAGCGAGCGACATGCTGTGGGAGCCCGTTTCCCACGATTCTGAACGAGCTCTCTGTGCTAACGGATTGTGAAGAATTCCCTGCCCTCCGTCTGTGCCTCCTGGCCTTCCTTTGTGACCATCAAACCCTTCCCACCGCAGTATCTTCCACCATTTTAGAGGACCTGGAGTCTCTCCCACCACCCTCTCCAGCACTCTCCGAGGTCCTGGCACACGTGGCTGCCTCTCAGCTCTTTGTTCTTCAAACAGAGTTCTTTAAACCCTTCAAACACTGGTTCTTTCCTTCCCCAAAAGGATTTCCTCCACCTGAATCGCTCTTAGCCTTGCTGACTCCCTTTCTTCTCTCAGCTCTCAGCTCAGATGTCACTTTCTGAAACATCCTTTCTTCAGATGCCCAAAAATGTATACCTCACCCAGATATTCTTTATCTTCCACCGATGTTCTTTTACTCCATCACAAATGAGGGCAAAAGCCACAAGTCTCCAGTTCTGTCTTCTTGATACAAGCCTTGTAAAGCATCAGGCACTTACGAGGACTCCAAAAGAGAGAGAGAGAGAGGAGCACTGCTTTCACACGTGGACTAAAAACAGGGCCACAGAGAGCCAGCCCGTGGCCGGGCTCACTCAGAGTGGGCTTTCAGCAAGTCGAGCTCCAGAATCACACCTGAGCAAGGCTGGGCTGGTCAAGCATATATCATCATCCGATAAGAAAGATGTCCTGTAAAATTCTGCCAACAAAGGACAGTAACTGTTAACATTAATACGTTTCCGTCTGGTGTCGGCAAGATGGTTACATGGAGGTATCTTTCTCTCTGTCTGTCCAGCAGTGCACTCCCTATCCCGCTATCTGTGTTCACTACGCAGAGCACACACACACGCATGTGGATATCTGTATTAACCGTAGCCTACTTTTCATACAGTTGTATGGACTTGTTAAGCCTGAGAATATACTTTTTTTTTAGTGAAGCGTATTTTAGTGAAGACGTGTCATGTGTTGTTCCAGATTCTGAAAAGTAATAGACAGGACAACTTCCCACCCTCAAAGTGATTACATTCTGATAAGAGAAGGTTATAAGACATAAAGAAGATGCAGTGAAACAGGACTATGGGATAGAGGGTGACTGGGCAGAGTTTCTGGCTTAGGGTATAAGGGACAGTATTTGAGAAGAGGTCACATTTGAATTGAAAGTTGAATAATAATAAGGAGCCAGTCATTGAAAGAACGGGGGGGGAAAGAATGCCAGCTAACAAGGACACAGGATGGTATCAGTCTTTCAACACCATGTCAATCCATATTCATCTATAAACAATGTATCAGTTCAGTTCAGTTCAGTCCCTCAGTTGTGTCCGACTCTCTGCAACCCCATGAACCACAGCATGCTGGGCCTCCCTGTCCACCACCATCACCCGGAGTTCACTCAGACTCACGTTCGTCGAGTCCGTGATGCCATCCAGCCATCTCATCCTCTGTCGTCCCCTTCTCCTCCTGCCTTCAATCCTTCCCAGTACCAGGGTCTTTTCAAACGAGTCAGCTCTTTGCATCAGGTGGCCAAAATAGTGGAGTTTCAGCTTCAACATCAGTTCTTCCAATGAACACTCAGGACTTATCTCCTTTAGGATGGACTGGTTGGATCTCCTTGCAGTCCAAGGGGCTCTCAAGAGTCTACATACTATTTAATTATATGGATGTCATAATAGCGTCTGGAAAATATTTAGGTTACTCTAATTTTTTATAATTACTGATGTTAAGGATGTTTACGCTACATGTGCTAAAGAACATTTAAATCCTTATTCAAGCATTAAAATGACATAAAAGGTTTATTGATACAGAAAAATGCGTGTAATGTAATGTTAAATGAAAAAATTACCAAGGAGCATGTAAATCTGACTGCATATTTGTGGAAACATATATACAAAAACATTCATTAATAATAAAAAGATGACTTACGGATAAACAACAAATAACGAGCGCTTCAGTGCTGCTCCCCTGTGGCCAGTGGCGACGCAATGCATTTCCTCTTCTTTCATATTCTGAGTTTTCTAGAGTGAGAATGTATAGCTTGTGACAGCATATGACTGTTTCTAAGATAAAAAGCGGGTTATGAATATACCTGGGTCGTTGCTCTATTTTCAAAGATGGCATGTGTACTTGTTTATTCCTTTCTAGGCACTAAGTGTGTATCTGTGTACATATTGAAATTGTTGTCTCTAAAATGTAACTGTGAATAGTTTTATTTTTTCTTATTTTATAATGCCATTTGTATTTTTGACATTAAAAAATGTATCAATATTATGATAGAAAACATTTGTCTAATTATTTTCTCAGTAGAAAAAGAAAATATATTTGTAGAACTGTTTTAAAATTCAGAAACTATAAAGATCCAATTAAAATTGTCCCTGGGATTTTCCAGGCAAGAACACTGGAGTGGGTTGCCATTGCCTTCTCCAATGCATAAAAGTGAAAAGTGAAAGTGAAGTCCCTCAGTCGTGTCCGACTCTTCGCAACCCGTGGACTGCAGCCTACAAGGCTCCTCCGCCCATGGGATTTTCCAGGCAAGAGTACTGGAGTGGGTTGCCATTGCCTTCTCCATTTCTTCTTCTAATAGTTATTAAAAACCTAATATTCAGTTCAGTCGCTCAGCCGTGTCCAACTGTTTGCAACCCCATGGACTCCCGGCAGCACACCAGGCTTCCCTGTCCATCACCAACTCCCAGAGCTTACTCAAACTCATGTCCATTGAGTCAGTGACACCATCCAACCATCTCATCCTCTGTACCTCTCATACCCTTCTCCTCCCATCTTCAATCTTTTCCAGCATCAGGATCTGTTCAGATGGGTCAGTTCTTCACGTTAGGTGGCCAAAGTACTGAAGTTTCAGCTTCAATGTCAATCCTTCCAATGAAGATTCAGGACTGATTTCCTTAGGATGGACTGGGTGGATCTCCTTGCAGTCCAAGGGACTCTCAAGAGTCTTCTCCAACACCACAGTTCAAAAGCATCAATTCTTTGGTGCTCAGCTTTCTTTATGGTCCAACTCACATCCACACATGACCACTGGAAAAACCATAGCTTTTACTAGATGCTCTTTGTTGGCAAAGTAATGTCTCTGCTTTTTAATATGCTGTCGAGGTTGGTCGTAATTTCAAGGCTGCAGTCACCACCTGCAGTGATTTTGGAGCCCCCAAAATAAAATCTGTCACTGTTTCCATTGTTTTTCCATTTATTTGCAATGAAGTGATGGAACTAGATGCCATGATCTTAGTTTTCTGAATGTTGATTTTTAAGCCAACTTTTTCACTCTCCTCTTTCAGTCATTAATAGGCTCTTTAGTTCTTCTTCACTTTCTACCATAAGGATGGTGTCATCTGAATATCTGAGGTTATTGATATTTCTCCCAGCAATCTTGATTCCAGCTTGTGTTTCATCCAGTCCAACATTTCTCAGGATGTACACCACATATAAATTAAATAAACTGGGCAACAATATACAGCCTTGACGTACTCCTTTCCCAATTTGGAACCAGTCTGTTGGTCCACGTCCTGTTCTAACTATTGCTTCCTGACCTGCATACAGATTTCTCAGAAGTTAGAAAAGGTAGTCTAGTATTCCTGTTTCTTGAAGAATTTTCAACAGTTTGTTGTGATAACACAATCAAAGTCTTTGGAAGTCAGTAAAGCAGAAGTAGCTGTTTTTCTGGAACTCTTGCTTTTCCGATGATCCAACGGATGTTGGCAATTTGATCTCTGCTTCCTTTGCCTTTTCCAAATGCAGCTTCAATAACAGGAAGTTCACAGTTCATGTCCTGTTGAAGCCTGGCTTGGAGAATTTTGACCATTATTTTACTAGTGTGTGAGATGAGTGCAATTATGCGAGAGTTTGAGTGTTCTTTGGCATTGCCTTTCTTTGGGATTGGAATGAAAACTGACCTTTCCAGTCCTGTGGCCACTGCTGAGTTTTTCCTAATTTGCTCACATACTCAGTGCAGCACTTTTACAGCATCATCTTTTAGGATTGGAAATAGCTCAACTGGAATCCCATCACCTCCACTAGCTTTGTTCATAGTGATGCTTCCTAAGGCCCACTTGACTTCGCATTCCAGGATGTCTGGTTCTAGGTAAGTGATCACACCATTGTGATTATCTGAGTCATGAAGATATTTTTGCATAGTTCTTCTATGTATTCTTGCCACCTCTTCTTAATATCTTCTGCTTCTCTTAGGTCCATACCATTTCTATCCTTTATTGTTCCCATCTTTGCATGAAATGTTCCCTTGGTATCTCTAATTTTCTTGAAGAGATCTCTAGTCTTTCCCATTCTATTTCTTTCCTCTATTTCTTTGCATTGATCCCTGAGGAAGGCTTTCTTATCTCTCCTTGCTATTATTTGGAACTCTGCATCTTTTCTTTTCTCCTTTGCCTTTGTAAGGCCTCCTCAGACAACCATTTTGCCTTTTTGCATTTCTTTTTTTGGAGATGGTCTTGATCACTGCCTCCTATACAATGTCAAAAACCTCCACCCATAGTTCTTCAGGCACTCTGTCTATCAGATCTAATCCTTTGAATCTACTGATCATTTCAACTGTATAATAATAAGGGATTTGATTTAGGTCATACCTGAATGGTCTAGTCTGTTCCCTACTTTCTTCAATTTAAGTCTGAATTTGGCAATAATGAGTTTGTGATCTGAGCCACAGACAACTCCCAGTCTTATTTGTGCTGACTGTATAGAGCTTTTCCATCTTTTACTGCAAAGAATGTAATTAATCTGATTTCTGTACTGACCATCTGGTGATGCCCATGTGTAGGGTCTTCTCCTGTGTTGTTGGAAGAGGGTGCTTGCTATGACCAGTGCATTCTCCTTGTGCACACCAGGACCCAGAGACCCCACAGTGACTGAGACAGAACTGTGAGCGTCTCCTGTGGAGGAACAGGTCAGCAGTGGACTGCTGCAGGGGCAGGGGCTCTGGGTGCAGTCGACTTGGGTATAGCATAATCCCTCTTGGAGGAGGTCGCCATTAACCCCACCACAGAGCTGGCAACACTTACCCAGGACAGGGGAAACCAACTCTGGGAGGGCACAGACAAAAGCCTTGTGTGCACCAGGGCCCAGGAGGAGGGTGCAGTGACCCCACAAGAGACTGGCCCGGACTTGCCCACCAGTGTGCAGGAGTCTGTGGCAGTGGCATGGGTCAGAGGGGGCCTACTGCAGAGCTGGGGGCACTGAGTGTAGCAGCGTGTGCGTGGGACCTTTGAAGGGAGTCACCCTTATCTTCACTGTCTCCCCGTAGTTTGACCTCAGGTCAAATAACAGGGAGGGAACACAGTCCCATCAACAGAAAATTGGGTTAAAGATTTACTGAGCTTGGCCCCACCCATCAGAACAAGACCCAGTTTCCCCCTCAGTCAGTCTCTCCCATCAGGAAGCTTCCACAAGCCTCTTATCCTTCTCCATCAGAGGGCAGAAAGAATGAAAACCAATGACAGAAAACTAACCAATCTGATCACATGGACCACAGCCTTGTCTAACTCAGTGAAACTGAGCCATGCCGTGTGGGGCCACCCAAGGGGGCAGGTCATGGTGGAGAGGTCTGACAGATGTGGTCCACTGGAGAAGGGAATGGCAAACCACTTCAGTATTCTTGCCTTGAGAACCCCATGAACAGTATGAAAAGGCAAAAAGATAGGACACTGAAAGATGAATTCCCCAGGTCAGTAGGTGCCCAATATGCTACTGGAAATCAGTAGAGAAATAACTCCAGAAAGAATGAAGAGACCGAGCCAAAGCAAAAAAAAAAAAAAAAAACCACCCAGTTGTGGATGTGACTGTTGATAGGAGCAAGATCCGATGCTGTAAAGAGCAATATTGCATATGAACCTGGAATGTCAGGTCCATGAATCAAGGCAAATTGAAAGTGGTCAAACAGGAGATGGCAAGAGTGAACATAGACATTTTAGGAATCAGTGAACTAAGATGGGCTGGAATGGGTGAAACTCAGGTGACCATTATATCTACTACTGTGGGCAAGAATCCCTTAGAAGAAATGGAGTAGCCATTATGGTCAACAAAAGTCTGAAATGCAGTACTTGGATGCAATCTCAAAAATGACAGAATGATCTCTGTTCATTTCCAAGGCAAACCATTCAATATCACAGAAATCCAAGTCTATGCCCCAACCAGTAATGCTGAAGAAGCTGAATGGTTCTATGAAGACCTACAAGACCTTCTAGAACTATCATCCAAAAAGATGTCCTTTTCATTATAGGAGACTGGAATGCAAAAGTAGGAAGTCAAGAAATACCTGGAGTAACAGGCAAATTTAACCTTAACTAACATTAAAATATATATAAATATGCACAGCTATTTACATATGAAATTTCAACTAGTTTCAAAAATATTTACAATGTATTATACAAAGACACTTAGATGATGGAAACAGCATAAATACCAATTTGTAAATATACCAGGAGTAGATTTTCTGTTAAAGGTCAGATGGTGACTAGTTTACGATTGTGGATGATATGGTATCTCTTTCAATTGCTCGGCTCTGTTATAACACAAAAGTACCCATAGACTCTTACGCTATGCTGTGTCTTTAGTTATGGACACTGAAATTTAAATATAATCTAATTTTACATCATTAATATTATTTTTAATTCAATCTTTGTGAGTGAAAAAAACTATTCTTAGCTTATGAACTATACAAAACCAGACAGTAAGCTGGATTTGGGCCCCAGGTCAGAGAGTAGGAGTTCATCTATTTGCTTTTTCTAACTTCTTTTAAACATACTGTGACTCATGCATAAAGATTCAAACCTTGTTAGCTTCCGGTGGTGACACCATGTTACTTTCCTGATCTGAAAATAGACTGCAGATTCTGTTAGAAACTTCCCCACTTAAATTTTCCACAGGCATTGAACAGAAATGTTCTTTTTACTATCAAACCAGATTTCGATTTCATCCTAAAGAAATATTGCTCTGGCAAAGAACAGACTCCCTAAATTTTCCAAGAAGTACCTAAGGGGCAGCTTCTAAACTAACATCAATGTCGATGAGAACTGCCCAGCACAACCTGTGTCCTCGGGTGACAAACTGTGGGCAGCAGTCTGACTGAAACAGCTCAAGGCATTAAAAGAGGCGAACTGCACGGAAGACGCCCGCCAGCTCGAAGAGCATCGCGAAAAAAGCCGCTCACGTCTCAGACTTTCCTCTTCGGAAACTGCTTTTGATGAGATAATTCAAATAAATGGTATGTGAGGATAACATTCAGAAAACGAAGATCACGGCATCCGGTCCCATCACTCCATGGCAAATAGATGGAGAAACAGTGGAAACAATGTCAGACTATTTTTGGGGGCTCCAAAATCACTGCAGATGGTGACTGCAGCCATGAAATTAAAAGACGCTTTACTCCTTGGAAGAAAAGTGATGACCAACCTAGACAGTATATTCAAAAGCAGAGACATTACTTTGCCGACTAAGATCCGTCTAGTCAAGGCTATGGTTTTTCCAGTGCTCATGTATGGATGTGAGAGTCAGACTGTGAAGAAGGCTGAGCACTGAAGAATTGATGCCTTTGAACTGTGGTGTTGGAGAAGACTCTTGAGAGTCCCTTGGACTGCAAGGAGATCCAACCAGTCCATTCTGAAGGAGATCAACCCTGGGATTTCTTTGGAGGGAATGATGCTGAAGCTGAAACTCCAGTACTTTGGCCACCTCATGCAAAGAGTTGACTCATTGGAAAAGACCCTGATGCTGGGAGGGACTGGGGGAAGGAGGAGAAGGGGATGACCAAGGATGAGATGGCTGGATGGCATCACAGACTCGATGGACGTGAGTCTGAGTGAACTCTGGGAGTTGGTGATGGACAGGGAGGCCTGGCGTGCTGCGATTCATGGGGTTGCAAAGAGTCGGACACGACTGAGCAACTGAACTGAACTGAACTGAGGATAACATGTAGCAATGCATAAAAAGTTCATCTGACATTTTTAGACTTCTTTTAAGTGTTCAGTTTCATATATATCTGTAGACTTAATATAGTGCCAGCAATGACCAATAATTGAAGTTCAGCAACTGCCATATAAATAGTTGTGACCCTGATTTACAAAAATGCACATTCAAATTTACAAGGTAAAATACGGCAGAGAGACAGCCCCAGATTTCAGGGAAAATACTTCTACAGCCAGGGAACAGTTATAATTCAGGATATTTAATTAAGTTCCAAGACTCTAATAGACAGTTATTCATTGCAATGAAAATGCTTTATACACCATGAACATTTGAATAGTCAGTACTAATTTTTTTCCAAGGAAGTTTTGTCCAAAAGAAATTAGTAATTGATGAGATTACAGTAGGTTGCCCCTTCCCATTTAAAAGAGCATGGGCCTCTCTTAGTATGCTAGAGCCCTGGAAATAAAAAATTTCAATATGCTTCCCATTCTTGTTTTCAGCTTTTTTTTCTGAAGTTATTTGGTAGGTGAAATACTGAGCTCTAGAGTGATTTAAAAATTGAATTGTTTTTCTAAATCTATTCAGTGCACATTTGGTAGCAGAGAATGCAGTGTTTTCTGTCTCAGTCAACCACGACTGCTCTGAATGAGAGCGCCCCAGAGCCGTGAGCATTTCACCAAGACGCGGAGTCGTGTGTGCTGAGGGTGCGCCTGGCGGGGAGGGCCCTGCTGCTTCGTAGGGCCACCCACTCTCTCCCGGCGTCAGTTCTGAGTCAGTGTCCCATTTGAGTCTTTTTTTCTTTCTGCATTATATGCACATCAACTTTTAAAGCAGTCATTATATTAATCTTGTATTGTCTTTGATCATTTGAAAAAGGATCTTCGAGGGAGATACACAATCACAATTTTAAAAATTTTAAACGATTATCTTGTAAATAGCCAACAAAATTATTTTTTTAATTTTGCCTGTTTTATGTGTGGATGAAAATAAGGATTGTAGCAAACTAGTCACAAATTTTTAAACAATGCTTGCCTGTGTAATGATGACATATTATGAAAAAACATGATGGTTGATGAACAGAAAACTTCAGAGCAAAGTTAGGAAACTCTGGAATCACTTCAGAATGTGCAGACCTGAGGTGGGAGAGATGGCTATGCAGGGTACTACTGGCAAATGTAAGTGATCTGAAGCTTAACAGAGAATGCAATGGGGGCGGATGCTGGACTCAGTCTCATATGCAGTATGCCTTAACGACGGCGGTGATGACGACGATGGTAGTCCTGGTGATGGTGATTCTGTGAGCACGTCAGAAGTGCTGCACACTGGTGGGGCAGTCAGAGTGGCACTGACCAGAGCAGCCTCCTTTCAGAGGGCAGCGCGGGGGAGCCAGGCTGAAGTTCCCCATTCCCAGCTCCAAAGTTACACTGCTATTTTTGGTCAATAAAAGTCAGATGTACAAAAATAAAATAAAAGTCAGATGTCCATACATTATATTTTAAGGTTTATACATATATATATATATATACATATATATACACACACACATACACACACGCATAAATGTGTTAAATCTGTATATCCAGGAAGAGCCTGGTGGGCTATAGTCCACAGGGTCACAAAGAGTTGGACATGACTTAGTGACTAAGCAATAACACACATATATATTGGTTCATATAAAATACAGACCAACTATGACAACAGTTTGAAGATGCAAGTCTAGTTTAATATTAGAAATTAATCAATGTAATTTCATTGTTAATATATGCAACAACCTTGATGAATCTTGAGGGAATTATCCTGAATATTTTTAATAGTCTTAAAATGTCACCTACTATACAGCCTTATTTCTGTAACACTTTGAAACGGCCCAGCTACAGAATGGAGAGCACCAGCTGCTGGCTGCCGGAGGCTCTGCATGCGGGTGTGAAATGGGTCTATGATGTCAGAGCAGCACCCTGTAGTGATGGAGACACTGTGATTTTTGATTCTATTTGTAACGCCAATGTCCTGATCATGCTGTTGTTTTACAGGTTTTTGCAAGATCTTACTTTCAAGGGGAAACTGAGTAGAAACCACATGGTATCTCAATATCTCTTCTTACAACTGCCTGGTAATATCTGTTCATCTTAAAAATCAAAGTTCAACTGATAATAAATGAATAAGCGAGAGCCTACTGCTTAACTGCTCACAGAGCATTTTCACATCTATTGTTTTCTAGATTCTTTCCCTGTCTGCAAGCTAGGGTGCACAAGAATCGTCTCATTTAGTAAAAGCTTAGAAGTGGAGACTCACAGACCTCTTGGGGCTGCCCAGGGGTGGGGGGGTGGGGGGGCAGAGGGTTGGGCCGGGAGTGTGCATTGAGTAAGCTTAGAAATGGAGACTCACAGACTTCTTGAGGCTGCTGGGGATTGTGGGGGAGGGATGTGGGGGGGCGGAGGGTTGGGCCGGGAGGGGTTGACAGACGCAAACTGTTAGATATAGAATGGATAAACAGTAAGGTCCTACTGTACAGCACATGGAACTATATTCAATCTCCTTTGATAAACCATAATGGAAAAGTACATGAAAAATAATACGTATTATGAATATTATAATTATGACATGTTATAATGTTATAAAATACTATGAATATATAAAATATATAAAATAATATACATGTGCACAGAACATAATATATAATATGCAATATATTTGTATAACTGAATCACTTTGCTGTATCCCAGAAACTAACATAGCATTGTAAGTCAACTCTGCTGCTGCTGCTGCTAAGTCACTTCAGTCGTGTCCGACTCTTAGTGACCCCATGGACGGCAGCCCACCAGGCTCCCCGTCCCTGGGATTCTCCAGGCAAGAACACTAGAGTGGGTTGCCATTTCCTTCTCCAGTGCATGAAAGTGAAAAGTGAAAGTGAAGTCGCTCAGTTGTGTCTGACCCTCAGCAACCCCACGGACTGCAGCCCACCAGGCTCTTCCACCCATGGGATTTTCCAGGCAGGAGTACTGCCATCTAAATAGCTAACTAAGTAAATACATTTGGAAATTGTAATTCAGTAGACACACTCATGATCAACAGAGACTAAATCGACACCTTAACTTAAGGTCCCCAATCTCACACAGCAAACACCCTCCATTCCGCTTCCCCAGTGCTGCCAGCAGGACGCAGCTCACATGCATAAAGCAAGGCTCACAGGCCCCACAGCACACCCGCCGGCCCACTCCAGCTACATCGTGACGGCTCTCGCGCGACCAAGAGAAAGAGGAGCGTTCAAGCAAAATCTGATAGAATGAGTAGACACAGATTAAGGAATCAACAAACAGAGAAAGAAATGTGACTGTTTCTAATTTACTGCATTTTTGCTTCTTTTTTCTCACTTATATTAATAAATAGCTCTTCAAGTCAACTATGTATTTTCATTAGAAAAAGTTGTTACATTTACATTGGGGATGACCCAGAGGGATGGTATGGGGAGGGAGCTGGGCGGGGGGTGGTTCAGGATGGGGAACACGTGTACACCCATGGTGGATTCATGTTGATGTATGGCAAAACCAATATAATATTGTAAAGTAATTAACCTCCAATTAAAAAAAATAAATTTATATTAAACAAAACTCAAAAAAATAAATAAATTTTCTTTAATGGTTTAAGGAGTAAGGTTTTTGATTTACTTAAGGTAATACAAATTGGGTTCAAGAAGAAGGGCACATATGTGAACTTATGGCTAATTCATGTTGACGTATGACAGAAATCAAACCAGCATTGTGAAGCAGTCATCAATCAATTAAAAATAAATATAATTTTAAAAAGATAATATAATTGAAAAAATACTATCATTACATTTGTTGGAATGTTTTCTTAATAGCAAAACACTGAAAATGATAAACCATTCTAACAAATAAACGTTGACTCAGCTATCAACCCAAGTACTACAAAACCATTATTGACAAGGGGAATGTATAAAATGCTCGTGGAAAATGTCATTTCTGATACAGTTTACAAATGTGTATGCACAGCATAATCAGTGGTATGCAAACGAGGAGATAATTACAGACATTTTCATAAACACACAAAGAGGAAAACGCTAGACAAGTCATGCTGAATATTGCAGGAGCCGATTGAGGTGCTCGCGGCCGAGCTGTGCTCTTGCTCCCTCGTGCCCGACTCTTGGCCACTCCGCGGGCTGCAGCCCACTAGCCCCCGTGCACGGGACTCTCCAGGAAGGAACCCTGGAGTGTGCTGCCGGGCCCTCCTCCAGGGTTCCCGGCCCTGGAGCAACGGGCCTCCTGCACTGGCAGGCGGGTTCTTCCCACTAGCGCCACCTGGGAAGCCCAGAGAAAACATCCTGTGTTGCTTTACACCTCTCTAACCTTCCATCTTATTTTCCAAATCAACAAACATAGATTACTATCACACGGCAGGGAAAAGCTACTCTAAAATATTAATGAGGCACTGAATACATGAAAACCAGCACAACCAAAAACAATGTGAGCTCTGTTTCCTAGTAATCAAGTGCACACTGATATTTCATGATGAATTATAAGCATATCTTTTAGGCATGAGGAAAAACAGAAATAAATTCCTCTCGAACTTGACACAACCTGGTTGAACAGATGAAACTGAAAGGGCTTCAGGTGACAGCTACTGCGAGTGGGGCACACCACCAGGGTTCCACCACACGGCTCTGCTGAGACTTTCTCATCAAAGGAGTGGACCTCCTGGTTCAGAGGAAGACGGGCACACCGCCAGGGCTCCACCACATTGCTCTGCTGAGACCTTCTCATCAAATAGTGGACCTCCCTGGTTCAGAGGAAGACGGCCCTTTTTGACAGGCAAGTCCATTTCAACAATTTTATTAGCACAACAATGCTTCTGATGAGCAATTTTCAGCTGATGAATGTTCTAAGTTTTTACATCCATATTGCTTTCCTTTTCTCCCAAAACTGCTAATCAGGAAAGTGGAAAAGTGTGCCAATCAACCGCTACTACTGATAATCAGGATATATTTTGACACGATTGAAGGATCTTGGAATGGCAGGCCCGCAATTTGTCTCCTGCGGGAAGTCTCCAAAATGAACCGTATGTGCCCCTAATTGTATTAGACCCACTCTCATTTGATTGCAGTGCATCAGAGTTTCTTCTGCTCTTTTAGCTAATCCTTCCCTGTTCCATTAGCAAATATGCATATAGTTCTCTCCCAAACTCAAAATTTCGGAAAAAGGGATGTGCTCAATTGGTGTCTCCAAAGCGATACTACCACGGTAGGGAAAACACCACCACGGGACTGGGGTATAGAGCAAAGACTGCTTCATAACTGGAGAAACAGATGGAGTTTGCTCCGCACTTCACTTCAGGGGACGCCCAAGGAAGAGACGGGCGCAGGACCCCGGCCGCCCCGCCTGCTGCGCTGAGAGCGGGCGCGTCCTCCCAGGGCTGGGCTGTCGCTGTCCTTGCTGCTAGCATCTTACCCACGGGGACATGATTCTCCATCCTTGCTACCCAGCCCACGGAGACAGCCGAGTCTGAGTCAAGTGGGAGGAGCCGGCCCCAGGCAGACACATGGGGGATACCTACAGCCAGAGGCGACGCCTGCTGCTGATGCCAGGCCACGCTGATGAGACAGCTTTCAGCTCGACCTGCCACTGGGATGTCAATGGCAGCTTTTTAAAAGAAAGAAAAGAACTTTTCTTAAAATCGTCATTTTAAACAAACACCTGGAAGCTTCCTGACAGAAGTCGATTCTACACTGATATCATGCCCCCCAGGTTTCAAGCTTCCTGCTGGTCCTCCAAGGTCAACTCCTGTCTCCCTCAGTCTCCATTCCCTGGATGAAGGGAATTCTGTCTTCCACATGTGTTTTAAATAAAGTTTTATTATAATTCAAGCCATGCCCATTTGTCTACACACTGCCCCTAGTCACTTTCCAGCTATAACAGCATAGCTGAGTAGCAGAGACCATCTGGCCTACGCCAGGAATGTTTACAAAGTTGGCCAATTTCTTCCCTAAGCACTAACCAAACTTTTGTTTCTTGAAACTCTAGGTTCAGTCCTTCTGAGAATCTTGCCCCCTGAAATACTCTCCCTCCTGGCTTTTGGGCTAGTTTCTTTTCATGTTTCAGGCTAAGCTTTCATATCTATATTTTTCCTTATATACTAGATCTGTTATTTGCCCAAAAAGCACTCATCATACCTAATTATTAACTGTCTTTCTTCCCCTCTAGAATATGCTATCTGTAATTTTATTTCCACTGCTTGGTACTGTAATTGGACTATAAACTGTTTATCAAATACATGTTGAATCAAGGCTAAGCACAGAACAAACTCTCAATTAAGAGCTGGAAGAAGATGGCTTGATTATAGTATTAATAGTCTCCAATGAATGTGTATTGAAGCAAATGAGAACAGAAAGACAGAGAAGGGGAAAAGATGCCCTCCAAAGTAAAACACAATAGCCATGGCTCTATCTGCAAATGTAGTCATTCTCTCTAGATAATGTGGTAAAAATATGAAGTCCTGGGTTTCTTTCTTGGCCCCATAATTCACTGTGAAATTCTGAATAAGCCTCTGAAGCCCTGTTTGAGAATTCATATCTCTGAAAAGGCAAATTTGATATAGAAAATCAAAGTCCCTATGATTCTTAATACTTGATGACAATAAAAAGATGACTTTTACAAGCTAATTTTTAGGCACAGTGCTATAGCATTCTTGTTTTGGGTTTACCTGTTTGTCTTGAAATTGAACTTCGATGTTTCCTATGAGGTACTATGCTATTCCTATGGATGAACATCACCCCCTAGCTCTGGCTGTGGATACATGAATCACATCTGGTTATTCAGACAGCTCTGTCTCACACATGTTAGCTGGGTCTTTCATGGGTCTAATACCCAAGACAAGCTAACAAAACTTAAATCTAAGACTTCAGAGAAAACAGTCAGAAAGAAAACCCCTCTTTCACTAGGACTGTGAGCTACGAGGGAATACATGTCTATAGTTGCCAGGGGGCCCTAAGTAGAGTGAGAGAGCTGGCTTACAGAGGAGCCAGCAGATGAAGAGGTAAACCCAAGAGACAGGAAGGAAGATATACTCTCAAAATCCTGCGATCCCCTAGAATCAGCCAGGCCTAAAGCGTGGGCAACATGAGATGTTCAGGTCATGTGAATTTGTACTGATAAATTCTTTCTTTGATTAAGTCATTACGAATTCAATTTCTCTGACTTTCAATCAAAAGTCTCAGACAATACAAAAATATTATCTCTGCTTTTCTGTACAAATTTATTTTTTAAAGGATTTTTTTTTCCTGCTTGATCTTTAAGTCTCAATTCCCTGTTTGTCTATTTCTCTTCTCACTTTTCCTTGACATTTCTCAGTCTCTGATAGCTAATCATTGCCAAAGCTTCAGTCAATGGCAAACATAAAACTCGACTTGGAAGTGAATATTTTCTTGCTCTCAGGATCTGGACATCTGTCAACAGTAATTACCTTGTCTAAATCATTAAAAATAATTGAGTTGCTAGGAAAAAACTTATTATCACTGTGCCACCAATCTCATTAAAAAAAAATGAGCTGGCACTGGACTCATTAGGTTTAAGCTGAGACAAAAAGTAACCTAGAATGTTTGCCTTTCGAACTTTAAGGAGGCCCAGGGTGAGGAAATCAAGTCATACAGTGACTATCGAACATTTTAGGCTGCAAACCACGGGCTTAGTGGGCTCTGAATGTTTTGAATTGGAAACTTATCAGCATTTAACTAGTAGAAGTAGAGACTCACATATAATTAAGGCTAGATGGCTTGGTCATGATATAGAAAAGCAGAAATACCATGAGATCTTTTCTGCATGTAGTTTAAATTTTTACACTTTTTTCATATTTGCATCCCAATTCTCTGGGTTAAAGAACAATAATCCCATCATAAATATATGGAAATTGAAACACGTAAAGCTCAATCGCTTCTGAAGGATCTCACTGTCACTTGTGAGCAGAGACTACAACATAGTCTTCGCCCTGTTTTGCTTGCCTAAAATTAAGAAAATCACTTCAGGCTTAAAAGTTAGATAAGGACTGCTGAAAAACTGATAAAACATATGGATCTTCTTCCCAGACAATACAAGTACTGTACATCCACTTAAAACCTGAATAAAATCAGGTGAAACGGACCCTAAAGCTGACTCGTTAACCTCCTCTGAGACCCTGGATGGAGACTTAGAACAACTGACCACAAAGAGATCAGAGCTACTGGCTCCTCTTCCTGCGGCATCTTCACCACACAGTGACAGCCGCTGCTCATTAACCTGAACACACTTCCTCACTGAAACAAAAGGCTGCACATTAATATCAGCCAAAGGTAAAGTGTATCATCATCTGTAAAAGATACAGCTCATATTTCATTATTGCTCTTTTTAAAGTGAAACTTGCTATAGCTCAGGGAGCTCAGCTTGGCGCTCCTTGAAGACTTAGAGGGATGGGAGGGTGGGAGGGAGATTCAAGGGGGAGGGGATATGTGTTATACATACAGCTGATTCATGTTCTACAGGAGAAACAAACACTGTTGAGCAATTATATTCCAAAAATACTTAAAAAAAAAAACTTTGGACAATTCTTTTTCACTTAAAAAAATAAAATGCAAATTGCAATTGTTCATTAGCCCAGTGATGAATTAGCCAGTCATGAATTTCCTTTGTGCCTCTCAAATGTTTTAACTTTTCAGTACCTAGATGTTTAGAAAGGAAGAAAGTGAGGAAAGAAGAGATGAGAGAGGTAGGAAGAGAGACAGAAGGGAGGGGAGAAGGAAGGAAGGAGGGAGGAACTCTTTAGTTCCTATCAGTCTCATCACTGCTATCTACCTTTCTTATAACATCAACTTTTTATTTTCACTTCTGATATATTTTCATAAAATTATCTCTGGAATTCCACTAAGGGTATCTCACACACACTTAAAGAAATGTCCCATGAGCCAGGATCGTGCACCTTCCCTTTAATCACTCTTGCATGCCCCGTCCTCTGCTCTCACAGCCCGCAGATGGGCCACAAGCCCCTAAACCCACTGCCTGCAGACGCTGCCCCCTTCGCTCAATGGAGTCACCATGCAGACTCGAGTCCTGCACAGGTGTCCCCTGCTGGCCTCAGGGCATCGGGCGCCTCTTGATGCTCCATCTGCTGGCACAGGGGTCTATTTTTCTACCCCGTTTCTGATAGGCTTTCTCGCAGAGGTGTAAAATATTCCTCACTCCTTCTTGCTGTTTAATCGCCAAGTCATGTCCAACTCTTTGTGACCCCATGGACTGTAACCTGCCAGGCTCCTCTGTCCATGGGCTTCTCCAGCCTAGAATACTGGGGTGGGTAGCCATTCCTTTCTCTAGGGGATCTTCTCCACCCCGGGATGGAATCCTGGTCTCCTACATTGCAGGCAGATGCTTTAAAATCTGAACTACCAAGAGAGTCCCAGTATAGCCTTCTGGAAATGAGAGGACATGTGGAACAAAGAATGGGTCTGCCGAAGATGCTACTCAGTGCTCTAGTCCGTGGGAGACCCCCATCAACCCGCAGCGGAGAAAACAGAGTGGAGGCACGGTAGACGGCTCTGCGCCACTACAGGAAATACGGGCTGAAGCCGCGTGGGCTCCGGTCACGGAGCTGGGATGCTTTGTTGCTCAGGAACAGCTTAACTGCCAGTGGTAAAGAGCCCGCCTCCCATTCGAGAGACGCACTTCGATCGCTGGGTCGGGAAGCTCCCTTTGCTGTTGTTTAGTCGCCCAGTCGGGTCCGACTGCTTGTGACCCCACGGACTGCAGCACGCCGGGCTTCCCTGTCATTCACCATCTCCCGGGTTTGCTCAGACTCACGTCCCTTGAGCTGCTGATGCCGTCCAATCACCTCGTCCCTTGAGCCACTGATACCGTCCAATCACCTCGTCCCTTGAGCCGCTGACGCCGTCCAATCACCTCGTCCCTTGAGCCGCTGACGCCGTCCAATCACCTCATCCTTTGTCATTCCCGTCTCATCCTGCCTTCTCCAATCTACCCCAGCATCAGGCTCTTCACGTCAGCTGGCCGAACTGCTCGAGCTTCGGCTTCAGTCCTTCCAATGACTATTCAGGGCTGGCTTCCTTCAGTATCGACTGGCTTGATCTCCTTGCTGTTCAAAGGATTCTCAGTCCTCTCCAGCATCACAGTTTGAAGGCATCAGTTCGTTGGCACTGAACCTTTTTTTAATTGTCTAGCTCACATAAGTACATGACTACTGGAGAAACCGTAGCTTTGACTAAACAGATCTTTGTCAGCAAAGTAACGTCTCTGCTTTTTAATACACTGTCTAGAATTGCTCTTCTTCCAAGGAGCAAGCGTCTTCTAATTTCATGGCTGCAGTCACCATCTGCAGAGATTTTGGAGCCCCCAAAACAGTCTCTCAATGTTTCCACTATTTCAACATCTATTTGCCATGAAGTGATGGGACCAGATGCCTTGATGTTAGTTTTCTGAATGCTGAGCTTTAAGCCATCTTTTTCACTCTCCTCTTTCACCTTCATCAAGAAGCTCTTTAATTCCTCTTTACTTTCTGCCATAAGTGTGGTGTCATCTGCATATATGAGGTTAGTGATGTTTCTTCCTGAAATCTTGATTCCAGCTTGTGCTTCATCCAGACTGGCATTTCATATGATGTACTCCGCATATAAATTAAATCAGCAAGGTGACAATATACAGCCTTGACAAACTCCTTTCCCAATTTTGAACCAGTCAGTGTTCCATGTCCAGTTTCCACTGTTGCTTCACCTGGATACAAATTTCTCTGGAGGCAGGTAAGGTGGTCTGGTGTTCCCATCTCTTGAAGAATTTTCCACAGTTTGTTGTGATCTACATAGTCAAAGGCTTTAGGGTAGTCAATGAAGCAGAAATAGACATTTTTCTGGAATTCTCTTGCTTTTTCAATGATTCGGTAGATGTTGGCAATTTGATCTCTGGTTTCTCTGTCTTTTCTAAATACAGCCTTTATATCTGGAAGTTCTCAGTTCACATACTGCTGAAGCCTAGCTTGAAGGATTTTGAGTATTACTTTCTATCATGTGACATGCAACTGTGTGGTAGTTGGAACATTCTTTGAAATTGCCCTTCTTTAGGACTGGAATGAAAACTGACCTTTCCAGTCCTGTGGCCACTGCTGAGTGTTCCAGATTTGCTGGCGTATTGACTGCAGCACTTAAACAGCATCATCTTTAGGATTTTAAATAGCTCAGCTGGAATTCCATCACCTACACTAGCTCTGTTCGTAGTGATGCTTCCTAAGGCCCACTTGAGTTCTCACTCCGGGATGTCTAGCTCTAGGTGAGTGATCACATCATCATGGTTATCTGGGTCGTGAAGATCTCTTTTTGTGTTCTTGTCACCTCTTCTTAATATCTTCTGCTTCTGTTAGGTCCATCCATTTCTGTCCCTTATCAAGCCTATCTTTGCATGAAATGTTCCCTTGGCATCTCTAATTTTCTTGAAGAGATCTCTAGTCTTGCCCATTCTATTGTTTTCCTCTATTTCTTTGCACTGTTCACTTAAAAAGCTTTCTTATCTCTCCGTGCTAATCTTTGGAACTCTGCATTCAGACGGGTATATCTTTCCTTTTCTCCTTTGCCTTTTGCCAGCTACTTTTCTCAGCTACGTGTAAAGCCTCCTCAGAGAACCATTTTGCCTTTTTGCATTTCTTTTCTTGTAGATGGTTTTGATCACTGCTTCCTGTACAATGTCACGAACCTCTGTCCATAGTTCTTCAGGCATTGTGTCTGTCAGGTCTAATTTCTTGAATCTATTTGTCTCTTCCACTGTATAATCGTAAGGAATTTGATTTAGGTCATACTTGAATGGCCTAGTGGTTTTCCCTAAGTTCTTCAATTTAAGTCTGAATTTGGCAATAAAGAGTTCATGATCTGAGCCACAGTCAGCTCCCAGTCTGGTTTTCGCTGACTGTATAGAGTTTCTCCATCCTTGGATACAAAGAATATAATCAATCTGATTTTGGTATTGACCCTCTGGTGAAGTCTATGTGTAGAGTCTTCTCTCGTGTTGTTGAAAGAGGGTGTTTTCTATGACCAGTGCATTCTCTTGGCGAAACTCTGTTACCCTTTGCCCTGCTTCATTCTGCACCCAAGGCCAAATTTGCCTGTTACTCCAGGTATCTCTTGACTTCCTACTTTTGCATTCCAGTCCCCTATGATGAAAAGGACATCTTTTTTGGTGTTAGTTCTAGAAGGTCTTACAGGTCTTTGTAGAACCATTCAACTTTGCTTCTTTCTGCATTCGTGGTTAGGCCACAGAAATGGCAACCCACTGTCCTGGAAAATTCCACGGACAGAGGAGCTTGGCAGGTTACAGTCCTTGAGGCCACAAAGAGTTAGACACAACTGAGCATGTATCTTTCTTTATTCAAATTATTTCTTCTTAAGAGGTTTACATTGCTGAATCAAATACTATTGAGAGAGCCTAATCCATTAATTTGGCAAGCAAGCCGAGAATTCTCTGAATGTCAACGAGTTGGTTCACGTTGTGACAATCCCGTTATACTTGAATTCTAAATTGATGCTTTTTTCTTTTAACCGGAGTATATCCAAGTTTCTAGTAATTGACTTACCCAAATAATGCTTTATACTTATTTGTAAAATAGTATATGCTGAATGATTTTGCTAATTATTCAAATTTTTCTTTTTCACAGTTTTTTAAGGTTATCACATAGATGATTCTTTTCCTTTCTTAAAAATATTTTCTTTTATATTGTGTAAACCCCAACCATCTATGGTTGTTACATCAATTAGCTTATTTTTCAAGTATTACTATTCTTAAAAGAATAAAACACCTGTGATGCCTTCAGCAGAAATTGATTCAATAAAGAAAGAATTAACAAATGTAACCCTCTTTGTCTTTCCAAGTGTTGGTACTTAACAGCTAACATTTACAAATCTCTTCGCATGCAGCAGACATTGCGCTATGAATTTGGGGTGCTGGGTATTCTCATTTAATCTTCATGACAACTGCATGAAGCAGGTATTAATAGTTCCCACATGGGAGGGTTTAACAAACAAGGACAGGATTACAAAGTAAATGGCATATTTTGATTCAAGTTAACATCTAACAAAAGAGCTATAGGAGACGTCTCTCTGATATGTGTCTTCCAACGCTGACCTCTCCAGAATCAGACTGGACTTTTTAGCCACCAGTTGACATGAGTCATCCCTGGGGACAATTTCTGTTTATGGCAAGACCTCTGGACACCTTTCAGAAATGAATAGGGTAACAGGGTTTGTTGCTTACAAAACACGTGGCTTTTTAGACCATGGAGATTATTAGTTGGAGTGGAAGTGTAAATTTGTTCTTTCTATAATACTGTTACTCTGCAAACAACCTCAAAAGCTCAGTGGTTTATAACAGCAAGTGTATCCTCCTCACTTACAGATCTGCAGGCCAGCAGGGGCCCTCTTATTTGCTTGGTCTGAGCTGGGCTCCAGGCTGTGGGTTGGGTTCAGGAATTCTCTGTGTCTTTTCAAGGTCCAGCATGGACTCAGGGCATGGTTTTACTCTTATTTTTATTATTTTTTTAATTTTTTAAAACAATTTTTGTATTAAAGGATAAATGCTTTATAGAATTTTGCTGTTTTCTATCAAACCTCAACATGAATCAGCCATAGGTACACACACATTCCCTCCCTCTGGAAACTCCCCACCACCTCCCTCCATTTTTATTTTTAAAGCTTAATTTATTTTAAAATGTTTATTTTCAATATTTATTTTATTTTTATGTTGCTGCTTTTCAGTTGCTAAGTCATGTCTGACTCTTTGTGACCCATGGACTACAGCACACCAGCCTCCTCTGTCCTCTGCTATCTCCCAGCATTTGCTCAGTTTCATCCCCAGTGAGTCAGTGATGCTATCTAACCATCTCATCCTCTGGCACCCTCTTTTCCTTTTGCCTTCCATCTCTCCCAACATCAGGGTTTCTTCCAATGAGCCCACTCTTTACATCAGGTGGCCAAAGTATTGGAGCTTCAGTAACAGTCCTTCCAATGAATATTCAGGGTTGGTTTCCTTTAGGATGGACTGGTTTGGTCAGTTAGTTCACAGCAAGATAGAAAGGAAGGCATAGGACAGAGATTCCACATCCACCCCCTCCCCTACACACATATGTCCCCTCATCACCCACATTCCCCACCAGATGGTACATTTGTTACAATGACCCTGCATTGATACATCAGCTTGCATTTAGCCCAGTGAGATCTATGCTGGTCTTCAGACCTACAGACTGTGAGATAATAAATGGATGTTGTTTCAAGCCACTAAATTTGTGCTAATTATTTTGCGGCAGCAACAGACAACAGATCCACCACCTCATAGTGTTGCGGTGAGAATTCAGTGATGTAGAGCTCTGATCTTCAATCCCTGTTAGCTGTATCATTTATGTGTATAACTTCTGGCAATTCCTACTGTTTTAAAACATCCAAACTGAAATGCAATTTCTCAAACTCTCCTGGCATAAAAATATCATTAGTGCAGGTTTTTGGGGTTCTAGCTAATTAGGTATGGCACCTAACAAGCACTGCTCTTTCTGTGTTTGTGTATACACAGCCTTCTGCTGTCTGGCTACCACAGAAAACAGGTTGTTACGAATCCAACCACTGTAACCTCTCATTAAGTTCCCCTGGTTACTGGACATCAGTGAAAGCCTTTGTCTCCCTTGAAATGCAAATGTTCCATTTCTCACCAACCAACTGTGCAAGATGAAAAGATCATAAAGCATGGTTATAAAATTTAGGAGAAAAGAGACTGTTTCCCACACATTCCTGCTGCCCTCAACCCTCTCTTCCTCTTCCCACATGATTCCCTCTCTTTTTTTGCTTTCTTCTCCAAGAACAGCTTTCCAACTAGAAGCTGATTCAAAGACTGACATCTGAGAGGTAAAAAGAAGGATTTGAAAGTCTACAATCAGAGCAATATGATTATGAAAAAGAAAAACCCATTGTATTGAGTCAGGAAAGGCAACTTTAAGAGCCAAGGATGCCTGAAAACTAGATTATTCCTGCTTTTCTACAAACAGGTGCCTTTCTTCTAAATGTCACAGGAAGCATCGCCTCCCTCTCAAACAGATGGGTAATTACATGGGAGAAAGGGTGCGGACAGCCACCCGGAGGGAAGAAAACTGCTGGTGGGTTGCTTCTTCTCATCCAGCATTTTGCAACCTTGATTAAAAAAAAAAATCCCACCGCTTTGCACTTTTACTGACAGAAGATGGCTTGCTCTTCCGGGGAGTGGGTGTCGGAACAGTCGTGCCAGGCCCGGCACTTCACCCTGCCGTGTCTGGTGTGCTTCCCGAATGCCGAGGAGGCCAGACACCCCGCGTGCTGTGCGAGGGCCGGCAGAACACCCCTGCTCAGCAGATGGCAGCTGTGCGGGGTTCCACAGGGCGAGGGGAGGGTGGTCACGCTGCTCCAGCCTGCAGCAGCAGCAAAACCAAAGTGGGGAAGGTCTGCTAAGGGCTCTTATTTTCAGTCACTCTTACCTGAGTTACCGCAGTTTGAGTTCTGGACAAACAATTGCCATGGCAACCATTATCTCCAGTAATTTGTATTCTTGGCTCATTTTTTGTTCCACTTTTACAAAGCATCAGTGTCTTCGTGTTCAATTTACTTTTACCAGTCGGTTCTACGTGCGCGTGCAGCCATGCTTAGCGTCCCCTATTGCACTGACGCCACACTTTTTAACGGGCTGGCGTTTGACCATCCACAGTGAAGATGGCTTCTTTTGTTAACTGTGAATTAGAATGCACCCACTCACAGATCTGCTTTCATCACTGAAGTTTCCTTCAAAATGATTGAAAAAGATGGGCTGTCTTGAGGCACCATCTCCCAGCTCTTTGTACCTGAGGACTGGTGAACGGGGCTGGCCTGATCTGTACAACTTTTAAGGATAAAATTGAAAGTGGAAAGGATGGGTGCCTACCTGGATTCCAGTAGCCCTTCCTCTAATCAAAGCACCAGCCTCATAGAGTCTCGTCTCTTCCAGCTCTATACCTGTCTCTCACTTGCATACATAAAAGCGCAGCGTGCTGAGACTTACCCTTTGAAGGTCCTTAATATCAGCTTTCTTGTACTTTTATGAGAAATTATTACATATTCTTCTAATCCTTCACCTTACCAAAAAGTCACTTTGGTCTTTCCCTGGTGCTGTGATTAGAGCACACAAGAGCAAGCGCGCAGCTCTTCTCGCGCTGGATGAGTCACACTTCCCTCCTCTCCTGACAGCGCAATGGATCCAGTTCTGTTGCCAAAGCTTGGGGCAGAGGTGCGCGATCTGGCGAGAGGAGGGTGTGCTGTTCACACTTTGCCGAGAAACGGCCAGCACTGTGACGAGCGAGCTGCAACGCTGCGCACCTGATCTAGTTTAGCCCTTGCAGCCTTCATCTTAAACAGGAGGGGAGATGCTGGAAAGGCTAAGTAAGCACTGGCCCAGTCGTTCTCAAACTGTAGCCTCTTCCAGAGTCACCTGGATGGCTTCTTAACACTCAGACTCGACAGATCTCCGTGGAGCTTGAGAATACATATTTCTAGTGAGTTCCCGGGAGACACTGAGGCAGCTGGTCAAGGTGCCACGCATTTAGCAGCCCTAAGCCACAGCACACTGGATTAAAATATCTGACCTCATTCCCGTGTAATAAGGGCTGTAGATTCTGTGATTCAAGAGTGTTTGGGATTAAGGAGCCTGCACTCCAGTATTCTTGGGCTTCCCTTGTGGCTCAGCTGGTAAAGAATCTGCCTGCAATGTGGGAGACCTGGATTCAATCACTGGGTTGGGAAGATCCCCTGGAGAAGGGAAAGGCTACCCATTCCACTACTCTGGTCTGGAGAATTCCATGGACTTTATAGTCCATGGGGTCACAAAGAGTCGGACAAGACTGAACAACTCATTTCACTTCACTCCACAGCCTGCAGACCCTCCCAGGAGAAACCCATCCAGTAGAAATAAAAGGCATGATCAATGGGCTTCAGAATGAACAGTTTCCAAAAGAATAACCTCGAGAAAGGAGTGATGATAGCTCTCAGGTTTGTCTTCCTGTCCAGCCCCCAGTGGACGGAGAGCTGCATCCTACAGAAAGCAGGGAGCACCAAGGGAAACCTGCAAGACAGTTCATTGGACCCCACGAGTCCCTTTTATGGAGCCCTTCTAAACTAGAGTTGAGGAAAAAGGAAGAAAGGTTATTTGCTGTTCACTCAAAGCCTGATATCAGTCCTCTGGACTTGCCTCTCTCTCATGATGACACCTTAGGAGCATATGTCTTCCAGGGTCACTGTAGGAGTGCACCTCTTCCAGGGTCGCTGAGGAGAAGTTACCGGAGAGCCTGCAGGGATGTGTTTTTAAGAGTCGGGCCTTGGGTGGGAGGTGGGAGGGGCTTCGGCATTGGGAGATTGTGTTCACCTATGGCTGATTCATGTCAATGTATGGCAAAACAAATACAGTATTGTAATTAAAAAAATAAATATATTTTAAAAAAAAGAGGCAAAAAAAAAAAAAAAAGAGTCGGGCCTGGCAGTGGCTTTGCTAATTTCTCCCCCATTAGCCAGAACCCAGTTACAAGATCGTAGGCTGGCTGCAAGGGAGCCTGAGAAAACAGAAACTAACTGAGAGCTAACAGTCTCAGTCAGAATGCCTACGCTAGCTATCCATCCTTGACAGGTCACCGTGGATTTAAACCCATAGAAAGTAAACATGTGTTAGTCACTCAGTCGAGCTGGATTCTTTGTGACCCCATAGACAGTAGCCTGCCAGGCCCCTCTGTCCATGGAATTCTCCAGGCAAGAATACTGGAGTGGGTTGTCCCTCCCACCTCCAGGGAATCTTCCTAACTGAGGGAACTCAGGTCTCCTGCATTGCAGGAAGATTCTCTACCATTTGAGCCAGCCGGGATGCCCACATATCTCACTGCCAAACGGGCACCATTTTCTCAGAAACCAGCCCTTCTCTCCACATTCCGTTTCTGAGTTAGGTTACCACCTGGTCTCCATTTGGAAACCCTTGACCCCTCTTCCTCCTCTCCAAGCTCATCCGCTTTTCTGAATCTGAGTTGCCTCCTCCTTCCCATCTCATCACTGCCGCCGGGACACCGCCACACTCTCACCTTTGAACTCTGCTCAATGTTATGTGGCAGCCTGGACGGGATGAGAGTTTGGAGGGGAATGGATACATGTGTAGGTCTGAGTCCCTTCAGAGTTCACACTAAACTGTCATAACATTGTTAATCGGCTATACTACAATACAAAATAAAAAGTTTAAAATAAGAAAAAAGATAGAGCAAGGTGCCAACTCTGAGGATGTGATTTGATCTGCTGCTTGCCAGTTTGTTCACCAAACATTTTTTTTCCTAAACCTGAGCACTTCAAATCACCTGTGTGCCAAGTTGCTTCAGTCATGTCCAACTCTTTGTGACCCCACGGACTGTAGCCCACCAGACTCCTCTGTTCATGGGATTTTTAGGCAAGAACACTGGGCTGGGTTGCCATGTCCTTCTCCAATCACCTGGGAAACTTAAAACCTGAATTTCTGCTGCCCTTCTCTGCAACACACACACACGACTAATAGAGTAAGACTCCCCAGGGATAAGGTCGGGGAGTTTGTTCAGAACATTTTAAAATTCAGAATTATCTGAGATTCTGGTGTGTCCAATTCACAGACTGAAATTTGAGGAAGTACTATCTAAACTATCAGCACCCCTGGGCCAGTTCCTACCGTGAGACACACTCTCTGGCGCTGATTGTGCTGAAAAAGAGGATCTGTCCACAGAAAGAAGGGGAGCGGTGCCATCAACTCACTGTTCGTTCTGACATCCAAGATGGTTCCATTTCACTAAAAAGGTAAAAACATCAAAAAACTTGTAAACAATTAAAGGTATTTATCAAGAATCTCTTTTATTTTGTTCTCACCAGAGTAGCAATTACTAGGCTAAAATGTGGAAGTGACAGACAGCTGGATAATCCCAAAGCTTTGCTCTTTTAGAACAAATTCGATCATTATGTAAATTAGCTAGAACTTTCTATTGTAGCTGTTTGTATACTCATCTTATCTCTTTCAGTGAACTGCAAGCTTCCAGAGTCCTAGAGCCATATATTTATTCAGCAAAATCCCACTACTTCACTGCAAAATCTTGCTTATAATAGATTAAATAAATGGATAATGAAGAAAGCACTCTAATCACTGCCCCTTTCATATTGAATACAATGCAAATTGTGTCACAAATAGCAACAAAACCCCACAGGGGCCCTGCCCAACTCTCAGGCCTCGCTGCTTGCCTCCATTTCTCCTCAGTGAATGCGATGAATCGATTGACTTTATTGTACTTAGACGTCCCAAATCCTTCCCCCAGCTCTTTGCATGACTGGAGTCTTCACATAGTTCAAGGCTCAGCTCCAGCGGCGCCTGCTCAGAGAGTTATACACAAACCATGGCGTCGAAGACAAACCATGTGCACGAATGCTTCTTACTCCACCACAGTGTTAGGTTTTCTTTACATCATTACATGAAATCACCGTATTCGTTCACATGTACATTTCCTCTCTTTCCGCTAGTTTCCTTCTCTTCCCTCGCTAGTCCGTGGCAGCAAGCACTTCACCTGCCATGATGCGTGTGCACAGTCATGCAGGGCTGGCGTGTCTCGCAGCTTCACATTCTACGACAGCATGAGTCCGCGTACCAGCAGAAAACACAGGCTCTCTGGAGAGTTTAACCAGTGATTCTTTACTAAGCTGTGGGCGGTGAACAGGCTTCCCCAGGTGGTGCGAGCGGTAAAGGATCCACCTGCCAGTGCAGGTTAGACAAGAGACTTGGGTTCGATCCGTGGGTCTAGAAGGTCCCCTGGAGGAGTGCACGGCAACCCTCTCCAGGATTCTTGCCTGGAGTCCATAGGGTCACACAGAGTCGTACACAACTGAAGCAACTTAGCGCACACGCATGGGTAAGAAAACTGCACTAACTACTCCAGGGCAGGTTAAAACAGGTGTTGTCCAAGGTCAGAACAGATGAAGGGAGGGAGGAAATGGGCACAAAGCCCAGACGGAGAATCACGGAACGAAGACTCCCTCGACAGGAGCACAAGACAACAGGGCCATGGGGGGACTGAGGAAAAGCAGTGCCTGGGCCTCCCACTCCCCCTCCCCTGGGACACCTTCTTAGCTTCCCCATCAGCCGGACTAAAAAGAAGGGGTGTGTGTGTGTGTGTGTGCGCGCACACATGTGCACGCATGTGTGCATGTGCATGCGTGTGTGTAAGGGAAAGCAGTGCCTGGGCCTCCCACTCCTCCTCCCCTGGGACACCTTCTTAGCTTCCCCATCAGCCGGACTAAAAAGAAAGGGTGTGTGTGTGTGTGTGTGTGTGTACGCACACATGTGTGCGTGTGTGCGCACACATGTGTGCATGTGTGCACATACATTGTGCGTGTGCATGCATGTGTGCGTGCATGTGTGTGCCTCTGTGTGCATGCATATGCGTGTGCATGTGTGTCTCTGTGTGTGTGCATGTGTGTGTGCGTGCATGTGTGTGTCTGCATGTGTGTGTGCGTGTGTGCACGCATGCATGGGCTCAGTCATGTCCAGCTCTTTGTGGCTTCATGGATTGCAGCCTGCCAGGCTCCTCTGTCACGGAATTGTCCAGGCAAGAATGCTGGAGCAGGTCGCCATTTCCTACTCCAGGAGATCTTCCTGACCCAGGGACTGAACCCAAGTCTCCTGGGGCTGCCGCATGGGCAGGCAGATTCTTTACCGCTGAGCCAGTGGTAAAGACTGGTACTTCTTTTGGGAAGCCCCAAAAGAAGCTACAAGACAAGAAATATATATCTTATAACTTTTCGTTTTGAGACCATTCTAGATTCACACACAGTTGTAAACAATAATACAAAGATACCATGTACACTTGATCTAGTTTTCCCAATGGCAAAATTTTATAAAACTCTAGTATTGATACAACATCAAAAACAGCATATCATATTGATATAGCCAAGATTCAGAACATTTTCACCACTACGAAGATGCTAATACTGCTTTTTTATATTCATGTCTATTTCCCTCCCACTCAAACCATTCACCCTTGCAGGCATGCTCAGCCACTTGGTTGTGTCCAGCTCTGTGTGACCCCATAGACTGCAGCCTGTCAGGCTCCTCTGCCCACAGGGTTTTCCAGGCAAGAGTACTGGAGTCTGTGCCATTTCTTCCTGTAGGAGATCTCCTGGACCTGGGAATTGAACCGTGTCTCCTGCATTGGCAGGGATTCTTTACTGCTGAGCCACCTGGGAAGCTCACATCAAACTCTGGAAACGAGTCATTTGTTCTCTATTTATGTATGATTACTATTTCAAGAATGATATAGAAATAGAATCACATACCTCACCGTTTGGGACTGGCTTTTTCACTCAGCATAATTCTCTGGAGATTCATCCTGGTTACTGTGTGTGACTACAGTCGACTTCGCTGCATATCCCATGCCAGGGGAGTTTCCAGTCTGTCTAACCGTTCATCCACTGAAGGACATCTGTGCTGCTTCCAGTTTTAGGCTACTATAAATACAGCTGGTACGAACATTTGTGTATAAATTTTTGTGTGAACATACGTGATCATCTCTCTGGGATAAATACAAAGTGCAGTTGTTGGGCTGTATGACAGTTTGTACTTCGTATTTTTAAGCAAATGCTGGCCTTTGTTCTTTTTATGTCCATACCAAGTGCGGCCATTCATTTCACCAGCAATGCGTGAGTAACATAGTATCTCCACATCCTCACCAGCATTCACTTAGAGCTTTGTTTCATTCTGCTGCTGCTAAGCCGCTTCAGTCATGTCCAACTCTGTGCAACCCCATAGATGGCAGCCCACCAGGCTCCCCCGTCCCTGGGATCCTCCAGGCAAGAACACTGCAGTGGGTTGCCATTTCCTTCTCCAATGCATGAAAGTGAAAAGTGAAAGTGAAGTCGCTCAGTTGTGTCCGACTCTTTGCGACCCCGTGGATTGCAGACTACCAGGCTCCTCCATCCATGGGATTTTCCAGGCAAGAGTACTGGAGTGGGGTGCCATCGCCTTCTCCATGTCATATATATATGTATATATATATGTATATATATATATATATATAGAGAGAGAGAGAGAGAGAGAGAGAGAGAGAGAGAGACAGAGAGAGAGACAGAGAGAGAGACAGAGAGAGGAGTTCACTGGGATAATAGTCTGTATTACCCTAATGGCTGGTAAAGTTGAACATGTTCTCCTGTGTTTATTCGTCTATTCTCTTCAGCGAAAAGCCTCCATGGCTCCTGTTCACTATCTAATTGGTTTATTTTTTAATGCTGAAGTTCTAGGAGTTCTCTATGTATTCCAGATACTAGCGTTTTGTCAATATGAAATTTATCAGAGTCAGTAAACACTTCCTTATACATTGCTTTTTGTCCTTTTAACAGGAGATTTCACAAAATTTTTATTTGCAAAGTTCAATTTATCATTTTTTTCCTTTTAGGAAGTGTACTTTTGGTGTCTACTTAAAAAAAAATTTGCCTAGTCTTATTCACAAAGATTTTCTATTTTTTTCCTAAAATATGTTCATTGTAAGTCTGGTCTATGAGGCAAAGGAAACCCATGGAACTTACTATCCTGTTGCTTTTCCTAGCTAAGTTCATTAGTCAATGTGTTTTTTTATCCACTTTTCAGATGCTTCTCTCATTTCTTTTACATAAAATGTTCAGAGTTTTCAGAGTGGTTAGCCTGAGAAATAAGAAAAAGTATGTGTACTCCATCTCCTTAGGGACAGAAGTCCAGAAAGACTTATGTAACCAAATGTCATTTCTTTAAGGACAGAGCAAAGTAGAGAATTAATATGGAAAGAAAAATAAAGGTTTAAAACTAAGACAGAACATGTATTCATTTAGGCTCCTTGAAGTTTCATTTTCTTCTTTTTCCAGAGAAACACACACACACATTAAATACAGCTTTCTAATTAAAAACATTTTAGTCACAGTTACACAAACTATAATCATACAAGGTTTGTGCTCTGTATTCCATTTTATGATGCTCTTTTTAAAAAATTATGTTTTTGTGGTTTCTCCATCATTTGGAGATGCTTAAACAGTTTTTTCAAAGAAAAGAAACAACTAATTATGGCTAAAAAATCTCAAATCCTATGAAAAACTGTCAGAAAATAACCCATATCCTTGTATTAATAAAGCTTCTCTATTTTTCTTGTCCTTATACGCTTGTACATGGTAGAATATCTAAGTTAATTGCTTGCAGACATTTTGGACCCAAGACAGAGAGAGACACGATTGTTTGAAGCAGAGGAATTGTTGTTGGACTCTATCCAAAGATCCATTTCCCACTGATTTTTCTCCCTGAAAGCTTTACTTCTTATTACAATGTCTGTTTTAACTTTGTCCCATAAATACATGTTGTGCACAAGTAATAATATCCGAAGTCACAGATGAGGGGAAATTGGAAGTCAGGTCCTGCCACACAAACTGGAAAGCACCATGCAATATCCTTCCCAAAGGAGAGAAGAGACAGAGGTACCCTTTGGATGATTTTTTTGACAATACTCTTGACCATGTAACAATAGAGGGGTACTTCACAAACTGTAACTAATTTATTGCATTCCATTTCACACACTGTATGTATATATATATATATATATATATATATATATATATATCTTTACAGAAAGTACACATTTTCTATTATCAATAGATGTGAGAAAACATCTATTTTTTAAAATTATGTGAGAAAACATCTTTTTTTTTTTTAAACAATGGTTTGTATTCTTGATGACAATTCAAACCCAATGACATTTTCTACTCATAAATTTCACTGGGGTAACAAAGAAGTAGTGGAAAAAGTCAGTGGTAATAAGTTCTTGTTACCTGGTCCTTCTCAGAGATTGCACTGATCTGGGCTAGAGAAAGTCAGTGGTAATAAGTTCTTATTACCTGGTCCTTCTCAGAGATTGCACTGATCTGGGCTAGAGAAAATTCAATAATGAGGTAACATGTAAGCTTCTAATTCCCTCTAATCATTATAAAATGACCTTTTAAAGAAAACAATGGATATTTTATATTAGCTAACATATATTTCCAACCATTATTACTGACTTAATTCTATTCATGAAACAATGAGATAATTCATTTAAAAGTCATCTTTAAACTGACAAATTCTAAGGTAGCTAGCGATTCTTTTTTTCTAATATAAAACATGATAAAGTTGAACTGCACCAATTACTTATTTTTCCTTTTTAAACACATTGAGGTGTAACTGACAGACAGCAAGACACACTTGTGTAATTTGGCTGGTTCTGATGCGTGTGCACAACTATAAGAACAGATGAGCGTCTCGTCACATCTAAAAGTCATGCCTCTTGGTAGTCCTGCTCTACCTACCACGGATCCACCTCTGTCACTGCAGAGGAGTCCATCTTTTGTAATATCTGATATAAGCAGAATCATTCAGCATGCACCTTTTGTCTGACTTATTTAGCTTGGAATTATTTGAGAGGCATCCCTGTTGTAGCAATGCCAGCGGCCCATTCCTTTTACTGATGAGTAATATTCCATTTTGTAGACATACCATAGTTTGTTTAGCTGTTTGCCTGTTGATGGACATTTGGTTTGTCTCCAGTTTTTAACAATTAAATATAAAGCTGCTACAAGCATTGATGTACAAGCATTTGCACCTTCATGTGATTTAATTCCTCTTGGTTCACATGTGGGAGTAGACAGATGTTTTCCAAAGCTGTTGCACTGTTTTACATGGGCTTATGAACAGTGTATGAGAGTTCCATTTCCTTGTGATGTTAGATACAAAAGTTCTAGATAAAATGTCAGTAATTAAATAATATATGAAAAGCATGGGACAAGGCTGTTTATTGTCACTGATTATTTAACTTACATGCAGAGCACATCACCAGAAATGCTGGACTGGATGAGTTACAAGCTAGAATCAAGATTGCCGGGAGAAATATCAACAACCTCACATATATGAATGATACCACTGTAATGGCAGAAAGCAAAGAGGAACTCAAGAACTTCTTGATGGTGGTGAAGGAGAAGAGTGAAAAACCCAGCTAAACTAATATTAAAAAAACTAAGACCATGGCAGCTGGTCCCATCACTTCATGGCAAACAGAAGGGTGATGGTGGAAGCAGTGGCCAATCTCCTCTTCTTGGCCTCTGAAATCACTGTGAATGGGGACTGCAGCCGTGAAATTAAAAGACAATTGCTTCTCGGCAGGAAAGCTGTGACAAACCTAGACAGTGTGTAAAAAACCAAGGCGTCACCTTGCCAGCAAGGGTCCACACAGCCAAGGGATGGTCTTTTCAGTGGTCACGTGTGGACTTGAGAGCTGAACAATGAAGATGGCAGAGCGCCAAAGAGTCGATGCTTTCAAACTGTGGTTCTGCAGAAGACTCTTGAGGGCCCCTTGGACTGCCAGGGGATTAAACCAGTCAATCTTAAAGAAAATCGACCCTGAATACTTCCTGGAAGGACTGATGCTAAACCTCCAGTACCTCGGCCACCTGATGTGAAGGGCCAGCTCACTGGAAAACCTTCTGATGCTGGGAAAGACTGAAGGCAGAAAGAGAAGAGGGTGACAGAGGATGAGATAGTTGGATAGCATCACCGATGCAATGGACACAAACCTGGGCAAACTCTGGGAGATGCTGAGGGAGGCCTGGTGTGCTACAGTCCACGGTATTGAGAAGAGCCAGACATGACCTGGTAACTGAACAACAACAACGAATCAAGTCCAACAACACAGAAAAGCATGATCCACCATGTCCAGACGAGTTCACCCCAGAAATGCAAGTGTGGTTTAGCAATGGAAATCCATCAACAGAATTCACCTAGCTAATCTATTTATTCAGCAACTATGTAATGAATACCTGCCCTATCCCTGAAATCGCAGTAGATTTTGGAGACAGCAGTTTAAAAAGTCATTCAAAAATGTAGGCTTTGCAGACATCAAAATACAGCATAGTCAAACACACATTGACAAGAGAAACAGAGCATTTGTCAAATGAGAATTTCCTGTGAATACAAACATGACAAGGATGGAAGATGGAGGGAGCGGTCACTCATCCAGACGGGGTGGTCACTTCTACTCAGTGGCTGGGCCACGTCTATCAGTGGCTTCAGTCTAGATGAATTTGGGTTGATGGTGTTAGGACTTGCCTAGTTCTGAAGGGTCTAGCCCACTTTCTAAAATCCTTAAACACTATCCCCTGCCTCCTTACCAATCAGTTAACTAAGTAAAAGTCCTTAAACAAAATGGAGAAGTGCAGAGAATACTGGCTCTGTGGTCAGACACAATTGTTCATCAATCACTTACTGAGTGACTAGAAGAGGTAAGTCATTTAATCAATCCAAGCATTAATTTCCATAAAATGAAGCTAAGTTCTTCATGGTTACTATAAAGCCTAAGTACAAAATATTGAAGAAAGGATTACAAGATTAACTGATAGTGACTAACTAGCAAAACTGTGGTTTAATTGACTGTCTTTTCTTTTTAGAATTAAACACACTGGATTTTTTTTTTGAAGATTCACAACTTTTACTGGATAAAAATGTAGCTTATTGTTTCAAGATATTGACTTGTTTTCATAGTATCCATTAAATTTTAAAGAAAAAATAATTTATTCTGGGCAAAGCTAAAAATCATTAGAAACTTGGGAAAGATATTATTTGCATATAAAACCAAGAACCATCCCATCAGCAGGATTCACTTCATCCTTAGTTCACAGCAACATCAGTGGGCTTAACAGGTGAACTTCAAGGGCAGAAACACACTTAAAATATTCTCAAGCAAGCTTTGATCCAAAAGGGAAAAAAAAGTGTACTGAAATGGTTTTTGGATAATTGATACAAATTAAACTAAGCTTTCAGTCAATACTGTAATTACCAGGATAATGAACAGTGAAAAAAGAATATCAATTGGTGTATATAAATTCAAGTTAAGTTTCATAGTGAGGCTCAGAACTACATCTATTCACCTGTCAGAGAAAATGTAGATAGAACATCTTACCTAATCCTTTATATCTTAACTTCTGTGATCCAAAGTCCCAATTCTACTTTATGTAATTTTTATCATTCTTCCACTTTCAGTAAAAAGGACTCAGTTAACTGTTAAAAATGTACTCTTGTGTTATATGTTAATAGTTTTGAAATTTTAAAAATTGCACATGGTTTGTATTATTCTTTATAATAATGGTCAATTTAACTTTTAAAAATATACTGTAAATTTCCATTTGTTTTTATTATTTTTCCCTGTGATTTGTGAATCTTTAAAATTTCCTTGATTATCATGTCTATCATGTCATTGCCATCTTCAGTTTTCCTTTAAAATATTTAAATTTTTGTGATCAATATTTAATAGTATACATATATATGTATGTGTGTGTGTGTGTGTGTGTGTGTGTGTGTGTATATATAAAGGATGAAATAGTATTATACAAACACACACACACACATATATATATATGCAAGAATACTCGCGTGCATTGGCATTCCCTCCTCCAGGGGATCCTCCCGACCGAGGGATCAAATCCAGGTCTTCTACACTGCAGGTGTGCTCTCCACCATCTGAGCCCCCAAGGCAGCCCAATATAATACAAACGCCCACCCCGGGTTTGTGTCTCGCTCACAATCCATGAGAAGGAAAACTACATTTTTAATTCATTTAATCTATTTTATTTCTAGCACATAGAAAAATTCCTAGCCAGTAACTGCTTTCTAAGTTTTAAAGAGCCTTTGAGGGAGGGACACGGCACACTAACACTTGGATGGATGGAATCAGGACCTGGCTACCCACAGCTAAAGCAGACACGCCTTCCAGGCAGGGCCAGGCGAGGCATCCCCTGGGACTGGGAGCTAGAGAGCTGCAGCTGCAGAGGACGGCTTCCTTGTAACAAGCAGGGCGAGGCCAGCCAGGCTCTGTGACTGCCCTGTGGACTGGCTTCTCTGGATAATTTTAAAGGCTCTGAGGCAGAGGGCCTGTCCCCAGTTGTTCCGCTGGGGAGATTAGGGCTGGGGCATAATGCCTGGGGAGGGTGGGAGCTCGATAAGACAAGAGGGTGTTATGTCTCCTTAATCAGCTGCTCAAGGAAGAAAACTGAACAGCGTCTAGCCACAGCCTCCAAACTGGATCAAAATTTAAATTTTTAACATAATTTCAATTATATTACAGTAGTAAATGTTCAATATATATTTGCTGAATGAGTTGTTTAAAGTTGAAAATTATGGTACACTTCTGAAATCAAAAACTTTGTCATGTTTTATATGTTTTAGGACATAAATAAAGCTTTGTACATATGATTAAAAGGAACATCAGCACAATTTCATGCAATATAATTATACATTCTTAGTTTTCACATATAAATATCCTCCTATGTCCACTGTCTCAGATGGAGTTTAGAAAAATTTCCTTGAGTGTCAAATGTTCCTTTGAAAAGTTGTTTTGGACTGAAATTGATTTGTTAATTGATTAAAGAGAATTATTAGTCATGATACTGAGACTTCTCAACTTCAAAAATGGTATGTGTATAAGTAGCTACAGCTGTGTAACAGGTCAATCCAAAATCAGTGACTTTAAACAAAACTAGTGTGTTATTTCCCATAACTATATCTCGGATGAGCACAGCTGGTGGTTATTTGTTTCCAGGCAGCATCTTCCGGGGTTTCTCCCAGCCTGTGTTCAGCAGGAAGTTTCATATCACTGCTGTCTCTGCCACTTAATGATGGCTCTCAGCTAGAAACTCAGGTCATTCTCCAGAAGGTTCTTCAGTGCCCAGCATCCCTTCTCCACATGTCCTCACCAAAACATAGCACAGACATTGTTATCCAGCAGCTGGCTTGCAAGAGGACAAGCCAGAATGCACAAGCATTGCATCAGTGTCAAGCTTCCTGCTAGCTCATTGGCCAAATCATGTCACGTGACCAAACTCCAGGTCAAGGTGATGGACAGAAAGACGCCTTGAGAAGGAGAAGTAGTAAGATCACGCTGCATCTGAGCACAGAGATTCAGGAGGGACTTACGGGCACTAAGCAGTCTGACATGGTGGTTCCTTTGACTAAAAATTACTCACATACCTTCCAAAACCAAACTATACCAATAACCCAGAACTTTCAACACTCTGATCTCTGTTACAGAATTAGTCTCAGGCCCAGTCTTGAAGTCCAGGTTGTCATCTAAATTAAGTACAGGTAGAAATGGATTTCCAGAGGTGCAGATTCTCTTGATCCAGAGATCTGTTAACTAAAAAAGACTGTGTGTCTCACACACTTAAAATACAATGATGTGACAAGATAACAGTATATATTCTCATTGAACATGGGGCAAAAGGGTGAATGAACAGTAGTTACGAATCTATAACAATTTTGAAGTCCACTAGTCACATGCCACTGATTTCCCACGCTCCGGGATCAGCTTTCACTCAGATTTCCTGTTTTGACTGGGAATACATTTCTTAAAGGGAAACAACAAGCACCAGCCATCAGGGGAAAATGCAGAATGTGCACTCATGAAAAGGCACATCATTTAAAAATCAGTCTATAGAGAGGGCAGAGTTATTGGCGATTTATAGAACTGGAAAAGGGCTCATATCCAGGTTACATGAAAAATACCTCCTATAAACCGATAAGTAAGAAGACAACCCAGCAGACACATGGAAGGGAGAAACAGTTCAAAAACAGAGGAACTCAAAATGGCCAAAACCAAACAAACAAAAAAAAACAAAGAGAGAAAAGTAACATACATATATACAGTTAACAATCAACACGTGAGCTTTTAAAATTAACTAATTTATTTTGATTGGAGGATGATTTCTTTGCAATCCTGTGGTGGTTTGGCTGAGCACTGACAGGAGGGACCCACAGGCGTGCACAGACACAGTGAAGTTTCATCCTGGAACCCCCGTGAAGGCCAGCACAGAGCGCACTGACCCGGGCGCCCGGCTCCAGCCGGGCCAGGCGAGAGTCTGCTGCCCACCGCAGCACCCACGGTTAGTGCGCTGCATCGTGCCCTTAAAATTCTCTGAGAGTGTTGATCTCACCTGAGTATCCTTGTCACAAAAAAGTGAATAAATAAACAGGGAGGAAGGAAACTTTGACAGATAAAGGAGGCGGGCCAGCCATTGACAGCTGGCTGCGGGGATGTGCGCGTGAAGTCGCCCGACTCTCAACATACACCGTGTCCGGCTCTTTGCGACCCCCGGGTCTGTACAGTCCTTGCAGTTCCCCAGGCCAGAGTACTGGAGTGGGTAGCCTTTCCCTTCTCCAGGCGATCTCCCCAACCCAGGGATCGAACCCAGGTCTCCCTCACTGCAGACGGATTCCTTACCAGCTGAGCCTCCAGGACGCCCTCGCGGATGTATGATTCCCTCCAAACTCGCCAAGGTGCAGACGCTAAATGCGTGAATGTGCAGGATCGTCAAGGTGCAGACGCTAAATGCGTGAATGTGCAGGATCGTCAAGGTGCAGACGCTAAATGCGTGAATGTGCAGGATCGTCAAGGTGCAGACGCTAAATGCGTGAATGTGCAGGATCGTCAAGGTGCAGACGCTAAATGCGTGAATGTGCAGGATGCCTCTGCACCGTCCACCGAAACGGAACAGATCTGTACTCCTGTTGCTGTCGTTTAGCTGCTAAGTCGTGTGTGACTCCTTTGAGGCCCCATGGACTGTAGCTTGCTGGTTTCCTCTGTCCACGGGACTCTCCAGGCAAGAATACTGGAGTGGCTTGCCATTCCCTTCTCCAGGGATCTTCTCAACGCAGGGATCAAAACTGGGTCTCCTGCGACTCCTGCACTGCAGGCGGATTCTTTACCCCTGAGCCACAGGGCTTTGGAGTCGGGTAGAAACTTCAGCCCGGACCCTCCATCCTCATCCCACCAGCCAGAAATACCAATGCTTTCATGGTGCTTCAGGCAAATACAAGCCCTCCTCCTCATCTAGTGCCAGACAGCTAGGGCACAGGCGCCTTCGAACAACAGCTCTGCCTCTCTCTTCTCAAGTTTCTGAAGAGTCCACTTCCAAGATCCACTCACTACTTTAATTTCATATTTATTTACTGAAGAAACTGAAAGTGTGAAAAAAACAAACTATTTCCTTATACAATTAAAAGAATATAAAATAAGTAACAATTGGGATATTGTGCCATCAAGCTAGCAAAAAAAAAAAAGATCAAAAATGCTCAGCATTAGCAAAGCTGTGTGAACTGGCTATTCTGATACAAAAGAGCCACTGCAGGCAGCAAAGCTGTTTCGGAAGGCAATGTGAAGTAGGTAACAGGCTTCCCAGGAGGCCCAGTGGTAAAGAGCCCACCTGTCAATGCAGGAGACATGAGAGGCTTGGGTTCGATCCCTGTATCTGGAAGAGCTGCTGGAGGAGGGCACAGCACCCCAATCCAGTGTTCTTGTCTGGGGAAATCCCAGGGACAGAGGAGTCTGGTGGCCTACAGTCCATGGGGTCACAAAGAGTTGGACATGACCGAAGCAACTTAGCAACACAGAGTAACAGACAAAATCTGTATGCAAACTGTTTCCACAATAAAGCTATTTCTAAAAATCACTTCTAAGGCACACAGTACAGGTGTGCAAAGAGGGATCACCACCATCAGCTCCATGGGAATAAAAACGCACCGCCGATGTTATTATAAGTGAGGCGGGCACTGCCCCACCCACGTGGCACAGGCGAGGGACGTGGGCACAGAGGTACGAAGTGGCTCGTCGTAGGGTCACAGGTATGATCACAGCACCACTCCGAACACTGGAGCAGTGCCCTCCTGGTGGCACAGGGGTAAGAGTCTGTCTACCAAGGCAGGGACACAAGTTTGATTCCTGGTCCAGGAAGACTCCACGTGCCGCAGAGAAGCCAGGTCTGTGTGCCACAACCTGAGCCCAAGTACCCCAGAGCCCGCGCTCTGCGACTACTGGCGCCCGTGTGTCGAGACCCCAGGCTCTGTGACAAGAGGAGCGAGGGGAGAAAGGAGATTTAAAATAAAATAAAGTACCGAAAGGCTGCAGAGAAGCTAAGGTCCGTTTACAGAGACGTGGTTAAACAGCATCTCCTCCAGAACGCCACAGCTTTTACAGCCAGTGAGCCTGACCTAGAGGAGCTAACTGGAACAGATTTTCAACACAAGGTAGGCCACAGAGACTTGTTTATAATACCGCCTCATGTCTGACCTGTGTGTATGTGGTATCTCCATCTCCTCCCTCAGCGTGCACACACAAGAGATGTGGCAGGCACTTCAGAGTCACTAACAGTGGTTATTTGGAGTGGAGGGGAGGATGCAGAAGAATGACCTTTGGATGGGAGATCACCTGTTTGACTATATCCATATACAGCAGTGTTGCAGTCTTAATTTAATGATAGAACGGCATTCATTTACAACTTTTACATTGAGGTAAAAATAAAGCAAAACAAATCTAAGTTACACTGTGGTATCTTTTTCATGTATCTTATCCTCTAAGCCTAAATCCATTGTTTGCAGAGATTGTGAATACACTGTACTTGAAGGTGCAATCTGCTCTTCCACACGTGCAATTTGGAATCCCCCATGTTTGCGTCTTCAGTCTTTGAAGTAAACTCTCTGACATTCTGGGCAGCCAAGGGATGGATAAACAAGACAGAACACAGACCCTCTTTTTCACCTCTTTCCTTCCATCTGTGAATCAGGAAAAGGGCAGGGGGCACCTCAGCTTGGGGATCACGTGACCCAGATCCCCCAGCAGCAAAGCTCCTTTCTGCTTCTGGACCATCTGTCAGTCTGCTCCTACAACATCTGCTGGGGCACAAGTCTCGTTTACTCTCAGAAATAATCATTCCTGTTTACAAATGACATATTTTACCACTCACCTGTGGATCCCTGCTTATGCACGGTTCCAGCTCACAAACTATGAATCTGAAAGGGAACTTTCCATGAATGTTAAACGGTCACCCTTCCCCTAGTTCCCTCTCTGTGGCGAAGAGTATTTCTACCTTATATTTAACAACAAACATGGCAAGTCAAAGCAGCAGGTTATCATGGAAATAGTCTTGAGAATTTTCTAAGCCTGGCTCCCCAGAGCAGGACATTTTGAACAAAGTGAAACAAAAGCTTTAGAACAGAGGCTAAACAAGTTTCATCACCACGGTAGTCGTACAGTTGTGAAGTGAATGGGAAAAAGCTGAAACTGTGTAGAGAAGTGAGAAAATAAACATAAAGAGTTCCAAGATCCTTCTTTATGCCGTGTCTACCATCAGGCAAGGAAAGGAGAGGGAATTGGAGATGAAAGGCAGGCACTGTATTTTAAGGAATATTACTATACATGTTTATAAGCTCATAAATGCCACATTAACTGACATAAACAGGCGTGCTTTGCGGGATCCTTATTTGAGCAGATCTTCTTTTCTTTCATGAAGATACCCTATAACTCCTAGTGGATAGGGAGTGAGGGCTGGAGGAGAGCATGCTCCTAAAATAAACACCAAGGGAGAAGGGACACAGAGTCCACAGAGGACTTCTCAGAAGTAACCACGAAACTAAAGATGCTTACTCCTTGGAAGAAAAGCTATGACAGACCAGAGAGCATATTAAAAAGCAGAGCCATCGTTTTGCTGACAAAGGTCTGTGTAGTTAAAACCGTGGGTTTCAGTAGTCAACTACACATGTGAGAATTGGAGCATGAAGAAGGCTGAGTACAGTCTTCAGTTCTTATTGATGCTTTTGAACTGGTGCTGGAGAAGATTCTTGAGAGGCCCTTGGACGTCAAGAAGATCAACCAGTCAGTCCTAAGGAATCAACCATGAATGTTCACTGGGAGGGCTGAGGCTGAAGTCGAAGCTCCTAAACTTTGACTATCTGATGCAAAGAGCCAGCTCACTGGAGAAGGCCCTGATGCAGGGCGAGAGAAGGCGGGAGGAGAAGGATGAGACGGGTGGATGGCATCATCGACTCAATGGAGATGAGTCTGAGCGAACTCTGGGAGACGGTGAAGGACAGGGAGGCCTGGCGTGCTGAGTCCATGGGTTGTTCCAAAAGAGCTGAATAGGGCTGAGTAACTGAACAGCAACAGCAACCCTTCATTTTACCTGAACAGGATCTGAAATTCTAAGATACAGCTTGAAGTTCTGGATGTCTGTATGAACCAGAGGGAACCAACTGCCCTTGGAAATGATGATTCAGGAGAAAGTTCAGACCTTCCTGTCTCACGCATCCTTTCACCTATGAAAACGGGCATCACACACACACACACATGGATGAGTGTGACATGTCTGTTGTTTGGCTAGATATGCAGAGAGATAGGATCTGAAACAGGGAAAAAGAAAAACAGAAAAATATATACAAAATCATGAAGCAAAGAAAGGATACACTTTAATTCTTTAAAAATACACACCTTCAGACTCCCTGGGTGGCTCGGTGGTAAAGAATCCGCCTGACAACACAGGAGACACAGGTTTGGCCCCTGGCCTGGGAGGATGCCACACGCCACAGAGCAGCTAAGCCTGGGAACCCCAGCTGCTGAGCCCACATCTGCTCAAGCCTGAATTCAGCAACAGCAAGCAGTGCAGTAAGGAGCCATCACACCAGAGCCAGAGAGCAGCGCCCACTTGATGCAGCTAGAGAAAAGCCCGCAGAGCAACAGGACCCAGCAGTCAGAATAAAGAATGCGATATGAACAGCAGGTCTCCCTGTGGCTCAGATGCTAAATTTCTGAGTTCTCATACCACTGGAGCCTCGCTTGAGAATTTTGAGCACTACTGTGCAAGGGTGTGAGATGAGTGCAATTGTGCAGTAGTTTGAGAAGGAAATGGCAGCCCACTCCAGTACCCTTGCCTGGAAAATTCCACAGATGGAGAAGCCTGGTAGGCTACAGTCCGTGGGGTCGCAAAGAGTCAGACACGACTGAGTGACTTTACTTTGAACATTCTTTGGCATTGCCTTTCTTTCGGATTGGAATGAAACTGACCATTTCCAGTCCTGTGACCACTGCTGAGTTTTCCAAATTTGCTGGCATATTGAGTGTAGCACTTTCACAGCATCATCTTTTAGGATTTGAAATAGCTCAGCTGGAATTCCATCATCTCCACTAGCTTTGTTTGTAGTGATGCTTCCAAAGGTCCACTTGACTTAGCACCCCAAAATGTCTGGCTCTAGGTGAGTGATCACAATGTTGTGGATATCTGGGCCATTAAGATCTTTTTGTACAGTTCTTCTGTGTATTCTTGCCACCTCCTCTCAATATCTTCTACTTATGTTAGGTCCCATACCATTTCTGTCCTTTATTGTGCCCATATTTGCATGAAAATTTCCCTTGGTATCGCTAATTTTCTTGAAGAGATCTCTACTCTTTCCCATTCTATTGTTTTCCTTTATTTCTTTGCACTGATCACTGAGGAAGGCTTTCTTCTCTCTCCTTGCTATTCTTTAGAACTCTGCGTTCAGATTGGTATATCTTTCCTTTTCTCCTTTGCCCTTCATTTCTTTTCTCAGCTCTTTGTAAGGCCTCCTCAGACAGCCATTTTGCCTTTTTTCATTTCTTTTTCCTGGGGATGGTTTTGATCACTGCCTCCTGTACAGTGTTATGAACCTCTGCCCATAGCTCTTCAGGCACTGTCTATCAGATCGAATCCCTTAAATCTATTGGTCTCTTCCCCTGTATAACCGTAAGGGAGTTGATTTAGGGCATACCTGAATGGTCTCGTGGTGTTCCCTACTTCCTTCATTTAAGTCTGAATTAGGAAACAGGAGTCCATGATCTCAGCCACAGTCAGTTCCTGGGCTTGTTTTTGATGACTCTATAGAGCTTCTCCATTTTCGGTTGCAAAGAATATAATCAGTCTGCTTTCAGTACTGACCATCTGGTGATGTCCATGTGTAGAGTTGTCTCTTGTGTTGTTGGAAGAGGAGTTGCTATGACCAGTGCATTCTCTTGGGAAAAACCTGTTAGCCTTTTCCCTGCTTCATTTTGTACTCCAAGACCAAACTTGCCTGTTAGTCCAGGTATCTCTTAACTCCCTACTTTTGCATTCCTGCCCCTATGATGAAAAAGACATCTTTTTTTTTGGTGTCAGTTCTAGAAGGTCTTGTAGGTCTTCATAGAACTCTTCAGCTTCAGTTTCTTCGGCATTAGTGGTTAAAGCATAGACTTGGATCACCATGATATTGAATGGTTTGCTGTGGAAACAGAGACCGTTCTGGCATCTTTGAGACTGAATCCAAGTACTGCATTTCAGACTCTTTTGTTGACTATGAGGGCTACTCCATTTCTGCTAAGGAATTCTTGGCCACAGTAGTAGATATGATGGTCATCTCCATTATAATGGTCTCCAAGCTAGGCTTCAATTGTACATGAACCGAAAACTTCCAGATGTTCAAGCTGGATTTAGAAAAGGCAGAGGAACCAGAGATCAAGTTGCCAACATCTACTGGGTCACAGAAAAAGCAAGAGAATTTCAGAAAAACATCTACTTCTGCTTCATCAACTGCACTATAGTCTTTGACTGTGTGGCTCACAACAAACTGGAAAATTCTTAAGAAGATGGGAAATCCAGACCACCTGACCTGTCTCTTGAGAAAACTGCAAGCAGGTCAAGAAGCAACAGTTAGAACCAGACGTGGAACAGAGACTGGTTCCAGACGGGAAAAGGGTGCATCAAGGCCGTGTATCGTCACCCTGCCTATTTAACTTATATGCAGAGTACATCATAGGAAATGCTGGGCTGGAAGAAGCACAATCTGGAATCAAGATTTCCAGGAGAAATATCAATAACTTCAGATATGCAGATGACACCACCCTTATGGCAGAAAGTGAAGAGGAACTAAAGCGCCTCTTGGTGACAGTGAAAGAGGAAAGTGAAAACGCTGGCTTAAAATTCAAACATTCAAAAAACTAAGATCATGCCATCTGGTCCCATCAGCTTCATGGCAAATAGATGGGGAAACAATGGAAACAGTGAGAGACTTTATTTTCTTGGCCTCCAAAATCACTGCAGATGGTGACTGCAGCCATAAAATTAAAAGATACTTGCTCCTTGGAAGAAAAGCTATGACCAACCTAGTCAGCGTATTAAAAAGCAGAGACATTCCTTTGCCAACAAAGGTCTATACAGTCAAAGCTGTGGTTTTTCCAGTGGTCATGTATGGATGTGAGAGTTGGACTATAAAGAAAACTGAGCGCTAAAGAATGGATGCTTTTGAACTGTGGTGTTGGAGAAGAGCCTTGAGAGTCCCTTGGACTGCAAGGAGATCAAATCAGTGAATCCTAAAGGAAATCAATCCTTGGAAGGACTGATGCTGAAGCTCCAATGCTTCGGCCACCTGATGTGAAGAGCTGACTCACTGGAAAACCCTGATGCCGGGGAAAGAGTGGGAGGAGAAGTGCGGGGAGGAGAGGGGGCGACAGAGGACGAGATGGTCGGGTGGCATCACTGACTCGATGGACATGAGTTTGAGTAAGCTCCGGGAGATGGTGACGGACAGGGAAGCCTGGCGTGCTGCAGTTCACAGGGCTGCAAAGAGTCGGACACATCTGAGCAACTGCATGATGAGAACAGCAACAGATGGTAAAGAATCCGCCTGCAGTGCAGGAGACCGGGTTCAATCCCTGGGTTGGGAAGATCCCCTGGAGAAGTGAATGGCTACCCAGTCCAGTATTCTTGCCTGGAGAATTCCATGGACAGAGGAGCCTGGTAGGGTACAGTCCAGGGGGTTGCAAAGAGTCAGACATGAGTGAGCAACTAACACTTTCACTTTAATATAAAAGTATATGGTAAAAAATATATACTCTCAAAAGATAGAATTATGAATGTTTCTCAGTTTTGCTGTGCTTTTTAAAATATTTTCTATATTTTAATAATGCCCTAGAGTGATATCCATTATCAGAAAATAATGCTTTAAATATTTTTTAAAATGATCTTTTCTTCAATTAGCTATTTTTCTAGCTGAAAGACTAATTATACTTGTGTCTATACTTAACCTCATAAGAATCCTGCTGCTGCTGCTAAGTCGCTTCAGTTGTGTCTGACTCAGTGCAACCCCATAGACAGCAGCCCACCAGGTTCCCCCGTCCCTGGGATTCTCCAGGCAAGAACACTGGAGTGGGTTGCCATTTCCTTCTCCAATGCATGAAAGTGAAAAGTGAAAGTGAAGTCGCTCAGTCGTGTCCAACCCTCAGCGACCCCATGGCCTGCAGCCTTCCAGGCTCCTCCGTCCATGGGACTTTCCAGGCGAGAGGACTGGGGTGGGGTGCCATTGCCTTCTCCCATAAGAATCCTATAATCCTGAAAAACTAAGAAAATGAATTTCTGAATTTTTTTTCTTGCAAGTACTCAAAAGTGACTTTTGAAACTGCTGTGAATATGCTAAAAGTTTGCAATACTCAATTTGATTTAAAAATTGTCTTGTTATATAGTAATGAAATACCCAGTTTGGTTACATATAGGAAAATAGAGTCAGTGACTGTAAACTGATAAACATATTCTGGATAGCAAGTTGGAAATAATGATTTAAATTTCACATACCCATATCTTACCATTCAAAAATTCTGCTGCTGAATTTATTATTAATAAATCTCATATGGATGTGCTTTATAGCACTGATTTAACAACAAATATATGGAAATTACTTGAAATAAAGTATTCTTCAACAGAAGACATATATAAACTAGAGCTTATATTCCTGTAAAATAATAATAAGCTGTTAAAGAGAACAAGCTGTATTTTATGGATATTAATATGGGAAAAGTTTAAGTGAGAAAAGTAAGGCTCAAAATAATATACCTTATGTGACTTCAATTATGAGTATTTAGAAGAATATATAGAGATAAGAATAGATGTAATATTATATACCAGTTTGAACACTGTATTTTCTGAATGAATCCCAAGTAATTATTAACAGTGATTTTCTTTATGGAGAAGAATGGCAAGGAGAAAAATTAGAAAGAAAAATTTCAGTATTTGTTTTCTTTTAATTTGCCTTTCACATTTCACTTATGTCTTTTTTGTATAAGCCTTTTATTGAATATCTAACAATTATAAATATTTAAGCATTTAAAAATAAAGGTGGATAAAACTGACATAGCACATACAGCAGCTTTCATGAATCTATACAAATATATGCTCATTTACCTACATAAATATATGAATAATACATATGTGTGGCTATATATATATATATACACATATATATTACATACAGGAAATTTCATATATATAAGGGAATGTTCACATGCATATATATGAAATGCAGAGTTGATAGCTATCTCATCAAATTAATTATTTTACCTGCCCATATTTAATTTTTAAATTTTTCCTATAAATAATTTGTTTTCATGCTATTCCCTTTCAAGAAAAAAAGGAGTCTAGCTCCACCCCAGGTGAATGTATTTGGATGAAGGTTAAAATATAACAAAATTAATTATTATTTCTCCTACATTTTATTAACCTGGACATTTTTCTCTTTTGAGAACACACAGTAATTTATGGCACACAATCCTATTTCAGAGAAATAAAGCATCTTATATTATTTTTAATTCAATGAAGTATAATGGATAATAAATTATTTAGTTTAATTAAAACCTCTTTATCAGATGGGCATTTATCCATGACATTGTTATGCACAACTGGTGTTCGGCAGAAGGCAGCATTTTCCATTCTCTTCTCATTTCATTCACGGGTTCTTTTAATTGCATTTCAAATTACATCTATTCCACAAAATCATACTATAAACTCATCAGATATTTGTGCCTACTCCTTTACCTTAGGCACTAAAAACCTCTCTTCTGTTTGCTTTTAAATTCATGCTTTATGTTTGAATGGAGAAACCAAGGAACTCTAAAATATGGTATTTAAAAGGTTGGAAATGACTGGCCTGGCTTGAATCCCAGCTCTGCATTTGCGAAAATTACTTATTTTCTCTAAGACCCAGTTTCTTTTCTCATCTACAGTATGAGGGTAATGACGGTTTTTAAACACAGTGCAGAAACACATGCAAGAAATAATGTCTGATAATGTCTTGAAGTACACTTTTATTTGGGGCCCGGGAGGACAGAGGGGTGAGAGCAGGTGAACGCGGCCTTTTAACACTAAAATGTTGGGCTGCACGTCTGGGGCTCTGCTGGAGCATCATCCAGATCCTGGCAGCAGAGTCTACTTTCCTCTGAGCTTGAGGGTCCCCTGATTCTACAGGCTCCACCTCCCCTTCCATGCCCTCCCCTTGAAAGCTCATTAAAGCCTCATTCTTAATATTATTTTAAATTGCCTTAATTTTAAAACTTTGCTGGATTCTTATATTCTTCATTGAAATATTATAGTAGAGACTGGGAAATTAAAGGGATCAAGGTGTATAAGAACCTATAAGGTGCCAGTATTTCACTAAAATTCTATGAGGAGGCAGGGAAAAGAATTACAATACATACAACAAGGCAAAAATATATTATTGAATTCCTCATAGAAATGTCTCTTTTTCCCCAAAGATTTTCTCCTCTACAGCCGCTTCAACTGTCTCCCTTCCTAACCTGACCTGGGGAAAAAACATCTATCTCTTAATCTTAGCTCTTTGGTTCCCTATTCAGGAAAACACAGTCTGATAATTGGCTGAAAGCATGGCTCCCGTCTTTCCTCAAGCATAACGACTTGGTGCTCCGACCGCAGCAGGAATATCTGGCCCTGCTGTCCTCCTCGCTGTTCCAGGTGCAGAGCTGACATGTCTTCATTCTTCGCTCTTAGGGAACATCCATCCTAGGTGTTTTTTCCTTTGTTCACAAAAATTTGAATACTTACCAAAAAAAAGATTCTCACAAACACTATCATAATCAAATACCTGACTTTATATAGAAAGAGAAAACAGCTATTATTAACAACTATAGAAAGTATGGTATTAGTAACAATGGTGCAGACGGTGGTGATGCTGGTGACAAATGAAGAAGAAAGACGGGAAGGCCACTGCCTGGCACAGGGAGCATCTTTCCTTCACTTCACAAGCGTGTGAGTAGGTGCCATTGCCCCAACTCCTGCGGGAGAAAGAAACAAACGCACTAACTCACACAGCAATGTTTTATCTAATATGTATCCCCGTCCAAAGCCCAGGCAGGCAATCGACAAAATTGCATGTTAAGCTGACTCCTTAAAAAGCAAAAACCACTTAAAAATAAAATAAATGATGCTCACTGTAAATCCTTTCCATTGGCTTCACTTCTAACTCGACTCAATAAATAAATTCTGTGTGCCTATAAGATGCCAGATACTAAGCTAGGTGTTGGGAATTGAAAAAGAGAAAGAAAATATCTGGATCTTGTTTATACATTTCCTTCTCTCCAGCTTTCCTATCTTGCTTAAGTAACAATTATTGCATGTTGTTTCTTATGTAGAATTAATTATTTTATTTTGTTGTTCTTGCTACTGGTTTGTTTGCAGAAGGAAAGGGAGATGGTGAAAATCAGATATCAATAATTATTTCTTCATCTTAGATTATCAAAACTTTGTCGGAGGTAAAGAATCCACCTGTAATGAAGGGGATGTGGGTTAGATCCCTGAGTCCGGAAGGTCCTCTGGAGGAGGAAATGGCACCAGATCCAGTGTTCTTGTTTGGGAAATCCCATGGACAGAGGAACATCGTGGGATACAGTCCACAGGTTACTCTCAAAGAGTTGGACGGGGCTGGAGAGACTGAACATGACCCACACTGCTCTCTTTATGCAAGTTTAAAGGTCAGGTGGATCAGATGGTTCTGATAGGAGATAAGATTGTTGAATCACCCTGACTGTTACAATGAAAGCATAAGATATTCTTACCAGGGTTCGCCACAGATGGCGGAGGGGGCTTAGACCCAAATAAGCAAGTATGCTAAGTCGCTTTAGTCGTGTCTGACTCTTTCCGACCCCGTGGACTGCAGCCCACAGGCTCCTCTGTCCAAGGGATTCGCCAAGCAGGAATACTGGAGTGGGCGCCAGGCCCTCCTCCAGGGGACCTTCCAGGGGTTAAACCTGCACCTCCTGCGGCTGCCTTCCCTGCAGGCAGATTCCCCACAGCTGGGCCTCCAGGGAAGGCCTGGAGGCAAACACTGCTCGGGACAAAATAAAGGGATGTCCTCTACTGCATTACACCACACGATCTGCATGAGAGTTCCCAGGCATGTGAGCAGCTCGGGACAAAATAAACGGATGTCACAAACCTTCGCCTGCTACTACATTAGACCATATTTTCTGTATGAAAATTCTCAGGCATGTGAACTCTGGGGACAAAATAAAGGGATGTCGCAAACCTTCGCTTGCTACTACATTATGCCACATTATTTGTTTAATTCTATTTCTTGCAACAGCCTTGTAAAATAGATATGTTTGTCTTCATTGCTTATATGTGAAAGGAGAATGAGAGGTGAAGAAAGACTAAAGGCCTCAGCACTGGGAAGCGGTAGGGGAGCGCAAGGTGTCCTTTGCTTGCAGCCGTTACTCACAGTCTCTCTTCAAAATAGTACTACGGGACCTTGGCTCTGTTCCACGACTTTCTGCACTGACGGTGGAGGTTACTACTCCCAGGCACAGTGAGGCTTCTTGAGAGTGAAGCTGCGTTTAGAGCTCCCCAGTCCCTGAAGGCGCGCCCTGGCCGCCGCGGCTGCTGCCCACCTCTGCGCGGGCCGCAGCCGCTGCCTTGGCCGCTGCGTGTGCCGTGCCCAGGCCTGCTTCCTGCCAAGGAGGCGCTCGGCCAATATCTACCAAAGGCCCGGAGGTACAGGTGACGGCTGGCTAGCAAGTGTCTAAGTTATTAACCATATTCACCTTCATATAAATTAATTTCGATTTTTCCCCTGACTCTTGTTCTATTTTCAGCATTGATATCAAAAGCAGAGAGAGAACAGTCACACGAGCGAGGCGCCCGAGTCGTGCCTGGGAGGATCCCAGAGGCTCCTCTCGGCAGCCAGGCCGCAGTCTCACGGCGCAGAGACCGAAGCTGACACCCAAAGGAAGGGCACAGACGCGCGTGGGCGCCCTGGGCCTCTGGCCACGAGCCACGCGATGAAACCACACACAGACCTCGACGCGTACGCGGGGACCCGGAAAGGATCTGGTTTGTTTTTAAAGTTTCACCTGAGAAGAAAGTCCTGGTTTCTTTCTTAAGAAAAAATGTAAATCCTCTATGGAAAAATATATCCTCCCTTTAAGTCCAAAGTTTCCCACAGTTTAAGATCAAATACGCACGAGTTCACAATCAAAGATGACAAATATGAAAAGAAACAAACCACAGTTTCACAGAGAACATGGCTTCATTTTATGGGGTTTTTTTTTCTATCTAAATAACGTATGTTTGTTGTAAAAAGTAAATAAAATAAAAAGAAAGTAACAAATAGGAAAAAAAAAAAAGAATGTCATTAGAAGCAACAGACATCAAATTCAGGTTCCATTTCACATAATGGCATTATGAAATGTACTATACCAATAATTTTGTAAAAGCAAAAATTAAAGTTATAGAATAACAGAAAGACAAGGGGCATTTAGTAAGAGACTCAAACATAGCTAAGTAGATACTGAAAAGAAAGGAAGAAAATCATGTTTTTAAAATTGGAAGAAAAAAGATTTAAATTGTAAATAAAGGGTGATTACACAGCAAATTAGGCATATAAGAAAAAGGGATTATTGAACAGGAAAGTCTGAAATAATTACTCAAAATGCAGGCCACAGGCCACATTATGAAATAGAGGTTAAGAGATATGGAAAGGAGAATGAGAATCTAACGTAAATTTAATTAGAGTTCCACACAGGTATACCTGTGGCCACTTCACATCAATGTACAGCAATAAACAGTACAATATTGTAAAGTAATTATCCTCCAACTAAAATAAATTAATTTTAAAAATTACAGTCCCCAAAAGACAGAAGAATGTTATGTAAAATTTTTTGAGAAAATACTGACTGTATTCCAGAACCAATGAAAGATCTGAGAGAAAAACGAACGGAAAGGAATCCCACACAGACACAACGCGGTGAAGCGGAGAAAGCAGACAGGTGCGGGAGGGGCCTCCAGCAGCCAGAGGAGCCCGTCCGAGTCACTCCCGACAGCTCCGCTGCAGCACCAGGGACCTTCGGAGAAACGAGGAAACCGGCTCTCCACTGGCTGGCTCATCCCACTGAAACTGCATTTCAAGAACAGAAGTTGAAAGGAAACCGTCTTTATGTAAACAGAAACAAGGGACTTTTACCATCAACAGGCTTCTGACGGAAGCGTTCAAGAGCACACTTTAAAATACTGAACTATGTTCTAAGCTGTCTCCCAGAAGGAAGGCCTGAGGTGCATGAAGAATTAGCGGAACCACTAACAAAGACAGGAATAGCTAACCAAACACTGTCAATACTAAGCAACAGTGATGTCTGATCTATCGGATTAAATGATGAAAATAACATACTGAACAAAGGCATGTATTTGTGAAGTTGTAATCACAGTTTAGATATTATAAATTCCTTTAGTTATTTGCAAACGGCCGTAAAATTAAATTTAGCACAGGAACAGAATCTGTAACGTTCAGCAGGGAAGAAACAAAAGCATTGGAATAATAAAGGAATAATGAAACGTTTTGGCAAAGGTAGAAGGGAAAAGTAGAAGTTTATAAAACTTGGGGCCAGAGTGAGGCACAAACAGCATTATGACAGAAACAAGCCCAAATACGCTGGTATCAGAATGTTCAGGAAACAGGTGTAAGCGCCAAAATCCTTGACAATCATTAAATCTCAGTTCCGCCAAAGGCTTATGGAATCCAAGGAGAAATTCTTTTGAAGTGCTTATCGATGGCACAAAATGAAAACTGGTTCAAGTTCCATACAACACCAGACAGCAACATCGACTGGACCTTCATATGGAATAGCAAAGAACTATGGAATCCCATGAAGAGCATCATTTTCTCTGCTTGACTGAAACATGGATCTCACAGCTCTGGGGCTAGCGTGCACACATCACAGATAAGACCACAACGGGAACGCACCCCGGCTCACGCCCGGGGCTGCGGGAGCCCGCTCTAAACCCACAGGCTGGCTCCCGAGGCTGTGCGCAGACCGCCTCTGCTCTCCTGCCTCCTTTTTATTTTATGCCGTTGCTGAGAGTTCAAAGCCAGCTGCCCCACACAGGGATCGGTGAGTGGGATGGAATCAGTAATTGCCTTTCTTGATTCAGTTCAGAAGCTCCACATCCACAGAGAGACTCAAAGAAACAAGTTACTTCGGCACAGCAATAAACTGCAAGCCTGCCTGCACCCACCACAGTGCCCAGAGTTGTGTGATGAACAAGAAACGTGCAAGTCGCTTACAGACTATCTTAAGAGTCCACATTTTTCTGCATTTGAGGTGATTCCCTAGTGTGGCTGACAGAAATCCACTTTGTCTCTCTCTTTCCTCCTGAGCTCCATTTTCAATAGCTCAGCCCCTGCTGGGTATAAGGGGACAGTGAATCTGGGTAATCAAAAGGTGACCCCATCCTGATCGCCAAGCCTGGAGTGAAGACAGACGAGGCTAGGAATCACCATCCTTAAAATTCCAGACCACACCTCGGCTTCTAGGCGGTCATTACAGGAGGTGGGTGGAACCAGGGCCGCTTAACTGAGTCCATCTTCAGAGCAGCACCGGGTCTCATTCCGGTCTTGGGCGAGCCTGACAGGGCACCACAAGCAACAAGACTGCTTTCAGTGACGCGTGGGTGTTTGTCAGTGTGTTTTCTAAGACAACCATGTGTTTGTAGGCAGATTTAAAGTGGAATGGGGCAAAAGGTTGGGAGATAAGGATGTGAAGAGGAAAACGGTAAAACAAGAAACGTAATTTACAATTCTTTCCAAATCACTATTGCACAGTCTTTGTCTCAGAGACTGGGGATGGAATGCCGTTCCCGTGACAGAGACGGGTTTTGTTTTTTTCATCCTACATAGACATAAAATTCAAAATAAATTATGTATTACCAAGAAGAGTAGATAGCTTTTCATTGCACGCTCTCTCTCCGGCCAGCCTACAAGGATCTATAGGGGTATGTGATCTGAGCAACATTTTCTGCCCACGTTATTTCTTGAACAATATTTTCCATCCACATTATTTTTAAAACTATGTTTTAAAATAGCTTTGATTTCATAATAATTTTGATATAAATATGAGTTGCCACATATTGATTAATTATCATCTGCTAGGTATATGCTAAACCCTTTACACATTTTGTTTTATCTAATCCTTACTTTTTCCATGTAATAATTGAGAAAACAGCATCTTAAAGACATCAGTTTGCCCTTGTTCAAACAGCAGGGAGGTAGAAAAACCTGGATTCAAACTTGGACGGGCTCACTGAAGCATCTGTGCTTTCAGCGATGGGACACAGAAGGCCTCGCAAGGCTAAGCGGGCGGCAGACGCTCTGTGACTCTAAGGATAGAGAAGCAGAGCAAAAGGTATTCTACTGAGTCCCTACTGCGTACTGAGCTTCCCGTGTGGCTCAGCTGGTAAAGAATCTGCCTGTATGTAAGAGACCTGGGTTCGATCCCTGGTTTGGGAAGGTCTCCTGGAGAAGGGAGCGGCTATGCATTCCAGTATTCTTGCCTGGAGAATTCCATGGACTGTACAGTCCACAGGGCCACAAAGAGTTGGACACAACTGAGCGGGGTTTCATTTTCACTACTATGTACTAGGCACTGAGCAAGGGGCGTCTGATGTGCTGTTAGTAATATTACTGCACAAAATTGCCATTGCAAGCTTAGGAGGGAGAATTTCTATCTCCATGTTTAATATATGAAGAAACTAGGGCTGAGAAAACCTTGATCAAATCACATAGCTAATCGGCACAAGAGTAGAACTAAACCCAGACCTGTCTGATTTCAGGGCTCACCTCTCACTAGTTTGTGAGGCTGTGTGTGTGTGTGTGTGTGTGTGAGAATCACTCAGTCATGGCTGACTCTTTGCAACCCCATGGGCTACAGCCCACCAGGCTTCTCTGTCCATGAGATGTTCCAGACAAGGAGACTCGAGTGGGTTGCCATTTCCTTCTCCAGGGGATCCTTCCATCCTGGGGACTGGGCCCAGGTCTCCTGGGTGTGTGAGCCTGGCGGCCTCTGGAAACGGTGCCCAGGGTTCTCCCGCCTCCTGCTCTGCATACCCTTGGGGGCTCTCTTTTCTCCGGTGTGGACTGGACCTGCTGATTCACTGCTAGCATACACCATGGAATAAGTTAGGGGATGCCACTGCCCAAACCAGCTTCTTCCTGAAAGATGGTGATGTCCATCTCTCTCTCAGCCCTCGCCCTGGCAAAACCACGTTCACACGTTGTGAATAGGTCGATGAGGAGGCTCACATGGCTGGAATGAGCGGCTCCCCCTGACAAACAAGAGAGGACTTGGGACCTGCCGAGAGCCCCAGGAGTCAGCGTGGTGATGGATTTTCAAAGACCTGCCAAGGACTTCCCTGGTGGAGCAGCGGATGACAATCTGTCTGCCAGCGCAGGGGATGCGGGTTCAATCCGCAGTCCAGGAAGATGCCCCACGCCATGGACCAGCTAAGCCCTGGCACCAGCTCCTGGTCCCGCGCTCCAGAGCCCTCAAGCCGTAAGTACTGAGCCTGCGCTCCACAGCCAGAGAAAGCCCGCACAAAGCCGCCGGGTCCCAGCGCAGGCTTAAATACATAACAGACGCTCGCCTAGTCTCGCCCTGTGCAATCCGCAGCCCCCACCCACGTCTCAATTCCTGTCCTAGGAGATCCTGGAGGACAGACCAGCGGCAAGGCCGTGCCTAGGTTCCTGACCCAGAGAAGCTGCATAATAACCCACGGTTGTTGTTACATTGCTGTATTTCAACATGCAGTGATAGATAGCTTATGCAAGGGGGTGGGGGTGGATGGATGAAGGATGGAGTTGGGAGAGTAATGCGTTCTAGATGGTGTTCATCGTTTCTACTGGAATCACTGTCTTAAATCCCTTCTGGAGCAAGACCAGCTTTAAATGACTAAAACACTCGATAGTCAAATAAACAAACACTGTATATTCATTTGGGTTCTCTAGTTTCCTATTAGGTTCTTACTCCCTTGGAGGAGTTAAGGTCTCCAATCAATCACTTTAATCAGTTCTATATGTTTAGCTGAACTTAGCCTCAGAGAACAGAGGTTCCGAATTTTGGAAAGATGTCAAAAACTGGAAAACTTAAAGTTGATAAATTAATATGAAGTACTACAGGACAGATTCTATGATGTGCAACTAACACGTAATATTTATTGAGCAAGTTTACCATAAATAATTCACAGCCCATTCGATGCCAACCTAGAAGTAAACTATTCAAAAATTAAAATTATATTTGATTCAGAGCCCACTCATTTAATTCTTTAATTTATAACCCTAGTCCTGTCCTGCTTTGCAATTGTAGTGTCTCTATGAGCTGGATCTCAAACTAGTCGGACTTTTCACATAATCAAGACAAATGCGTTGTGAACTTCAGAGAGAAAGTAACAGATAATAAGCCAGCTAACCAAGAAGTTCTTTCAGGTGCTGTCAAGGGGATAATTGAGATCATTAAAAAAAAAAAAAAAGAAATTAATATGCTATTTGAAGTGTTATCTTAATAACAAGGAAGCAAACCTTGGTGCCAGTATAAAAACAGAAACACCACGAACTGTGCGGCCCAGTTACTTTCAGGACTCTTATCTGAAGCAAGCAGTCGTGTGGAATTCTGGGTAACCGCATGCAAGAGTGTTTCATGTGTTTTTGTAGAAATGTAAAGGATCCCCAGACAATAAGACCGGCTGCCTTGGCCTCTGTGAGATTAAACTGGGGATGGGGCAGAGGGCGCGTTTCTTTGACACATCCATCATTCAGAGGGAATGTAAAAGGCCTTCTAGAGAAACCACGAGAAGTGGGGAACGTGCCAGATTAAAACCACCAGGTGCAGGCCTGCCGTAGAAGAACACGGTCGCTCTAAGACACAGACTATTTGCAGCCCCAAACTGTCAGTACCACTTTCATTTATCTTTCCGGCCAACCTCCATTTTTCCTTTCAAATCAAAAGCTAAAGTAAGACACACATTTAGGAGAAAGTTGTCAAAATTCATTTTATGGAAATGTGCTACTCACGGGTATCCTTTGATCAGCAGCAGCATCTTTTGAAATTGAAATTGAATAGATTACACGGCGATCGGCCGCTTCTCGCCTTCAGAGTTGGGCTAGAAATAAATTGGAAACGCATGTGAAAATAGCAACCTCCTTTTTGGTTTGAGCTTCCCTAACGTTGGTTTCACCTCACCTTTGAATAAGAACTGTCACAAAGCTCTTGGCAAATGTGGCTCCTAGATTCTTCTTTTAGAAAGTATGGACAAGCTTCGCTCTAACAAGCTATATTCATTAACTGATCTTACAGAGTGTGTAATTAAACTAAAATTTGGGTCTCAGGGACTTATGAATTCTAGGAAGAACTTATGCCACATTTCTAAAGAATTACATACTTATCTTTGGGTTTAGCAAGTCCAAATCTACCAGTTTTCAATCTGGGGGTTCAAATGACAGGAATAGAAATCAAACTAGATTAAGCAAAAATAAAATGAAATAATTGAAAAAGTATAGGAAGGTGGGCCTCACATTCAGTGAGGTTAGATAATTCAAACACTTTGATCAGAAGTTTATCTCAGGTGACTTCCTCGGGGTCCAATGGCCAAGACCACACACACTCGGTGCAGGGAGCCTGGATCAATTCCCCAGTCAGGGAACCAGATCCCACATGCTGCAACTAAGGGCCCTCGTGCCACAGTGAAGACTCACCAGAGCCAAATAAATAAATACATATTTTGAAACAAAGAAGAGAAAAGAAATTGCCATCCTATTTTCCAAAGTGGTTATGCCATTAAAAAGGAAAATAAAAGATGTGTGTCTCAGATCTCCTTACTCTGGCTCCCTCTCTCTCCATCTTTTAATTCTCCTTGGTATTCTGTTGTATTTGCTTTCAAGCCAGAGCATCTATCTTACGGCCACTGATGCTCCAGACTCGTACCTTCACAGCTGTGAGTCTGATAAAGTGAGCATGCCTTTCTCTCAGTAGCTTCTGCAAGCACTGTGAGATTTAGACTCACTGGACCAGACTGAGTTGCTTGTCCACCCCTGAATCAAAGGGTGTAGGTCTGGGTTAGAACATGCTGACCGGCCAGCCTTGGTCATGGACCCGCCCCTTGAGATTGAACACTGAATACTAGACTCAGTCACACCTGAAGCTCACAGGGGGACTGGGAACTGGTGGGCCTGCAAGAGAAAATGGACGGGATGCTCCAGAATAGGAAATAAAACATGAAGGGGAAAAAAGCAACAGACGCCCATGGTACTACCCACCAGCCGAAACTTCCGTAAGCAGTGTCCATTTTTGATACAGTATTCCAAACTCCTCATTAGGTCTGAAAATTTTGCGATGCCTTTCCATTTATTAAAAATGAAGACAAACTCCAAATTAAGAAAAATAATTGGTGGGCATGTGTCACAGATGGCGACATCTATTCTAAGTGCAGCCCGGCATAGTTTTTATTTCCAGCACGCAAGATGCCACAAACTGGACAGACTGTTTAATCTGATTCCTATCACCCGTCTGACTGGCAGTGAAAAACAGTCTGAGCAAAACCTGCAGTGTGCTGGAGGAGCCGTTCTGTGCAAAAGAGAGTCAAACGAATTTCCTGAAACTACAGCTTTGCAGCCAGAACACAGCCATGGTGTATCCACTGAACATATAAATTTCTCTTTCAGAAATCTCTTTTATAATCTCCAGCACTTGGTTTCAAGATACCTGCACCTGATCACGCAGGGGAACATTCAGGTTTCCTCAAAACTCAAAGATAATTCACGTTCTGAAACAAAACCTCCTCCCTGGCATAACAAAAACTGCTTTCAAACAGCCACTGTAGACAATTAATTTGATTTATGTGGCGGCTTCTAAGCTGAATCACTGGTCCAGTCTCTAAAAGGCAAGCTAATAAGGCCGTTGGCAAAGGATGGTAACAGGTTCTGCCATGTTTCCTTGGTCATGTCTATAATTCACCACCCATCTGTGGACACACTTCCAACTGCAAATTAACAGATGGCCCTGTCCACACACAGAGGAATGAGGGATTCATACCAAGAGCAACGGATGGTCTTCTGAAATAACTGGGTGCAAAAACATTAACTTTATAAAAGTTCAGATGGCCCTGTCCACACACAGAGAAATGAGGGATTCATACCAAAAAACAACGAATGGTCTTCTGAAATAATTGGGTGCAAAAAGATTAACTTCATAAAAGTTAATATGCATCATCTTCTCAAATTTTAAATTCATCCTGCCATGTATCATTATGTGTTGAGTATGATGCACTGAAATCCTAGCAATTAATAAGACAAACACGTGGAATAAATCGATGACCAATAACTTCAGACAGAGATAAGTGTTTTGAAGAAAAATGCACAGATTAGTGTGAAAGAGAGAGGTAGTGGTTGTGGGTGTGGGTACTGGAGTCAGGGAGAAATCACCTAATGCAGGACCAGAGGGGAGGGACCGCTTTCCGAAGGGATGGGGAGGATAAGAAGACGCAACCCAGGAGAACATTTGGAACGGCATTTTAAGGAGAGGAAAGACCAAATAGCAAGGCCTGGGGGCGAGTTAAGGAGAAAAATGCATTTTATTTCCTTTGTTGTTGTTTAGACGCTGAGTCACGTCCAACTCTCGGCGACCCCATGGGCTGTCACCCGCCGGGCCCCTCTGCCCATGGGGTTCTCCAGTTGAGAACCCTGCAGTGGCCTGTCACGCCCTCCTCCTGGGGATTTCCCATCCAGGGCTCCAACCCGCGTCTCTCATGTCTCGCGCATTGGCAGGCGGGGTCTTTACCACTCGTGACACCAGGGAAGCTATTTATATCTTTAATTGTCTTTATTTTGAAGTGAGAAGAAGCATTTTTAATAGATTTTTTTTTTTCACCTAAAGCTTTAAAATGAGTTTTGTCTGTTTTTTCACACATTTGCCCATCACACTGGTGAGTCTGTAAAAGTGGTTCCATTCATGCATCAGCATGTAAATTCCTGGAGCTCAGGGATTCTTCTGTCTTGCTCATTAACTACTACTGATCGATCCCATCTTCCTAGACCTCAGAAGTGCTCGGCACCCAGTAGGCATTCATGCATCTATTAGATTTTTGCTATCAAATATTGCAGAATGATTAAAAAACCAAAACCTTGTTTTTTGATGCACATTTGAGACTATTTAATAAAGGGGCAGGAGGGAAGGGGACGACAGAGGATGAGATGGTTGGATGGCTCACTGACGCGCTGGACATGAGTCTGAGCAAGCTCCGAGAGAGAGTAAAGCACAGGGGAGCCTGGCGTGCTGCAGTCCACGGGGTCACAAAGAGCCGGACACGACCGGGCAACTGAACGCAACCAGGACAAAGCGGGGAAAGGAGGGCGAAGCCGGTAACGTGCATAATCACGCGCCGCAGGGCTTCAGGTCCCGTTTCGGTGCCTGCCGCGCCGCTGGCCGGAGAGGGAGAGGGGAGAGGAGGGCCGCTCGCGCCCGTGGGCAGCTTCCGCGAGATGCCTCGCCAACCTCAGCATTCCCCGCTTAAAAAAAAGAAAGAAAAAGGCGTCTGTTCGCCAGCACTTTTCATTCTTAGATGCCTCACAGTGTATCCATTCAGCAGATCGTCAGCGCCTTCTATGTGCCAAAGCAGACTGACGTCGTTCAGCGCAGCAGCCCGGCGGGTCCCAGGCTCTGCGGCCCCGCGCTCCGCCCCGCGCCGGCTCCCCCGCCCACCAGCAGCTCCTGGGGCTCACCCGGACTCACGTCCGTCGCGGCCCTGATGCTGTCCGGACTGACCTAAGAGTTGGCTGCAAGCACTTACCCTCAGACGACGCGGGTCTGAACCTTGTCGGCCACTCGCCAGCTGTGAGATCCTGGGTTACTTCTTCACGCCTCGTTTTCCCTAAATAAAGGGAGAACTGGAGAGACTGCCTAACAGGGCTGTTACAAAATCATGGAAGGTAAGACTTAACACCTCGACACCTGGATCATGATAAATATCCAAGCATGCCTGCTGTCACTGGTATTATTATTAATATTGTCTTTTGCCAGGTGAACTATAGTTACCTTCACACAAGGAAAATGTATTAAGATTTATCTGTGGAAGTTGATGAAATGAGGATTCTGAGTCTTTTAATGGTGATCACTAAGCCACACATCTTAGAAAATGTTTTGTACCCTTTCCTACAGTCAACATGTTTTATTTTTTAAAAAAAAGAAAAAAAATTTTGCAGCAGGTCAATTCCTAAGTAGCTATTTTGGACAATTCCTTTCACTGATCCGGGCTTATCTTGTTAGGCTGTGTGCCCCAAAGGCTCACAATTTTAGAAAGCAAGGCCTCTAAGCCCTTCACATGAGAAGAAACTAGAAGTGTAGTGATCTGCCCTGGGTCAAGTCAGGTGGAGACAGCCACTGACAAGAGGCACATCATCTGATATCCAGCTCCGATGAGGTCCACTCCTTCTTCCCAGACGACAGTTCTGAATCCTCAAGGAACTGGAAAATGGGGATAAACTGTGCATGCCACATTTGGCAAAACTGGAAGGATTCTTGAGTCTAGCCCAGATGTCAGATCTGGTAATGAAGAGGAAAAGCTCATTTTAAGTTCTTCCTACCAGAGGCAGCAGAGAAGCAGGAACTGGGGTCTGTGAGTGGCATCAGCTTACCTTATGCTCTAGTCCCTGCGGGTTTCTCTGTTAATGGGCTTGCTATTACCCAGGCTTTGATCTATGCTGGGCTTCCCACTGTTTTTCAGAATAAGAAGCTTCCTTGGCTTTATTACAGTCCAGCCTATCCATAATGCATTTAATATTATTTCACCATCCAAATCTCTACCCGTATTATAGTTTCATATAGAAGTGATTTTCCTTCTCTAAAAATAAGGTGCTACATTTGGAATTACACTTATAAGATGACAGTAATCCAGTAATCACTTCCTGGAACAGAGATTTGCAGGATGACATAATATAATAATCCTTATACACTTAAATATGGGGATGATGGGAGGAAACACAAATTTCATTATTCCTGATAGCTCACTTCCAATGAAAGTTGACATAAATTAAAAGTGAGTCTGAAAGGAAAGCAATTTGGGTCTTTTATCCCAGATCAAGTTTTTCTCTAGGAGGAAAGAAAAAATCACCCAGAAGTTTCAAAAATTAAGAGAATCTTATTTAATATCTATCACATCAAAGTTCCCTTTCCCTCCCCATTTCACTTAAAAATAAAAAGTAGCCCAGATGAATCATTTTCCTATATTAAAAAAAGATAAATGACTTCAAAGAAGGCAGCTATTTTCCCTTTCCCCCGTCTTCTACCTCTGTTTTATTATGTAAGCTAGCGTTCATCCTAATATGCTGTTTTAGGAAAATCTCTTTGAGGAAGAAAAAATGATGGTCTTTTCTTTATTATTGTATTTTCCCTCTTCTTCATAACACATGGCCGTTTTCTTTGCCTGGAGGAGGTGGGACTGCTAAATGCTCATAAGCATCCGGTTTCTGCTGAGCTGCACGTGTTTATCAGTTAGAGGAAGCACTGAACCGCCTACCAAGATTGTTTCACTCCAAGAAATTATTTTCACTGCAGTTGCTGAGAGACTGAGAGACACACAGAGGGCAGGAGAGAGAGAGAGAGACAGAGAGAGAGAGGGGTGTCAAAGCATAAAATGTATTTGACGGAGACACAATGCAATGTTTTATGTGACAGGAAAATTATATCCTGGGCTGCTGCCCTGAGGACGGTTCACTTAGAAATAGTGTTTCAAAGTCAGTCTGTAGGAAAAATATTTCCATCTTCATTTGAAAGATTAGCACCTTGTTCCTTTTCATTATCAAATTGAAAATGAAGCCAGTCTCTGGTTTCCATGAGGCCTGGAGGAGCAGAAACGTGCTTTTACGCGCTGCATTCTGCTGCACCGGCTCTGTCTCCAGTGTCGAGCCAGCTCCCTCCACTGGGCTAAAAACGGCCAAAATGTTTGCATGGCAGTTTTTCTATCGGTGATGTCTCTGATATGCTTTGACCTGGTTAGACTCCGGCCTATGACATCTCAAGGCAAACCGTGTTACCAGGGTCTGGTGTGTGGGTGCGTGTGTGTGTGTGCATACAGCGAAATGCACAAACCAGCACAAAAGCAAAAGCATCTCCATGAAGGGCCTCGCGCATTACATGCTTTGTGTCCTTCCCACGTCTGTGTCTTTTGTGTTACTAATAAATATGAAGGTTAAACAAAATTTTGGAAAATAGACTTTTAAATGAAGATAGAAGGATCTATCGATGAAAAGACTAGAAAAACTAGGCACAGGAAAAAAAATGGTAGAGAAACACCTCGAAACATTCAGTCTCTAGCTACAAGCAATCATGCTTGCTGCATGAGACTGTTGTCGAATCTAAAAATACAGCATTTGGGTGAGCTGCAGATATGAAGATAACTAGCATAGACCCTGTAACAAAGCAGGTCCTTGGATTAATTTGTAGCCCTCACCTGCAAATGGCAGAAACCTAACTGAATAGGCTTCAAATTACAGAAAAGTAAATGGGGTACTTTGGGGCACAGTCTGTATTTGGATGCAAGATTCCAAATATTTCTCCATCTCTTGACTCCACTTTTTCCCTGTGAGGGTTTTATTTAGTGAAGGTGAAAGTTGCTCAGTTGTGTCCGACTCTTTGCAACCCCACGGACTATACAGTCCATGGAATTCTCCTGACCAGAATACTGGAATGGGTAGCTGTTCCCTCCTTAAGGGGATCTTCCAAACCCAGGTCTCCCACATTGCAGGCAGATTCTTCACCAGCTGCGCCACCAGGGGAGCCCATAAATACTGGAGTGGGCAACCCATCCCTTCTCTAGCAGATCTTCCTGACCCAGGAATCAAACCAGGATCTCCTGCACTGCAGGCAGATTCTTTACCAGCTGCGCCACCAGGGACAGATGTCTGAATTCAGTGCTGAGTCGCTCACCAGCAGCTACAGCCTTACACTCTGTGAGCGTGTGAGTGCTCAGTTTGCTCAGCCATGTCTGACTCTTTGCTACCCCATGAACAGTAACCCAGCAGGCTCCTCTGTCCCTGGGATTTTCCAGGCAAGAATACTGGAGTGTGTGATCCTTCAGGGGATCATCTCAGCCCAGAAATCAAATCTGAGTCTCCTGCGTCTCCTGCCCTGGAAAGGGAATTCTTTACCACTGCGCTGCTAGGGAAGCCCATTATATTCTGCGGGGTTGTTTAGCAAAGCCTTTTTGGGGAGAGAGGACAGGTGAGATGGTACTTCTCCCTATAATGCCATAAAAAGTCTGGAGACTGTGTCTCTTTGGATCAGAAGCATCACGTGTTAAATCAGCCAATCATGATAGTGCTAGTCAAGTATCATCGCATGACCACTGCTTGAACTGGGGACTGATTGCTCTCCCAAAACACAATGAAGAAAGGATTTAGGAAAAGAGAGAAGTTGCCTCAAAAGAAACTGGACCACTTTGATCAGAAGAACGGGGATGAAGACTGCATAGGGCTCCACTGCACCGCAGCTGCTGAGGTGGGCCAAGCGCTATGACGATGGTAAGCAGACTATCTGACAGAGCAGCGGCCGCAAACCCTGGGGGCTGGTCACGGAACGGCAGGGTGCATGCAAGAGGCGAGGAGAGCGATGCCGGCGTCTGTGTGGGGAATAATGAGAAATCAGGTTGATTCGTTGCAGGGCAGGACAGAGAGCTAATCAGCGTTGCAGCATAAAAATGGAGCTGTGGAGTCTGGAGCTGGCACAGTTAACTCTAAGGAGCATCTCTGTATGTTAGCCATGGCTTCAGGTGAATGGAGAGGCAGATTGAAAATGGAGGCTGCTGGAGAAGAGTCCCCAGCACTGAGGAAACTGTCACGGTTAAGCTTGCATGGGCAGATGACGGAGAAAGAAGTTTTAAAGGAATGGTAGGAGGGGCCAGGATGAAGAATCAGGAGCGTGTGGCAACTGGCCTAAAGAGAGACTTGGCCAGACTTGTGCTGAGATATATCTAATGTAGGATCTGGCACCCAAGCCCCCCAGGCGTCCATCACTCTACAACAGTCCAAAGTCTGGAGAGTTCCCTTGCGACCTCTGTGTGTCACTGACCCAAAAACACACAGAGGAGAAGCTTCCCTACAGCCAGGCTGGGAATGGCGCTTGCATCCTCTTCATCAGCCTCCATTCTCTCAATCTGTGGGTCTTTCTGGGCATTTAAGGATTTGTTGTCATCATCTGAAAAGGCAGGACTGGATATGGAACATTTATTTCCAACACTTAGGGTATAGAAATTATGATGAAAATCAATCTACTGAAGCCTTTCAATGGCTCAGATTTTAATGTAATGGCTCACATTTTTAAAATGTCTAAATGTTTTAGATAGCTAAGTAGCTACAGCAATGTACCTTCTCTCTCTTTGAGCCAGGGTAGGAAAGACAAGCCTTAAAAACATTATAACGGGATTCATTTCAGTGCTTCATCTAAACTCTCAACATGGGTTTTACAAATGCTGTTGTGCAGAATACTGCTTCTACACATGCAGGCACTCTGTGGTCCTTGAGCTCTAGGGCCAAATGCCAGATTAATTCAAACATAAAGTTTTCTCTAGAACTCTGCAAATAAGAACATCCATTTGAGGAACATGGTCTGCCTTATTTCCAAAATTTGTTTGTCTCCAGAATCCTTCAGTTCTATAGCGCATCTGGGGCAACATTCCAGGGAACACACTTTGAGAAACACATTGTCATGCCCATGTGTGGCAAAGAACGTGAAAATTACCTAGACTTCAAGCATTTAGAAGCATCATGTTTTAATTTATGTATTACTTCTGGCAGTGCTGGGTCTCTGCTGTTGCCTGGGCTCCTCTCCGGCTGTGGGGAGTGTGGGCAACTGTCTTGCTGATGGGCCTGAGCTGCTCACTCTGCCGGATCCCCTGCTGAGGTGCTTGGGCTCAGTAGCCGTGTGGCACATAGGGTCCTCCTGGATCAGGGGACTGAACCTGGGTCTCCTGCACTGGCAGGCAGACACTTTACCACTGAGCCAACAGGAAAGCCCAGGAAATATTATTTTATGATGAGTTTTTAGACAAGAATAGCTGAAAATTAGTCTAAGGTAACTATTTTTTTTAATATTTTAAGGTGTAGTGGATCTAAATTTTCTGTTTTTAATGAAGCCACCTCTAAGCTAGTTAAATATATCGCAATTCTGAAACAGATGGGCATACCAGACCACATGACCTGTCTCTTAAGAAACCTATATGCAGGTCAGGAAGCAACACTTAGAACTGGACATGGAACAACAGACTGGTTCCAAATAGGAAAAGGAGTACATCAAGGCTGTACATTGTCACCCTGCTTATTTAACTTCTATGCAGAGTACATCATGAGAAACGCTGGGGTGGAAGAAGCACAAGCTGGAATCAAGATTGCCGGGAGAAATATCAGTAACCTCAGATAAGCAGATGACACCACCCTTAAGGCAGAAAGTGAAGAACTAAAGAGCCTCTTGATGAAAGTGAAAGAGAAGAGCGAAAAATTTGGCTTAAAACACAACATTCAGAAAATGAAGATCATGGCATCTGGTCCCCCAATTCATGGGAAATAGATGGGGAAACAGTGGAAACAGCAGCTGACTTTACTTTTGGGGGCTCAAATCACTGCAGGTGGTGATGACTGCAATGAAATTAAAAGAAGCTTTCAAGACTATCCCCATGGAAAAGAAATGCATAAAAGCAAAATGGCTGTCTGAAGAGGCCTTACAAATAGCTCTGAAAAGAAGAGAAGCAAAAAGCAAAGGAGAAAAGGAAAGATATAAGCATCTGAATGCAGAGTTCCAAAGAATAACAAGGAGAGATAAGAAAGCCTTCCTCAGCTATCAATGCAAAGAAATTGAGAAAAACAACAGAATGGGAAAAACTAGAAATCTCTTCAAGAAAATTAGAGATACCAAGGGAACATTTCATGCAAAGATGGGCTCGATAAAGGAGAGAAATGGTATGGACCTAACAGAAGCAGAAGATATTAAGAAAAGGAAGCAAGAATACACAGAAGAATTGTACAAAAAGATTTTCATGACCCAGATAATCACAATGGCATGATCACTCACCTAGAGCCAGACATTCCAGAATGTGAAGTCAAGTGGGCCTTAGAAAGCATCATTATGAACAAAGCGAGTGGAGGTGATGGAATTCCAGTTGAGCTATTTCAAATCCTGAACGATGACGCTTTGAAAGTGCTGCATTCATAATGCCAGCACATTTAGAAAACTTAGCAGTGGCCACAGGACTGGAAAAGGTCAATTTTCATTCCAATCCCTAAGAAAGGCAATGCCAAAGAATGCTCAATTCACCGCATAATTGCATACATCTCACATGCTAGTAAAGTCATGCTCAAAATTCTCCAAGCCAGGCTTCAGCAGTACATGAACTGTGAACTTCCAGATATTCAAGCTGTTTTAGAAAAGGAAGCAGAACCAGAGATCAAATTGCCAACATCTGCTGGATCATGGAAAAAGCAAGATAGTTCCAGAAAAACATCTATTTCTGCTTTATTGACTATGCCAAAGCCTTTGACTGTGTGGATCACAATAAACTGTGGAAAATTCTGAAAGAGATGAGAATACCAGACCACCTGACCTGCCTCTTGAGAAACCTATATGCAGGTCAGGAAGCAACAGTTAGAACCGGGCATGGAACAACAGACTGGTTCCAAATAGGAAAAGGAGTCTGTCAAGGCTGTATATTGTCACCTTGCTTATTTAACTTATATGCAGAGTACATCATGAGAAACACTGGGCTGGAGAAAGCACAAGCTGGAATCAAGATTGCTGGGAGAAATATCAATAACCTCAGATATGCAGATGACACCACCCTTATGGCAGAAGGTGAAGAGGAACTAAAAAGCCTCTTGATGAAAGTGAAAGAGGAGAGTGAAAAAGTTGGCTTAAAGCTCAACATTCAGAAAACGAAGATCATGGCATCTGGTCCCATCACTTCATAGGAAATAGATGGGGAAACAGTGGAAACAGTGTCAGACTTTATTTGGGGGTCTCCAAAATCACTGCAGATGGTGACTGCAGCCATGAAATTAAAAGACACTTGCTCCTTGGAAGGAAAGTTATGACCAACCCAGACAGCATATTAAAAAGCAGAGACATTACTTTGCCAACAAAGGTCCATCTAGTCAAGGCTATTGTTTTTCCAGTGGTCATGTATGGATGTGAGATTTGGACTATAAAGAAAGCTGAGCACCGAAGAATTGATGCTTTTGAAGTGTGATGTTGGAGAAGACTCTTGAGAGTCCCTTGAACTGCAAGGCGATCCAACCAGTCCATCCTAAAGGAGATCAGCCCTGGGTGTTCATTGGAAGGACTGATGCTGAAGTTGAAACTCCAATAGTTTGGCCACCTGATGTGAACAGCTGACTCACTGGAAAAGACCCTGATGCTGGGAGGGACTGGGGGCAGGAGGAGAAGGCGACGACACAGGATGAGATGGCTGGATGGCATCATCGACTTGATGGACACGGGTTTGGGTGGACTCCGGTAGGTGGTGATGGACAGGGAAGCCTGGCGTGCTGCAGTTCATGGGGTCTCAGAGAGTCAGACATGACTGAGAAGCTGAACTGAACTGAATTGTCTAGGCAAACTAGAGTGTCAGTGTTTGACTCTGGGGTATAATTTTTACATGACCATGATGAAAAGGTAGTCAAATGAGGGCTGAGTCCGAAATATCAAAGAGAGCTACAGTGTGGGTTCGCATCCCAGGCTCCTAAGTGCTAAATATTCAGTAATTGTGACTGAACATCAGAGAAGAGACATATGTCCTCAAATTTTTCTTAAAACAGAAATAATCTCAACAGGGAATTATTTTTGGTGAAAAGAAAGCAGAGTGATGTTTTTCCATCTACTCACTTCACGTCACACCATTCCCTTCCTTACAATACACACACATTTAGGGAGGGAATGGCAAGTGGTGACCTGAGACCGAATGTGATGGATGGGTCACTTCAGATAATACAGCGGGTTCCTCCTGGCTCCTTCTCTCCCCAGACTCAGAAACCTTTGTGACTTTTCTCTAACTGATCAAGGGAGTTCCACCGAGGATCAGTTTGTAAGTCAACACACACGGATTGAAATGTGGCTCTCTGGTATGTAACCTCATTATCCCATTGGTTTTTTAATCTTATTCTCCAACTTATAAGTCAAAGACTCGGTGGACACCCTGAGAAGCCATATTGTAAGAAATTTCATGATGCTAATGCTATGCTGTCACTTCAGTTGTGTCCGACTCTGTGCAACCCCATAGACAGCAGCCCACTCAGCTCCCCGTCTCTGGGATTCTCCAGGCAAGAACACTGGAGTGGGTTGCCATTTCCTTCTCCAATGCATGAAAGGGAAAAGTGAAAGTGAAGTCGCTCAGTCATGTCCGACTAGTAGCGACACCATGGACTGCAGCCTACCAGGCTCCTCCATCCATGGGATTTTCCAGGCAAGAGTAACGGAGTGGGTTGCCATTGCCTTCTCGGGCAAAATATTGACAACTGTTGACTCTAGATTAGTACTATCAATTAGAATATAATGCAAGCTATAGGTATAATTTTAGATAGTCCATCAGTGACATTAAAAACAAAAAATAAAGAGAAATTAATATTAATAATTTAAGTTTTAATACTATTTTAACTCATATACTCAATTAGCATTTAAAATGTACTCAGCTATTAATGAGTGCTTACATTTTTTTCCATACAAAGGCTTAAAAATCCAGTATTCATTCAACAACTATCGAACACCTCAACTCTTACTAGTCACATTTCAGTGCACAAGTCACACAGTGGATGCTGGTACCACTAAATTAGCATAAGATGGATGAAGGGTATCTGTAATGGAACTCATAAAATACTTCCCTCTATTTACAGGAATATCATGATCTACTTTACTTGCAGTTCTATATGGGTCAGCTTGAGATCATCCATATAGCCTTTTGGGAATTAAGCCATTCTTGCAAAACATAGGTGTCTTAAATGCTTTTTTGCTTCAGAGGCTGATGAACTAAGGCTCGGAAAAGCTGGGGAAAGATGGAGCACTGCCAGTAGACAGAACCAGATGTGGAAGGAGAATTGGATATGAGTGAGAAGAGCCCTTCAGCCTGCACGAGATCAAACCAGTCAATCCTAAAGGAAATCAGCATTAAATATTAATTGGAAAGACTGAAGCTGAAGCTCCAATACTTTGACCACCTGATGCAAAGATGTAACTCATTGGAAAAGACCCTGATGATGGGCAAGACTGAAGACAGAAAGAGAAGGGTGTGGTAGAGAATGAGATGGTTACACAGAATCACTGACTCAATGGACACAAATCTAGTAAATTTTGGGTGCTAGTGAAGGACAGGGGAGCCTGGTGTGCTGACGCCCATGGGGTTATGTAGAATTGTACATGAATTAGCAACTGAACAGCGAAAACAAAAGAGCCAGGACGACCTAGGAGTCAGAAGTCACACCTACACAATCAAAGCACGTCTCTGGACTTGCTATGTGCTTTATGTTTGGAACTCGTCATCTGTACAGGCAAAGAAAGTGAAGTCATCCAGTCGTGTCCAACTCTGCGACCCCATGGACTGTAGCCCACCAGGCTCCTCGGCCCATGGGATTTTCCAGGCATGAATACTGGAGTGGGTTGCCATTTCCATCTCCAGGGGATCTTCCTGACCCAGGCATCACACCCACGTCTCCCACATTGCAGGCAGACGCTTTACCGTCTGAGCTACCAGGGAAGCCTTAGTATGCTATAATAAATGTCTTTTAGCCACTTAAACACTATAATATTCAGTGAGAGTTTCTAAAATTTTTACTGTATTTGTATCTATTTACATTTTTAAAAATGAGTGTTAAGAGTACTATCAATTGGAAATAAAAAGGATCATGTTCTCTTCAAGCAGGACGAGTCAAGTGCCACAGTCATTCTAGAACTGAGGGTAACAACCTGCCTGTGTTCCTTCTGGTTGATACATTGAACTGGGGCAACCATTGCCAGCTGTCAACCTGATGTTCATTTCTATTCTTTCTTGAATTTACCTAAAGAAAAAAGTCATATATATATATATATATATATCCAGGATATATATATATATATACACAAGATATATATAGAGAGGATATATATATGTATATATCCTATATATATATATATATATATCCTATATATATATATATCCTATATATATATATAAAACACTGATGAAAGATATCAAAGAGAACACAAATAAGTGGAGAAATATACCATGTTCATGGATTGGAAGAACCCAATGTATTGAAAATGAGTATACTACCCAAAGCAATCTACAAATTCAACACAATCCCTATCAAGCTACCAATAGTATTTTTCACAGAACTAAAACAAATAATTTCAGTTTGTATGGAAAGACAAAAAGCCTTGAATATCTAAAGCAATCTTGAAAAAGAAGAATAGAACTGGGGAAATCAACCCTCCTGAATTCAGACTCTAGTACAAACCTACAGTCATCAAGACAGCATGGTACTGGCACAAAGACAGAAATATAGATCAATGGAACAAAATAGAAAGCCCAGAGATTAATCCATGCGTCCATGGACACCTTATCTTTGACAAAGGAGGCAAAAATTCACAATAGGGAAAAAAAAAATCTCTTCAACAAGTGGTGCTGGGAAAACTGGTCAATCACATACAAAAAAAAAGTGAAATTAGAACACTAGTTCTAACACCATACACAAAAATAAATCCAAAATGGATTAAAGATCTAAATGTAAGACCAAAAACTACAAAACTCTTAGAGGAAAACAGGCAGAACACTCTCTGACATAAATCACAGCAAGATCTTCTATGACCCACCTTCCAGAGTAATGGAAATAAAAACAAACAAGTGGGATCTAATTAAACATAAAAGCTTTTGCACAACAAAGGAAACTATAAGCAAGGTGAAAAGACAGCCTTCAGAATGGGAGAAAAGAACAAACAAGCCAACTGACAAAGAATTAACCTTCAAAATATACAAGCAGCTCGTGCAGCTCAACACCAGAAAAATGAACAACCCAGTCAAACACTGGGCCAAAGAACTGAACAGACATTTCTCCAAAAAGACATACAGATGGCTACGAAACACATGAAAAGATGCTCAACATCACTCGTCATTAGGGGAGATGCAAATCAAAACCACAGCGAGGCATCTCACACCAGTTAGAATGGCTGCCGTCAAAAGTCTATAAGCAATAGGGAGCCCTCTCACACTGTTGGTGGGAATGCACACTGGTACAGCCAATAGGAAGAGCAGGGTGGAGAGTCCTTAAAAGACTGGAAATAGAATGGCCATACGACCCAGCAATCCCACTGCTGGGCATACACACCAAGGAAACCAGAATCGAAAGAGACACGTGTACCCCAGTGTTCACTGCAGCACTGTTTATAATAGCCAGGACATGGAAGCAACCTAGACGTCCATCAGCAGATGAAGGGATAGGAAAGCTGTGGTACATATACACAATGGAGTATGACTCGGCCATTAAAAAAATATATTTGAGTCAGTTCTCATGAAGTGGATGAAACCGGAGCCTATTATACAGATGAAGTAAGTAAAAAGAAAAACACCATCAGAGTATATTAACACATCTGTATGGAATTTAGAAAGACAGTCACAATGACCCAATATGCAAGGCAGCAAGAGAGAGAAGGCAAGTGTGGGATGATACAAGAGAACAGCCCTGAGGCGTGTACACTGCCATACGTAAGACAGACGGCCAGGGCAAGCTGCATACACGAAGCGCGGGACTCAAAGCCGGTGCCCCGGGATGACCCAAAGGGACGGGGTGGGGGAGGGCAGAGAGGGGTCAGGGCGGGGGGGCACATGTGTGCCTGTGGCCGATTCCTGTCGATGTATGGCAGGGCCTCCATGGTGCTGTGAGATGATTGTCCTCCAATTAAAATAAATACAAAAATATTCTTAAAAAAGCATTTCAATTTGAAATTTAAAAAAACTAACAGAACTCCAGTTTTAAGTGGACATTGCATTCATTCTACAAAACACAAGATATCGTAAGCTTTTTTTGAGGTGTCCACATACAACAGTTCTGCCCCAAATGTAGACATAAGCTCCTATAAATGATACGTATCTCCCCCAAAAAGGCAGATCTCATTTTGTTTTGTCTTCTTCTCAGTTCCTGATTCATGGAAGTCTCGTGAGGCCTTGAATTGAAGTTAGAAGTGTTAGCAGGAGTAGGTGGTTTCACACACGCGTAGACGATAACAATGTGTGTCCACATCGTGCTCGTGTCTGTAAGCACATGCAGCAGTGGGAGGCTCCACGGCTAGGGCAGACAGAACACAAGGGTGCACACTGACCTTGTTAGACAAACTTCTGTGCCAAGACGTGAAAACCTGTTTAAAAAACAAATGAGCTGGAGAACAAGGACCTGCTGCACAGCACAGGCAACTGTATCCGGTATTTTGGAATATTCTGTAATGGAAAATAATTTGAAAACAATATGTATAACTGAATCACTTTCTGTACACCTGAAACCAACACATTATAAATCAACTATTCAGTCAAAAAAATTAATGAAAACATGCAAAAAGGACATAAGAAACAGTTTGATGAAAATTCTGAAAATTTTTGAGCATTGCAAGAAATAATGACAGCAGTTGATTTTACCATACTGAATAGAAGTGAGCCCATACATCTATACAGCACAAATAGATATATATGCGCATATATGCATTTATATACACACACACACTCATGGAGGAAGAAGGAAGTTTTTTTAAATTGTTTTCTCTTTTTCAGTAAAACACTCATCCTACTACTGTTGAATTAATGAAAGAGTTATTTATTCACTATTTTACAAGGACTTTAAGAGCAATTGATTTAGGGAAAAAATCAGCAGAGGAAGTTAAATTCTTGCTGTGGACAACTAAAAGCATCTTCCTCTAGATTACTTAGTAATTATGAATGAATGAAGGGGGAGGTAATTTCATAGTGCATAAGTCTGCCAAACACTCTCTCTAACTGAGCAAATGTAATCTCATCAAAGAGACTAACTGTATGTGCCTTCTGTTGAACACTCTTGAGAGTCCCTTGGACCACAAGGTCAAGCCAGTCAATCCTGAAGTAAATCAACCCCGAATATTCATTGGAAGGACTGTTGCTGAAGGTGAAACTGCAGTGCTCTGGCCAGCTGATGCAGAGCCGACTCATTGGAAAAGACCCTGATGCTGGGAAATCTGAGGGCAGGAGGAGAAGGAGGTGACAGAAGATGAAATGGTTGGATGGCATCACTGACTTAATGGACATGAATTCGAGCAAACTCTCGGAGACAACGGAAGAAGGAGGAGCCTGGCATGCTGTAATCCATGGGGTTGCAAAGTCAGACACAACTCAAACAACTGAACAACAGCAGCACCTCCTATTGCAACACATTGAGAAGAGCACCGCATCCCTGTTAAACATGCACTGTCTGAATCCCATCATAAGAATCAGAAAAAAAAGAATTCTACAAAACAGCTGATCTATATTCCTTAACATTACCAATTTCAATAGAAACAAAGAAAGACTGAGAAGTTTTTATCGGTTAAAGGAAACAGCAAAATACTGCATTTAGAAAGTTATAGAAAAATGCAGCACCCAGCTTTGTGCTTTGGGACATTATCATAGATACTTGAATATGGAGTGCATGTGAGATAATGGAGTGCAAACAATGGTACGAATTCTCTGAATTTCATAAAGGTCATTAGATTTCTGCAGGAAATGTCCTTTCGCTCAGTAAATACAAGCTGATGACATATGTCTACAAGGATCATGGTGTCTGAAAATTCCTCACAAATGGTTCAAAAACAAAAATGATATGGAGGGCTAACCACTGGTGAATATAGATGAAAGGCATGCAATACTTGTTGGACTGATCTTTAAAGCTGACAGAATGCATTTTGCAAACTTGATGAACAGGTTATTCAGAAGCACATCATGTGCAAGACAGCAAAAGAGACACGGAGGCAAAGAACAGACTTCTGGGCTCTGTGGGAGCAGGCAAGGGTGGGATGACTGAGAGAACAGCACTGAAACATGCATACTGCCACATGTGAGACCGACGACCGGTCCAGGATCGACGCGGGAACCAGGCACCCAGAGCCCTTGCACTGGGACAGTCCAGAGGGATGGGGGGAGAGGGCTCAGGATGCGGACCTGTGGCTGATTCATGCCGACTACGGCAACCGCCACCACGACACTGTAAAATAATTAGCCTCCAATTAAAATGAATAAATTAATTTTAAAAAGAATTTTAAAAGAATGGTCTATCCAAAGAAGACAAGAAACAAGAACTGAAAGAATGAGCGAATCGTGCATGAGGCGAAGGAATGCTGCTGTAGTTGCCGCATATCCACGTCCGCGGCCCCGTGGACTGCAGCCCAGCAGGCTCCTCCGTCCGCGGGATTTTCCAGGCAAGAACGCTGGAGTGGGGTGCCGTTTCCTTCTCCAGGGGATCTTCCTGATCCAGGAACTGAACCGCATCTCCTGTGTTGCAGGCAGATTCTTTACTGCTGAGCCACAGGGAAGCCCAGACAAATGCGCATCAATTCAAGAAATTATTGCAAAACGAATATTAAAGAATTTCTCTTTCTGATCAAAAAGAGGGATGGAGAAGTCAGAGGAACTTAAATTAGAAGTAAAATTGAACATGTGAGGGCTTATATATGTTACTGAAAAATATAATACACAGTTCTGTGCTATTAATAAATTTACACATATTGGTTTTAATCACTAATAAGATTAATACAAACTACCAAAATTCACACAGCTTTATTAAAACTAAATTTTGTAAATTTAAAAAGAGTGTTTTCTTTCAAGTACTACTCATTGAGTTTTTACACACACATATGATTTGTATAAACATACACACACAATAATTGTGGACCTTCATGAGTTTTATCATTCCTTGAAATATTGATCCCCATCATACATGTTAATCCAGAATTTTTAAAATAGATTCTCTAGTCATACTTAAATATAATACTTACATAAAACCCAACAAAGATAAAATAAGTACAGATCCAACTCACTCATAAATACAGATGGCAGATTATATTTAGTAGCATATTAGAAGATAATAAACCATTATCAAAAGGACTACTTCAAAAGAATAGTGATTAGTATTAAAAATAAGTTTTATGTCATAAATTATATCTCAATAAAACTGGTTATTTTTAAAGTATGACCCAATCTAACATTCACGGATGTTGTTTAGTTCCTAAGCTGTGTCTGACTCTTTTGCAACCCCATGGACTGTAGTCCACCAGCCTCCCCTGTCCATGGGATTTTCCAGGCAAGAACACTGGAATGGGTTGCCATCTCCTTCTCCAGGGGATCTTCCAGACTCAGGAACTGAACCCATGTCTTCTGAATTGACAGGTGGATTCTTTACCACTGAGCCACCAGGAATGGCCACAAGCTATATAATCATATCAAATATATATATATGTACAATAAAGTTATGTACACTGATTGGCATGGACATAGACTATATGAAATATAATAATAGTTGGTGACAGATTTATGGTTGCCATTTTTTTCTATTCGCCTTTTCTTTCTTTGTATTATTAAAATTGCCTGCCAACAATATAAGACAACATCAGAATACCATGAAGAAAGATGTATGTAGTACTGTTCAGATCCTCAATAGGAATTAAATGATCAAACACGTATTTTACAGAGAAAAGGGCCAAAAATTTTTAGTAATTTTGTATCTGAAGCCCATCAGTATATACAAGCTTCTTTAGGAATGCCTGAAGCCCCGGAAGGACTGCCTGATCATCATCAGTCGCAAGGCCACAGAATGAAGTAGCAAAAACCATCTCCAAATCTTGACATTCATATTGCTTCTGATTTAGTCACTTTTAATCCTCCACACTCTCTTTTAAGGATAGTTCATTTACTGCAAGCTGATTTAAATAAAAAGATATATCAGTGATGGTTTTCTCTCCAGAGTTCCCCAGTTATTTTTAGAATGGGTAAATAAAATGTTGAATTTTCAAATAAAATTTTCTCTTTGGCCAAAAAAAAAAAAAAGGCATTTTCTTAATACATCTTGGATTACATTATTCATCTTGAAACAAGTCCTATAAAATTTGATGGTTGGATTTCATAATCTTATTTTGTAACAAAACAGACATCCTATCCATTTAAATTTATAGACATCTCATACAAGATATCAATTCTGACAACATTCCCTGGTGACTCAGCGGCAAAGAATCTGCCTGCAATTCAGGAGCCTCTGGATCTCTGGCAATCCACTCCAGCACTCTTGCTGGGAAATCCCAAGGACAGGGAAGCCCGGAGGGGTACGGCCTGTGGGTCACAGAGTCAGACAGGACTGCGTGACTAAGCAAATCAATGTGAGGACACGATTCTGTTCTCTTTGAGAACTATACTTTATTTACCCAGTGTTATTAACACACTCTATTGAAATCTCTAGAGTACATGTAAAAATAGCATCAACGTGTTTTTTCCTTCATTATGGTTAATAGAAAAAGAGGTAAATTTCATTATTATGCAATTACATTTTAAATTATTTCCAGAATATGAATATGAAAAACTTATCTGGAAATTTACTGAACTGGAATTAATTAGTATTCTGATATCATTCCTAATGTGCTGCTGCTCAATTGTTTGAAAATAAATGAAGAGAAGAAAAACTGAGCTTTGAAGACTGAATGATCTATTGACTGGCTAATTAACGTGCTGGGCCATTTCATTAGCATTCAGATGTTTTAAATAGATTGACAAAGCTCCTTCGATTTCATAGCCTGCTGAAAGATGGGGAACTAGAGGCCCAGCCTGGTAGAGCAGCAGGGCAGGGTCTGAGGGTGAGCCAGGGGCCCAGCCTGGCAGAGTGGTGGGCAGGGCCTGAGGCTGAGCCAGGGGCCCAGGCTGGCAGATCAGCGGGCAGGGCCTGAGGGTGAGCCAGGGGCCCAGGCTGGCAGAGCAGAGCGGCGGGCAGGGCCTGAGGGTGAGCCAGGGGCCCAGCCTGGCAGAGCAGAGCAGCGGGGCAGGGCCTGAGGGTGAGCCAGGGGCCCAGCCTGGCAGAGCGGCGGGCAGGGCCTGAGGCTGAGCCAGGGGCCCAGGCTGGCAGATCAGCGGGCAGGGCCTGAGGGTGAGCCAGGGGCCCAGCCTGGCAGAGCGGCGGGCAGGGCCTGAGGCTGAGCCAGGGGCCCAGGCTGGCAGAGCAGAGCGGCGGGCAGGGCCTGAGGGTGAGCCAGGGGCCCAGCCTGGCAGAGCGGCGGGCAGGGCCTGAGGGTGAGCCAGGGGCCCAGGCTGGCAGAGCAGAGCGGCGGGCAGGGCCTGAGGGTGAGCCAGGGGCCCAGGCTGGCAGAGCAGAGCAGCGGGCAGGGCCTGAGGCTGAGCCAGGGGCCCAGCCTGGTAGAGCAGCAGGGCAGGGTCTGAGGGTGAGCCAGGGGCCCAGCCTGGCAGAGTGGTGGGCAGGGCCTGAGGCTGAGCCAGGGGCCCAGGCTGGCAGATCAGCGGGCAGGGCCTGAGGGTGAGCCAGGGGCCCAGGCTGGCAGAGCAGAGCGGCGGGCAGGGCCTGAGGGTGAGCCAGGGGCCCAGCCTGGCAGAGCAGAGCAGCGGGGCAGGGCCTGAGGGTGAGCCAGGGGCCCAGCCTGGCAGAGCGGCGGGCAGGGCCTGAGGGTGAGCCAGGGGCCCAGGCTGGCAGAGCAGAGCGGCGGGCAGGGCCTGAGGGTGAGCCAGGGGCCCAGCCTGGCAGAGCAGAGCAGCGGGGCAGGGCCTGAGGGTGAGCCAGGGGCCCAGCCTGGCAGAGCAGAGCGGCAGGCAGGGCCTGAGGCTGAGCCAGGGGCCCAGCCTGGCAGAGCAGAGCGGCGGGCAGGGCCTGAGGCTGAGCCAGGGGCCCAGCCTGGCAGAGCAGAGCGGCGGGCAGGGCCTGAGAGTGAGGACTCAGGGCCCGTGGCTCTCGGCCGCTGGCCGGCTCACCGGCGCCAGGCGCCTGAGGACGGGCGCAGGACGGGCGTGCCCGCCTCTTACGGCAAAGAGCCACTGTCAGCGCTTCGCAGTGAAGAGGCAGAGTTCCGTTTGGCGCCTTCTTAAACGGAGAGCCTGGAGGGAAATGCCTGGACCCACCCGGCGCGCAGCCGGGCGCTCCCCGGAGAGACGCACACGGAGCGCGCTGGCGGCAGACGCGGCCTCTCTCTCGCCCCCTGGCTGGCGCTGGCCGGGCGCCCTCCAGCCCGCGCCTCCGCCCGCACGTGCCTGGCAGGCGCGTGGCATGGGATCCCAGCTCATCTCCTATTCCTGGTTCTCTTCTCGGCCCCTCCCGCTCCTCCTCTTCTCCCAGCAAAGCTCCCGCCGCGAAGAGCCGGTCTCCTCACCCTTCCCCGGTCTCCTTCCCGCCTGCGGTCGCCGATGCGTTTTCTCGCTCTCACCATCTCTCGTTGGAAGCAGGGCTTAGTAGGGGACCCCTGGTGGCCCAGGGCGTGGACTCCGCGCTCTTGCTCTGGGGGCCTGGGTTTGATCTGCGGTCAGGGAGCTGAAGCCTCATGCTGCAGTTAAAACCCTGTGCAGCCGAACTCTTTAAAAAGTTTAAAAAATAGAAAAAAAATTTTTAAAGGACTTTATAATCATTGAAGCATTATCTATTCTGTGTAATCATTTTGGGAGATAGCATTTTTGTTCTTAAAATGGGGTCAATTTTCAATGTGGTACTTCGTGTTTGTATGAAAAGAAGATATGGAAAAAAATTAATTACTCAGAATCACTCATGAACCAAAGAAGAAAATGTCTAATTATGCAATCATTAATATTCCTCAAATAGGTCATCAAACAGGATCTCTTCCTAAAATCCAACCTATGATTTCCTTCCTGCAGTGATACTTAGCCAAGCATGCTGTGTGCAAGCTCTAGGGCCACAAGGAGAAAAACAAATAAGCAAAAGATCTCACCTTCCAAGGACCTCCAGTACAGTTGGGAATGCAGGCAGCAGATTAGTAAATAGCCCCAGCAGAATCACACATTGTGCTAGGCACAAAGAAGAAAACAGACAGGGCCGTATGCTGGAGGATAAAAGGTAGACCCTTTAAACCGGAACTCTTTTCTGAAGAGATGACATTTCAGCCTGAGATTAGGGTTAGATGAAGGTCATCAAACAAAAGTCAGAGGATAGTTTTTGGTTTTGGTTTTGTTTTTTTTAAGAGGGAACGGTGGGTAAAGAGTGCCTGGTATATCCAACGCACTGGCAGAAAGCAGGTGAGACTCAGAGGGGTTAACAAGCAGCAAAGGACTTCACAATGAGTTTGCCTTTGCAGCCCAGCCAGGTCCTGCAGGGTCATGTCAGACACAAGGAGGTGTTTAGATTTCATTCAGGCGAGTTATTTGTACATTTCATTTCTGCATTTTTTCTAATATGTAACACAGATGCTGAAGGTACACAGAGCGTCAAGGCAGATGTAGCCGCTGTAACAGCCAGCGCAGGTGAGGAACACCACCCTGCCAGCATCCAGAACACCCTGCCCGTGCCTTGCCACTCGAAGCCAGCTTCCTTCCCGTCACAGGTGACTGCTATCTTGACTTTCGTAGCAGTCATTTCTTACTTTTCTTTACACTTGTCCCACTTGAGTATGAGCTGATAAACACAATAGCTCAGGTTTCCAGATTTGGGAACTTTACACATGAGACTGCCTTTGTATCAGTCTGTGTCTGGCTTCTTTGGCAAGTATTATTGATACAAGTTCAAGAGCATGGATGAATTCCCATCCATGCTGTTGCAGGAAGCTGTCATTTACTCATTTTTTATGGTTCCAGAGTGGTCCACTGCATGTCTATCCCTCCATTTAATGTTCGAATCCATTCCACTATGGATGTACCTTGGGTTTATCTTTTTTTGGGGGGTATTGTGAACATTGCTGATATGAACACCATCATCCTTGTCTCTGCTGCATATAGACACTCATTCTTAATGCTTTTAGGAAGAAAACTAGGGCATGTCTTCAACTTTAATAGGCCATGCTTCTTTTTTTTAAGTCATTTTACCGATTAAAGCTTGTACCAAGTGTGCAATCTCAGTGCTCCACAGCCTTGCCACCAACTGGTATAGCTATCCTTTTCAATTTTAGCCTTTACAGTGACTGCTTTCACTTTTCAAAAGATTATTATGGATGTTGCATAACAGAAAAAGTAAAGCAGGTAGACAAGACAGGTTCTGAAACTGGAACAAACAGGATTTGCTGATAGACTGAATACAGAGAATTAAGAAAAGGGAAATGTCAAGTATGAATTTCATGTTTCTGGCTTCAAGAATCGGCTAATGATGGTGCTAGTTTCTGAGAGAGAAAACTGGAAAACTGGGAATCAAATAGAGATGGAGGAGGAAAGTATCATTTATGTGGACGTGTCCACATGTGAGATGTTCATTAGATTTCTACTTGACGTCAAGTGGGTATTTCAGTATACAGGTCTGGAGCTCAGAGTGGTCATTAAGAATTACTGTAAAATTTTATACAATTTTTTGCTATTTAGGGGATATTATTTACAGAGAAAATACAGATAAGCAAAAAGACAGTGTAAAATTTAGCCTTAAGAGTTCTATCATTTTAGAGATGACAGAAAGCAGCAGCTAGTAAGGAAGAAAGCAAACCAAGATGTGCTTTAAAAAGAATTTCAGAGAAAGATTAATAAACTGCACCAAATGCTGTCAATGTGTTAAAAACACACAGTCCTGTGGGCTTGTCGACACAGAGGTTGTTGACTGGGAGACGGGTTTAGTGTCCTAGTAAGAAGATAAGCAGGATTATAATCCTGCTTGAAGAAAAACTTCAGAAAGCAGCACACTCTAAAATTGTTTTCCAGTTGTCTGAATAGAAAGGGGAGTAGGAAAATGGGTCAGATGCTGAAGGAAGAAGAAGCGTGAAGGCAAGTTTTTACAAAGATGAAAAGCACTAGAATTTTTATACTCTTATAGTGGTCTACTTGTGTTACTCAGTTGTGCCCACTATTGGTGATCCCGTGGACTGCAGCCCACCAGGCTCCTCTGTCCATGGGATTCTCCAGGCAAGGATACTGGAGTGGGTTACCTTCTCCTCCAGTAATAGTCTAGTAATGACAGACAAATTGAAGATGCCAAAGAAAAAGAGGGGAAAGAAAAGGAGCAGCATCCTAGTGAAGGGCAGAAGTGATACAGGTCCAGAGCAAAAATGGAAGGACCGCCTTTGAGAAAAGCAGGAGTGTATTCTCCTGTGGCTGATTAAGCATGATGAGAACTGATGGGCAATGCAGGGAGATATGGGAGAGAACTGGCGAGGACGTTCCTGGAGGCTTCCATTCTCTAAAGAAAGTGTGAGTTTTTCAGGTGCTGGAGAGGAGATACTGATTATAAGGTCCATGAAAAAGAAAGGAAAAACTTACTCTTACCAGGAAAATATAATAGGACTGGAAGCTGTGATCCTATGTATTCTGTAAGCATGATTTAAAATAAAGACCAGTCATAGAGGCTGATTTCTCCAGCAATGTCCAGGGATTGATGTGCTTGCAGGAACACGGCTAAGTTAGCTGCAAGTTACAGGAAAATGGATGCGTGGTGGGTGCAACAAACAGGGGCTTCCTAGAACATACCTTTATCTAAAACAAAATAACAATCAATTCAGCCAATATCTGAGGAAGGCTAATTTTTAAATGTACTCATTCTGAAATATTAATATTTGTTACCATCCTGTGGTTTGTTTTAATTAGTCAGAATGAAACATGGTATGTATCTGTCTTCAAATTGCCACTTTCCTTGTGGTGATTTGGATTGTTTTTATGATGAAGGTAGCAATTTTGTGTATCAGTAAAGTTGCGTAACAGCAAAGTTTGTGTAACAGTAAAGTTTGTGTGATAGTAAAGTTGTGTAATAGTAAAGTTGTGTAACAGTAAAGTTGTTCAACAGAAAGTTCTTTACAAGCTGAGACACCAGGGATTAAAAAATAATTTAAAAACAAAGAATGCCACTCGGCTGTGCTGTTCTGTACTGACTGACTCAGTCAATCAGCTGTTTGCTGCAACTGCTGCTGCTGAGTCGCTTCAGTCGTGTCCGACTCTGCAACCCCAGAGACAGCAGCCCACCAGGCGCTCCCGACCGCGGGATTCTCCAGGCAAGAACACTGGAGTGGGCTGCCATTTCCTTCTCCATTGCATGAAAGTGAAAGTGAAGTCGCTCAGTCATGTCGAACCCCATGGACTGCAGCCCACCAGGCTCCGCCACCCCTGGGATTCTCCAGGCAGGAGTGCTGGAGTGGGGTGCCATCACCTTCTCCAATCAGTTGTTTAGAACCATCCAAACAACATATATTCTTACCCGTGTCTGTCACAACAATGGCATCACCTAAGCAACTCCGAGATGCTCTTGAATATCCTGTGACTCAACTGCTGGTCCACCTATTGTGATGATGACTATTTCATGTACAATTTGCTGATAAAATGGTCTTCAGCAACAGAAACACACATGCAAATTGTTACCCATCAGAGTTTGATTGTAGGGTAACGCAAACCCAGTCAGACACACCCCAAAACAAGTGGTATAGCAGTTCTAAGTTTTAGATAAATGACAGTAGCTTGTTATCTTTAGTGCTCACATTCCAAAGCGTAGCTATGACTGTCCTGGAAGAGTAAACCGATCTTGCCACAGCCTGGGCCGGCTGCTGGGGCGATGATGATAGTGATGAAGGTGAGCGCTAGTGCATCCAGAGTCTGCTCTGCGCCAAGGGCTTTATTAGGGACGCTGCGTGCCTCGCCTCATCCAGTCCTCACTACAGTCACTTAAGGTTCATGCGAGAATCCTCCCTATTCTACAGAGGGAACCACAGCCGGTACAGATTTAGTAACCTTCCGAAAATGACAAACCTACAATGAGATGAAGTTAAGACTGGAAGTCAGGAGGTCAGATTTAAGAGTCAAGGATTTTGATAATTTTGTCACTACTCCTCAATGTACAGGAGAAAGTCACACCTCAGAATCATTTTCCTAATTGACATGTGTCAAAAATATATTAAGTGAGGTGCACCCAATTTGAAACTCCAGTTCCTAAACTCCCAATTGTCCAGGCAGAAGAGCATTAAAAACTTCCTGACTCATCTCTCTAGACGGATAAAGTCAGCCATGCCTATGTGCTCAGTCACGTGCGACTCTTTGCCACCTCTTAGACTGGAGCCCAGCAGGCTCCTCTGTCCATGTGATTCCCCAGGCAAGAATACTGGAGTGGGCTGCCCTTTCCTCCTGCAGAGGATCTCCCCGACCCTGGAATAGACCCCCGTCTCCTATGTCTCCTGCACTGGCAGGCAGACTCTTCACCACTGAGCCACCCGGGAAGACTTAAAGTCAGCCCGCAATCATCAGATGCCTATTTCTCTGCAATCTGGGAGATACATTCTCAAGAGAAATTTGTTGGAGGGATAGAGAAAACAATGATGTTGAGAAAAATCTTCCCGAATCTGAAACTTACATAGATTTATAAATTTAACATATGCAGCATCTCGTCTCAGAACTTAATTCCAAGAGGAAAATGCTAGAATTTCAAATTATTTGCAATTTCTTGATAATCATAATCTGCTTTTTTTTCCAGCTGCTCTATATTCATATTTCTGTGGGTGCTGTGCATTTTCTCCCTCTAAGAGGAAAGGACACAGAAAATAATATCAGAGCTCCCACAGAGTCATAAAGTGAAAAGTGCTGCTGCTCAATCTCAGCGCTTGCTTCATGAGGTTGGGTTGAATGGACAAACTCCAGGCAGGCATATATTTCAACAGTTCTTCAGTCCTGTGGTCATTTATTTCCACATTGGATATGCCATTTACATTTAGACTAGGCACCCATTTTCATTTTCCTCAAGTGCTGTTAACGCAACAGCCCATATAATATAGTAACTCTGAATGTTCCTGAAGACCCATCTTTACTTGTTAGGGAGAAACTTGCCAAAACCCACTGCATTCTAAAGTATTATTGAAGATGTCACAGTAAACCACACAAGCTGAAACTGTTTGATTTCCTCTTATCTATCTTAATGTTGTGATACAAATATGACAGTGTGGAATACACAGAAGCACTGTACATAGGGCCATTTTTTAGAAAATAGTATCCACCCCTGACCTGGTTCACCAGTTCATATTCAGTGTAGAATAGCTGGCTGTAAGAACAGTGTTAAAAATCATATCAATGATTAAAAAAAAACCCCACCACTTTCCATTATGAAAAATACCCTCAGTTAGCTAACTGCCAAACTTCAGTGAACTTGTCATTTAGTAGAATACCTATTACGTGGATTTGTAAATGGTAAACTGAATACCACACAACACACACACACAAAAGGTAATTTAAATTACAAGTTATGTGCATATAAACACAAACCTTTGTTTATTAAAATTTCTTAAACGTTTTGGGAAGGTGGTGAATTTGGTCCCCTAAAACACCCACACATACGTCACAAAAAGGACTATCCATTGTTCCATAATACCTGCTTCTGCAACAGAAGTGAACTCGCATGCAAACAGGAAATACAGGATGACGTCAGCGCCACGTCTGAGCACAGCTGCAAGCTGTCCTGTCGCCACGCGCAGGGCGGGCTGCAAAGGGACTCCAGGTGATGCCCACTCACCGCTGTTCTTCTCTGCGCTTGACTGACTTCGGGGTCTGTCTTGGAAATGATTTTTGCACCAATCTCTCCACTCTTAATGCATTTCTCTATGAATCTGATTTTGCAGCGTCAATCCACCTTACATTCTTTTCTAATGAGATTTCTTCACTTCTTTTCAAAGACATAAAATTCTATACTTACTGTAATAGTTCTTTATTAAGATGTAACAACTTTGTACTTGTATTTGGTTTTTCTAGAATTAGTATTGTTTTTACTGTTGTTCTGATTACATATCCACATGGTTGGAATGCTTTGCCTAACCTTATTTTCACTGTAAGTTCCATTATATTTACTAAGTAGTTCTTTTAAGTTTTTGGAAGAAATAGCATCTCTGAACAATATAAATTGAACATGGCTCATATAAAGACTCTCTTGAGATATCTGTCTTCCCTTTAATTCAAGGATGTGAGTACCTTTCACAGTAATTGGCTTGTTTTTATCTTAGCACAGTAAACTAGGTAATTTCCTTTTTGTCTGAACACCTGTGTAAAACTGGGGCCTTGTGTGGGCTCTGTCACTGCGTCACGTCCAGCTCTTTGCACCCCCCACAGACTTAGCCTGCCAGGCTCCTCTGTCTGTGGAATTTCCCAGGTAAGAATATTGGAGTGGGCTGCCATTTCCTCCTCCAGGGAATCTTCCTGGAGGATCTAAACTGTCTAAACTGTGCCTCTGTGTCTCCTGTCTTCACAGGTGGATTCTTAGCACTGTGCCACCTGAGAAGCCCCACTGAGGCCATATCTTCCTAGAAAATCCATGGGATTTGATAACACACATTTTTGTATTAAACTCATTACTGGCTCCATTTCTTTTGTATTGATGATGGTGGATGTTGCTTTTTCATCTTTCTTCTTACATTTGTTTTATAACCCTGTTACTTAATACAGATATATCTTTCTAAACTGGCATTGATATTTTCTGAAGACAGGAGAGAGGTTTTATGCACATATACACACATATTTATCCACACATACTCACATATATACATACACTCATACAGACAGATTTACTCTGTATTTAAAATTACGTGGTTATTTAAATAGATTTTGAATGGAAGTAGTTAGCAGAAGTCATCTGGAATTAAACAGAAAAGACCAATTGATTAGCTGTCTCTTTACAGCTTTTCCACTGTTGTCTTGGAATCGTGGAGAGAATGCCTCTATCACCCTGCCACAGTGCCATTTGTCACACTGGAAGAGAGCCAACAATCCCAACAAGGCATCCGGATTCATTAAGAAGTCTGTGCATTATTTCAAAGTCCCTAACTTACCCCCAGTGTGTATTAACAGCCTGAGGGAACCTGAGTCAGCAAGGCATAAACTTTGTGTGTGTACACAAACAAGAGTGAAGACTGGGAAGCACAGAGTGCTCTGGTTGTAAAAGAAAGGCATTACCAAGATGCAGAACACAAAGAACCTCAGGATCTTACAGTGTTTCAGTTACACAAAAGCCCAACAAAAGCCCAACATGCAGACCAGACAGAGGTTGGGCCGCTTTGACTAGCAAGGGATGACACTGTCTTTTTCATATATTTCCACCCATTGGCTGAGCGAAAACTCCGTGCCCGCCATGACAGTCACGCATCCCTCGGCACGGCTCCCCGAACGCCCTCTTCCAGGAGGTGTGCAGCCCCCTCAGGCTGTGGGTTTGGCTCAGTTTCCTCCCTTCAAAGGCAGTTCAATCCGTGTCATTGCTGGTATCTCTCCATCCTCAAATCTTTTTGCCCCAGAGTAGGTACACGGACATCTGAGTGGTAAATTCAGGCAGGATGCTTTTTATTTTTTTATGTTCAACTTATTTGCAAAGCTTTATTCTTAGAAAATCCTTACTCACAGTAACCTAAGTTTGAATTTGTTTATAATGTTTCTAGGGATGTTAGTCTTTAGCTCCATTATTTGAATTTTTTGCCCACTAGTAAAAGTTAGGCATAAACAATTTATATATTACAAAGCTACAGTAATTAAAACAGTACCGTATTGGTGTAGAAACAAGCACTCAGATCAATGGATCAGAACAGAAAAAGACAAATACCCTACAACCTCTCTTATTTGCAGAATCTAAAAGATATATTAATAAGCTCCTAGATACAGAGAATAGATTGGTGACTGCCAGAGGCAGGGTATGAGAGGTGGGAGAAATGGGTGAAGAGGACAAAAGTAAAAACAAATATATTAATTAACTGGTGCTTTCCATCAACTGATAAATGCAGAAAGAAGGATGGAATCAGCCAGTCACCATTTGGCAACATCACCAGATTGAGCCAAGGTTAATCAATGGATATAGAGCTACTCATCGAATTTTGATGAGGGATCTTGTATTTATATAATCTTCATGTACCTCTCCACAAAATACACATTGATTGCAAACAGAAAAGAGCATCTTTTGATTGGAAAACTCGGGAAGTGATCAAAGTGGACAGGAGGAGGACTGGGGCAAGCTGGAATCACGGACCACGTGACGGGTTAGTGAGGAGGACACGGTCACAGCGCCGGTGCCGTCTCACGGTGACAACGCCGGTGCCGTCACACGGTGACATTCCTGCCAATTATGTGTCAGTTGCTCAGGCGTGTCCAACTCTTTGGGACCCCGTGGACTGTGGCCCGCAAGGTTCCTCTATCCATGAAATTCTCCAGGCAAGAATGCTTTAGTGGGTTGCTGTGCCCTCCCGGGGGATCTTCCTGACCCAAGGATCTAACTCACATCACCTGCATTACAGGCAGATTCTTTACCACCTGAACCACCAAACCACGGGAGCCCAGCTGTGCACAGCAGCAAATTATAAGGAAATGTCTGACAAACCAAACTTGAAAGACATTTTAAAAACTGACTCATTGTAAGTTTCCAAATTGTCAAATCAATGTCACAAAAGTCAAGGAGAGACTTGGGAAATATTCCAGATTGAAAGAGACATAAAAATTCAATACAATACATGATTCTTGGATTGAATCCTTTTACTACAAATGACATTATTGAAACAACTGAAGAAATCTGAAGAGGGTGCATAAATTAGATGGCAGGAATACGTCATTGTTAATGACTTGAATTTGGCGGCTGCATTGCGATTATGGAGAATAATGCAGGACGCGCACGACAGTGCTCGGTGGTGATGGGGCAACTTGCTCTCACTCGATATGCAGGAAAGACAGTCTTTGCACTAGGCTTTCTGTGAGTGAGAACGGATTTCTAGATAGAAAAGAAGAAAGTCTATTGATACCGCCCTACACTCTGTGAACAACGCAGCCAGTATATTAGTTAATAAAAGTCAAGACAAAACAACGTAGGATTATTCTGACACTGGTCACAAGTTCATTCCTAATTGACCAGCATTTTCTACTTCTGCCTCAAAAATCCACCTGTCACTTAGCAAACACTTATGGGCCACGCCCTGTGCAGCGCTCACTATTCCAAAGATGAGCCAGATGGGCCTGGCTCCCCGCCGGCACAGAGCCTGCCTTTGGGAGAGAGACTGATTGATTGATTTGCCAGTATTAGGGTCTACTGAGGTCAAGCAGAATCTTAAGTGAGAGATTAATGGAAAAGGAGTTCTGCTTTCCCCTTTTCTCTATCCACTTCTATTATTGTGTCACCTACCTTCATATCCTGGTAATAATAAATACAAAAGCTAAAAATAAATGTTCCAACACATTCTTGATCTTTTTAAATGTGGATAAACTTTTGATCATTTTAGGTGGTTTGGAGAAGTCCATTCTATACAGAAATTGCTATCCCAGAAAACTGATTCTGTGACCACTTTCCAGGACGCCTAGGGGAAAAAAATCAGATAAAGGGAAACATATTTAATTACTTTTTCCTCCAGGCAAGGAGAGAATACAAAGCAAAGGAAATGGACTTTATGTCCTCTTACTATTTTGGTGGAAATAAGGCATAATGGAAAAGTAACAGTACCAAAGTGGAAATGCCTTTGAGAAAACTGATGACAGATTCATAAGAATGATGAGTTACAGACGATGCTCAAGAATGTCAGGGTGCATCCTGAGCTCTGTGTACAGAAACACAGGCTTTATGACCTGACTGCACGTCATGACGTGCGTGTGCCCAGCCTGTCCCAGTGGCTCATTTCGCTTTGTTTTTAAAGAATAAAATGACACACAAGTCTTCTCTTTGCATTATTAGAAAGAAATTTCAAGACCACTGTATCAAAAAAGGACACCAGGCTTCTTTTGTGTTAGGTTTTAACTAATATGACTTTCAGATTACAGAAATAATACATGCTCATTGTGGAAAATTTGGAAAATGCAGAAAATCATTATAGAGAAAGGAAATACTGATTTATACTATCACTCAGTCACTGAATATTTATATATAATGTGCTTGTATGTACTGTACATATGTCATATATGTGTGTGTCTAATATAAAATTCAGTTCATAAAATCAGAAACACATTCTTGTAAGCACTGATGGCAATTTTTTTTTAAATAGAGTGATTCATTGAACACCATAATTATTCCAACTAAGCCTTTATATATGGGACATTAAAATTGCTTCAGTTTCTTATTGTAAATAATATAATAATACATTAATATATAATAATTGAGAATTTAATTGTTTACTATGTTATCACAAATTCACTGAAATGGAATTGCTGAGTCATAGGTTAGATTTCTTTTTATATGTACTGTATGTTTCTCCACTTTTATTTCCCATTTTTTAAGAAAGGAGTAAGTAGAATGCTAAAGCATTTTGGAATTGAGAGTAATAGTAAAATGTCTACTCATTATCTATTGCTCTTAAAATGATACAAAGCCATGGAAGACTCTAAGTCCCAGAAGTAATAAGAAATCTTAAAGAAATGTGCAATGTGTACTTGGAGAAATAAAAAAGAAAAATGAGAGATGAATTCTAACTTCTCTATGGTGATCTCTACACAGGGAAGGCATTTATAGAAGTTTTAGGAATGGGATGAGAAAAGATAGAAAGCACCAGCTAAATGTTACAATATTTTAAAAAATAAAGATGAAAGGGAATGTTAAGACTTCCTAGGCATGAATTAATATATTTAGGTGGAAAAAATAGTAATTTTTGACAAGATCCATTTTCAAAATGAAAACAGCAAATATATTTAAGTTTTTAAGAAGTCTCCTTTCTAGTTTTTTAAGGTTCAGGTTTAACTTCTCAAATTTTCGTAAAGACATTTTTTTCAGAGTTATTTTAAGGTTACAACAACGAAAGGGAAGTACAGAAATTTTGCATCTACAGCCTGACTTCATACAAGTCAAGCTACCCCACTTTTTTATTACCACCACTCACCAGAATGGCACATTTCTTACCGAGGGTGAGCCCACACAGACTCTGCGTAGCCATCCAAAGTCGACAGTTCAGTTCCCCTCTTGCTGTTGCACATTCTACAGAAATGGACAGAAGGCACAGCGACAGTATCCACTGTTCTCACACCGTCCAGGGACTCCCCTGGTAGTTCGATGGCTAGGGTTCCGTGCCCGGAATGCCGGGGGCCTGGGTTCAGTCCCTGGCCAGGGAAGTAGGCCCCGCCTGCTGGGACTAAGATCCAGCACAGCCAAGCAAGCAAGCAAGCGTCTTAGGAAAGGAGCCTCCGCGGAGAGCATCTCACGGCCCTGCCAGTCCTGCCCGCGCTCCTGCCCCCGGCCCCCACCCCCACCCAGCACACCGGCCCGCCCTTCCTCGCCACCCACGGCTCCACCGACAGGCCTCCAGCCAGCACCTTGCTGCCGGGAGCCCTGCTCCCTGGCCACAGCTCGGGAGACCTCCGCGGGCGCCTGAGCCAAGCCAGATGGGTCAGAGCCGCCCCTCTGAGGATCCGGCCTGGGGGCCGAGGCTGCGCGCTGGGCTAGAGCGCGGTCTCCTGGCGAAGAGACGCCGCGGCCCCTCCCGGCGCCGCCCGGCGACCCGCGGCAGCCGGAGCGCAGAGCCCCGAACCGGAGGCGGGCGCGGCCGCGCGGGCGGAGCCTGTGTCCCTGGCCCAGAGCTGGGCCAGCTCTGCTGCTCCCCGCGGGCGCCACGCCAAAGCTCGGCCCGCCGAGGACCTCTCGCTTTCGTTTAAATTGTGTCAAAGTTCTTATCTGCTGGAAAACTAACAGAAGAAACAGTATCTCCATTCCACAGCTGAGCAAGGCCTTGGCTCTCCACTCACCGGGAGACGCAGGGGCTCCGACTTCAGTGTGTTCAGCGTTTGCCCACGAGGCCCACCTTCTCCAAACGTTTGCAGACAGCGGCCCCAAAGCCAGATCAGTTCTCACATGTCTTCCACTTTGAACACACTGGTTTGTACATGGCGGTTTATTTGGAGAAATTCCAGTTATAAGCTGGCCCTGGACTCAGACAGACTCAGTCACATGCATCTCTTCCAAGAATAAACTCTTTCTGGAACCCTTCAAGCTTGCCTCAGGCATAGCTCGTGTCCTCAAGCCCTGTAGAGCTAGCTCATCTCGCATTTAAACAGTAGCTGCAAAATAAACACACGTCACCCAGAGACCATGATAGAGGGGAAAATAAAGACAGGTCGTACTTCAACTCTGTCCTTCCAATGCGACCACTTGGAGTTTTTGTGCTTAAATTTTTAAAAAGTTGCTTAATAAAGTATTAAGTATGGTATTATTTGTCACAACAAAAGACAGGCAGGCACAGATTTTTTTAAATGCACTGATGTATTAAAACTTGTATTGATATAATTAACAACTATTCCTACGCTACTGTTTTATTTTTCGTAGCTATTTCACTTCGTAGCTATACACATGCTTATCCACTTACTCTTTTCCTCCGGCATGTTCACATGCAGGAAACATTTAAAGAAAACTCCCCCATCTGTAGTTTTTTTCTGCCATTTTTTACTTGTTTCTTTTCACAATAGTTACTGAAATGTTTTTGTCATATAGAGCAAGGAGTGAGAAAACATAATCCATCTCAAGTATCAAATTTAGTCGTTATACCAGCTCCAGGGTGGGGGCCAGTGAGAGGGAGGGAGGGAACACTAAAGGATTTTATAGGGTAAAAAAAATGACACGCCAGTAGTAAACATGTTCTTCACTCATTTGATGAATAATTTAAAAGCTGCATATGAGGCAGCCTTCCAGGTACCAATTGCTACACAACAATGTGTTTTTGTTTTATTAGACAGCAGGCACTCTGGCATGTGTGCACGCTGAGAACTGTCCAGAGAAGGGAGGAAAAGCACGAACGCAGCAGACAGTGGGAACACGTCCTGGCCAGAGGTCGCGGAATCAGGAATCAGGTCGCTGAATCCGCGCCTGCTGTGCCAGCGGTGAGCTGTGTCCCTGGAGCACCGGCCAGGCAGGCACTGCTTCCGTCCACGCACTGGAGGCCCCGGCTGGCACTCCGCGGCCTGAGACAGGGTCCCTCTGGTCCTTCTCAGGCTCTGCCCCTCGACAGATGCTTCCCCCAGGAAGCTGCAGCCCACTTCCACAGTGCATCAAATGTAACTTAAGACCTTGGGTTTCTCTGTTCAAAGGGGTCGCATCTCCTTCAGGGACTGTAGAGATCCTCTCCCCAAGGCAGGTTTCCTGAGGATGGCTACGCCTCTGGGGATGCTCTGTGCTGTGGAGAGAAGAACGGGCCCTGAAGAAGGCACCTCTGGGGCTGAACTCAGACCCTCCGAGTGCACTTACTTCCCAGGCCTTGCCAGTGTCAGCAGCAGGACCGTCAGATGGACGGCATGCAGCACCCAGACGGAGGCGGAGTGTAAGGCTGTGGAGACTCTCATTTAGTAGATGACGGGTATTGATGTGTTACAACTCTGAGTGTTGGACTGTGTTATCAATGAAATGAATAGCAACATCATCAGCCAAGTTTGGTGTGGAGGGTATTGAGGTTTGAGAAGAAAGAAGGTCCTCAGAGAATGTGGGGTAAATGAGTCTGCAACACAGAGGGTCTGCTGGAATTAATAAGTATGTATTTTAGGTCAGATCCATTAGTGGACTGTATTTGGGCATCAAACAGGCAAAATTTGAATTTAACACCTCATTAGGTTTTCTCTGATAAGTACAGTGAAGGCTGAGAAAGTTGAGGACATACTTGAAGGAAAATTTTAATGATTTCAACCAACATTTTAAATTCCAGATAGAAAAGGAAGTTAAAACTTAAGGGGTTAAAGGACAAGTTACAGTGGTGGGCCCAGCAGTTAGCAGGCCCTGGTGGGGCCGAAGAATTGTCAGAGGCAGAGAAGAAAGGGGAAGAGTTGTAGGAATAGGAAGATGGAGATTAGGGAGTGAATTCCTGGAACCCAAAATAAAGTGAAGCTCTGATTACTGGCAATGACAGCGTCTACTCCTGAATATGATCAGGAAGGATGGCTCGTTTACACAGACATCGAAATTATGAGAACTCATGAAACAATGGCTTGGGTAGTTGAGTGGAAAAGGCGACATGCATGAGAGTATAGGAAACCCTTATTCGAGTGAAAAAAAGAAAGAAAAGCCAGATGTGCCATCCATCTGTCTAAGCACAGTCTGCACACATCTGAATGCACAGTCTATATGCAAGCTGCCACGTACATGTACAGACTGACCGCGAAATGAGGCATAAGAAGGCATGGTGAAGTCTAGGGAACTCAAATGTCAAGGACAGGAGTGTCACTCTTTAGAATATAACCTTTTGTGTAGTCGGAATATTTTACAACATATAGACATTATTTCTAGTTTAAAAATGAAAGAAAACAGCTAGTTAATAAAAAAGATAAAAGCAACATTGCTCTTAGCTGGCTTTGTTCAGGGGGGCTGGCTTTTCTTACCACTCTCAAGCACTCAGGGCTTTACATGGAACCAGTTTATGAAAGAAAACCTCTCAGAGTAATCATGACGATTAAGATGCATTTAGACGTCTCTGGGTTGGTGGGGAATGGATTTTTATTGCTGCTGGCAATGTGAACAACAAAAGCCCGACTCTCTAACCAACTTACTTGAGAAAGCCTGTGTCTTGATCAAAGACCAAATGGTGGCAATTAAGCTTCCCAAGACCTTCTTGCTGATTTAATTATAATTAGCACAACACTCCCCTGACAGAATGAAACAAGGTTATTAAGCTGCATTGACAAGATGCAGGCCAAACACTCACCGAAAGGCTGCCGAAGGACTTGGGCTTGGAAAGCATTTCCCATTTTGTGCTGTTTCTTACACTGGAGATGCTCAAATGGGCGTTCTAGAATGTTCATCATCTTACTAACTGGGGAGTCTCCTGCAGAAAGGGGAGATGGCGCAGCCAGCCTGTTGCGGCAGAGTCACGCTGAAGAGACAAGTGGAAATCACACCGTGACCCCCTCGCAAACCTTCCCTCATCTCTGGAGACTGTCCACTGCATAAGTTGAACTTTTTTATAATTGAAGTATAATTGATTTACATCATCATATTCATTTCAGGTGTACAACACAGAGACTCAACACTTTTATAGATTGGAACCCATTAAAAGTCTCCCTGATGTAATGTCTGTATTTCGGTGTGCTGTATGACACGCCTCCATAGCCTATCTATTTTAAGCACAGTTTGTACCTCTCAATCTCCAACCCCATTCCGCTCCTTTCCCCACACCCTCTTCCCTCTGGTAACCAACAGCCTATTCTCCAAACCTGTAAATGTGTGTCTAGTGTGATGAATTCATATGCCCTATTTTTTAGATTCCACATGTAAGTGATGACGTACACTATTAGTCTCTTTCTATTTCACTAAGCATGATACTCTCCAGGTCATTCAGATTATTGCAAATGGCAGAACATTGTGACTAGAAGAAAATACTTGGAAATGTTTTGATCAATAAGGGGTTAATATCCAAAATAGATAAAGAGCTTATATAACTCAAGATAAAAAACAGACTACTTAATTGAAAAATGGGCAGAAGACTTGAACAGATATTTTTCCAAAGAAGATTTACAGATGACCAGCAGCACATGAAAAGATGTTAAACATCGCTAATCATCAGATAAAGGCAAATCAAAGCCACACTGGTGATATCTCACCTCACAACTGCCAGGATAGCTATCATGACAAAGCTTACAAATAACAAATATTGTGAGGATGTGGCAAAAAGGGAACCCTTTACACTGTTGGCATGGGTGTGAATTGGTGCAGCCACTAGAGAAAACAGTCCTGTGGACCACTTTAAGAATTTATGGGCAATTATCGCCCCTAGGCGGTAGATCAAGTCTACAAGAGAAAGTGATAATGGCAATATTTCCCACCTCATCTCCAGCATGTCTCTCTCTTTGAATGGTAGAGAACGGTGCGGGGGAGCTTGACCAAGACACGAGAGGCGGAGTGGGGCGGGCCGTCTGCAGCAGGGCTGTGTGCACGGCTGCCCTGCAGTGCGTGGCAGCTGACCCTTGGTGGCCGCCCCCTCGAGACGGGGCTGGGCTCGCCAGTTTGCAGGAGTGCCCTCATTCCTTGGGTTAGGACGGCGACAGGGGGCAGACAGAAGCAGGCGAGCTCCTGCGCTTGCCCGTTCACTTACAAACGTTCCCGGCATCACCGGGGCACCATCTCCATCTGAACAACTTCTGCTCACACTTTCTCTAAATTCCCTTTTCATCCAGCAGCTATGTGACTTTTCAAAGTATCAGTCAAATAGAGCCTCCATGACTCACCCCACATCCAGATCTTACTGGCTTCCCATCGCTCCTGAGGTCAGTTCCAAACTCTTTCATACGACCTCCAAGTCCAGCAGAGCCTGGTCCTGTCTGTCTCTTCAACGTCATCCTCAGCACACGCTCACTGACTATACTTCAGCCAAGCCAGCCATTCAGCCTGTGTCAAACTTTTTCCCACCTCCATATTTTTCACACGCTGTCACAGTAGCTTGGAATGCTCTTCCAAACAAAATTAGTCTCTTACTCATCCCTCAATTTCAACTTCAGTCTCTTCCTCAGAGGGCTTCTCCCAAATCCTCATCCTGACACAGGCCCCACCATTATTCTCTGTCTCTCAAAGCACATGTCTTGACTTAGCGCTCATCAAATTTTGGGTACTAATTTATTTCACCCCCAGCCCTTTCACAAAAGCACAAGCTCTATTAAGTACATAATATTTCTGCTTCATTCACTTCCCAGTCCAAATGTAGCATCTGACACATGTAAGAAATAGCTGATGAATAAATGATTCACCAGAAATCACGGGTACTTCCTGTGCGCCAGGCACTGTGCCCACAAAGAAACAAAAATGAATCAGATGCACGCTGTGCCCAGTCACCCGCAAACAGCTAGGGAGGTAAGGATCATGCTGTTGTTTGTTTCAGGCTACCTAGTTTTTAAAACTACTGAAAAATCTGGTATTTCAATTATATGAACCAATACACAAAGCAGAGAAAATTTATCCAGGCCCACAGGCATGATTTATTTCAGAGCTGAACAAAGGATCATTATTTTTCTCCCATACATGCCTCCAGCCTGAGACAGCAACGCTTACATGAGTGAGCTGACTCTCCTTTTCTCTCGCCCTAGTCACAAAGCCGGAATTAATTAATTGACTGTAGCTCTCTGTCCTGAGAATTAACTTCCAATACCTTTTCAACACCATCCAGGCAGGCGCCACCAACAGATCACAGCTGGCATGAAGATGGACTGTCTCTCCAGTCTCCCTTTCTGTCTCTGGAAACCCACGGAAAATAGCCATGGTGAGAAATGACAGCTGCTTCAAGTGAAGTGTCTCCCTCTGTCTCTGAGATCCGGATGGCACACGGCCTTGGAATGGACTATTTACAGTTGCTCACTGCGGCCAGGTCACTCTAATCCCATCTCTGCCCCATTCTTACACACGCTCAAATAACTCTCTTTAAATGGATTATTTCTCCAACTATTTTTTGACTTTCTTGAGAATTTTTGTTGACATCTAGAGAATTTTTAGAAAAACGGACAAAAATTTTCCCAAGAAATTATTTTAAAAGTCGTTGTTATTGCTGAGGTGCTGTCATATCCGACTCTTTGAGACCCCCATGGACTGCAGCATGCCAGGCTTCCCTGTCCTTCACTATCATCCAGAGCTTGTTCAAACTCACGTCCATTGAGTCATTGATGCCATCCAGCCATCTCATCTTCTGTTATCTCCTTCTTCTCCTACCTTCAATTTTTCCCAGCATTAGGGTCTTTTCTAATGAGTTGGCTTCTCGCATCAGGTAGCTAAAGTATTAGAGCTTCATCTTCAGTCCTTCCAATGAATACTTAGGATTGATTTCCCTTAGGATTGACTGGTTTGATCTTACAGTCCAAGGGGCTCTCAGGAGTCTTCTCTAGAACCTCAGTTCAAAAGCATCAATTCTTTGGCACTCAGCTTTCTTTATGTTCAGACTCGCACATCTGTACATGACTACAGGAAAAACCATAGCTTTGACTATACAGACCTCTGTCAGCAAAGTGATGTCTCTGCATTTTAATACATTGTCTAGCTTTGTCATAGCTTTTTTTCCCAAGTAACAAGCATTTTAATTTCACATTTTTATTGGACACAAGAAGGGCAGGTCTTAGAGCAAGAGGCCACCCCTTAATTTTCAATTCTAGGAAAGTGAAAGTGAAGTCACTCAGTCATGTCTGACTCTTGGTGACCCCATGGACTGTAGCCTACCAGGTTCCACTGTCCATGGGATTTTCCAGGCAAGAATACAGGAGTGGGTTGCCATTTCCTTCTCCAGGAGATCTTCCTGACCCAGGGACTGAACCCAGGTCTCCCACATTATAGGCAGACGCTTTACCGTCTGAGCCACCAGGGAAGTCAGTTCTAGGAGAGTAACCGCAGTCTCAGCTTATTCACAATGCACAGCGATCCACAAGCCATTATTCTGAATTATTTATTCATGAATCTAATTATTCTCTGACACAAATGTGTATAATGGCTTGATACACACCCTTCATTAAAGGATTTTAAGGTCACTATCTGAAAATCCATTAAAAATTAAGTCTGGACTCTGACTTCACACATTTCTTTGTGTTAGTGCTTACATTGTAAACCAAGTACATTGAGCCATAATGCAGTCGTACACATTTGAGTGTGCGCATGTGTGTTCGCGTGCTCTTTGTTTACTAGTAAGGTCTAAGCTGTAACTTCTGAAAAATTGCAGTTCTTCATAATGCATTCAAATAAATAAAAATTCAAGTTAATATGTAATGGATTCTTTAAAAACATGTTTCTCAGAGAAATCAACATCTTTTCCCATTAAGTAAGATATATAATATTAAAGTGTTGTCTATAAATAAGGATTTTTCAAAGACTGGGTCATGGCTTCTGAACTACAAGGAGATATTCATGATGTATCTACAGAAATGTAAATTATCCAATTAGAACAATAATAGCATGTGTATTATGCACAGTATAAGAACCTCGTGTTCATTCAATCATTTTACAATTAAAACAATTATGCTATTATCTCAGTTTCACTCAAGAATAAACTGAGACAATCTGCCCAAAGCCACCCGCCTGGCAGGATTCGTGGCTGGCTGCTCCTGTCCAACATGACACAGTCAGGAGATTCTGCCTCCAGAGTTCACGCTTTTAATCCCTACACTGTACTGCTCTAGTATTTAGCAAAACTCATTTTAAATAGAACTCCTAAGTATTATTACCAAATTTAGTCATTTATTATCCCTTATATCAAAGATACCATTAGGCTTCTTGCATACAAAATTTGCTTGAGCAGTTCTTTAATTCACGTTTCCCACTGGAATCCTAAATTCTAGGCCTTGTGCTCTCACAGATTCTGAAAATGCGCTGTCTGCTGGCACCTCTAGGTGTCTTTTTGCCCCTGGGAGCAGCCTCTCTGATGTCACAAGGCATTTGACACATAACCTGAGTGAAACTCCTGGGGCAAAGTCCCCCTGACTCTGCCTACTGTGGGGGGGCAGGTGTTCTGGCGTTTTTCTGGACCAAGTCATGTGAGCTGAACAGAGAATTTCATGTAAAGGGAATGAATGTGAGTTAATTAGTTAAAAATCAATATTGTTCTAGAAAAATCAATGTTGCCAACTAGGCAGTAAGCCATGTGGTTCAAAGGAGAGAAATTCTCATATTGCAATAGCTCCTAACCCATGATTTCTTAAAGCATTTCCATCAGTGGGATAGGAATTCATTTGGGAGAGGTAAGAAGAGAGAAGGAAAAAGGAGATGCTAAAGCAACTTAGGTTAAGAAAATGTCAAAATTATTTTGCTATTACAAAGTCAGCTCTTCAGTTGACAAATTTTTAGACTCATTTCTTGCCAAGAGTAAAAACGAAATCCATTGGAAAAGAATATGGGGGAAAATGTATGATAAGATAAAAAACACAGAAATAATCGATGCTCAAGAATATTAGAGCAGAATGAAAATTGGAAATTAAAATAAATATGAGCTAAAACCTGAAATATTCAAACCAACAGATGTAAAAGGGTAAAAGAAACAGAAGAACGTCAATTAATCCTAGAAATAGAAACCCTCAAATCTGTGATTAGGATTTAGAGATTAAGATGGAAGAAATTAATTATTTAGAAACTATTTCAAGAGGCTCTGAGCCAAGGAAATATAAAATGAAAGCATGAGATTGAAGAGGGGTAAAACTGAGATATTCTGAGAAAAAAAATATTTAACAAGTAAAGCAAACTGAGCTATGAATGAACAGGCCAACTCCTAGTGTTGTCCAGGACGCCGGCGCTCACACGCGGCAGAGCTCACACGCGGCGGAGCTCACACGCGGCGGAACTTCCGCCCAGGACCATGGCTCTCGCATGTGACAGAACTTCAGAATCATCTAAAAACCCAGATTGCTGAGACCTGCCACCAGAGAGTGGAAGAGGAGAGTGAAAAAGTTGGCTTAAAGCTCAACATTCAGAAAACGAAGATCATGGCATCCGGTCCCATCACTTCATGGGAAATAGATGGGGAAACAGTGGAAACAGTGTCAGACTTTATTTTTCGGGGCTCCAAAATCACTGCAGATGGTGAGTGCTGCCATGAAATTAAAAGATGCTTACTCCTTGGAAGGAAAGTTATGACCAACCTAGATAGTATATTCAAAAGCAGAGACATTACTTTGCCAACAAAGGTCTGTCTAGTCAAGGCTATGGTTTTCCCAGTGGTCATGTATGGATGTGAGAGTTGGATCTGAAGAAGGCTGAGCGCCGAAGAATGGATGCTTTTGAACTGTAGTGTTGGAGAAGACTCTTGAGAGTCCCTTGGACTGCAAGGAGATCCAGCCAGTCCATTCTAAAGGAGATCAGCCCTGGGATTTCTTTGGAGGGAATGATGCTAAAGCTGAAACTCCAGTACTTTGGCCACCTCATGCAAAGAATTGACTCATTGGAAAAGAGTTTGATGCTGGGAGGGATTTGGGGCAGGAGGAGAAGGGGACAACAGAGGATGAGATGGCTGGATGGCATCACAGACTTGATGGACGTGAGTCTCAGTGAACTCTGGGAGATAGTGATGGCCAGGGAGGCCTGGCGTGCTGCGATTCATGGGGTCTCAAAGAGTTGGACACGACTGAGCAACAGAACTGAACTGAACTGAACCACCAGAGATTCAAAGTCAAATTCACATGTGATGCTAATGCCAGTGTTTCTGGTCCAGGAATTTGATACCTCCTCTCCTAGAGAATCTCTGAAGTTTACCTGCATAAGCACATTTTCAGCAGCATTTCCCATAAAGCAAAAAGGCATAAACAACTCCATTGTCCATTGAAAATGTACTGGCAGAAATAGTATTATGTCCTATTAATCCAGTAAAATTTCATGCACCGATGAAAATGAATGAAGGGCAGCTACACAGGACAATGGAGATGAATCTCAGAAATAGTGTGAAGAAGAGAAAAGCAAGTCACAGATGACTGCATACCAAACACATCTCTTGAAAGCTCAAAACCAACAAGAGTTGTTTAAGGATGCATGCATATGAAATAGTGGAAAATATTTTTAAATATAAGAGTGCAGTAAATTCAAAACCTGGAGTGAGGCAAGAGAAGAGAAGTGGGGAAGAACACAGGTGGACTGACCAGTACCCGTCATGCTACAGTGCTTAGTCTGAGCAGTGAATTCACAGGTATTATTTCATTATTATTCATTTCAATTAATAAATTATATATGCATTAGTTTATATAAAAATGCACATGGCATGGCTTAGCTGTCAGTTTAAAAGTAGATATTTATGACAAATAGAGCCATCTCTGTTCCTGTTGATGGATTTAGGACACGAGTGACTCACTGTCTGAAGCTAACTCAGTCCAAAGCAGGACCTCCAAAGAAGAGAATAGTTCCTCAGATCTCAGTGATGCTTTATTGCGACTGTGCTGCTAAGTATGGTTATCATCTTGATTTTACACACTTTCATCAGCCTTTTAGAGAAGGAAATGGCAACCCACTCCAGTAGTCTTGCCTGGAGAATCCCATGGACAAAGGAGCCTGGCAGGCTACAGTCCATGGGGTCACAAAGAGTCAGACAAGACTGAGCAACTAACACACACATCCTGAAAGCTCCGTTGGTAAAGAATCCACCTGCAATGCACGAAACCCTGGTTTGATTCCTGGGTTGGAAAGGTCCGCTGGAGACGGGATAGATACAGATATATATATGTATACTTCTTATGCATAGGTATGCACATGGAGGAGGGACATATACAGATAGAGATACATGTACACGTGTGCACATTTATGCACATGGAGGAGGGACATATACAGATAGAGATACATGTACGCGTGTGCACATTTATGCACATGGAGGAGGGACATATACAGATAGAGATACATGTACACGTGTGCACATTATGCAGATGTATATATGGGCTTCCCTGGTGACTCGGTGGTAAAGAGCCTGCTGCTAATGCAGGAAATGTGGGTTCAATCCCTGGGCTGGGAAGATGCCCTGGAGGAGGAAATGGTGACCCACTCCAGTATCCTTGCCTGCGAAATCCCATGGACAAAGGAGCCTGGCGGGCTACAGGCCATGGGGTCACGAAGAGTTGGACACGACTGAGTGACTGAGCAACAACACAGCATATATATACAGTATATCTATCAATGCACATATTTATATATATATTCTCTTCCCTGTATCAAATACCAAATTTTAGAATCGATCTACTGTGATGATTAATTTTATGTGTCAACTTAACTAGGTCACAGTACCCATATATGCAGTCAAACACTCCCTAAACACTTCTGTGAAGGTATTTTTAGATAAGATTACCATTTTAATCAGTATACTTTGAGTAAAGGAGCTTACTCTCCATAATGTGAGTGGGTCTCATCCAATCAGTTGAAGGTCTTAAGAAAAATATCGATGACTCTCACAAGGAAGAGGGAATTCTGCTAACAGACTGTCCTTTGACTCTGTGTGCACCAACTCTTCCCCAGGTCCCCAGCCTGCCAGCTAGCCCTGTTGACTCTGGACTTGGCAGCCTCACAGTCATGCGTGCATGTGGGTGCTGTTGTTTCGCTGTTAAGTCACATCCAACTCTTTTGCAACCCCATGGACTGCAGTCTGCCAGATTCCTCTGTCGATGGGATTCCCAGGCAGGAACACTGGAGTGGGCTGCCATTCCCTCTCTGGGGCATCTTCTTCACCCGGGATCAGACCCGCATCTCCTGCGTTGGCAGGTGAATGCTTTACCCCTGAGCCACCAGGGAAGCCCCCTTTTTTCCTTGTTTTTCTGGAGAATTCCAACTAATACATTCACATTTCCCCCAAACATTTGACTTTTAAGTCTGAAATTAAGAAAGGATGAAAACCTGATTTGAAGACGAGTCAGCAGGGAGGATTCCCAGTTTCCCTGCAGAAGGAGACTTGTGCTGAGCAACAGGAGGTCTGAGGTCACACATAGTCCTCATACAACCCCTATGTCCGCACCATTCAGGTGTATACAGTGAATGTGTCTGAGCTCACAGTTCTGAGTCACAGAAACAGCTCAAAGTACCTTGAACAAAAGTGAATGCTTTGATTCTTATAACTAAAGCTTGCAAGAAAACATCTGACACCAGCAACAGCTCTCAACTCTGCTCTCCTAACAACCCGAGCACATACAGCCCCTAAATGCCATTAGTGGAACACACGTTTACCCTTGCTGACAGCTGCAGCAAACATTTTCAAAACAGGTTTCACTGACCGAATGCAGGAAGCTCAGGGCTGGCCAATGGAATACCATGAAGAAATAAATTTCTGCTCTAAAGCTAATTCCTGTACTCAACTCTACCTATCAAATCATACAGATCAAAGGTGAAAGAGAATTCTTCCTCAGTGGAAAATCAATTGGGATCTTGTTATTAGTTGGGGGTTGGGGGTGGATGCTGAACAGGTAAAATAAAAGTTAATAATAACACAATAGATATTCACTCCATAGGGAGAATGGTTTCTCCTTAAACACAGAAGTGGCTTTGGCTAATTTTGTGGTAACTAGAACATAGCAGTATATTAAAAAGCAAAGACATCACTTTGCTGACAAAGGTCTATATAGTCAAGGCTACGGTCTTTCCAGTAGGCATGTACAGATGAGAGAGTTGGGCCATAAAGAAGGCAGAGCACTGAAGAACTGATGCTTCCACACTGTGGTGTGGATAAGACTCTTGAGAGTCCCTTGGACTGCAAGGAGATCAAACCAGTCCATCCCAAAGGAAATCAGTCCTGAATACTCATTGGAAGGACTGATGCTGAAGCTTCACTACTTTGACCACCTGATGTGAAGAACCAACTCAATGGAAAAGACCCAGATGCTGGGAAAGACAGAATACAGAAGGCAAAGAGGGCAACAGAGGATGAGACGGTTGGATGGCATCATCGATTCAACAGACATGAACTTGGGCAAACTTTGGGAGATGGTGAGGGACAAGTTTGCCTGGCGTGCTACAGTCCATGGGGTCGCAGAGTCAGATATGACTTGGCCACTGAAAAACAACGCAGTATGACTAGCTGGAAAGAAGTTTCTTTCATCGTCCGAAAAACATCCAGAACCATAGAAGTTTAGCATTAAACCTGCCTTCAGATTTTACAGCACAATACCATCATCTAGGACATTAAGAAAAGACTAAAAGATATTAAAAATTGGTTAAAGTCAATCCAATAAGAAAGTGGTAAAACTTGGGCATTAGGGGGAAAAGTCTAGCGTTTTCTTAGTTTGTAAAGAGCAGGAGTGAAAGTAAATGCCGATTAAAGAGAGATGTTATAAAGATGGTGCGATCCTGAAGTATTTGTTGAACACATTTGAAATGGTTGTTGCTGTTTTAAAAGTGCTCTTCAGAAGCTTGAATCTGTAATTATTAAAAAACTTATTCACTTAATGCATTTTCAGTTTCCATCTTGTTAAGACTTATTCACAACAGAACTGTTTATTTTGTTAGCTAGTTCAGTTCAGTTCAGTTGCTCAGTCATGTCCGACTCTGTGACCCCATGAATCACAGCACACCAGGCCTCCCTGTCCATCACCATCTCCCGGAGTTCACTCAAACTCACTTTCATCGAGTCAGTGATGCCATCCAGCCATCTCATCCTCGGTCATCCCATTCTCCTCCTGCCCCTAATCTTTCCCAGCATCAGAGTCTTTTCCAATGAGTCAACTCTTCGCATGAGGTGGCCAAAGTACTGGCGTTTCAGCTTTAGCATCATTCTTTCCAAAGAAATCCCAGGGCTGATCTCCTTTAGGATGAACTGGTTGGATCTCCTTGCAGTCCAAGGGACTCTCAAGAGTCTTCTCCAACACCACAGTTCAAAAGCATCAATTCTTCAGTGCTCAGCCTTCACAGTCCAACTCTCACATCCATACCCGACCACAGGAAAAACCATAGCCTTGACTAGATGGACCTTAGTCAGCAAAGTAATGTCTCTGCTTTTGAATATACTATTTAGGTTGGTCATAACTTTTCTTCCAAGGAGTAAGTGTCTTTTTAATTTCATGGCAGCACTCACCATTTGCAGTGATTTTGGAGCTAAGGTCATAATAAATCCAGCTTAATAGCACATACAACTAAATCTCAACAGCAGATATCTCACGTTCATACAGTGTAATCTTACATTGAAAAGGAAAAGAGCCACTAGGTTCAACTGTCTCTTTCATGCCAAAAGACAGACTTTCATGTTTCCATATTACTGTCAACTTCACTTATTTTTCAAAACTACTTTTATTTCAGCTACTCAAGGAGGAGGAAACAGCATCTAAGAACTTTTGTCATGGTTTTCCTAGAAAATCTCCCGTGTTTTATTTGCCTCTTCCTAGGACATTAACGGGCTTCCCTGGTGGCTCAGAGGTTAAAGCGTCTTCCTGCAATGTGGGAGACCAGGGCTCCATCCCTGGGTCAGGAAGATCCCCTGGAGAAGGAAATGGCAAGCCACTCCAGTACTCTTGCCTGGAGAATCCCATGGAGGGAGGGGCCTGGTGGGCTACAGTCCATGTGGTCACAAAGAGTTGAACACGACTGAGCAGGACGTAACATGAGAAGTATTACTTGTCTATTCTGAGATGTGGAGTATGGACCCAGTGTGCAGCAACAGATTTGCAAATGGTGCCTTCTCATTAGCAATCAGAGTGGAGCTTACAGAAATGGAAACTCGGGGGCTTACCTGGTGGTTCAGTGGTAAATGATTTGCGCGCAACGAGGGAGACGAGGGTTCGATCCCTGGTCGGGAAGATCCCGCGAAGAAGGGAAAGACTACCCACTCCAGTATCCTTGCCTGGAGAATCCCCATGCACAGAGGAGCCTGGCGGGCTACAGTTCAGGGAGTCACAAGAAGCCAGATGTGGCTAAGTGACTTTCATTCCACTTTCACCCTAGACGGGACCCCTGCCAGCTGGGGTGCCCTTCAGGGTCTTCACACTTTCCGAATGCCGCCTTGCAAGCCGCCCCTCTCCTTCTCAGGAAGAACCTGCAAACCCCAAGTGCCGGGCCCACCCTGCGTCCTTGCAAAACCAGTCTCCCCTTGCTCTTGCTGAAGCTGCTACCCCAGGCGACCCAGTCGGCCGGAGGGCAGGTCGGTTCACCGTGGACTCGCCGCACCGGGCCCTGAGGTGGCCTCTCGCTCCCTGCTGTAAGCGGCCTCTGCCGAGCCAGACCACCGGCCCCACGCGCACGTCCACGGCGCCGCGGCCCGCGGCCGGGCTCTCCCCACGCGCGGCTGAGCTCCTCTGCGTGTCCGCAGCCGCAGGCCGGCGCCAAGGCCGCTCGGGGCCACCGCTTCCTCCCTCCAGGGGACGGGCGCCGGCATCCCGCCCCGCCGCCCGCCCGTTCCGGGTGGGGCCCCGTCCCGCTGGCTGCGCCTCTGGCCCTGCCTTCCCCCTGCCCGCGCCTCTGCTGCCCGCGCTGGCCCCGACCCCGGGCCGGCAGGGCGCTCGGGGCCGGAGGGGCCGCCCGAGCCGCGCGCTCCTCTCAGCCTCCCGGCTGGGGCCGCAGCAGCCGGGCAACGCCCTCTCCCCGGGCTGACCCCAGGGCCCGCAGGGGCGCAGCGGGAGGCCGCCGCCTTTCAGGCGGAGCTCGCGGACGCCTGCCGCACAAAGTAGCCCCTGGCCAGGCAGGGGCCTCGTGCGCACAGGCCCAGCGCCCTGTGAGCCCAGCGGTTGCATCACTATTTACAAAACCCGGCCGAGGAGGCCTGAACACGCCACCTTGCCTGAACCGCTCTCTCCCCACACTGGCTGTGCTCAGGCCCTACCTAATCATAGACGACTCCCCATCTGCGTGAAAGTTAGCTTGTCAACATCTTCATTATGAAACATTTCAAACAGTCGATGTTAACAAAAAATAACATATCAAGCACCCATTTATCCTCTGCCAGATTAACATCTTAACAGCTTACACTATTTCCCTCCATTTAATTTTATTTTCTAATAATATACCACACATTGCAACAGGAGAGTGGCCCCCACTCTGCAACCACAGAAGAGCCCTCCCAGCAACAAAGACCAGGAACAGCCATAAATTTAAAAATAAAATTGAAAAGTTAAAAATAATACACTTCAGCTACAACTCAAGTCCTTCATGCTATCTTTGGTGGATATGAGAGTTAAGGGTGAACATGGCTTAGGAGTACAATGTCCTATTCTGGTGCCAAAGTTTGGGATTTGAATTCTAACTCTGAAACCCTCTGGGTGTATAACGTTGGGCAAGTTACTTAACTCCTCTGAGTATCAGTTTGCTCATCTATTATTAACAGGGGAGTGATAATAATGGCTTATTACCCAGGACTGTTGTAAGGATTAAACAAATCCATTGATGTAAGCCACTTTAAATATGTCTGGCACTCAATGAGTATGCTTGTCACTCTTCCCCTGGAACTGATGTTACTTGCATTTTCCACCAGTGTTAAGGCAAAAATAGAACTGTTTGCAAACAGGCACCTTATTTCAAAAATCAGACCTTCAAGTGTCTTAACTCCAAAAGTGAATTAAACTTGCAGCTTACACAAAACATATCATTTAACAAGACATATCATAGTATATCAAGTAGATATATATCAAAACACAAATGGCAGGAGAGTTTGAATGCATCCATAGCAAAACATCACATGTAAGTGGAAATGGCTATGACACACTCTTACTCCATAAACCTGAGATGTACGAAGAGATTCAAAAATATGTCTGATTTTATATAAAGTCTTAAATTTTACACTTGGTAACAAACAGAAGAATAAAAGTTTTTTCAAGTGTTTTAATAACTGATACATTAGAAAAATATGCTTGAGATTATCATCCATTCCACCAGCATGGTTTATTACATTCAGAGAGACAAATTCATTTAACATGCTGACAAATTCAATTTCCCTACAGCTTTATTACCAAAATTACTTATAACCTGGGAAAATGTCAAGTGTCAACTCTTTTAAAGGGTAGGCATAGCTCTTAAACAAATCTGTGCAGTCTTAAGAGGAAGGGCCGGTGGCTTTTTCTGGTCTTCCTTGATTGGTTCTCTAGAGAACAGGGTTTGTATTTTTTTAGGGTTGTCATTTTCATGAAGTTCATGCTTTTGATCATTTTCTATCATTTTGATTATTAATTTGCTTAAGTGATCTGGTTGTTGAAGCTGAACTTCACTGATAATTACTCATTTAAACAAATAAGTAGAGAAAAAAATTACACAATTTAATTTAGACTTAGTATATAGTTTGGTTTTATCCAGTTCTTATTTTAAAAATCTTATAGACTGGAATACATGCTAGAAAATGCATCAGTTCAGTTCAGTCACTCAGTCGTGTCCAACTCTTTGTGACCCCATGAATCACAGCACACCAGGCCTCCTTGGCCATCAGTTCACTCAGACTCCCGGAGTTCACTCAGACTCGCGTCCATCGAGTCCATGATGCCATCCAGCCATTTCATCCTCTGTCGACCCCTTCTCCTGTCCCCAATCCCTCCCAGCATCAGAGTCTTTTCCAATGAGTCAACTCTTCGCATGAGGTGGCCAAAGTACTGGAGTTTCAGCTTTAGCATCATTCTTTCCAAAGAAATCCCAGGGCTGATCTCCTTCAGAATGGACTGGTTGGATCTCCTTGCAGTCCAAGGGACTCTCAAGAGTCTTCTCCAACACCACAGTTCAAAAGCATCAATTCTTCAGTGCTCACCCTTCTTCACAGTCCAACTCTCACATCCATACATGACCACAGGAAAAACCATAGCCTTGAGTAGACGGACCTTAGTCAGCAAAGTAATGTCTCTGCTTTTGAATATGCTATCTAGGTTAGTCATAAGTTTTCTTCCAAGGAGTAAGCATCTTTTAATTTCATGGCTGCAGTCACTGCCGGGATCCAACCACAGTGGATCCAGGGAATTCGAAGAGGGGATGGAGTCAGAGTCTGGGAAAGGACTATTTAATTAGAAATATAAAGAGATGAGGAAAGAATAGTGTAGTAGGAAAATTAGTGGAGAAAAGATGCTGAATAACTTGGTTTATGCAGAAAACTAATAAAACCTCGAGACAAGAGGTTTGCACCATCTACGTCAGGCCACTGGCACCCACTTGAATAGCTGCAGGTGACCCACCTTGGGCTCCCTCTTGTGTGGATCTTAGAAGCCAGGGCAAGTAAGTAGACTTGGCGAGCCTCCACGTTCCAGATGGGAATTCAGCCAGAAAAGGGGAGAAAAGAATGACATGGGGGAGCCCAGCATCGGTGTAAGACTCACAACTTTATTTTCAAAATCAGCATATATACCCCAAGTTGTACATAAAGAAATAATGGAATATGCAGAGTTATGCAGGGGCAGCCGTCCTGACCCTCATTGAGACCAGGCTTTATTTTTGCATACCTTCCTATATACAAAAGGTCTCAGGTGGTTTACATTATCTTCTGGCCAAGAGGCCTGTTAACATTTTTATGGCTCTCTCCCTAGATAAATGTCTATCAACCAGAAAAACTCTTTTTCCCTAGAAGAGATTTTTCTTTACTCTGCATCACCCACAAAGTACTAAATAAAGTTACATTCCTGTAGAACAAAGGTGCAGTGGGTTATAACAAAGAAAGTACTTAACTCAAAGATCTAATGTTGCTAATGCCAGGGCTACTGCCTGTTTTTTCTATATACCAACTATATCTACAAATAAAAAATATAAAAATTTGGCAGCAAGTATTGGCTCAAAGAATGAAACCTTTACTCTGTCCTATTTTAATGATTTTGACTCCTCAGAAGCCCCTACATTCCTAGGATGTTTTAAGCCTCCTGTGCCTCTCGCGGTCGGGAGGCCACAAACAATCACATGCACAGCTGTAAGAGTCCGGCAGGCAGGCTAGAAGGCCATCAGAGAGGTTTTTGGATTGAAACACTCTTATTATGCCCAGGAGATTGATTATCTAAAAGCTCTAAATTAACTTTTTCCAGAAAAAGGTGTGTGTGTGTGGCGGGGGGGGACAGCCCCCTGTTAATGTCAGAAGAGTAAGTGGAAAGCATAACACAGTAAAGCAGGCAGACTCTGGTTTTGGGGGTGGATGCTCAGGAAATTCCAGGGGGAACCCCTGAAGCCTGATCACGCCTTGCATTTTGTCAGGCTTCCTTCCTCATGACCTTTGCCACAGGCGGGATTCCTCACGCTGGCTCCCAGAAAGTCACCATCTGCAGTGATTTTGGAGCCCCCCAAAATAAAGTCTGATACTGTTTCCCTATCTATTTCCCATGAAGTGATGGGACCGGATGCCATGATCCTCGTTTTCTGAATGTTGAGCTCTAAGCCAACTTTTTCACTCTCCTCTTTCATCAAGAGGCTTTTTAGCTCCTCTTCACTTTCTGCCATAAGGGTGGTGTCATCTGCATATCTGAGGTTATTGATATTTCTCCCGGCAATCTTGATTCCAACTTGTGCTTCTTCCAGCTGCAACCAAGGCCTGGCCCAACCAAAGCAACTTCTATATGGTTACATGCAGAGTTTTAAAGCATGCTTATACCATATTTGGTGCCTCTTGGTAAGGTATGGACATATGTGCATGTGGGAGAAAGTAGGCTCCACACTGTTCAAAATATTTATGAAGCTCAATTTCACAGAAAAGTACAGGTGTTCATCACTTTATGTTACACGTAAATGTGCAAAATATCAATAACATAACATTTTCCCCCAAATAAATGATCAGAGATTCTGTAAATATCAAAATCCCAGATTATTTATAGGTTTTTTTCTAGAAGAAAATATACTACAAGCGCTCCTGAACGGAACAGGTTAAAAACAGCAAGCAAAATGCCAGTCGGCTGTTGGCACCACATTCGTTACAGTAACCAAAACACAGACATCTACTCCCTACACTGGAAAAAAAAACAAATAAATGGAACCTTTTACTTTAAAAGTGCTCCTCAAAGTTTGGCCTTTAGTGATCTTTTCCATATGGGAATCCCCTAAAAATATATTCAAATTACTCATGTATGTATTTAAATAATGAGGGCAAAATATCCATCAACATCACCATCCACAAAAACATGTGTGAGAAATTAAGAAAATAAACTAACTGCCAGTCCTTGTCTTTAATACAATCTATTTGCAAATCTAGTCATTTATGCATTTTACTTTAAAAACCCACACATAACGTGTGCCCCAGTTCCTTGGCAGCACCACGCGGCGGGCAGCAGCGTGAGCTGGGCACCTCAGAACTCCTCTCCTCAGACCCTGTTCCCCCGCTGAAGTCACTGTGTGGATGTTAGAAAGTTACTTATTTCCACAATGCCCAGCTCTGTAACATGGGACAACATCTTTACATTTACACACTTGAGTTTATTCACATAAATAGTTTAGAAAAGTACCTGCCACATAGCAGACGCAGTTGTCGTTGTCATTTTCTCTTGACAGAAACATTGAGTTATTGGTGATGCAAAAGACATTCACTAAACATTTACAAGACCTTTAGACTTGTGCTGAATTTGTTACTGGCTCTCCTATTTCTCCAACTTGCAAACAGCAGGTCGTGGACCTCTCAACCCCCATAACCACGCGATCTTATTGCTGTAGTTCCTAGCGCTTCTGTTTCTCGGGAGAATCCTGACCAGTTCAGTGGTGGAACACCATGCCAGCCTGTCTCACCGTCTTGAAATGTCTTTTAGAGGAAAAAAAATAAATATCTATGCTGTTTAGTCCACTATGGTTTTTATTTTCACTTTAGGCAGAGCAGGGAGGAGAATCGTCTGCCGTGAGCATGTAAACGAATTCCCCAGCATACAGAACTGAACTTGTTGTTTAATCACTAAGTCATGTTCAACTCTTTTTGCGACCCATGGACTGTAGCCCACCAAGTTCCTTGTCCATGGGGATTCTCCAGGCAAGAATCCTGGAGTGCGTTGTATGCCTTCTTCCAGGGGATCTTTACAACCCAGGGATGGAACCCAGTCTCCCGCATTGCATGCAGATTCTTTTCCATCTGAGCTACCAGGGAAGCCCTCATCTACAGTGTGATAGCTATAAATCAAAGTGTAGGAATTCGTCAAGGATGTCATCCATGTCTGTGAGAAGTAGGGGTACTTTCTCTCTTTAACCAGAGAAGCAAAATTGAGTATTAATATTTGCTTTGTTGCTTGTGGGGGCTTCCCTGGAGGCTCAGACAGTAGAGAATGCCTGCAACGCAGTAGACCCAGGTTCCATCTGCCTGCAACGCAGTAGACCCGGGTTCCGTTGCTGCTCTTAACACTAACTCTCTGCTTCTCTTCTGGAGCAGTTTCCTTGAGTATCCCATGAGCAATGTGAAAGTTGAATATATATGTGATGAGAGCTAATGTGTGTATAACTTCTTGTCAGTTCTTCCCTGAGAATAAACAACCTATCTGCATATATGCATCAATGCATTGCAAATGAGCATGTGTTTCTGTTCTCCACAGAAATTTCTGTTTAAGCAGATTCAGGCAAATCAAGATCCGACCTTGGCTCTGGCTTTGCAGACAGGAAACAGGAGCCAGGAGCCAAGGAATACAGGCAGCCTCTCAAAACTGAGAATAAGCCCTGGCTGACAACAGCGAGAAAACGGAAACCTCAGCTCCATAACTACAGGTAACTGAAGTCTGCCAGCACATTGAGCAAGATTGGAAGTAGACTCATCCCAGAGCTCCAGACAAGATAACACAGCTGTCCACACCTTGACTTTGACCTTGTGAGACTATCAGAGCACCAGCTGAGCTGTGCTGGCCAAGACATCCAACTTGCAGGCTTGTGAGATTATTGATGTTACTTATTTCTTATACGTGTAATTTTAAGGTGCCGATCTTGTGGTTAATCGTTGTGGCAGGAATGGGAAACTAAGCCAGTGCCTCCCATGAAGGAGCCACGTGCTTTGGAGGCAGCCCTTTGAACACTTTGCAGATTGGTGTGATTAAAACAGAAGGAATTCGATTCGCCCTTCCCCATTCCAGTAGTGCTAGAACCCAGGCATAAGCAAAGCATTACATGACCGTCCCCAAACCACAGGAAAGTTCAGGAAGGGGCATTTGCCCTAATACGGGCCACTGACACATTACAAGAGCTTTACTGAATGGATTCTAAAACCAGTGTGGCCACTTTGCAAAGCTATGAGAGAAGTCATTTTCTCTTTTGATGATGATGAAGGTATGTGGTTATGAGTTGCAGTAATGTTCCAGCCATTCTGCTCACCTAGGATAATCCAGGCTGAGGAAGAACACTGGAGACCACAGTGCAGCTGAGTAAACACCAGGAAAGCAGAACAGGGCATGGGAAGAACTCAGCTCTGAAGGCTGTTCTTCACCTGCTAAAGGCACAGTGTTTCAGAAATAAATTCTTTTAAAATTGTTTACTGTATGACTATAACCCAGGTTCCAATGCTCTGCAGGAGCTCTTCTTTTGCCTCTGTTTTAGCCATGCCCAACTCTTTGCAACCCCATGGACTGTAGCCTGCCAGGCTCCTCTGTCCATGAGACTCTCCAGGCAAGAATATTGGGGCAGGTTGCCATTTCCTTCTCGGGAAGACCCAGGGATCAAATCAGAGTCTCCTGCATCTCCTGCCCTGGCAGGTGGGCTCTTTACCACCGAGCCAGGTCTTATAGGGCGGAAATTACGAGGCAACACCACAGTAGCCCACAGGCCACCACTGCCATGCCGTCCCTACACTCTTGGGGGTTGCTGATTTTAAAGGGAAAATGGGCACATTTTCATGTAAATTTCAGAGTGACACTGGCCAAAGAAAAACAAAAATTATCAATGTTAAGTGTCAGAATACTAGAGAGTATCTACTTTTTCCTGAGTTGAGCCAATGGGCAAAACCAATACAGTATTGTAAAGTAAAATAAAGTAAAAATAAAAATTAAAAAAGAAATGAAAGTAATGATCCAGTGTAAGAACATGGCTTTGGATCAAGTGTAAACCTATTAGAGCTGATACCGGGGAGCCGCATCCTGTATGGCGGGCGGCGTGTCGGCAGCCTGCGCAGGCGCCTTGAGAAGCCCCCGGAAGCTCTCCTGGTTCTGCCATCAGGTCTCCTCTCGGTCCGCCTGCCCCTCGTTTCCTGGGTCTCTGCATCTTCACGTCCTGTACCCTCCTTACCTCCTTGATCAGTCCAGTGAGTGCCTGCATTTGAAACACCGATTTGAGGAGGCAATGTCTTCCAGCTGTCATGTACCAAAGACAGCTTGAAAGTTGCTTTTGAATCAACAGACGAATTCTCCCCAAAGCTGATATGAATTTCCTGTTTCATGGCTGGTTGGGAACCCAGAGAAACTGTCATTGCTCAGACTGGCCTCTCTTCTGTGAAGCCTCCTCTAATATGCTCTGATTTAATGTCAGCCTGGATATGGATATTGCATCCCAAGTGTGTTCTCCTTAGCTTTACAACTTTCCACACTGAGTTGCAGATGACATTTCCTTTGACACAGTCTGACAGACCCTCATTGCTACACGTATCTATGCATCACTTGTGGGGGCCCTGGAAAATGGGGGAGCTGGTGTCAATCACAGGCCTCCTCTTGTGTCTCCAATCCTTTGTCTCTTTATTACCACTAACACAGCTTTCAAGGAGCCAGACCTCCCCCAGGCCCAGGCTCTCTGTCTCTGCATTCATACAGAAACGGTTCCCTGCCTTGCAGGACTGCCTATGCTCTCAAGCCAAGAAAGCGCTAGCTAAGTAGAGAGAGAACCCATCTATTACTAGCGAGCATCTACAGTGGGGCTGCAGATGCAGCCATGCAGCGAGTCAGGTGGTGATGATTTCTTGGCCTCTTCTAATCCCAGCCACCTCTCTCTGCAGCTCCTTTCTAAGCGGGCATCACAGATCATCCTGCACGAGACATCTTACGTGAGGTCAGGAAGCCAGTTTCAGGCTTAAATCATCCCAGTGTGGAAACTGTGGTTGAAAGAGAATACCTCATTCTCAGAATCTCCCAGGGAAGACGCGAGACGGCTGCTGGGGCCTTTGACTGACCCGTGTTGAGTTATACACCATCCTGAGTGAGCGAGTCATAGCTGGGCATGGGTATCATGAAAGCTACTCAGCACAAGCACATGTGCTGATTGACTGAGTAAAAAAGCACAGAATGAATTTATAGTTGCCAAGGGGAAGGATGGGGGAAGGCGAGCTGGTAAGTGTGCGATACACACACACAAACGCCTATATTTAAACTGGATAACCAACAAGGACCTGCTGACAGCACACATCTGCTCAGTGCTACGCGGCAGCCTGGCTGGGAGGGGAGTTTGGAAATAGATACATGCATGTGTGTGACTGGGGCCCCTTTGCTGTTCGCCTGAAACTACCTCAGCATTGTTAGCTGGCCATACCCCAGCACAAAATAAAAAGTCTAAAAGGGGGGGCAAAATAAATAAATGATTGGCCCGTGAAGAGCTATCCCAAACTCATATTGACGGTTTGGGAAAAGGTAAAACAAAATGATCTTTGAATTGATTGCCGGGAGAAGGTCTCTGTTATACACAAGAAGTGGCCCTTTACCTGGCAGTAGAGGGAAGAGCACACGAACTGACTCGGGCTCCAGAAGCACCACGGCCACTTCAGACCACCCGGACCTGACGTTAGCTCCAGTTTGCTCAGGCAATGACAGCCGTCCTGGGACTCCAGCTTCCCCATGTAGGATGCACACAGTGACACTCCATCAGTGGCTGTCTGGGGGCCAGATGAGCCAATGAAACTTAAAGAGTGCTGAACCAGTTGCTGGCAAACTGTAACCTCTCAGTAAGCGGTGCGAGTAATTAACCATTATTTACGAGAAATAAGAAAATGGATGGCAATCTAGGGTAAAGGACTTGCATCACCCTACAGTGGAAAATCAGAGTGTGTTCAACTATACAGATTATGTATTGGTTTAAGACTGTCCCCCTAAATAAAACTATTAGCCCCGTGGGGTGGTTGGGGGTGGAGGTGGGGAATGAGATCACTCTAGTTAACTGCTTCTGTCCAGCCTGTCCAGTGCGTTTGACTCTTTGTGACCCCATGAACTGTAGCCCACCAGGCTCCTCTGTTCATGGAATTTTCCAGGCAAGAATTCTGGAGAGGGAAGCAATTCCATTCTCCAGGGGAATCTTCCTGACCCAGGGACTGAACCCAGGTCTCCTGCATTGCAGACAGATTCTTTACCGCCTGAGTCACCAGGGGAGATAGTCCAGTGCCTGGCATATAATGGGTGTTCAATACTCACTTCATGAATGAATGAATATCTGTGTATAAGAGTGAGGGAGCCAGGCAGAATAGTTGTGCTCACTAGTCATCACACAAATCAGAGCAAAATTAGAAATAAAGCTGTAATCTCCCAGAAAGCCTCCAAAAATAGGCTCACTGTTTACCCAGCCATTACAAGCTGATTGGCCATATAAGTTTAAACAATTATACAGGAAAGGAGATATTTTCAATTTTTTAACAAAAGCCATTTATGTTTGTTAAACATGTAGTTTATATGTATTTTGGCAATATAAATTAAGGAGTGCTAGGAGGAGAGAAAAATGGGCCAACTCTGTGACGGTCTGCAGAGGTCATTACTTGCAGAAAGTCCTGACAGAAGATATTGACGAGAATATTACAATTGTAACTTTAAGTCCTAATGTTGCCTCATGAATTTATTAGAGAAATGAAAAAAATCATTTTTAAAAATCATCAATTTGACTCTTAGGGGAGGCATAGTAAAAGAAAGATTAACTGTGAGTAAAAAAAGAAGAGAAAAATTAAATTTCAAGGAGGAGTAAAAGAAACTCACTACAAGTAGAACAGGCATGAATTCACTTCCTTAGGGACTTAAGAGGAGAATTATTCATTTTGAGGACAAATGATAAGAAAACTTAACTTTAGGATAACAATAAAAGAGCAAAAATATTCACTGTTGTGGAAGATAAAAGGAAAAATCTTCTACGCACGGAGAGAAAAGAAAAGCAGTAAGAAGGGAACCAATATTCCACCCCAGAGAGGAACACAGAGAGGGACCCAGAGAGGGACACAGAGAGGGGATTCTCAAAAGAACCTATGATCTCTGGAAGTTTTCTCTGTGATTATGCCTTATTATACAATGTATACTGAGCAGAATGCCAAAACTAGCATTTCTTACAAAATCCCCAATATGATGACTAAGGAATATTTTCACTTCTTTCAGATTGATCAAAATGAGAAAGAAAATGCAAAATGGTTACCTCACCCCTGTAAAAGTGCATTTTGAGACATTTGTATTTTTAGAATCTGCGGGTCAACTGAGCACCCAGCCTGCTCTTTGCAATGTGTTGCATTAGTTATTAACACAACCCAACCATTGAAAACCTTATTTCCAGCACAAATTAGATAATAACCTTGAACTATACAGACACTTGGAGAAGGCAATGGCACCCCACTCCAGTACTCTTGCCTGGAAAATCCCATGGATGGAGAAGACTGGTGGGCTGCAATCCATGGGGTCGCTAAAGAGTCGGACACAACTGAACGACTTCTTTCACTTTTCACTTTCATGCACTGGAGAAGGAAATGGCAACCCACTCCAGTGTTCTGGCCTGGAGAATCCCAGGGATGGTGGAGCCTAGTGGGCTGCCATCTCTGGGGTCGCACAGAGTCGGACACGACTGAAGCGACTTAGCAGCAGCAGCATGCAGACACTGGGTTAAAATTTAGAAGCTGGAGAAGAAAGGTGATAAGACTATAATCACATTCAAATCTCAATTAAATTTAGCATCTTCAGACTTTCAGGGCCTCCCCAGTGGCCCAGTGGCAGAGAATCTGCCTGCTAATGCAAGAGACACAGGGGACTCAGGTCTGATCCCTGGGTTGGAAAGATCTCCTCGAGTTGGAAGTGACAACCCATTCCAGTATTCTTGCCTGAGAAATCTCGTGGACAGAGGGGCCTGGCAGGGTACAATCCATAGGGTTGGTAACGTCAGACAAGACTGAGTACACACACAGTTTGAGGGCACAAAAACCCAATTTGGCCAATAATCATCCACCCCCAAGTCATGGTATCTGCCATGTTGTAATTAGCTACCATCTGCTATTCAGTTGCCACATTTCACAACCCCAGCCCTCCCATCCTCTCCAAATCTGCCTGTAATGCATCAACTTTTTATTATATTGAAAATTCTTTGAGGACCACAAGTAAGCACAATTGAACACACAGAGTACTTGGCATAGAATCTTGAAAGCATAACATAAAACATAGATGTGATTTTTTTGATCCTTAAAGCAAAATCTCAAAATAAATGTACAGAGAATTTAAAATACCTCATGTGGAAAATATATCACATGTTATTGATGAGAGTAAATGGGGGAGCTATGTAAAGCAAGAAAAATAAGTTGTCCCCTCAAACTTCCCAGAAAACATCATTTGGAGTTGCCTGCTAAAGGATGTTATAAGTTATTTAAAGAAGTGACTTTTTCTTAAGTAATCAGAAATTAGTCATAAAATCACAATTTCCTGCAGGAAAATGGACCCAGAGAATGTTTTCAAATAACAATCTTTTCTGTTCTTACAGTGGTTGCCTTTTTCCCCTAAATAGGTAGGTGGGAAAAATACATAAATGTGTTTTTGAAAACTGATTTCCCAAAGGAATGATGACTACTTTGGTGAAAATGTTTTAGTTCCCATTACCCAATTATTATTAAAAAAAAAAAAGAAGAAGAATTTAAGCTTAAAAATTCAATGCAATTTTAAACTGATGTATATTCACATAAAATTACATTTAAACTAGAGTAGTATTCTTGCCTGGAGAATCCATGAACAGAGGAGCCTGGCAGGCTACAGTTCATAAGGTCACAGAGAGCTGGACACAACTGAGCATGTGATTAGATATTATTTCTCCAAAATACATTTCAGTTTAGTTCAGTTGCTCAGTCATGTACGACTCTTTGCGACCCCATGAATCGCAGCACGCCAGGCCTCCCTGTCCATCACCAACTCCCAGAGTTCACTCAGACTCACGTCCATCGAGTCCATGATGCCATCCAGCCATCTCATCCTCTGTCCCCTTCTCCTCCTGCCCCCAATCCCTCCCAGCATCAGAGTCTTTACAAAATCTATTTTAGTTATTTTTCTGTACTATATCACTGGCTCTATATCACCATACTGGAAGGACATAATGCTAAAATATTTACTGGGGCCAGTCATTCATGGCCCAGCAACACTGGGTCCTGAGATGATACATGCTATCATTTCCACTGATTTTTTTTTTCTTACTCTAGTGTCTCAAGATGGAGAAGGAAATGGCAACCCACTCCAGTGTTCTTGCCTGGAGAATCCCAGGGACGGGGGAGCCTGGTGGGCCGCCGTCTATGGGGTCGCACAGAGTCGGACACGACTGAAGCGACTCAGCAGCAGCAGCAGCAGTATCTCAAGAACTGGAGAACATACTGTTGCATTTGAACAAATGACAAGTCAAGTCCAGATTTCTTAAGCTTTCAGTGCCCACACTTTCATTAGATGTTTAAAATCTAAACTGTTAAATTACAGAGTCATTTTTCAAGAAGGAGGCAAGAAACAGCACAATCTGATTTCAATGCTGACTGACTGAACCACAAACTTGGTTGTCATACTTGCTCCCTGATGACTCCATTTTCTAGCTGGTACCTAGAAATGACTGCCAACCTCTGAAACTACTGTACAAAACATGTTTGTTAAATGAATACCCAGGAATTAATCCATGACTCCTTTGCTATTATTTACATGTGTGTGTGTGAATCACTCAGGCATGTCTAACTCTTCGGGAGCCCATGGACTGTAGCCTGCCAGGCTCCTCTGTCCATGGGATTTCCTGGGCAAGAATACAAGAATGAGCTGCCAATTCCTTCTCCGGGCAATCTCCTCTACCTAGGGATCAAACTCACATTTCCCGCATTGGCAGGTGGATTCTTTCCCACTGTGCCACTTGGGAAGCCCCTTACAATTTATCAAGACTGTTACAATTTAAACTCTGTTCAGATTCTCTAGTAGTGCATTCTAAGCTTCCAACAAGTGATGGTGGTTCTGTGCTAATGCTGGAAAATCAATACTAGGAATGATAGAAACGCCACAAGGAAGTTTAAGTAACCACAGTGATGTGCTGTGTTACCAGAGATGATCGTTGCATGAAATGTTAGTGCTTATACTGTGAAAATTTAAAGAAACATTTTTATAAAGAATGCTAAAATAGCTGTAGGTTTACCAGATTTGAGAATACACTCCCGTGCATTTTACTTCTACTCCTACTGGAAATACAACCTTAAACTGTGTGAGTTGGAATCATGCTCACTCTACGAAAAGATCTTTTGCAAAAATGTCACTGTACCACATAAGCTCAGAAAATGTGATTTTTTAAAGAAATATACTACAAATCCTATGAATAACAGCTATACATTTGGTCTTCATTGTTTCCTTTTTATCCAAATCTCAACTGTTAATGTGGAAAATTCCCACTCTAACATTGCTTATTCATGAAAAATTCAGACAGTCAGTTCAGATGCTCAGTCGTGTCCGACTCTTTGTGTCCCCATGAACCCCAGCACACCAGGCCTCCCTGTCCATCACCAACTCTGAGAGTTCACTCAGACTCATGCCCACTGAGTTGGTGATGCCATCCAGCCATCTCATCCTCTGTCGTCCCCTTCTCCTCCTGCCTCCAATCCCTCCCAGCATCAGGGTCTTTTGCAGTGAGTCAACTCTTTGCATGAGGTGGCCAAAGTTTCAGCCTCAGCATCAGTCCTTCCAATGAATACCCAGGACCGATCTCCTTTAGGATGGACTGGTTGGATCTCCTTGCAGTCCAAGGGACTCTCAAGGGTCTTCTCCAACACCACACTTCAAAAGCATCAATTCTTCAGCACTCAGCTTTCTTCACAGTACAATTCTCATATCCATACAAAACCACTGGAAAAACCATAGCCTTCACTAGACGGACCTTTGTCAGCAAAGTGATATCTCCACTTTTCAATATGCTATCTAGGTTGGTCATAACTTTCCTTCCAAGGAGTTCAGTTCAGTTCAGTTCAGTTCAGTCGCTCAGTCAGGTCCAACTCTTTGTGACCCCATGAATCGCAGCACGCCAGGCCTCCCTGTCCATCACCAACTCCCGGAGTTCACTCATGGTCAGCTCCATCGAGTCTGTGATGCCATCCAGGCATCTCATCCTCTTGTCCTCTTCTCCTTCTGCCCCCAATCCTTCCCAGCATCAGAGTCTTTTCCAATGAGTCAACTCTTCGCATGAGGTGGCCAAAGTACTGGAGTTTCAGCTTTAGCATCATTCCTTCCAAAGAAATCCCAAGGATAAGTGTCTTTTAATTTCATGGTTGCAATCACCATCTGTAGTGATGTGAAAACTCAGAAAAATAAAGTCTGACACTTTTTCCACTGTTTCCCCATCTATTTGCCATGAAGTGGTGGACCAGATGTCATGATCTTAGTTTCTGAATGTGGAGCTTTAAGCCAACTTTTTCACTCTCCTCTTTCACTTTCATCAAGAGGCTTTAAAATTCCTCTTCACTTTCTGCCATAAGAGTGGCATCATCTGCATATCTGAGGTTATTGATATTTCTCCTGGCAATCTTGATTCCAGCTTGTGTTTCCTCCAGTCCAGTATTTCTCATGATGTACTCTGCACAGAAGTTAAATAAGCAGGGTGACAATATACAGCCTTGATGTACTCTTTTTCCTATTTGGAACCAGTCTGTTGTTCCATGTCCAGTTCTAACTGTTGCTTCCTGACCTGCATATAGGTTTCTCAAGAGGCAGGTCAGGTGGTCTGGTGTTCCTATTTCAGAATTTTCCACAGTTTATTGTGATCCAAGCAGTCAAAGGCTTTGGCATAGTCAATAAAGGAGCAATAGATGTTTTTCTGGAACTCTCTTTCTTTTTCCATGATCCAGCAGATGTTGACAATTTGATTTCTAGTTCCTCTGCCTTTTATAAAACCAGCTTGAACATCTGGAAGTTTGTGGTTCATGTATTGCTGAAACCTCACTTGGAGAATTTTGAGCATTACTTTATTAGCGTGTGAGATGAGTGCAATTGTGCGGTAGTTTGAGCATTCTTTGGCATTGCCTTTCTTTGGGACTGGAATGAAAACTGACCTTTTCCAGTCCTGTGGCCACTGCTGAGTTTTCCAAATGTGCTGGCATATTGAGTACAGCACTTTCACAGCATCATCTTTCAGGATTTGAAATAGCTCAACTAGAATTCCATCACCTCCACTAGCTTTGTTCATAGTGATGCTTCCTAAGGCCCACTTGACTTCACATTCCAAGATGTCTGGCTCTAGATTAGTGATCACACCATCATGATTATCTGGGTCATGAAGATTTTTTTGTACAGTTTTTCTGTGTATTCTTCCCACCTTTTCTTAATATCTTCTGCGTCTATTAGGTCCAGACCATTTCTGTCCTTTATCAAGCCCATCTTTGCATGAAATGTTCCCTTGGTATCTCTAATTTTCTTGAAGAGATCTCTAGTCTTTCCCATTCTGTTTTTTCCTCTATTTCTTTGCATTGATCGCTGAAGAAGGCTTTCTTATCTCTTCTTGCTCTTCCTTGGAACTCTGCATTCAGATGCTTATATCTTTCCTTTTCTCCTTTGCTTTTCACTTCTCTTCTTTTCACAGCTATTTGTAAGGCCTCCTCAGACAGCCATTTTGATTTTTGCATTTCTTTTCCATGGGGATGGTCTTAATCCCTGTCTTCTGTACAGTGTCATGAACCTCTGTCCATAGTTCATCAGGCAATCTGCCTATCAGATCTAGTCCCTTATATCTATTTCTCACTTCCACTTTATAGTCAAAAGGGATTTGATTTAGGTCATGTCTCAATGGTCTAGTGGTTTTCTCCAGTTTCTTCAATTTCAGTCTGAATTTGGCAATAAGGAGTTCATGATCTGAGCCACAGTCAGCTCCTGGTCTTCCTTTTGCTGATTGTAGAGAGCTTCTCCATCTTTGGCTGCAAAGAACATAATCAATCTGATTTCGGTATTGACCATCTGGTGATGTCCGTGTGTAGAGTCTTCTCTTGTGTTGTTGGAAGAGGGTGTTTGCTATGACCAGTGTGTTCTCTTGGCAGAACTCTATTAGCCTTTGCCTTGCTTCATTTTGTACTCCAAAGGCCAAATTTGCCTGTTACTCCAGGTGTTTCTTGACTTCCTACTTTTGCATTCCAGTCCCCTATAATGAAAATGACATCTTTTTGGGGTATTAGCTCTAGAAGATCTTGTAGGTCTTCTTAGAACTGTTCAACTTCAGCTTCTTCAGTGTTACTGGTTGGGGCATAGACTTGGATAACTGTGATATTGAATGGTTTGCCTTGGAAACGAACAGAGATCATTCTGTCTTTGAGATTGCATCCAAGTACTGCATTTCGGACTCTTTTGTTGACCATGATGGCTACTCCATTTCTTCTGAGGGATTCCTGCCCGCAGTAGTAGATATAATGGTCATCTGAGTTCAATTCACCCATTCCAGTCCATTTTAGTTTGCTGATTCCTAGAATGTCGATGTTCACCCTTGCCATCTCCTGTTTGACCACTTCCACTTTGCCTTGATTCATGGACCTGACATTCCAGGTTCCTGTGCAATATTGTTCTTTATAGCATCAGACCTTGCTTCTATCACCAGTCCCATCCACAGCTGGGTGTTGTTTTTGCTTTGGCTCCATCCCATCATTCTTTCTGGAGTTATTTCTCCACTGATCTCCAGTAGAATACTGGACACCTACCGACCTGGGGAGTTCATCCTTCAATGCTTGTTCACACTGTTCATGGGGTTCTCAAGGCAAGAATACTGAAGTGGCTCGCCATTCTGTTCTCCAGTGGACCACGTTCTGTCAGACCTCTCCACCATGCCCACCCATCTTAGGTGGCTCAGCAGGCATGGCTTAGTCTCACTGAGTTAGACAAGGCTGTGGTCCGTGTGATCAGATTGGCCTGTTGCCTGTGATTACGGTTTCAGTCTGCCTGCCCTCTGATGTCTTCTCTCAGCGCTTACTGTCTTATTTGGTTTCTCTTACCTTGGATGTGGGGTATCTCTTCACAGCGGCTCCAGCAAAGCGCTGCCACTGCTCCTTACCTCCGACACGGGGTAGCTCCTCTCAGCTGGCTGACAGCTATCTAAAAGTCACTCAGTGGTGCGCTACTCTTTGCAACCCCATGGACATTAGCCTGCCAGGCTCCTCTATCCGTGGAATTCTCTAGGCAAAAATACTGGAGTGGATCCCCTTCTCCGGGGGATCTTCACAACCCAGGGATCGAACCTGGGTCTACTGCATTGCAGGCAGATTCTCCATCTGAGTCACCAGGGAAGCCCTTTTAATAGGTTATGGGAAATCAAACCACAGAATAATATGCAGCAATTTAAGAAGATGAAATAGGTTTCTATTTATCATCAAAAAATGTAAATAAAAACATTATAACAGTGGAAAAAATCAATTTAGAAAAAGAGCAATCTGAGCCATGGAATTTGGTTGGGAGGAGGTGGAAGATCATACAACAGAGAAACTTGCAATTTTCTTTTGCAAGATTTTAATTATTTAACTTAAAATGTACTTATTTTATAATCATCAAAATAATCTCATTCTACAAAATATCATACTGTGCTCAGATGGAAATGTATTCTTTGACCTCTGACTTCCAAATAAAAATACATGAATAAAATGAAGGTATTTAACTTTGCTCTCTTCAACAAGCCCACTAAATTTGCAATGACATTAATTTTAAAGGCCCAGACTTTCAACAACAAGGAGGAAGGGAAGAAGATAGGAACAGAGAAGTACCTTAATCAAACTGAAATGTGGGAGCCGGTGAGCAAGTGGCACTAACGTATCAAACCCTAAGTTAAGGGGCTGTGATGAGAGGGTACGCAGTGTTTTTGAAAGCAAAGGGTATAGATAGGGCTAATCACAGAAAGACTGATCGTGAATCCATTTAAGAGGCAATCAGCTGTCTTAGAATTACTTATCTCAGCAGAAAAGGAGTGCTTACTGGATATAAATTTCCAAGTTTAAGTTTATATCAAGAAAAAGCAGTATAAGCATACTATTTAGAGGTATTGAGGCAAACACACACACACACACACGAAACCCTTAAAAGCTGAACACGGCTTTCCTCTGGAGGGCAGGCAGCAGGATGGGGCAGATTGAGGCAGGGACTCTGCATATTGTTCCCGGCAACAATAATCTTAGCTTATGCTACTTTTAAGCTCTTTGCATATGTTACTAGTTTTTAAAACTATATACACTAATTACACTCATTAACATAATTATTAAAACAAAAATACTTACTTCTTATTGACTTGCTGCAAATATATTATGCTCATTGGCTTATAGATTAGCCACAGGACAAAAATCGCTTTTATAATGACATTTATGCACAAGTTGAAATAAACAGATACATGTGAAAAAAAGTTTTAATACTAGACATTCTGAAACCACTGTATATATGAACTAGAATGTGGTGTTGCTCAGTCGCTAAGTCGCGACCACCTCTCTGCAACCCCATGGACTACAGCACGCCAGGCTGGTCTGTCCCCGCTGTCTCCCAGGGTTTGCTTAGTTTTACGTCCACTGATTGCTGGTGCTCTGTAACCGTCTCACCCGTCGCCACTCCCTTCTCCTTCTGCCTTCACTCTTTCTCAGCATCAGCGTCTGCTGGGAAATTATATAAATGAATAATGGGTGATGGGAGTCACGTTCCTCATTTTGGGAGTAGAATATGCAGATAGGCAATCGGAAGAGGCTAGAATGAACAATTTAGAAATAAGTCATCGCTGAGACAGCAGTAGGGGTACATGCTTATCCTAATCTATATATAGAAATTATATATAGAAATATGTGTATATATACATGTATATATATGTGTGTGTGAATGAATATTTATAGATATGTGTATTAACCCAGATCTCTTTTCTATCTTCTGAGATCACCTAGAAGAAATGACATCTCAGTAGCAAAGAACACTTCTAGCAACTAGATCTTGGTTTCCAATACAATGTTTTTTAAAAAAGAAATCAGGTATCTCTGGATAAGTAAACAACTCTAAGAGATGGTCAGTGAATACACAACACGAGCCCGAGATCAGGGAAATGCCAGAAAGGAGCAAACTGCTCAGCACACACACACACACACATGAGGGAAGCTGTCAGACGGACACAGGCACCAACTGGACGAGCTGCTAATAGCAAACAGGGAACTGTCTCAGCACTAAAATAAAGTGGTAAGGTTCAGAACCCCGAGTACAAAATATACATCATGAGCCTGTCCTGTTATAAATTATTGACTGAGGGAATGAATGAACAAACAAATGAACAGTCAAGAGAGAAGAGATAAATGTGCTGTGCAGAAAAATTCCAAATAATTCATGGAGAAGTTGTCCTCAGTGGGACAGAGTGTAATGGCCAACTGAACAAGTGTGGGCTGAGGATACTGACCTCCTTACAAAGAGTACAGCAAGGAAAGGGGAAAGAGTAATGATACAGTGGGGAACCAGCCCACGCTGCCTTGACCAGGAGATCAAGCTTAACAGCAACAGCTGTGAGTCATTTAACGGTAGATACCATTCAAATAGCGTATACTGTCAAGTGACTTAGCGAAGAGCGCCAGATACCCTGGCTCAGACAGTAAAGAATCAGCCTGCAATGTGGGAGGCCTGGGTTTGATCCCTGGGTCAGGAAGATCCCCTGGAGAAGGGAATGGCTACCCACTCCAGTATTCTTGCCTGGGAAATCCCATGGACAGAGGAACCTGGCGGGCTACAGTCCATGGGGTCTCAAAGAATCAGACATGGCTGAGCTGTATGCATGCATGCTACCAAATACCAGAACAGTATACCTTAAAAATGTCAATATGATCACAAACGTGGACAATCTGAAAAACCACTGCAATCAAGAGGAGCCTAAGGAGACATGGCAATTAAACGCACGCTGAATGGGATATTTTGGATGAGAAAGGACATTAGGTAAACACTCAAAAAAAAAAAAAAAAGGAAGGAACTCTGTACTTAAATAACATAGCAATAATACTGGTTCATTAATTATGATAAATATCACCTGCTAATGGAAGACGTCAATAGAAGGGGAAATCAGAGTACAGAAAATGCTGTACCATCTTCACAATTTTCTGAAACTATTCTAAAACAAAGAGTTTACCAAAAAAATATATTAAAGAGTTTTCATAAGCTCAGAACAGTAGGCTTTTCTTTCTCCAAATACTGCCTCCCCAAGATAAGGCAGATGGCCTATGGAAGTAAACACCATGTCTAAAACAATCACTTGCCTATAACATAACCTGGATTTTAAAAAGTGAAGTGAAAGTGTTAGTTGCTCAGTCATGTCCAACTCTTTGCAACCCCACGGGCTATAGCTCATAAGGCTCCTCTGTCCAGCGAATTCTCTACGCAAGAATACTGGAGTGGGTTGCCATTTCCTTCTCCAGGGGATCTTCCTGATCCAGGGATCAAACCCAGGTCTCCTTCTTTGGCAGGCGGATTCTTTACCATCTGAGACATCAGGGAAGCCCAACATAACTTGGATAAAGCCCTCATTTCCTGATGACAATGTCTGCATTTCAATTTATGAAAAGGAATGTCTCACAGCTAGACAAACAAAAACCCTTAGAGAATAATCAATCAAAAATTTATCACAATTAGACAAACTTAAAGCACTCAGAATGTGGTTAAATTTTTAAAGGGAAATCATTCTTCTAGACATTTGAAGACTCCAGCAAACCTATGCAGGACAAAAAGACACTGACCATATAAAATGTGTGAGTCTGAGTTTTCACACTGTGATTTTGCCATTTGGACCATATAATTCCAGAATTCATCAACTTTAAACACCCCACTGACAGCATTTATTAAATGAAGCTGCAAGCATTCTAGGGAAAAGCTAGATAAAGGAAAGCATGTCAAAGTTAATAGTCAGCGTTACTAATTATGGAAAGATGAGGCGTTCCCATCCAAGGTATAAATCAGCACCACTGCGTTGCCCACTCACTAAGTCATGTGACTGTTTGCGACCCCATGGACTGTACCTGCCAGCTTCCTCTGTCAATGGCATTTCCCAAACAAGTATACTAGATTAGGTTGCCATTTCCTTCTCCAGTGGATCTTCCTGACCCAGGGACTGAAGCCACGTCTCCTGCTTTGGCAGGTGGATTCTTTACCACTGAACCACCAGGAAAGCCGTTTATAAGTCAACACTAACACCCAGAAAAGTCTAGAATATCACAGATGGCCTCCATCCTGCAAAATCCAGTCATTCCTCTTCTCTTTCAAAGTGTCTTGATGCATCTTCCTGGCTAGCCATGCCCTTACTCTCCATACTCCCAGCTTTGTGACGCCTCTCTGGACCAGCTTCCGTTTATCATGCAAGCTCCCCTTTGGAGACTCCTGAGCTCTCTGGACCAGCTTCCGTTTATCATGCAAGCTCCCCTTTGGAGACTCCTGAGCTCTCTGGGCCAGTTTCCATTTATCATGCAAGCTCCCCTGTTGGAGACTCCTGAGCTGGCTCCTCCTCCTTGGCCAAGGCTTGCTTCTGGCGCTCTCCACAGTCTTCTCTCTTTATCTGCACACTCATCTACACCCATGACCTTACCGTACATGGATGACTCCCAAATCGGTATCGTAGATTTTCACCCCATCTCTACTGAATCCAGATTTCTTTATTCAGTCATTGCTTAATAAGGTCACTCGTAAGTCTACTAGGCACGTGGCCAGAAATGAAATTATGATTGTGACTTTTCAAAATAACTTTCTCCATCTCAGTAAAGGTACCACCACCCATCCTGTTCAAACCATACACATCTGGAAATCATTCTCTCTCCTTCACTCCTTATCACAATTGTCAGTAACCTCTTCCCATTCCACTTCCAGCTACACTCAAAATCTGGTCAATTACCTCCGTCTCAATGACACCAGCCTACTCCACTGACACATCCCACCCACATGGCAGTGATCAGTGCCAGTCTGCATCCCTGCTAGCATCCTTGCAACGAGCTCTCTATGTGCTATACTCTGAGATGTATATTTCTTTCATATTTTAACACATCTGAAATTGGAGTACATCTTACAATCAGTTGATGGCATTTTAAATTGCACTGGTTCTGTTTTTCTCTCTTTTTTTTTTTTAGCCTTTTCAATTTTAACATCTCAAAATTACAATCAACTCTATCTTAACTTTGATGGAATATGTGACATATATTTTCCATGCAACTATAAGAATAAAAATTTTAAATTCAGGTAACATTACTCCCCTGCCAAAACTGTTCCAAGTACTTCTACTATTTTGGGAAAAATTAATAAAGTATAACCTCCTCAACATGCCATATGAGGCCCTTTATTATCTGACCTTTTCCTAAACTTCTGACTTTATACTCTGCCATGTAACACCTGATTTCCCACAGTTCATTCCAATGGTCTTCATTCAGTTTCACAGAACACACCAAGCCCATTCTGACCTTGAAGACTGCCCTCTTTATGCATTTATTCATTTATACCAAACTTCTCCATATGTCACCTCCTAATGCATACACAGCCTCTCTTTCATCATTCACCCTCCAGCACATTTTATTTTCTGTGCAGCAATTCAACTCTCTGAAGTTATTTATTTGCTTACTTTCTCACTTATTTATTGACTTTCACCTCCACCATGCTATAAACTAAATGATTGCCAAGAACGTTTCTGCCCTAGCACCTGGTGCCCAGAGTGAAGAGCCGCATGTAGCCAACGTGCATGGGTGCTGTGCTGTCGTGCCAGTCGCGCCCAGCTGTCTGTGGTGCTACGGACTGTGGCCTGCCAGGCCCTCTGTCCACGGGATTCTCCAGGCAAGAGTACTGGTGAAAACAAATAGTTCTTCTTGACTTATTAAGTGAACAGAAAAAAATAATGATAATATTTGGAATCAAGTCTTTTAGAAATGCCCGTCGGGAAGGCAGAATGCTGTGATGAAAGGAGGCAGTGAGCCAGGAAATACCACCTCCAGCTTTGTCTCTGCCACTCACAAGTTACGTGATGTGTGCAAAGGCCTTGGCCATGAGAGTCTTCACGTTCTTCTGCACAAGCTGGGGAGCTGTGGGGGAATAAGACAAGGTGATCTACGGACAAACGACACCACCCACAAAGCATGCTTCTTGCTATGACACGGTAACTCTCCACTGATAATCAGTTTCATAGTTTTATAGAAATCTGTCAGCACTTAGTATTTAGCTGATAGTTATAAAATGTAATGTGCACCCGAGGGGTTAATACCGTTCTCCAGTAAAAGGAATCAGGGATCCATGAGGAAATGACTGATTCTAGGATTGGGCCAGGGACAACTCAAGATGAAAGAGCAGTATTTGGAGTGACAGAGATTCAGTGAGTGCCTAAAAATGAGAAGTATGGGAACATGTTGCAAAGTCACAGGAACCAGCTGAAAGAGTTCCCAGTGCCCAAACCTGGAATCACTTGAACAACAAAATAGATACAGTGTTGATTACAACCCAGTGTAAAATAAAAATGCACAAGTCTATACTCAGATAAATGGTTGAATCCAAAGTGAGAAAGAAGAGATAAATCTTTTCATACTGAAGAACTGCAAATAATATATGTAAGTGAGAATGGAGCTTAACCCCCTCCCCTGTCTCAGATATGCATGCACACACACACACACACACACACACACACACACACACACACACTTGAATGTGGCTTGGATCCAGTGACCCACTTCCAAATAACTGTATATGGATAGAGGAAAACAAAGTGACATTAGAAACCTGGAAAATACCACTTTGCCAAGTCAGTGATGGAGATGACCATCACAGTTTCATCAGACGGACTTCTGTGCCCTCAAAGGAAGTGACAAGAAAAGCATTTCATTTCTGTGGCATCCGCTCCTCAAACTCTAATCATGGGAAAACATCAGGAAAATCTACATTGAGAGAGAGTCTGTGAAATAATTGACTAGAACTGCTTGAAACTGTCACAAACCAGAGAAGACGAGAGAAGTCCAGTGAGAGACCACGGTGAGGTCCCTGTGTGGGGTCCTGAGAGAGGAGAGAGTGAGGAGAAGCTGGAGAGCAGCCAGCACGGCCTGGAGTCTGATGTCGTGCACACCAGCAGCTCCATCAGTTTCGGCAAAGGTCCTCCAGACCCTGTGAGATGATGGTAGGAGATGGTGGGGGTGGGGGGGTGCGGGCAGGGAATGGGTGATAAGTACAGAAAAGCTCTCTCTACCATCTCTAACATTTTTGTAAATCTAAAATTGTTCAGAAGTTAAAAGTGTATTTGGAAAAAAAAAAAAACCTCAATGTGAGTGTTTTTAATAAATACATGATATCTCTAGAAAAAAAGCCAATCACTGGGCTACGTACCGAATAAGAGACCTCCTCCCCTCATCAAGCTCCTGCATTTTAGGGCTGGCCCTGGGATTAGTTGAGAGACCATATTCCCGTTCTCTCTGTGGCTTCTAAGCCTTACTAATAATTCATGGCCTTATGATCATGAAGACAGAATCAAGGGCTATTTGGAAGAATTTCCAGAACATTTTTAAAATGAGGGGCAGACAGCTGGGGAAGGCCAGTTTTGATGGTTTTACTCATTTCCCTTTCCAGCTGCCTGTGATGTGGATAAAAAGCTAAAGATCCAGGAGCCATCATGATTCAAATGGTGACCCTGATCCTGAAGAAGGAAGTGTGATAACAAGGCTGGAGCAGCAAAAAGACAGAGGAAAGCCACATCGCATCTCACTGTGTGGACCTGCCACACTGGGCCTCAGCCGGCCACCTCCAGGCTGCTTTTATACCTTGTCACGGTGAGTCCCACCCCCTGCTTTGACGCTTGACAGCTTGAGCTTCTAAGCCTTATCCCTCCACTTTCTCTTGCGCCCACGTAGAGCGGATAAGAGAACCTGAGAGCTCTCAACCTTTGATGTTGGCTAGAGATTCAGACCATGCCAGCTGTGTCAGGAGAGGGGAGTCATCCTTCTGGCCCTACCCTCTAACCATCACAAGAACCGAGGCCAGTGTGTGTGTGGGGGGGTGTGTGCACGTGTGTGTGCATGTGTGCACGTGTGTGCATGCATGTGTGCATGTGTGTGCATGTGTGTGACGTGCACACACACGCTCTCTCAGGCCATCTCAGATTGCCTCCTCCTCCAGGGCCTCAATCATGTAAACAATAAAACTTTCCATGCCCTCGTGGTGTATGTGTGGGGTACCAACAGCCGTGAAATCTGAACCAGCTTGGTGAGGGCTCTTCTGCATGTGAAGATGATCTCATAATGCATTTTAAAGTTACTGATATTTTAGGGATAGCCTGCCTGTCCAGATCCTAACTGATACCCTGGTGGTCTCATTTCATTCTAAAGAGAATAACAGTAAGGACCTGTGGTAGGCAGAACTCTAAGATGCACTCTGTGATTCCTGGCTCCATGAGAAGCCCCTTTCCCTAAATGTGGGAGACTGCTTCTAGCCAAAGGTGAAGGGATTTTGCAGACATCATCAAAATTTCTGATCTAGTTAACTTTAATCCAAAGGATTATCAGATGATTCCTTTAAAAAAGAGTCTAGAGGTCAGAGAGCTTCTCCTGCTGGCTTTGAAAGTATTTGGTTGGCCAAAACATTCCTTTGAGTTTTTCATAACATCTTTATAAAACACCCAAACTAACTTTTTGATCAACCCAATATACGCTGTCATGTTGAGACAGGCTAAGGTCAGGCACTATGGGGCTTCTGGGAGTCAAGCACAGGCCTCAGCAGACAGCTGTGCCTAAAGCCAGACCTCAGTCTTACAACCACAAGAACGAATTCTGCCAACTACTCTGTCTCTGTGGAAGAGGACCCTGAGCTCAAGAAGGCTGCACAGCCCAGCTGGCTCCTGGATCTCAGCCTCTTGGGAGCCTAAGCGGACAACCCAGGTAAGCTATGTCCAGAGTCCTGGTCCACTGATATTATGAGTTACAAATCTGTGTCATTTTAAGCCACATCTGTGGTTATTAGTTAATCAGTATGGAAAACCAATATTAATATCAGCATCATTCTCATTAATGAGATGGCCACACAGAATCACTGGCGACGCCTATGCTGCTCTCACGGACGCTGATGCTAAGTGAAAGGCTGGGGCTTAAACCCAGCGGTTTCTTACTTCAAAGCCCACAGTTGTTACCACTATGCTGCTTGATCTTGATGTTTGGCACCACAGTTGATTCTGAGAACTTCAGGATCATAAACCAAGTCTTATTCAACTGTGAATTACCCATGACCCCAGCAGCATACTAGATTCTCAGTAGATGTTTACTAAATTCAACCCACAGTTTTGAAATAGTGAGCATCACAGACAAGCAGGCTAATTTCCAAGAACCCAATAGCTGAGTCTCATTCACCTTATCAGAAGCTCACAGAAAGTTTAAGATTCAGATTTGCTCAGGTTAAGCACTTTTTATCTGTTCTTAGAGTGGGCGGATATTTTAAATGCAAAATTAGTCTATGACATGAGATTCTCAAAAGCCTTTCATTTCTGCTTAGCTCTGTCGCCTGACTGCACAATCTGAAATTAGAATTTCATCCCTTTGTGTTCATCCCAGGCTGTCATTTTCATGACAATTATTCACTGTTTCATTTTTCAAGATTCATCTACTCTATATCCCTGGGAGTTGGTTCTATTTCCATTTCTATCCTCCGAGAAACACCATTTGGAAATAACCACAAATTTGAATCCTCTAGTAGACAAGAAAACGCTCTGCTATGTTTCACCTCTCCTCCTTCAATAAATACCATATGGCTATGGGTAACTTATAGACTAACAGGAAACTATGGAGCCATAATCAGATGCGTTTTGTGGATAATTCAGATCAATATATCTCCATCCCTTATTTCAGTTCCTCATAAAGCAGCACTCAAATCATTACAGTCCTCGCCTTCCTCTGGGCATTCCACTGTTGCTCAGCTTCACTAGCTGTTCACACTGTCACCAGAAGTGTCACATGGAATACAGATCTGATGCATTTCCCAAGTCAACCAGGTGCCATGAGATCAGGAATCATCTCTGGGTTTGCTCACCTTTAAAACCCAAGCACCCAGCACCAGGACTGAAACAAACTAACATACACTAAGTATACATATAACATACACTAACTGAGCATATAAAGAACGTTGCCCTGTCACCCAGTTAAAGCCCATCGGGCATTTGTAGGAGTGCGTTATTCAGATATCATCCTCATTTCGGAGTCTTCCTAGGTGATGAATGTGTTCATTGCTCTGGGTATGTTATTTCCTATTATGTATGAGTTCATCTGTGGATGACATATGGATCTATAGAGAGAAGGCTGGATCTACAGAGGGAAGGCTGGATCTACAGAGGGAAGGCTGGATCTACAGAGAGCATGCTGGATCTACAGAAAGAAGGAAGGCTATCTACAGAGAGAAGGCTGGATCTAAAGAGAGAAGGCTGGATCTAAAGAGAGAAGGCTGGATCTACAGAAAGAAGGAAGGCTGGATCTACAGAAAGAAGGAAGGCTGGATCTACAGAGAGAAGGCTGGATCTACAGAGAGAAGGCTGGATCTAAAGAGAGAAGGCTGGATCTACAGAGGAAGGCTGGGTCTAAAGAGAGAAGGCTGGATCTACAGAGGGAAGGCTGCATCTACAGAGAGCATGCTGGATCTACAGAAAGAAGGAAGGCTGGATCTACAGAGAGAAGGCTGGATCTACAGAGAGAAGGCTGGATCTACAGAGAGAAGGCTGGATCTACAGAGAGAAGGCTGGGTCTACAGAGGGAAGGCTGGATCTACAGAGAGAAGGCTGGATCTAAAGAAAGAAGGCTGGATCTACAGAGGAAGGCTGGGTCTACAGAGAGAAGGCTGGATCTACAGAGGAAAGGCTGGATCTACAGAGAGAAGGCTGGATCTACAGAAAGAAGGAAGGCTGGATCTACAGAGAGAAGGCTGGATCTACAGAGAGAAGGCTGGATCTAAAGAGAGAAGGCTGGATCTACAGAGGAAGGCTGGGTCTACAGAGAGAAGGCTGGACTGGTGTGGCTATTTTCTTTTCCTCAGATATAAACTTATTGAGAGCAAATACTATCTTTGCCCCACTCACAGTTGGCACAGGTACTCAATAAAAATGTATCAAACTATACAAAACTGTTTTTACTTCAAAGGATAAATTTTGAAAATACTGACTCAAATTATTTAGGGGCTAAGTCATAGTGAAGATGATGCCACTCTGCTTCAATCTGCACTGAATGTGTGTAGCTTAGTAATCACAGTTATCCCCACTTTTCAGATGCAAACCACTAACACGGTGAGAGTCATATCTCTGCCGCACACACGCAGCATCCACGCGTGGCCATAAGCTGACAGGTGACAGCAAGATGACTCTGATGATGACAGTCACACAGCATCCATGAAAACCGCAGAGGCCTCTGCGAGCTTCTTTGCAAATATCATCTCTTTTAAACCCTCACAATGACTCTGTAAAGTACTAGTGATTATGCCCAATTTGGAGACGTAGAAATCAAGGCTAAGAGAGGTTTCATGGTTTACATAGTGTAATATTTAGATGACACAGTACAGGCAAGATTTTCACGCTGCTCAGCGTGCCACAGCTCCCGGTCTTCACCGTCTTTCTGACCTTGCTAAATGAGGTGATGCATGGGAAATGGCAATCTTTGACATAAAACGTGGAGGCCAGTGAAGCAGGCACTGATGCCCTCCTCGCACTAACAGGCGGGTTTCCACAGCCCCGTGGCATGCTGCCTGCCAGCTCCCCTACCCCGTGGCCTTTCTGCCTCCTGCCTGGACGCACAGCGGAGGCCTCCATACCAGAAACCGGCCTCCGGGCTGCCCCATCACTTCCTCATAGCAGAAGGGAAAGGTCAAATCCTCACATGTGCTGAGATCAAAAGGAACACAGGCCTTCCCCGGTGGCCCACCGGTAAGGAATTCGCCTGTCAATGCAGGAGACAAGGGTTCAGTCCCTGATCTGGGAAGGTCCCACGTGCCTTGGAGCAACTAAGCCCGTGAGCCGCGACTATTGAGCCTGCGCTCCAGAGCCTGGAGCCCGAGCGCGGAGCTCACGCGCCGCCGCCGCCCGAAGCCCGCGCACCTGGAGCCCGAGCAGCACGGGAGAAGCCGCCACAGCGAGAAGGCTCTGCAGCCAGAGAAAGGGGCCGTGTAGCAGTGAGACCCCGCACGGCCGACATAAGTGAACAGGCTTTTGAAAAGCAACATCACATGTTGGTGGAGAGCTTGAGTCAAATTCCTGGGGGAAAAAGCCCATCTCCTCCACCTTGGTCAAGCCAGCTGACCTCTCTGGACTTACTGTTTCCTTTTATGTCAAATAGGCTAGCAATCATAGCTAATCAAAAGGTCCCTTCGAAGAATACATGTATTTATACCCACGACATGCCTTGTTGGGTGCCTGGCATGTAGAAGGACTCAGTCCAGGTGGACGTTTTTTAAGACAGATGACCTCATTGATAGTTTCTATTTATGTGGAGCTCCACTTCATTTTTCTCTGAAGCAATTTGCATAAAGTGATACATTTCGCAACAATAGCCATTTGAAATCTTCTTGGCTACAGATGAAAGAAGATGGAGTCAGACAATTACCTGTGAGAGCAAGTGCCTCTGTTGACAGATCCTCAGATTTATCACTTATCGCAGGCCATGCGTGCCCTGGCAACTGTCTCCCCTCCTCAATGCCATGCTCCCAGAATTAAAGCAATGAACATGATAAACGGAAGCTCAGTTTGTTTATGTAATGACAAAAGTTCCAAATGAGCCTTTGTCTCTTATTAAAGCAGCAGATTTTGCCCCAGAGTATTGAAAGTTTTAATTCAACATTCTGTTTGCCTGCAGGCAAGGCATTTTGTTAGGTAAAATAAAAACCCAACATTTCAAGTTCGGCTCAGAATGTGATAAATCAAGATTTTCAACAAAAATGACAAACGCTGTTCTCTTTTACTTTCAAAAGTAATTTTGAAGCCCAGCTCTGTAACTGCCTCTAGATATCTTATTTCTTCACATACACTTCTTAAGAAATGTCAGAATATTTATTTCATTACTAATAAACTCTAAATGCAACCTCAGGTTTCCTTTAATAAAATATAGACTTATCTATCTTGGGTGACGTGGATTGTATTGTACTTTAGCAAGTAAACCCACAGTGGAGAAAATTTAACTTGCTTACTCAATTAAAATTATAAGGATGTGTCTTCAAATCACTTTCTTAAAATTCTTCCTTGAAAATTTAAAATCTCTCAAATAGGTGGTCAACTGAGGAAGCTGAAATATATCTACAGCATGGAAATAGGACCACTGGCTCCTGAACGCCAGCTGGAGAGCTCCCCATTTCCCTGTGAAATATGCTACATATTTACTTTTTAAGATACATACTCCTGAACACTTGGGAACTGATCAAAACACAGTTAAGGAGCCTGCCTGGTAATTATCTGTTGGAAGCAACTGGGAAAATAACCAGCCTCCCCATTTTTAACTTACTAAAAATATACATCTTCATGTTTGACTCAAGAACCGCTGAAATAACATGTCCTGGGTGAATCCAGGATATGACGCATGTGCCTGCACCATTCCATTGGTTCAAACAGGGTCAGTGGAACATCAGCCTTCTCAGCCTGGAGAGCCACGGTTTAGATTCTTCTCTCCATTTCTCTCCGCATGCTCTCCTGTACTAGGAAACAATCAGTGTGAGGAGAAATCAAAACATTTGGATTCCTGGATATTTCTTACGATACTGAAAAGGAAACTGCATTCTGTCATCTAAAGATACCAGATGCATTTGGAGCTGGCATGAGGTTATTAAAGCGCTGGAGTAAGACTCTGGCTGAAAACCAGACCAGCCAACACCCTTCATGACTCGTTGCTCATCTGAAAAATGGGAATAATGTTGCAAGACGGAGAAATAAGCTCACAGAGCACTCAGCAAAGAGCACTCATGGAAGTCCACCCTCATTACTGTATCTTTACACATTCCATCCACACATACTTCAACATTTTTATTCAGATGATTCAAGGGGGAACAGGAAGTCAGTAGGTCTCAGACAGGACTTTTCACACCAAATGCATTACGCTACATGTCTTGTCAATTTCTGCACACAGTCTTCAAATTTCCATTTCATTTTCCCTCTATCACCCTGCTAATGAAAAATGATTTCTAAAAGAAAGCTTTGTAACAGACTGAGCAATATTTCTCATGAGCGTTGAGCCCAGGACTTTGAACCCCATGGCAGCACAGCCTGACACATAGAAATGGCTCAGTCAAGATCCGGTGAATGCACAGATAAACAAACGATCCTTCAGGGCGTCACGAGCATCTGCAGTGAACAGGACATGCGAGCCACTTCATTTTCCCTTATAGCTCTAATAAAAACAGCAGGTTTTTCCAAGACAGTCAGGATGGCCAGATTGTTAGTGAGAACGGTTAGAAGGGGGACGTAGTAGAGGGCCTCTCAGGTCACATCTAGTTACCCAGCTGAGTTCACGAACACTCTGCCACATTTGTGCTTCCTCTCACAGAAGGCTGACATAACGTACAGCCAGTGTCATAAGATTTATCAGCTGCAAAACTAAAGATAAAAAACCTTCAGAAAAAGCATCTAATAAATATTCTATAAACAGAACTCTCATTGCTGAATTAAATATTTAATAATATCTATTGTCTGGAAACAAACCTTAGGAAGCAATAATATTAAGCAAATGGATATAATTTCAGGTCCGTTAATCAGCAACAGCACAAGGCCAGGCTCTCCAAACCCATTACTGGGGGATGACGGGACAAAGCTGGCAGCCAGCGCATGCCACAGACTCAGACTCCTCACGGACACACCTCAGCCAAGGTGTCTGAGAAACCCCTGAGAGAAGGTGACTCCCGGAGTGACAGAGGAAAGAGCGCATGTCTGTGATGGGATGCTCCATAAACCTCTTGTCATCTGAAAGCTTCACAACTCACTTGCTAGGAAGCAGTTCAGTCTAGCACCATCCCACCAGCAGCGTGCACACACATGCGCGTGTGCACACACGCACACACACATGCACACACGCGGTCACTGCCCTGGGGAGCACATCCAAGAGGGGTGCCACAGCGACTGAACCCGGTCCAGCTCTTTCGGTCGCTACCCGACGAGGAGCTGAATGATGCTCTCAGAATTCAGTGGAGGGGAGAGACACAGACCAGACCTCTTCTCCCATAGAAACTACTCCAGTGAGGGGAAAGGACCCCGGCAAGCAGTGTGGCCTCAGGCATGGAAGGGCTGCGTGAGCGCCGCGGGAGACAGGGAAGGAGGCGCGCCGCGCGAGGCGGCCCGAGGAGCCCGGGGGAGTTTCAGCCGGAACCAGGACCTCGGGAAGAGCCAGGGCGCCGAGTGAAGGGCTTCCCTTGTGCCTCGGTGGCAAAGGACCCGCCTGCAGACGCAGGAGACTCGAGTTTGTCCCTGGGTCGGGAAGATCCCTGGAGGAGGCAATGGCACCCACTCCGGTGTTCTTGCCTGGGAATCCCATGGACAGAGGAGCCTGGGGGCCACTGGGGTCACAAAGGAATCGGGCACGACTTAGCGACTGAACAACAGCAACAAACTGGGCGAAGGTTTAGAGGGTTACAGACATAAAGTGTAAAAGGAATTAAGAGCCTTGGGTTGGACAAAACTTGTGAGACAAAGATCAGCAAGCTCTCTCTATAAACGGTCTGCTGCTAAGTCACTTCAGTCGTGTCTGATTCTCTGTGACTCTATAGACGGCAGCCCACCAGGCTCTGCCATCCCTGGGATTCTCCAGGCAAGAACACTGGAGTGGGGTGCCATTTCCTTCTCCAGTGCATGAAAGTGACGTCACTCAATCATGTCTGGCTCTTAGTGACCCCATGGACTGAAGCCCACCAGGCTCCTCTGTCCATGGGATTCTCCAGGTAAGAGTACTGAAGTAGGGTGCCTGCGGGGAGCCAGCATGAGGAACTCTGCCCATGGCAAAGGTCATGAGGAAGGAAGCTTGGCATATGCAAAGGCGTGATCAAGCCTCAGGAAATTCCTGAGCATCTACCCCCAAAACCAGAGTCTGTCTTGTACTCTCACCTACACCTCTGACTTTACGGGGGGCTCTCCCCCATAACCATTTCTCTTGGAGAAGGATTAATGTGCAGCTCCAGGGCAATAAAAATTCCTGGGCATGACAAGAGTGTTTCGATTGAAGGTCATCTAGCCCACCTGTATAGGTTCTTCCGGCCGCATTTGATTGTTTACAACCCCCCAACTGTGAGAGGCACAAGATGTTTTGGACTTACGAAAGGCAATTCTTGTAGGAAGTTAGAAATTATTAGTATGGTGGGTTGGTTGGGAATTATATTGGTGAAGGGTTTTTTCATTTGTTGTGTCAATAATGGCTGCTAATTCCCTGCCCTGGGTGGGACAAGGGCGTCTCAGGTTAAACCTCTCTGCGGACACATGATTGTTTACTACCTCTCAACCATAAACAGCACAGAGAGTTTTGGAGTATTTTGAAAGTCTTAATTAGCATAGGGCTTTTCTCATTATTGAGTCAATGACTGCTGCCAGGCCTCCATATCCTTAGGCTCCTGGGAATATATTAATCAATGTATTTGGAATATAGAAAAGGAAATATAGTAGTTTTTAAGGTTAGCAATGCTAGACTTTTTGAGTTAATGAACTTTCTCTTTGTAATAGATCACTGTACTTTGTTATAAATCATTGTGTCCTTACTATGTGAAAATGTAACTTTATCACTATCTTAAGACTAAACAGATCTTAAGAGGAACATGAGTGAAAGGATTTTCATTTGTTGGGTTGATGTTTGCTGCTAAATCTCCATATTCCCTGCCCTTATAATGAATATAACTAGCATATAGGAGAAATAAGTATTAACCTTTAAGATTAATCATGTTAACCTTGGGTTAAATAAATTTCTTTCTTGACTGTAAGTCACTACACCCTCACCCTATAGGAATGCAACTTTATTTGGAGGGAGGTGCCTGGTTTAAGAAAAAAACACCCTTGGGAAAAATAAGTGGTTTTTTTTGGTTATCAGAAAGAAAGGGTTGTAAATGTCAGCAGGCAGAAATGGCTTGAAGATGATGTAAAACCCCTAAGACCTTTTTATGTGAAGCATCTGATTTTGATAAGGTCAGGACTGCTGACCCCCTTGTGACTCTGTATTCATCCCTATATATAACAAAAGGTATATAAGCAAACCCAAAAATAAAGAAATCGGATCAGTTTCCGGAAAGACATTCCCTCATGTCGTTCTTTTCTGCTCCCCTTTTTCTGGCTGAATTCCCATCTGGAGCGCAGGTACTCGCCACGTCTACTTACTTGCCCCGGTTTTCAAGCCCACGTGAGAAGGAGCCCAAGAAGAGGCATCTTCTGATATTCAAATGGCACCGGTGGCCCAACGTAGATGGTGCAAATTCCTTGTCTTGGAATTTTATTGGTATCTTGCATAAGCCAAGTTATTCAGCCCCTTTTGTCTCTCCTACTATTTCCTGGCTGAATTCCCAGCTGGTGCATGGGGACCCACCAAGCCTACTAATATTGCCTGGGCTTCTAAGATCGGACCAGGGGTCCTCAGTGCTTCCTCTCCTTCGGGAGAATGGAAAGACGCCTGCGGCCTTCATAGGTGGTGGTTGGTATTCCATGTGAACCAAGTTATTCGGCCTCTTTTCTATGCTAATTTCCTAATCCCTCTCTATCTGTAATTAATTAAGTTTTTCCAAGGATGCCGACTCCATCTCTACCTTCGAATCACCCTGGATCCCCCAGGGCTGGACCCCAGCAGGTGCCATTGCCTTCTCCACTATAAACGGTCAGAAGAGAATAAATATTTTTACTCTCCATGTAATATAATCTTTGTTGCAACAACTAAACTCTACCATTGTAGTTCAAAAGCAGCAATAAGTAATCTGTGAATGACAGCTCTGAGCTGCATTGCAATAAAACTTTATTTACAAAACCAGGCAGCAGGCACTATTTTGCCGTCAGTCCACAATTTGCCAACCTCTGCATTATTCCCAATGGTAACATGCTATTGATATTTCTCTCTCCTTGAAGTTCCATTCCTAAGTGTCCACTTGTGTAACGATTTAGTAAGCTCCAAATCTCCATATTTCCCAAACTCCTTGAATATATTAATTTTAGCTCAGTTTTATTTTAGTGTGTCCTTTTGCACTGACACCAGAAACTAAGATTTTATGTCATGCATTAATAGTAAAAACCATTTTATTTATATGCAAAATATCACCATCCATAGATAGTTAATATAGCAATAATTTAAAGCCACTATACTGCATTATGCATTATGAAACAGAAATAAAATAATCTATAGTGATGTTACAACTCAGAAAAAACTACATGGCTAGAGTTTTCTAAATGATATTTTTGCCTTTAATAGGCAATTCACTGATTCATATTTTAATTGTTCTATAAATCAGTCTATTTCCCCTCGTAGCTCCTCTTCACATATTTTTACTTTAAGAGATAGGAGTCAGCAGAGAAAAATAGAAATGCTTGGAGATCAGTAAAAGCACACACACACACACACACACACACACACACACACACACACACACAAACTAGCTATAAAATTATTATTCAATAGATTGGCAGTTTGTCTGAAAGATAGTTTTTATTCACGGAAACTGATGTGGATTTTAGAAATTGTATATCATTGCTACCACCATCTTTCTGACTAGGACTGTCAAGTTGAGCATCATAATGATTATTATATATTTGCATTTCCATCCTAGACTTTTAAACCCCTTGAGAGCAGAGAATTTTGTCTCAATCATTTATTGACCACAGAGCACACGAGAGTATCGTACTCATAGTTCAAGAAACCTTTGTTCATTTGTTCAAAATATAATAATTGTTCAAAAATAATTGTCTGCAGTGAGGGAAATAGAGAGGTATGCAGAGCAGAAAATGATAGAGAAGGAGTGGGGGAGGCGCTGCTGGCGGCTGCGTGGGCACCGCCTGGGACGTGTGCAGAGACATCCACGGACTGTGTGTCTTCATGAAAGGTCTTTGTGGGTGAAAGATTTATGAGGTTGATGCTTATGGGGTTTATGGAACAGTCATCCATGTGCTAATTTTTGAATTCAGATACAAAATCAATGCCCTGACACACATAAATTTATTTTTCAAAATAACCCGTGAGGTAAATATTTTTACTGAACATTAATACTATTAGTTTGTTTTTAGTCGCTAAGTTGTGTCCAGTTCTTTGCAACCCCATGAACCGCAGCACTTCCCTGTCCTTCACTATCTGCTGCAGTTAGTTCAAATCCATATCCATTGAGTCAGTGATGTTATTCAACCATTTCACATTATTAGTACAGCTAGCAATCATTTTATTGTTGCTACAGCTGCTATCCCTACTAATCCCAATTTTAGCCATTTATGGGCGATCACAGCTATTGAGTAGAGACAACAGGACTTCAAATCGATTAGAGCGGAAAATTGACTGAATATCAAATAGAGCAAAATAAAGTTAGTGCCATCCTGGAAAATGACACAATTTTTATTTCAAAAACTCTTTCCACTTCTCATTAATTATTTTAGTCTGTCACTTTCTCTCCTTATTTTATTCTTCAGGGAAAAAAGTCTAGAATTTTCCAGTGAATGTTCTTTACTACTTATTGAAAAATAACACATAGCTATTTAAGAGATAAAAAGATAATTAATACTTACAGCTTTACTCAGAGAGTTTTTAAATTATGCATTGAAGTGGTTTATTTCCAAGGGAGTCAGAAAATTTCAATGCTTTAAAGGTCTGTTTCGGAGTGCTAGCTGTCCCCTCGCCAATCTTCACTCCTCTCCTCCCATGTCATGAGGGGCTTCCCTGGCGGCTCAGATGGAAAAGACTCTGCCTCCAACACAGGAAACCTGGGTTCAGTCCCTGGGTCAGAGGATCCCCTGGAGAAGGGAATGGCTACCCACTCCAGTACTGTTGCTGGAGAATTCCAAAGACAGAAGAATCTGACAAGCTACAGTCCACGGGATCACAAAACAGTCAGACAGGACTGAGCGACTAACACTTTCACTTTCACTGTCTTTCCATATCAGTTCAGATCAGTTCAGTCGCTCAGTCGTGTCCAACTCTTTGTGACCCTATGAACCACAGCATGCCAGGCCTCCCTGTCCATCAGCAACTCCCAGAGTTCACTCAAACCCATGTCCATCGAGTCAGTGACGCCATCCAACCATCTCATCCTCTGTCGTCCCCTTCTCCTCCTGCCCCCAATCCCTCCCAGCATCAGGTTATTTTCCAACGAGTCAGTTCTTCACATGAGGTGGCCAAAGTATTGGAGTTTCAGCTTCAAAATCAGTCCTACCAATGAACACTCAGGACTGATCTCCTTTAGGATGGACTGGTTGGATCTCCCTGCAGTCCAAGGGACTCTCAAGAGTCTTCTCCAACACCACAGTTCAAAAGCATCAATTCTTATCAGAGGAACCCCTAAACTTTTTAGCTGGACATATAGTGAGGTGGTAGTGAAGTCGCTCAGTCATGTCTGACTCTTTGAGACCCCATGGACAGTAGCCAACCAGGCTCCTCCGTCCATGGGATTTTCCAGGCAAGAATACTGGGGTAGGTTGCCATTTCCTTCTCCAGGGGATATTCCTGACCCAGGGATTGAACCCAGGTCTCCCGCATTGTAGGCAGACGCTTTTACCGTCTGAGCCACCAGGCTGGACATATGGAAGCCCATAATTTTAAAAATACACCTTTTATGTTTCCCTTGTCACTAGATTTTAACCTTGTGAGCCATTATGAATAAATTGGGTATCATGACAGGCATCATACAGAATATTTGGGGAATTTCCGAAATGATTGCTGATATCCATCATTTGTTCCTGTTTTTTCTGTTCTTTCCTTTTTCTGCTGTGTGGAATACAGATGCAACAGTGGGATCTCTAGCCACAGTTTTGTACCCTGAAGACCAGGGCATCCTGTAAAAATGATGACAGCCTAGATCTAGGTCCCTAAGAATTCAAGAATCAGGAATATGCCAACAGCCTTCAATTGATCACCTCTTAATTTTCACAAGAGAGAAGGAAGCTTTTGTTTCGATTAATCGCTGTTACTTTGTATCTCTGTTGCTCGTGGCCAAAGCTCATCGTGAATGATAGAAATATGCAAAAGACATGGACTCAACGCCATTCCAACTGCAGATTGTTGTGTATCAGATGATGTTTAGGAAGAATAAAGAAAATTTGTCATGACCACTAGCCACATCAAATATATTAAATAGATATACAGGCAATGCTACAAGATGCAAAATTTAAAACAATAGCTGTAGCCTCATGGTAAAGGGTACACAAATTTAATTAAACTTTGAAAAATTGTCTCCTAAATTAATCTTCCACTGACACTAGCTACAATTTATAATTATACCCACAGAAATTTGAGGATATTGAAAAAAAAAACGAATCTATAGAAAAATGATATGGGGAGAGAGGGGGGATGGGGGTTCAGGATTGGGAACTCATGTACACCCGTGGCGGATTCATGTCAATGTATGGCAAAACCAATACAGTATAAAGTAAAATAAAAAGAAAGAAAGAAAGAAAAAATGAGACATTCAAGGTAATGCTACCTTGACAAATAAGACATGAAATAATCACCAGACTTCAACTTAAAGCTCTCATGGTTCTGAATTTAATAATAACAATTAAAAACAGAAACACAGGGACATCCCTGGCGGTCTAGTGGTTAAGACCTTGCATTTCCAGGGCTTGCAAGGAGGCGTGGCTTCGGTCCCCAGGTGGTGAGTTAAGATCCCATAGGCCATGTGGTGCGGCCCGAAATAAAGAAGCTAATAGTACCATCTTGCGTGTGTGCTCAGTCATGTCCAGCTCTCTCACAACCCCAGCCCACCAGACCCTCTGCCCATGGGTGTCCCAGGCGAGAATACTGGAGTGGGCTGCCATTTCCTTCTCCAGAGGGTCTTCCTGAGCCAGGGACTGAACAGCGCCTCTTGTGTCTCCTACACAGACAGGCAGATTCTTTACCACTGCACCACCTGGGAAGACTAACAGCACCATTAAAAATATTACTAGATGGCCAAGTGTTCATTACAAAGAAAAAATGATTACGAAAAAGAAGGAGAAAAAAACAGAGTTATTTGTGAGTTGAAAGTTGGACATATCCTTGGAAGGATTCCCTAAATTACCCTCAGTTCCTTTGTGAATCACTGGTCTATCTTGATTCTGGAAGGCATGAGAATTACCAGGAAGCCAGAGGACCCGGTGAGAGCGCGCGAGATTCCAAGGAGGCTGGAGGCCGCTGGTCTCCTCGGGGCACCTTGCAAGGACCGCCAGCTCCTTCACAGTCCTCGTCTCCCATCACTGTCTCCCCTTCCCACTGCGATCCAGCCTTCGTGAGCTCTCCACTCAACCCTCGAGGTGCGTTCACACCTCACAGCCCTCCTACTGGTGGTTCTCTTTGCCTGGGAAGTTCTTTCCTCACACCTTTGCATGACTAGTTCCTTCTAACCATTCTGGACTCAACTCAGATAGCAACCCCTCAAAAGCACCGCCATGGACCTTCCTAATTTGCCACCTCTCTGCCACCTCCACGTCTGAGGCGTCACCCCCTGTCTTATCTTATTTACAGTGCACATAACCTTCTGAACATATCTTTTCTCAAAGCTTGTTTATTGTTTCTCATCTGCATTCCCCCCTTTGTCCACATCTGCCTGATCTATGTGATATTCTCAGGCAGAGTACTTGGCATACAGTTCAGTTCAGTTTAGTCGCTCAGTCGTGTCTGACTGTTTGCAACCCCATGGACTGCAGCACACCAGGCCTCCCTGTCCATCACCAACTCCCAGAGTCTACTCAAACTCATGTCCATCGAGTCGATGATGCCATCCAGCCATCTCATCCTCTGTCGTCCCCTTCTCCTCCTGCCCTCAATCTTTCCCAGCATCAGAGTCTTTTCCAGTGAGTTAGTTCTTCGTATCAGGTAGCCAAAGTATTGGAGTTTTAGCTTCAATATCAGTCCGTCCAATGAACACCCAGGACCCATCTCCTTTAGGATGGACTGGTTGGATCTCCTTGCAGTCCAAGGGACACTCAAGAGTGTTCTCCAACACCACAGTTCAAAAGCATCAATTCTTCAGCACTCCGCTTCTTTATAGTTCAACTCTCACATCCCTACATGACCACTGGAAAAACCATGGCTTTGACTAGAGGGACCTTTGTTGGTAAAGTACTGTCTCTGCTTTTGAATGTGCTGTCTAGGTTGGTCATAACTTTCCTTCCAAGGAGCAAGCGTCTTAATTTCACCACTGCTGTCACCGTCTGCAGTGATTTTGGAGCCAAAACAATGAAGTCAGCCACTGTTTCCCCATCTAGTTCCCATGAAGTGATGGGACCAGATGCCGTGATCTTTGTTTTCTGAAAGTTGAGCTTTAAGCCAACTTTTTCACTTTCCTTTTTCACTTTCATCAAGAGACTCTGGTTCTTCTTCCCATCAATTTATTATTTATTGAATAAATTAAAAAATCAGTAACTAACCCAATCATTTCAAAAACTCCTTCAGTATTTTGAACACAATATGCCTATTTTCATACTCTAAAAATATCTAGTAATATGAAAAACACTAGGGAAATGATTAGGAATTTATTAAATCTTCGAGTAGAAATCTCGCGGTGACTTCATCTACAGATGCCGCGTGATAATCTGTAAATAACTGACAGAGTAAAGGCAGGCCCAGTGCGACTCATCTTTTACCTCACGGCTCTCACAAAGGCTGTCTTCAGGCCTCACTGTGGTCACCTGACTAGCCGGCTCCCTCCACACAAGGCCACTACTTTTGTCTTTTCTTTGGATCCCAGGGGCATATCCATATTCTTGCATAACAGTTCCATTGCTTGCAACGAGATGACCTTAAGTGATGTATCACCAAGAACAAGCTGGAGCGATGGCAAGCAAGTAACAAAATCATCTCCAGAGACAGGTCTCCAAAACTTAGACCACTCTTCATTTTGAAAGGCCACAGCTGAAATTTGGACAACTACAAATTGACACATTTGCAAAGTAAACAGCAGTGTAATTCTACAGCAACTTTTAAGAAGATCTTTGAGTCTAATACTGAAACTGCAAACAAAACGATGTGAAAGGTGGAGCCCTAGCTCATTAATACTGAGATGGAGATTCATCTGGTGTGCTTGTCTGATTTATTTGGTCTGAAAGCTTTTAACTTTTAAACTGAATCCAAGTGTGAACACTTGCAATTTAGTGCCTCTTTTAAAACTTATCTGTTCAGAATGCATGAATATTCCTCCAGTGGAAGGGATAATAGGAAAGTAAATTAATTATATTTTAACTTTCCAATCTCATTTTCACTTTGCAAGAACTGTGCAGGATAACTATTAACCTTTCATTTTAAATGAAAAATTTAAAGAATTACCACGAAGCAATTTCAAACTACAACAAAAAAAGACCACATATCATAGATCCTTTCTTGCCAAAAATATCATTCTAAAATGTAGATCGACTTAGCATCATCCAGAAATACTTTTAATAGCCTTTTTCAATTTTATTCACGAGTATTCAAGCAAGAATGCTCATAAAATTGGCAGTTATCAAAGTAGAGGAGTGTCAAAAAAAAATAAAGCTTGTTTGAATCAACTTTTATTTCTTTTTCAGTGAATGTTGAACAGAATTACATTTATATATGTTTGATCTCAAAATCAGTTCATTAGACAATATAGATTTACTTCTTTTATTTAAAGACAGCTTATTATTTTTGGATTTCAAAGAAATAAATATGCTTTTTTTTTTTACCCAGTATGGTTTAGGGTTTTACAGATTTGAATCCTAATTTATACCCCATGAGAATTAGCTCATGACATTTTCCAGCTTAAAACCCTTCAAGGATTCCTTTTGTCTGGGACATAAAGCTTATAATCTTCAACAAGCCTGATGGAACAGGTGTTTTCCTGGCTTCGTCTCTCTCTCTTCACCACTTTGCAGCCTTCATTCCAGGCAGAGCCAAATTACGGATATTCAATGTTTTGTACTCTGGACACTTAGGCTGGTTTTTTTCCCTTTATGCTACATTAGTGGAAAGGCAGGATACCCCTGCCACTCACATAGTAACCTTCCTTTGCCTTAGGCTCCAAGATGGCTTGACACAGCACTTCTTGATTTAAAATTTGGAAATTTTCGTTCATCACAGAATTTTTAAATTCATTTTTATTGTTTAAAATATTGCACCCAGATGTTACTTACCTTGATTCCTGGAGTCTGTGGCGAGCCCATGGGTGGTCCCAGGGAGACTGAGGCCCGCCAGCCCCTGCCCCGTGCACTCCCCTGTCTCCCTGCCCAGCCCCAGCAGAACTCCATCTGTCGTCCTCCGTCTCCAGGAGTGTCTGAAGCCACTGGCCTCTGGGAAGAGGGACCCAAGTGTTGAGTCAATGCTAGACAAACATAACTCACATACATACAGCATTTGCCTTGAGTCTATTTCTAAGTATGTTGATAGTTCTGCCTCCAAATGACTCATCAAGGTAGATCCTCAGTGAATGGTTAAACCTTGAGAAACACAGAGGTTAAGTGACTTGCTTAACCACACAGCTTTTAGACTTGAACTTCAGAATTCGTACTTGTAATCACTATACTATACTATCTTTCAATAATTCCACTTCCAGCTTCAATGGACAATTGGAGTCTCTTAAGAAAGGAAAAGGCTAGGGTTTTGGGAGTGCGGCAACAAAAACTTGAGATTTTTGAGATCTTTTGAGATCAAAGGATTTGGGTGGATGACACCCAAGTGAAAGGACTGGGACTGGACCCCAGGATTTTTTCTTCAGGGTGGGGCGAGGCGGGCAGAGGCAGCACGCACAGGCCAAGGTGGGGCTGAGTGCGACCGAAAGGCCGTGTTGAGAAGCCCAGCGGGGTCTCTGGAGCCAGAACCCCCTTCACCGGCACTCAGATTCAGCCCAGTGCATGCTGCTGTTGGCTTAGGATGGAGACACCTGGGCTACACCAGATTCCCTCAGCCTTCAATTCCCTGTCTTCAATCTGACCACCTTGTGAGTACTTTCCTGACAATCCCCAGAATTCCTAAAATTCCAAGAGGAGGCTTGCCCAGAACATCTATGGGTTAGTGGTGATAGGGAATCCCACCACCATGCTTAGGTGATTGTGTGAAAAATCACACAATCCTGTGCTGACGCTAACCCTTGTTCACACTGAATATTTCAAGTCCTCAGAGGAAACAGCCTCTTTCACCCAAGGATTTGTCACAGGGGTTTCCAAAGCCTGGTAGTGGTTTAGTTGCTAAACTGTGCCCGACTCTTGTGACCCCCATGGACTGGAGCCCTCCAGGCTCCTCTGTCCATGGGGTTTCTCAGGCAAGAACACTGGAGTGGGTTGCACTTCCTCCTCCAGGGGATCTTCCTAACTGAGGGATCGAACCTGGGTCTCCTGCATTGGCCGGTGGGCTCTTTACTGATGGAGCCAGCTAGAAGAGGCTTACCTCTCTGTTACCCGCTCCATCACACCCTGCTAGCCCTGGAGAATTCCTATCAACACGACAGCTCAGATAACAGCTCCTCCAGAATGCTCCATCTGTCTGTAACTGTCTGACTGCTGGTCTAGGGACAGGTCAGCAGATCTGTCTGGCTTTGCAGGCCATATAGTCGCTGTTCCAACTACTGAATCTCACCACTGCTCTACAGTAGCTGCTAGGTGAAGAAAAGGTGAGTTTTAGTTGCTTAGTCATATCTGACTCCTTGCAACCCCATGGACGGTAGCTTGCCAGGCTTCTCTAGTCCAGTGGAATTCTCCAGGCAAGAACACTGGAGTGGGCAGCCATTCTCTCTCTCCTGAACTGCAGGCAGATTCTTTACTGTCTGAGCCCCCAGGGGAGCCCAGCAGCAGCTATTGACAGTGTGTAAACAAATGGGCATGGCTGTGCTCAACAAAACTTTACTTACAAAAACAGGTTGTGGACCCAGGTTTGGCTCGCGGATCACAGTTTGCTAACTTGTGGTCTAGACTATACAACACTTGTGACTGCTGAAACAGTATCTTTCTTTTTTAAGCACTGCATCCCAGAACCTAACATCATATTGAGTAACAGAAATTCAATGGCACTTATTATGTATAAGTTGAACTAATTATTTAATACTAAAGTTATTGGATTTTCCCTATAGTTAGTACGACTAACGAATTGCAGTCTCTATTTTAAATTCTATTTAAATGTTTTGAAACAAGATGGCATTTGATTTTTTTTTTTAATCTGTCATGCTGCTAAGTTGCTTCAGTCGTGTCCGACTCTGTGCGACCCCATAGACGGCAGCCCACCAGGCTCCGCAGTCCCTGGGATTCTCCAGGCAAGAACACTGGAGTGGGTTGCCATTTCCTTCTCCAGTGCATGAAAGTGAAAAGTGAAAGGAAAGTCACTGAGTCATGTCCAACTCTCAGCGACCCCATGGACTGCAGCCTACCAGGCTCCTCCATCCATGGGAGTTTCCAGGCAAGAGTACTGGAGTGGGGTGTCATTGCCTTCTCTGAATCTGTCATAGTAGCTAGGTATAAACCCTAAAAACAGATCTGTGCTCATACTACGTATCCTTAGAAAAATAGCTTCTCTGAGTCTTAGCTTGCTCATTTACAAAATGGAAACAATATTATTCCCTTTTAAAAGGTCTGTTGTGAGGATTAAGAGGCATAACTTATATGAATTATTATACATGAGCAATCCGACATTTCATATTCTCACCAACAAAAGTTAACTGCACCAAGTAAAGAAAAAGGTAAAACACAGAAAAAAAAAAAGGGAAAGAAACGCCCCCACCTCATCAGCATGACTGAATCCCCCTGAGCTTCCAGGCTGAGTTGTATTGGTGCTGACAGACCCACCCTCAGTATCTAAGTGACTACTTACAGGACTTTGCGGCTCCAAGTCACCGTGGCAAACTCCTCGCCACCGCTGAGGAAAACCAGCCCTCACTCTGTGCACAAGCATAAATAAAGCACGCTCCTTCCAGGCGGCTTAAAGGACGTTTTTCTCATCACAAACACATTTTTCATCTTTAATACCTGAGACAATCATTATGAACACCAGTATGAAGGCCCACTTACGGGTGAGAAAAGCACCGTCGCTGGGAAAGCAGGAGCGGCGTGAAGCTCAGCTTTTCCATTTAAAACTGCTAGGGATGGCTTTCATGGAATCGAAGCATGGCCAAAAGGTAAAACACAGGTTTTTAATTTTATGTTTTCATGCAAAATAATCCTTTGGACCTGAATTTCATTGTGAGTTAACACTGATCTTTGTAGCAGTGGCCTGAAAACACACACTTTGCTTTTAAATTGCAAAACTGAAAAGGCAAAATGTAGATTTTCCCATATAATTTTGCCTTCTTTTATTGTTTTCATTTTATGCATATATCTAACAAGTATTCAATACTACCTAGAGTCCTATGCATTTTAGGATCTGTTTAAGAAATATTGGTTGAGTTTATATGAAAAAGAAAAATTAGATGGTACATTCATCCTCTGAGCTTCCCTGATAGCTCAGCTGATAAAGACTCCACCTGCAATGCAGGAGACCCCAGTTCAATTCCTGGGTCTGGAAGATCTGCTGGAGAAGGGATAGGCTGCCCACTCCAGTATTCCTGGGCTTCCCTTGTGGCTCAGCTGATAAAGAATCTGCCTACAATGTGGGTGACCTGGGTTTGATCCCTGGGTTGGGAAGATCCCCTGGAGAAGGGAAAGGCTACCCACTCCAGTATTCTGGCCTGGAGAATTTCATGGACTGTATTGTCCATGGGGTCACAAAGAGTCAGACACGACTGAGAGACTTTCACTTTTATCCTCTGCTGCTGCTGCTAAGTCGCTTCAGTCGTGTCCGACTCTGTGTGACCCCATAGATGACAGCCCACCAGGCTCCACCGTCCCCAGGATTCTCCAGGCAAGAACACTGGAGTAGGTTCCCATTTCCTTCTCCAATGCACAAAAATGAAAAGTGAAAGTGAGGTCACTCAGTCATGTCTGACTCTTCACGACCCCATGGACTGCAGCCCACCAGGATCCTCCGCCCACAGGATTTTCCAGGCAAGAGCACTGGAGTGGGCTGTGGATTGCCTTTATCCTCTACGTGCTTATAATCTAAACAGGAAAACAATGAAAATTCACATGAAAAAGTTAGGCTTCATTTGTTATCACCACACAAGTATAATCAAACTGTCTATGAATGGTAAGCAATAAGCTATATATAACAGAGGTGGATTTCAGTATCTCAGTGTCTTGCATTTGGCTTTATTCTAGTCTGTCCACAGCAGCTTATTCATCCACTCCCGCACCTCTCCATTCATGCATCCACCCATCCTATTATTTCTACAGGAATGCACTCTGTACTTTTTATAATTGTGACCACTGAGTCCTGGAATCACTGAATGGAAGATAAAGATTAGTGGTGATTTGAGATGTTATTCATCCTCATTTTTAAAAAAGCTACATGAAGAAAGCAATACAGTGACTTGGCCTGAGTTTCAACTTGCCAGCACTTTCATGGTTCTCAACAAAATTGTTTCCCCAAAGAGAATTAAACAGGAATTTCCCAGTCCCAGCTTCCTTCAAACACCATCACAGAAAACTAAAATCTTTGGTAGGGCAATAAAACCTTAGGGGCTTATTGAACTTAGAGGTTCAACACCTAAAATAAAAGCGAGCATTTTAGAAACTAATGGTTTAGTGCAACTCTGCCACATCACTCACCCCTAAGGCTCCACGGAAAAAGCTACATAAACCCAGACGTTAAAGTAGAGACAGGAAAACAAAACCTCAGCTTCCATTTCCCGAGTTCAAATAGATGCATGAACCCAAAAGGAAAATGGAAAGCTACTCTCACCAAGGAAAACCGTTCATAAAGCTTTCTTGTCTCTTCTCTCAGGTGGATTTGAGACAAGACCCTAACTGAGACACACCTGAAATTAACTCGCCTCTTTGGAGAGCAGCGTGATCATCAGAGTCAGTTTTCTTTGTTAGCTGTGATGAGATGTTTTCGGCTTCCTTTTATTGAACTCAGATTCCCCGGTGTCAGGCATGGAGCACCTCCCATTTTCTGCCTTATTCATTCCCCAAGTTAGTCTTCATCCCTGCTTTGATTTTACAGAAGCAGAATCTGAGGTCCAGAGAAGGAAAGCCATCTACCTAAGAACACACAGCTAACTAAAAGACGGCAATCAAGAAATCTAAGCTCATGTCTGTCTTTAAAACCAGGAGTTTGAAAATTACACCCAACGGAGCCACTAGAGATCTTCAGAAATCCTCGGTGACTTGCTGGCAGGGAGCGTGTGGGGCTGGCACAGCCCTCGCCCCTTGCGGCTGCTCCACCCAGAGCAGGCTGTGTGCCAGCGGCTCTATTGCTGCATGCTGGATGAACGCGCGAGAGCCACTCAAGAGAAGTGTCCATGCTTAGAAATAAGTTTGGAAGCCAAGGATTCACTTCACCCTCCTCACTTTTTAGACGAGAAAGCTGAGAGCCAGAAAAATAAAAATCTAGAGTCATGAAAATTGACCTTTTCCAGTCCTGTGGCGACTGCTGAGTTCCAAATTTGCTGACATATTGAGTGCAGCACCTTAAAAGCATCATCTTTTAAGATTTGATATAGCTCAATAGGAGTTCCATCACCTCCACTAGTTTTGTTCATAGTGATGCACCCTAAGGCCCACTTGACTTCGAACATCTGGCTCTAGGTGAGTGATCACACCGTCATGGTTATCTAGGTCGTGAAGATCTTGTTTGTATAGTTCTTTTGTGTATTCTTGGCACCTCTTCTTAATATCTTCTGCTTTTGCTAGGTCCATACCATTTCTGTCTCTTATTGTGCCCATCTTTGAGAGTCCCTTGGACTGCAAGGAGGTCAACCAGTCCATCCTAAAGGAAATCAACCCTGAATATTCATTGGAAGGACTGATGCTAAAGCTGAAACTCCAGTACTTTGGCCACCTCATGCGAAGAACTGACTCATTGGAAAAGACCCTGAGGCTGGGAAAGATTGAAGGCAGGAGGAGAAAGGGACGACAGAGGATGAGATGGCTGGATGGCATCACCGACTCAATGGACATGAATTTGAGTAAACTCCAGGAGCTGGTGATGGACAGGGAGGCCTGGCGTGCTGCAGTCCATGGGGTCGCAGAGTTGGACACGATGAGTGACTGAGCTGAACTGACAGTGTCATGAGTGACCTATGCATGAGGGTGATGTTAATAACACCTGACCCTAACTCTACAAAAGCATCATGCTAAGGGATTTCACTGGGCTTCCCAGGTGGTGCCACTGGTAAAGAGAAACCTAGACTTAGGCTTCAGCAGTAGTGTTCTTCTTTTCTTTTCTTTTCTTTTCTTTAATCATGCTGTTTCTGCTTGTTATTTAAATTGGAGCTGATTGGTGCAAGGTGCCCACAGAAGTCACCTGACCAATCTGACATTCTTTCCAACAGAGAAAACTCTTCCCTTCCCTTCGGGCCACACATGGAGCCTTCTGGATCTCAAGAACACTAGTCATTCTGTTATTTTACATTTGCTGTTGATTTTGTTTAGTCGCTAAGTCGTTTTCAACTCTTTGCAACACTGTGGACTGCAGCTGGAAAGGCTCCTCTGTCCATGACATTTCCCAGGTAAAAATACTGGAGCAGGTTGCCATTTCCTTCTCGGGGGTATCTTCCCCAACCCAGGGATCGAACCTACATTTCCTGTTTGGCAGACAGATTCTTTACCACTGAGCCACCAGAAAAGGTACACAATGAATAATTCCACAGAAGAATCAGTCACTCATGAGTTCAACTTGGGGCTCCTGGAAGCCACACTTGGAATGGTACCTTCTTGTCTGTAATTTTTTCTAAGCTCTCTTTTTAAAAATGTAGCTAGCATTTTATCAGTTGAAGTGTTTGAGCCATGATTCCCTATGAGGCCTGTTATTCAAAGATTATTTGTACCTAGCAATGCATATTTAATAGTAGTTTGGAAAGCAACTGTTGTACATGCAAAAACTGGATCAAATGAATGCCAGTAAACTCCCCAATCACATAATTTATGTACAATATTTAGAAGTGAAAAGTTTCAGATCAACAGACATGTTCCACCTGACAAGAACCCAGAAAGGGTTTTACTTTAACAAAGAAAAAAAAGTATCTTATGGAAAAGCATATACATTGCATTTTATCCTTCCTTATTCGAGCCTGCTTACTGGCTAATAGGAGAAGGTTTCTGTGTCTCTTACCTTTTGCCTTCCTAACTCTAGTGATTTAAGGGACCCAAATCAAGTCAGTGTGAACCCCCACAGTGAAAGAGCCCTAAAGGGTCATGTGAAAGGCCGACGGATCATGAATCAGTATGAGACGCCTAACTTTAATCAGACAGGGAACTGATGCTGCCATAATATTTTTGCCATCACTCGAAGTCTTGAATAAAGCAATGAATTTAACTTGGATATTGGTTGTCTGCACAATTCCCAAGAAACGAGCCAGGCAAATCAACTCAGGGAGATGAGTGAACGTCTGGCTCTTCCCTCCACACCCTGAGCTGGCAACGTGCTGAGCTGAGTGTGAGTCTTTTCTGGTAGAATAGTTGCCCCATGCGGTTTACGGGCTGCTTTCCATGCCTTTAATATCATTTCCAGGAAAAATTTCTAATGAGCAAAATGTAAATTTGGCTAAATCTTTTCCCAATAAAATGCCTTACTTTACATATTTCCAAAGAAAACGAGATTGCGTTTCCTCTTTTAATTTTTCCAGTCATGACCACACACTTTCCCAGAGTAGCTATCTTTCCCTCTCTAGCAAGCCTCCTCATATTCAAGAGACATTTTTATGAATGTTGCCTTTGTTCATTACTGGCAGGGTATCTCCCTGTCACCTTACTAGACCTGAGCTTCAGAACCCTATTAATATAATATTTCTGATTTCTGACTCTACAGACATGGGAAAATGTGATTAATCCAGAAACGTGTAGCATGTCAGCTTTATCATGTTCCAAGTTAAGCTCATTCCATACTAATTAAGGACAAAATTCCTACTTTGATCCACACTAGTACATTCTAATGCACAGTGCACAATGCTCCTGCTCGTGGAAATCAGTAAGACAGTCAAACATCACCATACAGAGCACCGTCTGTGCTCAGTCGCTCAGCTGTGTCTGACTCTTGCAACCCCCATGGGTTGTAGCCCACTAGGCTCCTCTGCCCATGGGATTCTCCAGGCAAGATCAGGAGCGGGTTGCTGTTTCCTCCCCCAGGGGATCTTTCTGACCCAGGGATGAAACCGGAGTCTCTTGTGTCTCCCTGCGCTGGAAGGTGGGTTATTTACCACTGACCCAGGAGAGAAGCCCCACGAGAGCCGAATGCAGTGCCTGATGCAGACGAGAAACGCCAATAACCTCAGCTGTAAAGATGACCCTCCTTAACGGCAGAAAGTGAGGAGAGATCAAAGAGCCTCTTGGTGAAGGTGAAAGAGGAGAGTGAAACAGCTGGCTTAAAACTCAACATTCAAAAACTCAAATCACGGCATCTGGTCCCATCACTTCATGGCAAATAAATGGGGGAAATGGAAACAGTGGCAGACCTTTACTTTCTTGGGCTCCAAAACCACTGTGGACGGCGGCTGCAGCCAAGAAATTAAGAGATACCTGCTCCTTGGAAGAAAAGCTATGATGAAACTAGACACTATATTAAAAAGCAGAGACCTCACTGTGGTTACAAAGGTCCATCTAGTCAAAGCTATGGTTTTTCCAGTAGTCATGAATGGATGTGAGAGATGGCTCATAAAGAAGGTTGAGAGCTGAAGAATTGATATTTTCCAACTGTGGTGCTGGATAAGACTCTTGAGAGTCCCTTGGACTGCAAGGAGATCCAGTCAACCCTAAAGGAGATTAACCCTAAGTATGAAGTGAAAGGACTGACGCTGAAGCTCTAACACTCTGGACACTTGATCCTCTGGACTCACCGGGAAAGCCCCTGATGCTGGGAAAGACTGAAGGCAGAAGGCCCAGAGGGAAACAGAGGATGAGGCGGTTGGGTGGCATCAGCGACTCCATGGACGTGAGTCTGAGCACACTCTGGGAGGTAGCGAGGGACAGGGAAGCCTGGCGTGCTGCAGTCCATAGGGTCGCAGAGTCAGGACCCGACTGGGAGCCTGAGCAGCAGTGAAGGTGAGCTCCGTGCTGAGCTCTTACACGTGAGACTCTGAGAATCCCTTGGACGTTTTGAGGCCAGGAGAATCCCTTCCCAGTTCAGAGCCGCCTACTACCCCTCCCACTACTGCCTATTACTTACTTTTAAATATGGCAAAGGACTCTCTGCAGATACACGGTATAGTGAGGACCTCAAATGCAATGTATAAAAATTGGCATATTCTCAGTTTCCTGAGAGTGGATTAATTTACACAGACTTCATAATAACAGATCATTCAACGTCAGAGATAAAAATGAAACATCCATATGATACTTGGAACTCTGTGTTTTGAAAGTTTGGTTTTTTCTTGTAGTAAGATGTGCATAATGTAAATTCTGCCATTTTAACCATTTGTAAGATGATAAATTCAGTGGCATTCAGGACATTCACAATGCTGTCCGACCACGACTGCCACCCAGCCCGCCCAGGACTTCATCCAAAGCACGGGCTCTGAGCCCACTCTGCAGTAGCCTCCTCCACTCCTCTCCCCAGCCACGGACGGCCAGCTTCAGCCTGCAGTTTTAACTAGTCTGCCCATTCCAGGTAACTCATATAAGCAGGACTTCCCTGAGAGCTCAGCTGGTAAAGAATCCCCCGCAATGCAGGAGACCTGGGTCTGATCCCTGGGTTGGGAAGATCCCCTGGAGAAGGGAAAGGCTACCCTCTCCAGGATTCTGGCCTGGAGAATTCCATGGACTGTGTAGTCCATGGGGTTGCAAAGAGTTGGACACGACCGAGCGACTTTCACTTTCATATAAGTAGACTCATACTGTATCTGTCCTCTCATGTCTGGTTGACTTCAGTGAGCACAGTGTTTCCAAGGAGCATGTATCAGAATTGTGTTCCTTGATAAAACTGAATAAAACCTCATTTATGTACACACTACATTTTGTCTTTATCCATTCATCTCTGATGGACATTTGAGTTTTGGCTATCATGAATAGTGCTGGTATGGACATTGGTGTAAAAGTATTAGACCAGTCTGTTTTTAATTTGCAGGAATATTTAGCATTTGATCTTATCAGAAGGAATTAACTGGTTATTTGGGAAGTATTAGGCTTTATGATTCTCTTCACTTTCCAATTACTGCTTAAAATGAAGTCACTCAGTCGTGTCAAACTCTTTGCGACCCCATGGACTGTAGCCCACCAGGCTCCTCAGTCCACGGGATTTTTCCAGGCAAAAGCACTGGGGTGGGTGCCATTTCCTTAATAAATCAGGAACTACTGAGCAATAACGCAGGACCAAAGTGTATATTTGGGACTCAACACCTACTGGATGCATCTTAGGGACTTTGCATGCATTTTCTCATTTAAAGCTCCTCAAACCTTATCAGGAGGCACCATTTTTGTACACATCTCACAAATGGCAAAACAAGCAGCAGAAGTTGGGTGTTTCTGCTCAGGATGAAATAACTAGTGGCGGAGCCAGGATTGGGACGCAATTTTCTGATCCCTAAGGCTGCACTCTTCAGCTTCATGCTCTACTGCCAGATCAATGCTAAAAGATAAATTGCTTTAGATGCTGACTTCCTGTCTCCTGGAGAGTAGATGAGAGAGGACTGAAAATCCTGTGGGGGAGGCGAGCTCGTGAGATCTCTGCAGAGCTTAAGGGAAATTTAAAATGGAGTAAAACTTAAAGAGAAGGATCCAAAGGCGTGGGGCAGATCCCACAAATTCTACCCCCGCCCCTGGCTTCTCTCTGCTTCTCTGCTCCCTCCTCTCCCAAACCCTCCTCTTTTCTCTGTCTCTACACACACGCACACTTGCAATAGCAGGCGGCCATAAGAAAGAATATGAACAAGATGAAGTTTTAAAACAGGAAAAATAGAAGACAACTTTGTAGAAATGAAAGAGATTTGTGTTTAGAATGGACAGCTGCACCATCTCCTGCTTCCTGTGTGCATTTCAGAAAAAATTGAAGAAAGAAGCGACGGGGACCAAGAGACTGCACATGTACTGGAAAGAAGCGTTCTCTAAAATTCCCGGGTGACATCAGGCATGTGTTTTTTGGCCTGATACTTATCACAAAGCCATCCCAAAGCTCAAGGGATTCTGGGAAATACACTGTTGTTTTTAAACTGGCGTTCTTTTAGGGAAAGAGATACGGCAGATACCGTGCAAGCAGCCAATGATGATGAGCAGGGGGGTGGGGCAATAAAAAATGCATTCATGAGATTCTGACATGATTCATAAAACATCAAAATAGATAACGAAGAATTTTAGAAAACAGGAGAAATGGTCTTTAATAATTTAATAGCCAGAAGCTGTAAGTTTTGACAAATATGAAGGCAGGTAAAACATTAACAAGACCTTGATGAGTTAAAAAATATAATTAATAATGTTGTTTCAAGAGCTGCAATTGCAGCTTACAAAGAATACAATTGAGACTGTTTTATATATATATATATATATATGGCCACAAAGAAAATCTCAAAATATTAAAAAGGAAAAAGTATACCAATGATAATTGATATCTGACCAAAATACAATAAAAGCATACTTTTAAAAGAAGATGCAACTGAAATTCAATGGAGATAGGGTCATCTTTCAATCAAGAATATTGTGTCTGTACACAGAAAACCCAGACATGGATCTTAAACCTGAAAGAAAAAATCAACTCAAGATAGATCATAGACTAACATGTAAAATATAAGACTATATAACAGCTAGAAGAAAACAGGAGAAAATATGTAACCTTGGATTGATGATGTTTCCAGATACAACACCAAAAATATTATCCATGAAAAATACAATAAATTGGACTTTATTAAAATTAAAAATATTTTGTGTTATGAAAGATACTATTATGAGAATGAATAGACAAGCCTAGGAACAGACAAGGCTAGTAGAAAGCTTTTGCAAACTAGGTATCTAATAAAAGACAAGGTATCAAATATACAAAAACACTAAAACTCAATTATTTAAAAAAATCCAATTAACAAATGTGCAAAAGACCTGATCAGACACCTCAAAAAGATGATAAATATACAGATGATAGCTGGATAGATGGTGAGACAGTTAAATGGACAGACTGATGATACATGGAAAATGAGAAATGAAAAGATGTCACTAGGAAAATGAAAATTCAAATAAGATACTCCCACACAGCTATTAAAATGGCAAGAACAGCAACAAGCCCTGAAAAATCTCCCAATAATTCATCAGCCCAGCCTAACCCTAACCCCTGGGTCAGGAAGATCCCCTAGAGAAGGGAAAGGCGACCCACTCCAGTATTCTTGGGGCTTCCCTGGTGGTTCAGACTGGAAAGAATCTGCCTGCAATGTGGAAGACCTTGATTCACTTCCTGGGTTGGGAAGAAGGGAATGGCTACCCACTCCAGTACTCTCCCGGGAAATCACATGGACACAGAAGCCTGGCAGGCTACAGTCCACTGGGTCTCAAAGAGTCCCACAGGATTCAGCAACACTTGCACTTGTCACTGCTTTCGTGTTAAGCTAATAGAAACCTAAGGAAGCACCTCTTAATCTAATATGAGATCCTAAGCAGGATCCTGGAAAAAGGACATTAAGTAAAAACTAAGGATCTCTGAATAAAGATTTTAATGACGCTCTATTGGTTCATTGTTTCTGACAAACATACTACACTAATCTAAGACATTAACAATAGAGAGACTGGGCGTGGGGTGTGTAGGAACTCTGAAAAATCTGCACAGCTTTTCTGTAAATCTAAAGCTATGCTAAAAGTACAGTTTTCCAGTTTAAAAGTTTACACCTATAAAACCAGCAATCTTTTGTATTAACGAGGAAACCAAAACTGTAATTATGGACCATTTAATATAATTACATTCAAAACAAAGCACATGAAATTTTATAGCATTTGACCAAAAATGAAATCAGATAAAAAGCCATGGCTCTAAACATTATAACTAATAACCATAATAAATAGATATTGAACTGACAGCCTAACTTGAGAAATTAAAAGATGATAATTAAACAAACCAAGAAAAGTAGAAGAAATACATAAACAATGTCAACTGATTCCTAGGATGTCGACATTCACTCTCGCCGCCTCCTCTTTGACCACTTTCAATTTGCCTTGATTCACGGACCTAACATTCCAGGTTCCTATGCAATATCGCTCTTTACAGCATCAAACTTTGCTTCCATCACCAATCTCATTCACACTGGGTGTTGTTTTTGCTTTGGCTCCATCCATTCATTCTTTCTGGTTATTTCTCCACTGATCTCCAGTAGCATATTGGGCACCTACTGACCAGGAGAGTTCATCTTTCAGTGTCCTATCTTTTTTCTTTTCATACAGTTCATGGGGTTCTCAAGGCAAGAATATTGAAGTGGTTTGGCATTCCCTCCTCCAGTGAACCACATTCTGTCAGCAAATTTGGAAAACTCAGCAGTGGCCACAGGACTGGAAAAGGTCAGTTTTCCTTCCAATCCCAAAGAAAGGCAATGCCAAAGAATGCTCAAACTACCGCACAATTGCACTCATCTCACATGCTAGTAAAGTAATGTTCAAAATTCTCCAAGCCAGGCTTCAGCAATACGTGAACCGTGAACTTCCAGATGTTCAAGCTGGTTTTAGAAAAGGCAGAAGAACCAGAGATTGAATTGCCAACATCCACTGGATCATCGAAAAAGCAAGAGTTCCAGAAAAACATCTATTTCTGCTTTATTGACTATGCCAAAGCCTTTGACTGTGTGGATCACAATAAACTGTGGAAAATTCTTCAAGAAATGGGAATACCAGATCACCTGACCTGCCTCTTGAGAAACCTATATGCAGGTCAGGAAGCAACAGTTAGAACTGGACATGGAACAACAGACTGGTTCCAAATAGGAAAAGGAGTACATCAAGGCTGTATATTGTCACCCTGCTTATTTAACTTCTATGCAGAGTACATCATGAGAAACACTGGGCTGGAAGAAGCACAAGCTGGAAGCAAGATTGCCGGGAGAAATATCAATAACTTCAGATATGCAGATGACACCAACCTCATGGCAGAAAGTGAAGAACTAAAGAGCCTCTTGATGAAAGTGAAAGAGGAGAGTGAAAAGTTGGCTTAAAGCTCAACAGTCAGAAAACTAAAATCATAGCATCCAATCCCATCACTTCATGGGAAATAGATGGGAAAACAATAGAAATAGTGGCTGACTTTATTTTTCTGGGCTCCAAAATCACTGCAGATGGTGAGTGCTGCCATGAAATTAAAAGACGCTTACTCCTTGGAAGGAAAGTTATGACCAACTTAGATAGCATATTCAAAAGCAGAGACATTACTTTGCCAATAAAGGTCCGTCTAGTCAAGGCTATGGTTTTTCCAGTGGTAATGTATGGATGTGAGAGTTGGACTATAAAGAAAGCTTAGCACCGAAGAATTGATGCTTTTGAAATGTGGTGTTGGAGAAGACTCTTCAGAGTCCCGTGGACTGCAAGGAGATCCAACCAGTCCATCCTAAAGGAGATGGGTCCTGGGTGTTCATTGGAAGGAATGACGTTGAAGCTGAAACTCCAATACTTTGGCCACCTGATGTGAAGAGGTGACTCATTAGAAAAGACTCTTATGCTGGGAGGGATTGGGGGCAGGAGGAGAAGGGGACGACGGAGGATGAGATGGCTGGATGGCATCATTGACTCGATGGACATGAGTTTGAGTGAACTCCAGGAGTTGGTGATGGACAGGGAGGCCTGGTGTGCTGGGATACATGGGGTCACAAAGAGTCGGACTGAGTGACTGAACTGAACTGAATGTCAACTGAAAACTGAAAAAAATAGTGGATTTAATAAACCAATTCAAAAGCAGATTTAAAAGTTTACTAACTCGCAAATGTTCTGACAAATCATTTTTAAAAGAAAATACAGTCTATTAATACAAATTTAAACACCTATAAACACATACATATATGTGCACACATAGGTATGTAGAAGTATTTTCCTCATACAGAAATCAGAATGAAAGGAAATGAATTCAACTGTTAATAAGAATTATCTCCAGTGAAAGGAGTTACATGTGCTTTTAAATCTCTTTTTATATTTTCTAAATGTTCCAAATGGTGTCCTACAGTTATGTTTGTCTTTTACAGGCAAAAACCACATGCCTTTTAAGTAGAAAAAAGTGATATGAGTCTATGCAACCCACAGAATATTGTCCATGAGGTGATTCAATAATAATAATCCAAGTAACTGTTGCCTGGGACATAGATACTTAAAGGCAAGATATAGAAAGAAGTTCCCCAGTGCTGAGTTGCAATGAAATCATTCTCATGCTGAAAGAAGTAGATTTTTCCCGGTACAGTGTGAAGCCTTTCTTGCCCTCTTCCCAGCTCACACTGTAAAATTAGCTGGTGGGCACAGCCACACAGAGGCACCAACGAAGCGTGTTCACAGCAGAGAGACGGCAGCAGCAGGAGACAGCTGTTCCCAAGGCTAAGAGAGAGAAGCAAGGCCTTCCGCCGGGGGCCGCCCAAGGGCGCAGCGGAGGCGCGCCGGCTCGGGCAGCCCGCACGCGCAGGCCCAGGGCGGCCGGCGCGGCGCGGGCGCAGTGGGCGCCGGCCTGAGCGGTCCGGGCGCGTCTCGGCGGGGCTGGGGCGGCCCCGCGGGAACCGCGCACCGTCAGGGCGGCGGGCGCAGAGGCGGCGGCGCCCGCACAGACCCGGCGAGGACCCGCCCAGCGCCTGTTCCTGCGGGACTTCCCGCAGGCGCGCTCGAGATGCTCCCCATCCGTGGGCCGTGCACAGTCAGAGCTCTGACTCCATAGGTTTCTCTGTTAGGATCAAGTTTATTAAAATGGGAAAGAGCGTTTAGGACAATGCTTGGGGCAGTCTTCGTAGTTAAATATTAGAAACTGCTCTGCTGTTCAGACTTTGACTTTTAGCACATCCTTCACAGTCACTTCTATGCATATTTCCCAAAGTGCCCAACACATTCCGTGGTGCAGACATAGGGGCATAAAGTGAACAAGGACTTGACTCGAGTGCTCCTCATTGCACATGGAATGTGTGATCAAAACAGGAGAATAGATTCCAGAGGCCACCCGCAGGGAGAGCTTCTCCATGTGAACTTTTTCTTATAGTGGCTGTTCCTTCTAAAATGGATGAGCATGTTTAAATTGTGAAAGTTTAGTTGCTAAGTGTGAGTTTAATCACTTTTAATCATTTCACAAGTGACAAACTCCTTTCAGGGAAAAACAAGCACATCTTCCTTAGAGTATTCCTAACTTCACCCCCTACAGCAAGGAGATCAAACCAGTCCATCCTAAAGGAAATCAGCCCTGAGTGTTCACTGGAAGGACTGATGCTGAAGCTCAAGCTCCAGTACTTTGGCCACGTGATTTGAAGAGCTGACTCACTGGGAAAGGCCCTGATGCTGGGAAACACTGTGGGCAGGAGAAGAGGGCCACCAAGGATGAGATGGTTGCATGACCTCACTGACCTAATGGACGTGAGTTTCAGCAAACTCTGAGAGACAGTGAAGGACTGGGAAGCCTGATACACTGCAGTCCACTGGGTCTCAAAGAGCTGGACATGATTTAGCAAATGAACAACAAAAACTGCCCCCTACTGAGCTTCCCAGGTGATTCAGTGATTAAATAAAAAGTTTGCTTGCCAGTGCAAGAGATGCGGGCTCTGTCCCTAGGTCAGGATGATCCCTCTGGAGAAACAAATGTCAACTCATTCCACCATTCTTCCCTGAAAATTCCCATGGGCAGAGGAGCCTAGTGGGTTACAGACGATGGGGTTGTGAAAGAGCTGCACACCACTTAGTGAGTAAACAACAACCCTCCTATCAACACCACCACTAATGTAGGCTGGGCTTAGTGGCTCACTGCCTAAAGACAGGATATGGAAAGGGCAAAATGCAAACTTCACACCTGAGAAAGCGGGCAGGCTCCATCCCATCCAAGTGGTCAGTATGACCACTGGTAAGTCATGCTGACATCCTGCACCCTGACAGGGTGTCAAGGGGACACATGGCCTCTACGGAATTCATCCAGAAACAGCATAACCCCAGTTTAACACACAAGAAATATCAGTGATCCAAACTGAGAGACAGTCTTACAATGCCTACCCAACACTGCGCCAAACTGGCAAGGTCATGAAAAGCAGGAAAAATGAAAGCCTACACAGACCAGAGAAGACCAAAGAAACACAATGATCAAGTGCAGTGTGCGACCCTGGACTGAATTCTGCAGCAGACCAGGAGCATGAGTGAAGAAGCTGGTGAAAGCAGCGTGAAGTCTGCAGTTCAGTTAATAGCAATGGACCAGAATTCACCTCTCAGCTTTGACAACGCTACAATAGTTATATGAGATATTAACATCCGGAGAAGCTGGTAAAGGGCATACGGGAACTCTCTGCTCTCACTCTGCGGTTCTTGTGCAAACTGAGAATTAGTCCCAAAGAAAAAAAGTGTTTTACAAATATTAACATCTTATTTACCTTAGTTTATATTAACTTGTGGACACAGAACGGGAAGGAGAGGGTGGGGCCCATTGAAAGAGTAGCATGGAGACGCATGCACGACCACGTGTAAAGAGACGGCCGGTGGGGACTTGCTGTGTGACGCAAGGGGCTCAGTCTAGCGCTCTGTGACACCCCGAGGCGTCGGACAGGACGGGAGACGGGAGGCAGGTTTGAGAGGCAGGGGACATATGTGTACCTGAGGTCAATTCATGCTGATGTACGCCAGAAACCATATTTACACAATAATGTAAAGCAATTATCTTCCAACTAAATAAATACATTGTCGAAAAATCTGAGTAAATTAAAAAAACAATACATGTATTAAAATATGGTACAAAGCCTTCTAGGTCTGGATGGTATTACAATGTCTAGATCAGATTTTGAATGCATGTCAACAGCAGAATAAACTATTAAATATCCTACATCTAAATTGGACAAACCAGATAATTACATTAAGGGGGTTTATTTATGCCTGAATTCACTTGTAAACAAGCACAATCTGGCTTGAATAAAGGATTTTTTAAAAACAATCCTTAGTGTTAAATCCAATTAGCCAATTGTGATAATATAAAATCATCTGGAACTTTGGGCAATCAATAACCATTTCAGTTGAACTTTCAATGTGTTTTAGCATTGCATCAAGATTTTTCCTAGTTTTTATGCTCCTCTGATTTTACTGTAAAATTGCTTCTGAATGTTAAGCTGTGTGTTAATAGCATGATGAGACATTTCAAAGTGAAAAAGTGCTCTGTATCCAGCAGCGTGAGCTTTAAGCAGAAACAGTGGAGTCCCAGGAGCCACGAGGACTTTCTGGCACCGGAAGTGTCATTTGAATATCGTCTATGAATAGTTATAAAGGACTGATAGTTCAGACTCTTAAAGTTGTGACATTTTTAACTAGAAAATTTGAAATGTTTGAGAAGAAATAAATACTTCAGTGTGATTCAATCTTTCTGCCTTGATTTAAGAGAGCTACATTCTATTAAAAGTAATGAGAGCCATTTCCCTCCATTCTATCTCTGCCTTCCCTTTTCTATGACTCTCCTAATCAATTGTATTTCAATGCAGCGTCCAGGTTTTGTTCTTTATCTGCTGGCAGGTATACACAGGGCATAAAAACAATATTACAACTCCAGTGAAATCTTTTTATAGTCAACTTAGCTGAAATTGTTCCGAATTGGGTGGTAGGACCTGGAATCTCAGCTGATTTATTTTAAGGCTTACAGTGCTCCACTCCCCTTTTCAGGGCAGGGTTTTGCATTCAACAGCCTAAAATATTGCAGTGAGTTTAGTGGGTATGATATCTACTCTGCCACATTTGGTATAAGAAAAATCATGCTATTTTTATTTTTCTAGATGGAATTCAAACTGACTCCAAGCGTTCCCCGATTGAACAGGCATATATTCCAACGCTGAAGTTGCTGTAACCTTTCCTTCTCAGATGTCACTGGGGCTCAGTCACCAAAAAAGAAGCCATGACAGGTTACGCACAGGCCAGACTCAAACTCAGGAAAGATCTTCGGTTTTCACTGACCCCAGTTACTGCTGTCAGGAAGGAAGAAAATGTTCCTCTACCCTTCTAGCTGGCCAAAGAAGTAAGCTGACATGGGATTAATTAACAGGAGAATATTCAATTTAATTCTGTATGTACGGGAACACCACACACGAGAGATTCAGAGACACAAAGTTAAAATGAGGGACATGTGCCCTTCTGAGCACAGGAATAGGGTGGGCCGGGGGCTTCCAAGGAGAGGAAGGCCACTTACAGACGGCAGGCCGAGCTGCTGCCCAGTAATCCAGTGTCTAACCTGCCATATAGATGAGGCCACTGAGATAGAATTGATCTCTGGTTATTACTCTTTCTCTAGGAAAAGTCCCCAATTTAAATTATTCTAGGTATTTAAAGGAGAGACAGAAAGTAGCTTCTCCTGAACCTACAGAGTCTAAACTGCCTTAAACTCAAAATGCTCAGGTGCAAGTCGCTCAGTCGTGTCCGACTCTTTGCAACCCCAGGCTGCACGGTAGCCCGCCAGGCTCCTCTGTCCATGGGATTCTCCAGGCACGAACACTGGAGTGGGTAGCCATTCCCTTCCCCAGAGGATCTTCCCAACCCAGGGGGCAAACCCAGGTCTCCCCCACTGCAGGCAGATTCTTCCCTGTCTGAGCCACCAGGGAAGCCCAAGCTCAAAATAAGCCTCGTGCAAAAGTGGCACACTTGGGGGAGGCTCGTGCTGAGCCTCAGCGCTGCTTTCTGATGCTCGCCTGCCACGCCACTGCGGTCTGGTGTAGCAGGCAGGAGTGCCACGCTAGAGCTAGGCACCAGTGCGGGAGCCTTCACTCGGGCTCTCCGTGCCGCCCGGCTTCGTGCCGCCCAGTCAGCCCTCACAGAGGCCCCGCGCGGCCTGGGGCCCTGCTGGACAGGGTCCAGGCAGCAGTCAGCCGGAGCTGGCCTGAACAAGCTTACAAGAACCAACGGTTCGCTTTTCGGGAAGTCTGCCAGCAGGTTGCTGAGGAGTGCTGGTGTTCTGTCGCTGAGTCATACCCGACTCTCGCGACCCCAGGGGGCTGCAGCCTGCCAGGCTTCTGCCCATGAGGCTTCCCAGGGAGGCACACTGGAGTGGGCTGCCATTTCCTTCCAGAGGATCTTCAGGACCCCAGGGATCGAACGCATGTTTCTCCTGTGTCAGCAGGTGCGTTCTTTACCACTGAGCTACCAGGGAATCCCAACATGCATGTCACTGAAAATTAAACAATATAAACTTTACGTTAGGAACAAAGGTAGTAAATACACAAAGATCACCAGCACCTAACACTATGCTTCACTCTTAGTTAAGCAAAGGTTACTTATGTCTATTTTTTCTGCACAATGCAAATACTACATGAGAGCAAGCCACTTCGCTTCCCGACTCCCCAGTCACTGTCCTCACATCAGAGGTTAGAAGCTAAAGACGGCAGGAGGCTTTACGAATGGCTCAGATCAGAACTCCCTAAACTCTGTGGCTGTCTAGACTTAAGAAAGTGACAGAAGGAAAACACTCTGACAACGCAGCTTACACCTGGGCGCGCCGCGCCTGAAGCCATCACACTGAAGCGCACACACAAACCCTGTGCAGGAAAAAGACACGGCCACAGTCACGGGATTTTCCTCCCAGTTTCAGACTATCATTCAGTTCAGCAAAGAAGCTTCTCATGTCCTTGACAAGCTAGTGAAGTACATCACGCCTTCAACTTTTCACTTCCATATTTTGAAAAACATCATTCAACATTCATATCGGAACTAAACTTCTTGGCCATTTACAATCATAATTTGTCTACAGATACAAGAGTTCACCAACAGCTAATGAAAATGTTCTGTGATATTCAATTGGCCATGTGGAATTTACAACAAAGCGTTCTGTACGTTTTCTTATCATTAATACATTGGGCTCTACATGCACTTTATGTGAGTAAAATCTATAATGAGCTCATCCAGTCTTATGTTGCCCATGTGGCTCTACAAGGAGCCAATGGTTAAATTCTTACCAGCACACCACTGGCTGCAGGACCTCTTAACACAGAATAGCCAACTCCCTCCTACCTGTCTTTGACCCAACTCACATGGAATTTTTCTGAAACACTCTGATTCCAGCATTTTTCTACCCACCCCCAGAAACATTCCTCTCCCCTAAATCTCCCTTCAGAACCATCCTGCAGAATTTCCCGTCTGTGGAAATGTAGACACAAGACTGTGATCTTTCTTCTTAGAGGTAAAGACGGGGAAACGGATATTCAAACTTGTCAGGTTGCCTTGATTTCAAGTTTTTGGGTTTGATTTACTCATCCTAACTAACCCTGTTTGTATAAGATATTAAAGAGTTATCCAAAAAGTCTAATCATCTTGCACGCTCAGCTTGTGTGAGGGCCTTTAGAAGGCGTGGTTATTTGCTCTGTCCCACCCTCTCCATTCTCCCCTTCTCTCTGCTGCTCCGTAGGCTTGTTGGCATCCTAATTAAACTGTTGAGACTGGACTATACATACCCTGGGCACCTACACAGAAAAGGTCAGACTCTCTGCCATAATGACTTGAGAACACTGAGCCCTGGTCACCGAAACACCACATCAGCACAGTGCGGGAGCTAAGGCAGCAGCTATTAAGGATTACAGACCCGTGGTTCTGAAAAATGCTACTGGGCACCCTATTCTTAAAAGGCAGATTAAACCATCAATAAAGTTGACACTGAAGTCATTCCCTTCATAGGCATATTTTAAATGTAATCAAAGCAACCAGTCCTTTACAGATGCTGGTAAAACACCTGAGCAATTCTAATGTAATAACTGGGGTAGCCCTCCAGGGCTGAAATAACCCCAGGCTGTGTGTAAGAGAGTGGAACTAGAAGAAATTCCAGAACAGGATTCAGTTAGCACATACCAGTATGAAATGATGCCATCATGTCAGCAAGTCAATTTACTGAAATTTTAAATCAAATCAGTATCTTGGTAGTCCTATAAGCAAAATCAACCAATTTTTTTTTTCATTTTTTCAACCAGCCACTATGTCCTGGAACTCCAGTTTGTATAGCAAGCGGATATTTATGTGGCCATTCCCAAAGGGGCCATTTCTGTAAGTGAGCATTTCAAGATGATACCAAGATAATATATTTATTCTCTTCTTTATGGTCTTCTCTTTAAAAGACCATATTAAATAAATTGTATAGATAATGCTTTAAAAAAAAACAAATTTAGCTGATTGTGTTAGTAGAGAATTGTAACATTAGCTCTCTATTTCTTAGAAGCAAATAAAAAAATGGGGGGGGTATATAATTGCTTTAGGCTTCCCAGGTGGTGCTTGGGGTAAAGAATCTTCCTGTCAGTACAGGAGACTCAAGAGACATGGGTTTGATCCCTGGGTTGGGAAGATCCCTGAAGTAGGAAAGGGCAACCCACTCCAGTATTCTTGCCTGGAAAATCCCACGGACAGAGGAGCTGGGGGGCCACAGTCCATGGAGCTGCAGAGTCACACACGACTGAGCTCACATGATTGCTTTATAATCTGTGTGACTTTCTGCTGTAAAACATGGACCAGCCATATGGATACATACATCCCCTTCCTCTTGAGCCGCCCTCCTAACCCCCAGACCCACCCTGCTAGACCATCACAGCAATCCTTTGTGAACCAAATGCAGCTGGGTATACAACTTTCCTTTATCTTTGGGTGGTGAGTCAAGAAAGCCGAGGAAGACGGGGTTATGAGAGCTTACGTGTGTGTGTCATATCTGTGTTTTTCCTGCCACACCAGCAACTGCATCTTCCCCCGCTTGATTCCAAGCCTCATTGACTCTGATTTTCTCATTCATCTCAAATTGCTGTGTTTATTATAACAGCCTAACCCAGCTGAGGTATTCTCCTTATGCGGGAAAGAAGGCCCTGATCTTTGTCACGCCATGTGCAAAGTGTAAGATGCAGGCTATGAGATGCAACTTCTGAGTCAGCGCCTGCCGTAAGATGGCTCAGCTACATAAACAGAGCTGACTGGGACAACACCAGCCACGCACCCAAACTATTTATTTAGACAAGATCAGAGCAGACACACGGCGTGTGGTTAGAGAAGAGCTGCTTCTCAAAAGGCTCTGTTTAGCAATCAAAGACTCACCCAGTTAGGCCACAGAACATTTCTCATCGCCAAATCTTATCACTATACATGAGCTGTACAGCACCGCTGAAGAGTGAGTTCCGTTCTCTGCCAAGACTGAATTAATGCTTTTAATATTCAAACTGATTTTTCATTACACAGAGGCAGGCTTCACAGTAGTGACCTTGACCTCTCTAACACATGCATATCAATTCCTCTCAGAGCTTAACTTAGCTTAACTTCGGAGAGACTGCTTCAAGTTTAATATCCTTGGAAAATTAGCAGAATGAATAAGACCAGACATTAATTCCTCCCTAAAAGTGCTGAATTTTGGAACCTGCCTATAGTCTGTAGATATTCACACCCTTGGTTCATCAAATGGATAATAAATACAAGGTTGAAACAAAAATCTAACTCCTGTGCTCCACTCTCTTGTTATATATCCTGAACACAGATGCCTGCTCAGACAACAGACCTGTCATGACGGCTGTGAATGGCAAGGTGAACATGGCACTATTTTAAAATACCTTCAATCATAAGAGACTTGAACACTCTGTATGATTTTTAGGGGAGTTGCAGAGAGCGCATCAAAACTCATTTGCATGCATAGCTTCCAAACCTCAAAGCAGGGATGTTATCAGCTGTCAATCAACAGGTATTTATTGAATCCCTGATAGTCTCTTAGAAAGCTGCTAGGTTCTGTGGAAAATCCAGAAGCAATAAAAACAAATAACATTTACTCACAAAGAGTTGATATTCGGGTACAAGACATAAGATACATAAAATCATCAGTAAATCAAAATGCTTATTATCAGGTTATCAGCAAGAGAGCTCATCACCCTGGCTGCATAGCTCATGGGACCCTGAAATTACAGGCTATCACAGGCAGCCAGAACCCTGGGAGAGTATATCAATAGCTCGGCATCAACCGAACCAGAAGATTTCACAGTGAGTGGTGCCTGTTTCAAACCTGGGTAGACAGAGCAATTCACAAGAATTGTCTAAGCCCCAATATTTCAACAGCTTCTCCGTTTTCACCAAAGTTCAGCTTCTTTCTATGATAATAAAGGCCACAGTTTTCTTTAGAGAACCTTCTTCCGTTCTCATTTTATGAGTAAGTGTGGAATGCACCTTGAGAGTCTAAGCTTTCTAAACTTTATACAGCAGCAGGACTGGATTCTTATAAGGGGAATTTGAGGAAATGGGGGAGACATTCAAAATCAATTTGTTGAGTCTAGAGAAATAACCAAAGATGAAACAGGGAAGTTACTAGATGGTCCATCATCAGAAGCTGCAGAGGGGAGATGGTCAGGTAAGAGGAAAAGGAGCAGACCCGAAAGCTGTCTGCCTTCAGCCCACATCTCTTCGAATATAACACACTTTTAAGATTAAGGTTTTGTAACATTAGCCCCCTGCAGCTTTAAATCATTAAAATTCCACAGCTGTGCTAAATATTATACAAGAGACACAGAACAGATAATGCGTGCAATAGGAGGCGACGCAGGCGGCGCGGGGACGCAGGCGGCGCGGGGACGCAGGCGGCGCGGGGACGCAGGCGGGCGCGGGGACGCAGGCGGCGCGGGGACGCAGGCGGCGCGGGGACGCAGGCGGCGCTGGGACGCAGGCGGCGCGGGGGACGCAGGCGGCGCGGGGACGCAGGCGGCGCGGGGACGCAGGCGGCGCGGGGACGCAGGCGGCGCGGGGACGCAGGCGGGCGCGGGACGCAGGCGGCGCGGGACGCAGGCGGGCGCGGGGACGCAGGCGGCGCGGGGACGCAGGCGGCGCGGGGACGCAGGCGGCGCGGGGACGCAGGCGGCGCGGGGAAAGACACCAGCGTGAGTCACCGTTTTTCTGGGGATGAAGCCGTGAGCTAGGCACACTCGGGGTTTCCCTCACTGCCTCCGGGGGTGTGACGTGCCCACACCACGCCCATCAGCGGATGACAGGAGTGACTCTCCAGAGGAGACGAGGCCACGGGCCGCAGCTCAGCCAGCGAGGTCTGCACCCCGGGAGTGGAGAAGAGCCGCCAGTGAAGGAAGACCGGCCTCCAGAGCAGAGCCGGAGAGGAGGGGAGGCGGGCCTGCAGCACGCGGGCGGGCGGCTCTGCCCTGACTTCTGGTTCTGGCCCCGAAAGGAAAGCCCGTGCCCTTCGTGTGTATCACGGCTTACAAAGCTCACAGACGGTCAGAGAAGTGAGCCTCTGCCTCTTCTGTTCTGGTTTTCTTTAAGGAACAGCCAGGCTTATTCCCTCCTGAAGGGGTATTATTCACACTTTACTGTCTGTTAGTCTCTCTTGTTAAAAAACAAAATTCATTGAGTAAATCTGAAAATCGAATTGGCTCTATTCAACAGTTCGTGATCTGGCCAACTTTCCATCAAGCAAGGAGAAGGGTGTTCCAAGGAGCCACGCAACAGGGAAGGCTCACTTTCGGTCTGGTCTTGGCTTCCCTTTGTTCACCGTAAAGTTACCTGGTGAGTGGCGTGGCCACCCCTGTTGCCAATGCCTTTGGAAGAACAATAATTTTATTACGACTCTAGGACCTGAAGAGGTTTGCTACTTGAAGCCAGGTACCAGCTGAGGTTAAGGTCCAACCTGCCCAGGAAGCTGGGGGTAAGGGCCCTCTCTTCCCTAAATGATTACATTTCAAACAGATGGTTTCCAAGTCCTTAAGGAAACATTCCTGAGTTATAAAACTGGCAAGAGGCTTATTTAGCTTTAAAAGATTTTCATACCAATAAAAAGGGTTTTTAAAGGCAGAAAATGGGTGGAACAAGGAAGTCGCAGAGAAAAGAAAGGATTATTCCAGACAAGGTCAGCTGCTGTTGAAGGACGCTCCTGGGGTCTAGCAGGCAGATGACCTCGCTAGTGTCCGATCAGGAAATTCCCGACCCACTGGCTTAAAATTCTGCTTGTGGGAGAAGCTGAAACTGCAGTTAGCTTAAATATTAAGTTTTGGTTTGCTAAAGTGGGGTCTAGCACAAGTGACTCCATTCTGGGCCTGTCTCTGTTGACCTAATACAAACAGACTGCCAGATAGTAATACTTCGTTAGCAAAGATGGGTTTATCCTGGATCAGCCAAGAATTAAAATTTGGGGCTGGCAGCCATGGTGAGCCAAGGGCAAGCCCCCCACAGCAAGGAAAGAAGAAAGCTTTTATAAGGAAATAAAAGGAAGTCAGGAGGGCACTGTAAACAGAGTCCATAGCTTTTACTGGCTCACCAGGAAAAGAGCCTTTCTTCTTCCTGTTAGTTTCTGCTATGTTTGCGGGAGTGAGAGCTTCAGACCCCTTCAACGGGGGTCTGTTTATTGACTTTTTACATTTCTGAACACTGTTTCCTCCCCTTGCATACGCTTCCATCTTCTCTCCTTGGCTGGTCATCCCACCTCTCCTCCCTCCGTCAGTCCTAACCTCTGTCTCTCTCTATATAGACATACTTCTTTCCTTTCCCTGTGGCTTCTAGCTCCTCGCGCCTTCTATCAGTCCGTTTTTCTCGTTTTGCCTTGCTCTTCCTAACTCTGTGTGTGCCTCTGTGTCTGTCTGTCTACCGGCTTCCTCCTCTTCTCTCAAGTAAGCCAGAACCAGCTCCTTCCTGACGTTATTAAACATGGGACCAAACAACAGGAGGGGAAGCCAGGGTATCCAAAGTGAGTCTGTGTAGGCATGCTCAGTCACTCAAGTCATGTCCAACCCTTTGCGACCCCATGGACTGTAGCCGGCCAGGCTCCTCTGTCCACGGGGTTTCCGGGGCAAGAATCCTGGAGTGGGTTGCCAAGCCCTCCTCCAGGCGATCTTCCTGCCCCAAGGACTGAGCCCTCATCTCCTGCGTCTCCTGCACTGGCAGACGGGTCCTTTGCCACCAGCACCACCTCTCCATCTACCTGCAATCCAAGACATGTCCCTGAAGGGGTGCAGACTTTCTAACCCTAAAGTATGCCTATTTGGCATAGCATTGTTTCAGGCTGATTATTTTTAAGAAACAGCAGACACAGAAGAATCTTTGAAAACAAAGTAGAAATTACTCTTTTGTGAGAGACATCTTGTAAGGGGAAGACTGAAGACAAAAGGAGATGGGGATGGCAGAGGGTGAGATGATTAGACAGCATCACCTCTCTACAGACAGGGATTCGAGCAAACTCGGGAGAGATGCAGAGGACAGAGGAGGAGCTTCATGCTGCAGCTCATGGAGTTGCAAAGAGTTGGACACAATTTAGCTACAACAACAAAGAGACATTTACACATATGAGAATCCTCCATTTGAAAGGATCTCCATTAAAAGGAGGGAGATGCTGTAAATCTCTAGAAACTCATCAGTGGAGAAGGCAAGGACTTAAATCTGCATAACCACCTTGCCCTTGTTTACTGGGCTTTTCCTGGCCACCCCCATAACTGTCCCACCCCCAGCTCCAACACCTTCCTTTGACTTTAGCTGGAGATGGTATTTAAGGCGGTTACTTGGGCCATTTGTGGGGGTTACTCAGTTTTCCTGGGTATCACCCATGTATACAGAAGGAGTGCATGATGTTAAACTTCTGTTTGTTCTTTTTCCTGTTATTCTGTCTTTTATTACAGGGAGGTCTCAGTGAGGAACCAAGAAGGGTACAGGGAAAACGATTTTTCTTCCCATTCATCCTATTGAGACGATTGCCTCAAGCCATCTTGAGCTCCATCTTCTCATTTCCAATATTACAGAGAGGAAAAAGAAAAAATTTGAAAGAGAGAAAAAACAACACTGGCATGAAGATAATCTGGAAAATAAGTGAAGGTTCAAATGTCCACCTGAGGAGATGCTAGTGGCAAAGAACCTGTCAGCCCGATGCAGGAGCTGCAGGAGACATGGGTCCATCCCTGAATGGCAAAGACCCCCTGCAGGAGGGCACAGCAACCCATTCCCGTGTTCTTGCTGGGAGAATCCCATGGACAGAGGAGCCTGGTGGGCTGCAGTCCATGGGGTCGCAAAGAGTATGCCTCGACTGAAGAGACTTAGCGTGCACACGCTTTCTAGATAAAAGGAATAACTAACAGGACAAAGTGCAAATTTCAGCCAAGCTTCTACATCTCCTTTCCTGTGTGTGCAGCAAGAATCTTCACTTCAACTTTAAAGAACCAAGGTGGAAAAACTGTGCAATTCTCATTTTAAACTTTTCAGGCCGAATACTCTAAGCAAATACACTCATTTGCAATTCATCAAGAGGAAACAATTTGGAAAGACAGGCTAGTTTTACATAATGTGCTTAATTACATATTCAAGTTTTTATTTGTTTGCACCATGATAAAAATCTTTCTTTCAAAGAAACAAATTAAAAGGAACCATCATTTGCATGATATTTAATTTCTGATTTTTAATCTGTTATCAAAGAGCTAATATTTCCATTTCTCATATTTAATTCTAACAGATAGCAGCATCCTTGCTACAAAGCATCCTCAAAGATTAGGAAAAGTCCTTGCAAATATCAGATCAATTACAAGAATACTGTGATTAGATGTCATTCGAATCGTACTACCATTCACCAAAGGGCATTTTGGGCAAGTGCCTGCAGTGGGGCAGAAAATGAACTGGAACTGCTGAAGACTGAGACCCCTGGGAAAGAGCCAACATGGTCTTTGAAGCCCAGGGTGAGGATTTTCTCTTCCCTGGAAGGGGACATGTTCTCAGGCAACATCTCATGTGCACTGGTCCAATCCAAGCAGAGATATGAGGACATCAGACTAGAGCCAACAGAGATTCAAGCCTAATCCGACAATATCATCATGACAACTAATCTTTCAGTAAAAGTCAACATTTTGGGGGTCGTAGTTATAACATTTTTCTAACCAGAGTACCAGTGAATGTCCTTGAGAAAAGGTTCTACCTGTAGCCCAAGACTTTTGCAATTTTAAAAGGCATTTTTGCAGTCATCGGAGGTTCATAACCTGCATCTTCCAGCGGTTTTACAAGAAAGTACACATCCCATGTGTTCTGCATCTATTAGAACATTTAACAAGCCTGACTCACCCTCCTTCCCTTCCCACCTCCTTCTGTTGCAGGAAGGGGGACCCCTTAGGGCCCGAAACTGGACTGCTGTCTAACACTCAGAAATGAATTGTCCAAGGAGACACGTGTGCTGAGAAAGCAAGAGATATTACTGGGAAAGGTGCCTGGGTGGAGAGCAAGAGGGTGAGGGAGCCCAGGAGGACCCCATCCCCGCCACGTGGCTTGAAGTCTCAGGGTTTCTAGTGATGGGATTAGTTTCCGAGTTGTCTTTAGCCAGTGACAGTCCTTCCTGGTGGTAGACGCATCACTCAGCCAAGATGGATGCCAGAGAGGACTCCGGGAGGTGGTTGGACATGCGGTGTCTCTTTTTGACCTTTCCCGAACTCTTCCGGTTGGTGGCGGCTTATTAGTTCCGTGTTCCTCACCAGGACCTCCTGTCGTGAAACAGCTCATGAGGATGGGCACTGTGGTGCCCGGCCAGGGCAGGCGGCTCCACTCAGTGCACTTCCCCTAACACCTGTCACTCTGGCCTCCACTCTTCCACAAGAACATATCGAGATCTGAATAGGAAAATAATACAAAGCAGTCTATTGTTTATATACTTCTAAATTTTTCTATATATTTTGACTTTTTCCCCCAGTTTTCAACACCTGACAAAACCTTTCTGCCGGGCGGACAGGCCCCTCCCTGGGCTAGCTGATCCTTAGAGCAAAGGGCCAGGCTAGAGCACTCCTTCGGAGAAGGCGATGGCACCCACTCCAGTCCTCTTGCCTGGAAAATCCCGTGGGCAGAGGAGCCTGGTGGGCTGCGGTCCATGGGGTCGCAAAGAGTCGGACACAACTGAGCGATTTCCCTTTCTCTTTTCACTCTCATGCATTGGAGAAGGAAATGGCAACCCACTCCAGTGTTCTTGCCTGGAGAATCCCAGGGGCGGGGGAGGCTGGTGGGCTGCCACCTATGGGGTCGCAGAGAGTCAGGCACGACTGAAGCGACTCAGCAGCAGCAGCAGCAGAGCACTCCTTTGTCGAGTAAACCAGACCAGAGCCGCACACCCCAGGAGGGAGTAACAGGCCTCTGCCTAATTCACGCTGGGGCCAGGAGCCAAGGAGCCAGGAGCACCGCTGCAGCTCAGAGCCCACTGAGCTGATCTGCACCAGCCAGTCTACACCAAGGTGCCGAGTCCCGTCTCTCCTACAGAAATCCCGGTAGCGGCCCCGCCTTGACTTTCCACTCCTGTCGTGTGTGTCTGTGTGTGTGTCTGTGTGTGTGTGTCTGTGTGTGTCTCTGTGTGTGTCTCTGTGTGTGTGTGTGTCTCTGTGTGTGTGTCTCTGTGTGTGTCTCTCTGTATGTGTGTCTGTGTGTCTCTGTGTGTGTGTCTCTCTGTATGTGTGTCTGTGTGTGTCTCTGTGTGTGTGTGTGTCTCTGTGTGTGTGTCTCTGTGTGCATGTCTCTCTGTGTGTGTCTGTGTGTGTCTCTCTGTGTGTGTCTCTGTGTGTGTGTCTCTCTGTGTGTGTGTCTCTGTGTGTCTCTGTGTGTGTGTCTCTCTGTGTGTATCTGTGTGTGTCTCTGTGTGTGTGTCTCTGTGTGTGTGTCTCTGTGTGTGTGTGTCTCTGTGTGTCTCTGTGTGTGTGTGTCTCTCTGTGTGTATCTGTGTGTGTGTGTGTGTGTCTCTGTGTGTGTGTCTCTGTGTGTGTCTCTCTCTCTGTGTGTCTCTGTGTGTGTGTCTCTCTCTGTGTGTGTCTCTGTGTGTGTGTCTCTCTCTGTGTGTGCTCTCTCTGTGTGTGTCTCTGTGTGTGTGTGTCTCTCTCTGTGTATGTCTCTGTGTGTGTGTCTCTCTCTGTGTGTGTCTCTGTGTGTGTGTGTCTGTGTGTGTGTCTCTCTGTGTGTGTGTCTCTGTGTGTGTGTCTGTGTGTGTGTCTGTGTCTGTGTGTGTCTGTGTGTCTCTGTGTGTGTGTGTCTCTGTGTGTGTCTGTGTGTGTCTCTGTGTGCGTGTCTGTGTGTGTGTCTCTGTGTGTGTGTGTCTGTGTGTGTGTCTGTGTGTCTGTGTGTGTCTGTGTGTCTCTGTGTGTGTGTGTCTCTGTGTATGAGTCTCTCTGTGTGTCTGTGTGTCTCTGTGTGTGTGTGTCTCTGTGTGTGTCTCTCTGTGTGTGTCTGTGTGTGTGTGTGTCTGTGTTTGTGTGTCTGTGTGTGTGTGTCTCTGTGTGTGTCTCTGTGTGTGTGTCTGTGTGTCTCTCTGTGTGTGTGTGTCTCTGTGTGTGTCTGTGTGTGTGTGTCTATGTGTCTCTGTGTGTCTGTGTGTGTCTCTGTGTCTCTGTGTGTGTGTCTCTGTGTGTGTGTCTCTGTGTGTGTGTCTGTGTGTCTCTGTGTGTGTGTCTCTTTGTGTGCTTGTCTGTGTGTGTGTGTCTGTGTATGTGTGTCTGTGTGTGTCTGTGTGTCTCTGTGTGTGTGTGTCTCTGTGTGTCTCTGTGTGTGTGTGTGTCTCTGTGTGTGTCTGTGTGTGTATGTGTCTGTGTGTGTGTGTGTGTCTCTGTGCGTGTGTCTCTGTGTGTCTCTGTGTGTGTGTGTATCTCTGTGTGTGTGCGTGTGTGCGTGTGTGTGTGTTCGTTTGTTTCTTCAGTCACTCCGTCATGACTCTTTACACTCTGCCACCCTGTGGACTGTAGCCTGCCAGGCTCCTCTGTCTGTGGCGTTTTCCCAGCAAGAACACTGGAGTGGGTGCCATTTCCTTCTCCAGGGGATCTTCCTGATCAAACCTGCATCTCTTGCATCTCCTGCATTGACAAGCAGATTCTTTACCTCTGAGCCACCTGGGAAGCCCGTTCTGAAACCTGACAAAATTGTGGCATTTCCTCTGTGAGCTTGGGTGGTGACATCTCCCCTGGAAACTAGAAGTATGACATACTTTTTTGTTTTACCCTCTCCTAAGTCAGAAAACTAAGATCATGGCATCCGGTCCCATCATTTCATGGCAAATAGATGGGGAAACAGTGTCAGACTTTATTTTGGGGGCTCCAAAATTACTGCAGATGGTAACTGCAGCCGTGAAATTAAAAGATGCTCACTCCTTGGAATAAAAGTTATGACAAACCTAGACAGCATATTCAAAAGCAGAGACATTACTTTGCCAACAAAGGTCTAGTCTAGGCTATGGTTTTTCCAGTGGTCATGTATGGATGTGAGAGTTGGACTGTGAGGAAAGCTGAGCGCTGAAGAACTGATGCTTTTGAACTATGGTGCTGGAGAAGACTCTTGAGAGTCCCTTGGACTGCAAGGAGATCCAACCAGTCCATTCTAAAGGAGATCAGCCCTGGGATTTCTTTGGAAGGAATGATGCTGAAGCCGAAACTCCAGTACTTTGGCCACCTTATGCAAAGAGTTGACTCATTGGAAAAGAGTTTGATGCTGTGAGGGACTGGGGGCAGGAGGAGAAGGGGACAACAGAGGATGAGATGGCATCATGGACTCAATGGACACGAGTCTGAGCAAGCTCCGGGAGTTGGTGATGGACAGGGAGGCCTGGTGTGCTGCAGTCCATGGGGTCGAAGAGAGTGGGATGCTCCTGAGCTGAGCTGAGCCTCCTCTGTGGGCATGCCTGAGGGGGCACCACATAAAGGGGGCGTGCAGCGGGGAGCTGGTAAAGCACGAGCTCCGGGGACAGAGCAAAACCTGCTGCCACCAGAGCAAAACTACTTGAAAATGGCACTGCCCAGGAGCAAAGAAAAATGACAGAATGTGGAGGGAATTACAGAGAGGGCAAGCCAAGTCTAACCAAGACGAGATTATGTGAACCCTGGAACAGAACTGAGCCCAGACTTCTAAAGTTGTGTTAACAGATTCTCTCCAAGGCCAGGCTTTCATCAGCCTCTCCCGAGCTTCTTTAAATTAGGCCTGACTTTTGGGTTTTCATGTTCCTCTCTGCATTTTCTGATTTTACTAAAAATCCTGCTAAGTCAGTTCAGCCAGAATTCCCCATCCGCCCAGTCTAACCACGCTGTCTCACCTCTGTCTCTCACCAGCCCTTCACCCTCCACTGTCCCCTGGGCGAGGTCTGATCACCCTGGCCTGCCACAGAGATCCCTCCCTTACCCCTTAGTCAAAGCTATGGCTTTTCCAGTAGTCATGTACAGATGTGAAAGTTGAACCATCAAGAAAGAAGTGTTGAAGAATTGATGCTTTCAGATTGTGGTGTTGGAGAAAACTCTTCAGAGTCTCTTGGACTGCAAGATCAAACCAATCCATCCTAAAGGAGATCAACCCTGAATATTCACTGGAAGGACTGATGCTAAAGCTGAAGCTCCAGTACTTTGGTCACCTGATGGGAAGAGCCAACTCACTGGAAAAGACCCTGATGCTGGGAAAGACTGAAGGTGGGAGGAGAAGGGGACGACGGAGGGTGAGATGGTTGGATGGCATCACCGACTCAATGGACGTGAATCAGAACAAACTCCAGGAGACCGCAGAGACAGAGGGGCCTGGCGTGCAGTCCATGGAGCTGCAGAGTCAGGTACGACTCAGAGGCTGAACCACAACAAACAGCTCCCTCTCCCTCGCGCCTCCTCGTAGTGACCCCCACCCACTGTCCCCACCCGCTCCTGCGCTGCTAACCCCCACTTTCCCACAGCGTATCTGGAGTTGAGTCCATCTTCCCTCCAAGACCCCTTTGCTGTGGTCCCCACCCCACCCCAGTCAGACCCCTTCAAAAATGTCTCCCTGATCATTGCTAACAAGTGCCATGAATATTATTTTTTCCTTGACAATGTGCTCACAAATTACCCTCTTAACTCATGAACATATTTTAAGTTGTGTTCACATTATTGACAACTGAATTCTAATTAGTAAAGCATTTTTCTTTTACCAGATAAATTAGTCTATTTCTGCGTTTGTTGAGTAAATAGATACCTCACCCCTAATATACTTTAGGCCCTATGTGGCAACGAATGACAGGGTTAATAGCCTGTGAGCCCTGATGAGTGGAACACAGACAGACAACGCTGCCTTCTGCAGTGTGAAGTGCCACCCGTGTTGCGGATTTATGTCAAGAAGGGTTTTACTGGAATATTGAATGTTTTTCTGCTATTCAGTGGCTTAGTACTCTGAAGTAAGTAAATAGGGAGGAAAGAAATTCCAGTAAGTCTGATCTACTGAATGGCCTCCTCAGTGGAATATACTCATCAACACCAGGGTAGAGCAGCTCCTTAAGCTCGCATCTTATCTCCCTCACGGGGACTTAATCCTTCCGCGTCTGCGGAGCCTGCTTTCTGTGCCCAGCGAGGCTACATGTCAGTCAGATCTCCCAGGTCTCAAGGATTCCTTTTCTCTCTCACAATCCTTTGAATAGTTTCTTATACCATTAAAGGAAAATTTTATAGAACTGGTAAAATCATGAATCTCATACAGAGATAAAATCAGCCTGCATTACAGATTTTATTTAATTTTCATTGGTTAAATGAGCAAACCAGGCAGATAAACCAGTTCAATGGAGAAGTCAAAGAAGCACGATATATGAGAAGTGAAACATTAAAATGAATTAAAGATGGGCACCAGAACTGGCTTTTACTGGGAATGGAGCAAAATTCATTTACACATCAATAGGCAGGAATTATTTTGAATTGCTTAGGTTATTCACAACTTACAGAATTGTAGACTAAATCCCATAAAATCAGAATCAGATAGCACAAAAGATTTGCTCCAGATGCCGTACGATGTTTGGTAAGGAACAAAGCTTTCCTGTGGTGTGTTGTAAATGATGAACACCAACTTTAATGAAAGTAATGAAATGCGTCATCTATTACTTTGGTCAGGGGTCTTCCCAGGTGGCACTAGCGGTAAAGAACCCATCTGCCGACGCAGGAGATGTGAGTTCCGTCCCGGAGTCGGGAAGGTCTCCTGGAGGAGGGCATGGCAACCCACTCCAATCTTCTTGCCTGGAGGATCCATGACAGAGGAGCCTGGTGGGCTACAGTCCCTGGGGTCGCACAGAGCTGAACACGACTGAAGCGACTTAGCACACATTCACTGGTATGTGCTGGACATCTGAGCAGGCATCACCTCACTGGATCTATGCAACTAAGCTGGGGAAGAAATTACCCCCACTTCACAGATGGAGAAACTCAGGCTTAAGAAATCTCAGAGTCACATCGTCAGTGAGGGTGGGCTTTAGGAACTGAAAGAGACGCCCACTGCCCTTACCTGGCGTCGGCCCGCAGGCACACACTGGGAAGGCAGAACTCGGCCCGCAGGCACACACTGGGAAGGCGGAGGGCAGCGTGTTAAACTGCCCTGTGCTTAAAAGATGATGTCAGTTGGCAATTTTGTTGCAGAGAAGAAGCCAGTTCTGACTCTGTATTGAAAACTGTTTCTTTGGCTTGCTTTTGTTTTTATAATCGTGCATAACAGCCTGCCTCAGAGGACCCTGCTCCTCTGCCTGACTGCAAATCGCCTTTGTTCAAGTCAGAGAGGAGAAGCTGAGCTTGCGCACCTGGGTTATGTGTTCAGTTGCCAGGTCGTGTCTGACTCTTTTGTGACCCGCCAGGCTCCTCTGTCCACGGGGTTCTCCAGGCAAGAATACTGGAGGGGTTGCCATTTCCTCCTCCAGGGGACCTTCCCCACCCAGGGGTTGAACCTGCACCTCCTGCATTGGCTGGCAGAGTCTTTACCGCTGAGCCACTGAGCTCACCTGTGAAAAGCTACAACAAAAAGAGGAGACTGACACAAGCCTTCCAGTGGCTGGCCGCTCCCAGAAGCGTCTTGGAAGACGGAAGACCCTTCCTCACTTCCCTGACTCTCCGCCTCACTATCACTCTACAGCCCACCGCTCCTCACGGCTTCCCTCTCTCCAACTGTGAAAGAACCTGGCTTACAGCCCCGGGCACAATGGCCACTCTGGTGCTGGTCTGCCACCTTCTCGGTCAGTCGGCTTCCTGAATGAAGTCATGCTCCTTGCCTCAACACCTCGTCTCTTAGATGCACCAGCCTGCCACGGCGCGGGGAGCCGAGTGAGCCTGGACTTGGTAACACTTTAGTGTCTGTCTCCTATCTGACTGCTTCACTGAATTATGTTACCTGCAGGTTCCCCTGAAAGTGTCTGTGATCCCTCCTATACTGTAATTCAAACACATATGTATCATGTATCAGGCAAACGAGAAGGCTGAGGGGGGCCCCGGCAGCTCAGTGGGTAAGGATTCACCCAGTGCAGCCAATGCAGGAGGCATGAGTTCAGTCCCTCGTCCAGGAAGATCGCACATGGCTTGCAACAGCTCAGCCTGTGCACCTCCTCTCCTGGGCCAGCGCTCCAGAGCCCGGGAGCAGCCCGCGGGCCCAGAGCCTGTGCTCTGCACAGAGACGCCGCCACAGGGGAAGCTCCACAGCATGTGAGGCTCCCGCTCACCTCACTAGAGGAGAGCCCATCCAGCAACCAGGCCCAGCTCAGCGTCAGTAAATAAATATATATTAAAAAGAGAAAACAGGAAACTGAGAGTCTTGCAGGAGCAGGGTGCACGTTAGATGAACGACGATTTCCAAAGAGCAAAGTCTCTAAGAACATCGATTCTTCCTCTTCCCTCTACTCCAAAGCTAATGAATATAAAGACCACATAACAGTATGAAAATGACAATAAGAACCAAATCAGATCCCAGGCAGCTCTACCTCTGCCATGCCTTCTGGCACAGTCATGCTCCAGCAGAATCAGAGAACTCGCGATCTTATTCACAGCAGGTTGCAGGGTCGTGACTTCCACTTGGCTCTGACTTAAAGAAAACCTTTGGGATCCAACATGCATCATTTCCCTGAGCAGGCACAGAAAGGCAGCTTAGTGAACTAAAGACTGGATTTACTGGATTAAGCACCTGGCTTAAGGAGATTTAAATCCGACTTAATGATATTGCCAGTCCCTGGAGCCACTGGTTCAAATCCTTACTAAAGCTTTTGCTCTTCATCAGAAAATGCCAGCAAATTTGCATTATTTTGTAGATCAGGGGAAACCTCAGAAACATTTTCATGTCTCCTCGTCCAAGGGTAAATATGGATTTTCTAACGACAAGCCACTTCTGTATAGAGGATGGTGTTAATGCCAGCAGGCCCTATTTTGGCTCAGAACTCATTCTGTTCCCAAGAGAGAATTTCTACAACACTGGACAAAGCGTTTTGTCTTCCCCATTCCTCTCACTCAGCCCTTCTGGGCCTTTGTTCAAATGTCATCTTCACAGTGAAGCAATTATTTTAAACCTTCTTAAAATAAGCTTGCCGTCACCTCCACTCCCACCCATTTTCTCCCTGCTTCGCCTTCCCTGCTCTTACTACCGTCTCACGTGTTACACAGTCTATGCATTTTAGCCTCTGCATGGCTCAGTGGGCAGAGAATCTGCCGGCAGTGCAGGAGACACAGGTTCAGTCCCTGGTCAGGAAGATCCCTGGAAAGAGAAATGGCAGCCCACCCAGTATCCTTGCTGGGAAATCCCGTGGACAGAGGAGCCTGGCGGGCCCCAGTCCAGACAGCCACACATGACTGAAATTCAGCACACACACCCCCACCTAGAAGGAAAGCTCAGTGCGCATTAAGACTACGCGTGTTTAGCAGCACAGCCAGAGCCTAAAGCAGGGGTTAAATACAGAGAGAGTCACAGCGTCCCTGCTGAACAACCACATGAATCTCAGGAAGTGGCTTCAGCCTTCTGAGGCCCGCAGGTACCTCTCACCTCCGCTCCTTTCTGTCCGTCCCACCCCAGTCTCCCCATCGTGTCTGTGGTCCGGCAGCCCACCACCTCTGCTCTAGTGTCTGTCTGTCCATCCCACCCCATCTCACTTCCGTGATTACTGACTTCATGTCTCTCTTCACATTCTTCAACACGGGAATCTTATTGGTCACTGATTATTTGATGGACTGGCATCTTCTCCCAGCCACAGAGGTCTTCCACCAATGGCCTGCTAGCAACAAGACCTGCTGATCTGAGACAGAGGCCTCAGCCAAAGAAAGTGAAACTTCACTGGGGCTGAGTGAAGATAAATAAATAATAATGAAAGATCCAGCTAGGCAAATAATAGTAGCAGTGGGGAAAAGATCTGAGACTAAGACCAGCGTCGCCAAGTCCGGAGGGGGATGTGCTTTGTGCTTCGGGGGAACTAAGAGACATTCACTGTGGCGGCCATGCAGGCAGGACGGCAGCCCCCTGGTTCCCGCGGGAACGTTTCCGGGACCCCCAGTGGGTGTCTGGGGCAGGGAGAGAGCCAAGCCCCACACGTGCTCTGTGTTTCCTCCGACAGGAACCTGCGGGAGCACACACAGCCTGGACACGCCCAACAAAGCGGTGACTCCAGCCGCCCCGAGATGACCCAGCCCATCCTCGGCGGAAGAGCGCCGCGTGGAGGCCAGCACTCTGCTCAGAGGGGCATCCAGCCCTCAAGGCAGAAACGGTTAACTTCTGGAATTCTCCATTTAGTATTTTCTGGCCATGGTTAGTCTCAGGTAACTGAGGCCACAGAAAGTGAAACTGTTGCCGAGTCCAAGCTCGCTCTGCCGGTCGCACAATAGGCCAATAAATCCGAGAGACAAGGTGTTGACACAAGAAGCATGACTTTATTTGGAGAGCCAGCTGACCGGGAAGGTGGCAGACTAAAGCCTCCAGCTAGCCCTCCCGTTGGGGGCCAGGTGCCAACTGTTGCATGGATCAGAGATGGGGGCGGGGGCGGAGAGAGAAAACAAAGTAAAAACCACGTGATTTTTGTAGGCAAATATCAGGCGGGGGACGGGCTAGCTTTTCTCTTCCGCTCACTTCACAGCTGGCGTGAGATGAGCGTCTCCTGCCGCATCGCCGAGCGAGGCTGTCGCAGCGGCTGTGCCCCCGGCCTGCGAGCCGCTCTGAGCCGCAGGCAGGCCGCTCCCCGCCCAGGAGCCCAGGAACTGGGGGCGCCGCAGCCATCGCGGGGCTCTGTGAGCTCTCGGAGGGCCTCAGCCTCCAGGCCAGGCCGAGCGGGCAGCGGCCCCTGCGCTTCCCAGGTGGTGCCGGTGGTAAAGAACACGCCTGTAACGCTGGAAGCGCGAGAGATGTGGGCTCCATCCCTGGGTCAGGAGGACCCCCTGGAGGAAGGCCTGGCAACCCACTCCCGAGCTCTTGCCTGGAGAATTCCATGGACAGAGGAGCCTGGCGGGCTAGAGTCCACGACGTTCCAGAGAGTCGGGCATGACTGAAGTGATTTAGCACGCGTAATTACAAGAATGACAAGAACAAGGGTTAGAGTCTTCAGCATGGAGTCAAAATTGACCCTTCCTGGTTATAAGACCTGGCTAAAGAAGGGTGACTGTGCGGGATAAAGTGCTGAAAACACTGTGAAGAAAACAATACTAGCTGTGTTTTTTTTTAAAGTAGCACCACCATCTTACTGCTTGCTTCTGGATTCAAAACTATACATCAGCTCCACGCCCAGTCTCTGAATTCTTCTCTGTTCTTAGCAGCTCTGAACGGCAGGGAAGCATGGCCTGCGTGGGCAATGCACAGGCAACTCATGGAGTCTCAGAGTCGGACTGAGCAGCAGCAGTGCAAGTCAATGCCTGGTGAAATCTGACACTTCGGAGATCTTCTTTCCCACAATATTTGAAGCCTTAACGCTTAGCTGAAGGAGCCCAGCCTCGGCATTTTTGAAGATGTTATCCTACTTTTTTCTGAGCTTCAATTCCCTCATTGGTAAAATGATAAAATTAGTAAATGGTAAAATGGCAGAAAGTGAAGAACTAAAGAGCCTCTTGATGAAAGTGAAAGAGGAGAGTGAAAAAGTCGGCTTAATCCTCAACATTCAGAAAACAAAGATCATGGTATCTGGTCCCATCACTTCATGGGAAATAGATGGGGAAATAGTGGAAACAGTGGCAGACTTTATTTGGGGGGGCTCCAAGATCCCTGCAGATGGTGACTGCAGCCATGAAAGTAAAAGACACTCCTTGGAAGAAAAGTTAATGACCAACCTAGACAACATATTAAAAAGCAGAGACACTACTTTGCCAACAAAGGTCCGTCTAGTCAAGGCTATGGTTTTTCCTGTGGTCATGTATGGCTGTGAGAGTTGGACTGTGAAGAAAGCTGAGTGCTGAAGAATCGATGCTTTTGAACTGTGGTGTTGGAGAAGACTCTTGAGAGTCCCTTGGATAGCAGAGAGATCCAACCAGTCCATCCTAAAGGAGATCAGTCCTGAATATTCATCAGAAGGACTGATGCTAAAGCTGAAACTCCAGAGCTTTGAGGTGACTTGATCTTGATGCTGGGAAAGATTGAGGGTGGGAGAAGAAGGGGACAACAGAGTATGAGATGGTTGGATGGCATCACCAATTCAATGGACACAAGTTTCAGTAAACTCTGGGAGTTGGTGGTGGCACAGGGAGGCCTGGCGTGCTGCAGTCCATGGGGTTGCAAAGAGTTGGACACGACTGAGCGACTGAACTTAAAATTAGGACAGAAACGTCCTTGGTGTGTTATAGTGATTAAAAGACACAACATATGTCTGACAATATCTGACACACAGAGATTCATGGCTGTTACTGCTGTCTTCATAGGCTAACAGAACCAAAACAACTGTTAGAATCACCAGTGTAGTTCTGGGAGCAGAATAAACTAAGTAAGGTCATCGCTAATCTCACAATAATAACAAATGCATAAAATCAATAATCATTAATACACCATCAATAATCAACACATTCCCTTGGCCTTAGCCCAAAGTACAAAAGCACAAAATAAATGCTATCATTAACATATCCAGTTCATGGGTCATTTTCAATATACTTCAAAGGAATCAAAATAATCTGTTTCTCTCAATTACCCATAATTTCTTAGTAAAGTCTTACTTTGTCTTAAGCAATTACTGATAATAGGAATTTATAGAAAAATGTAGCTGTAAGGTATCTTAAGCCAGTGTTCAGCAGGAGCTCAATTGGACTCAAGTTATGTTAAACTAACCCAGATCTTTCCAATGATTGTTTTGTATCCAGTTAATTTACTCTTTCCTGCGTCTCTCCTTAAGCCTGACCCCCTACTGCTTCATTAACGGCAGCTGCAAGGCTGCCTGAGCACATTAACTTAACGGCAGAATCTATGGAAAACTCATCACCTTCTGGCTGGCCTGGAAGTGCTAGCTCTCTCTCAAGTTCACTCACTTGTCCATTCTTTCAGGCCACTCACATTAGGCGAGAATAGCTAACTTTGGTCGGCCCACAGGTAGACTCACAGACAACAAGGACCTGAGTGCTGGTAGGCTGGAGCTAATCCTGGGAGCCAGTGAGGGAGGAAGCGGAGCACGCACACCAGGCGAGGGGGGAAGCAGTAAAGCACGAGGCGATGAGCAGGTTCCAGCCACAGGCCTGTGGGCAGACATCCCCGAGGGACTCATCCCGCTGAGGGCGGAGGAGGCTCCACCAGCCAGCCAGGCTCTTCCAGCGGCGGCCTCGGCGGGCAGGGCGCCCCGGCAAAGCAGCAGCTTCTGGAGGGGGAAGGAACCGTGCGGGCCGGCGCTTCAAGCGCCACCTGGCCCAGAGCTGCAGCCGCCGTCCAATCGCGGAGCTTTGTGTCCGGCTCTGTGCAGCCCATGAGCGGTAGCCCGCCTGGCTCCTCAGCCACGGGATTTTCCAGGCAAGAGGGTTGGAGTGGTGAGCCACCCCCCTTCTCCAGGGGGTCTTCCCCACCCAGGGACGGACCCCGCGGCTCCGGCCACGTCTCCTGTCTTGCAGGTGGATTCTTTACTGCTGAGCCGCCCAGGACGCCCTCCTGGCCCAGGGGAGTAAGTGCTGTGTAATCTTGGATCCTGTTACCTTGTTTAAGATACTCTAGGCTCCATTCTAGGCATTTGGGAGAATGGCCTGGCTCCTGCCCTGGATAAGCACATAATTACACTCAGGCTCAAAAGCAAAACCCGCTCAGAGAACAGTGTCCACGTGTATGTACATTCACTGCAGTTTCAGAGCCACACTCTCATAATTTAGGGCTCTTTGGATGTCTAATTAACGCTTCATTTTTATTATATTCTTGTTCCACATGGAGACAAAGATCAAATGAAGAAAAAAAGGACCAGAGGTTATATATTATTCTTTTATTCTTTCTTGTGCATCAAGAGAAAAATAAACAAGGAAAAATTCCTGATTTCTCAGGCCCCCTGTTCCCCAGTTACAATGTTTCAGAAAGCAAAAGTTACATCTCTAGGCTTTAGAAATGAGAGAACCTGAATCCCTTAGAAACATGCTCTAAACTTCTCCTATAGGAACACATTTCCGTAATTCCATTGGGTGTTATCTTTAAACTTGTAACCCTGGAAATATGATGGGGAAGAGAAAAGCAAAACACACACATGAAACATTCACTCCTCTCCATCACCTGCCGTCTGTTCAGTAGGTTTGTATCTGATCAGAATTAATGCGGCAGATGGAGACAAATGAACAGTGACTGCTGCCTTCCTGGAATTATTTCAGGCTATTCTGTATCTCCAGCCATTTATCAGGAAGAATAAAATGGGAGACACACACACACACAGACGCTGCTCACACACACACACACACACACAGACACTGATCACTCACACACACACACACAGAGACGCTGATCACTCATACACACACACACACACACAGACGCTGATCACTCACACACACACACACAGACGCTGATCACTCATACACACACACACACAGACGATCACTCACACACACACACACAGACGCTGATCACTCACACACACACACACACAGACGCTGATCACTCACACACACAGACGATCACTCACACACACACACAGATGCTGATCACTCGCACACACACAGACGCTGATCACTCACACACACAGACGCTGATCACTCACACACACACACACAGATGATCACTCACACACAGACGCTGATCACTCACACACACACACAGATGATCACTCACACACACACACACAGACGCTGATCACTCACACACACACAGATGATCACTCACACACACACACACACAGACGCTGATCACTCACACACACACACAGACGCTGATCACTCACACACACACACACACACACAGACGCTGATCACTCCACACACACACACACAGATGCTGATCACTCACACACACACACACGCTGATCACTCATACACACACACACACACACACAGACGATCACTCCACACACACACACACACACACAGACGCTGATCACTCACACACACACACACAGACGCTGATCACTCACACACACACACACACAGACGCTGATCACTCACACACACACACACGCAGACGCTGATCACTCACACACACACACACACACACACAGACGCTGATCACTCACACACACACACACACAGATGCTGATCACTCACACACACACACAGATGATCACTCACACACACACACACACACAGACGCTGATCACTCACACAGACACACACACACACGCTGATCACTCACACACACACACAAAAGACACGCTCAGGAAGTCACAACTACAGACCTAGCAGACCCCAATCCTTCGATTTATTCATTTTTTGTTTCTGGTTAAAACATAACTGCTGAGTGATTTGTAAACTCCCCAATATAACTGCTCAAGTGCATTAGCCTTCAATGAGCTTCCAAGTCAATTTTTCCAAAAAATGCGAAGTAATCTCCTCTAGTCTCTGACAGATTTAATGGCCCTCTGTGCACCAAGAAAAGCATGTCTGTGTAGCTGAGGTAAGCTGTGCACTGGAGGCATTATTCAGACACTTGGATAAAGACATAAAATGGATAAGATGGCCTTTCTATCCTCCAGAAGGTTTTTCAATATGATTTATATTTTGATTTTCCGATTCAGTTGGTATTCTTGCTTTCTAATACTTTGCTGATCTCTAGGTAGCACTCTTAAGTTTTCTGGTTAGAGTCCAAGCCCATTTTTGAATAATCAACCTCTTGTGAAACTGGTTGTTAATACAAATTAACTTTTTTTGACCAGCGGGAACTCTAAGTTGCCAAATGGGGTGGGGGCGGGTGCTGTCACAGAGGAAGAAGCATCTGTGGTTTATGGACCTCACTAATGAGACAAAGGCTGCAAGTGTTTTAACTGGAAAAAGGCTAATATCAAGGTTTCAAATGAAACCCTAAAAGAAGCAAGAGTTAAATCTCAAATTTGATGCTACGAATATTCTAGTTTAAAATTAAAGAAAAGTTTTCTCATATACCTTCACCAGTCTGAAACAAAGAAACATCATTTATAGTTTATAATAAGCAACTCTTGCTGTTTTCTTGCTGTTTAAAGTGCAATTTGTTTTAAATCAGGGAAAAAATCAAAATAAGAACTAATCCAAATGGTTTTTTCCATCAACATTTGAATTGTTATCCATTTATTCCACACACATATTCTTTAAAATTCCCACCTCTCTACCCACTTTCCTCCTCCAGCCTTGGAAAGATCCTATTCACCTGGGAAAACAGACTTCTAATGTTTGCGACAACTGAGCCTTCCTCGCTGAACAGTCACTGTCATTTGAACTAATTTTCCTTGTGATAAAGCAATTTTAATACAGTTCTTTTGAACCCCAGAAGAGAAAACATCAGCTATCTCCATATCACAGTCCTTCACAACACATGATTGCTTTGTAGCGCTTCTTTCTATACATCACATGGTCATTATTTCGATATAGAATATCTGTTTAGATAGAAGATGTCTTTGACTCCACCCTTAGACTGCATATGCCATAAAGTTGGTATTTTGTCACTTCCCAACGTTCCCAATTAATTGTAAGCAGATACTGATTTAATGAATGTTAGTTGAAAGGGTATTGGGCTTTAAGATATAGTCGGGGAAAAAAACAATGCACTTGGCTTCTAAATCATAATGACGGACAACTGATCTCTCTCATGATTAATCTTCATGTATTCATATAAATGGAAGTCCTATGTATATATCTACCTCATACTGTTTTGAGAATCAAATAAGTTATTAGCTATTAAACACTTAGAAAAGTTCCTGGCATATTGAGGTCAGACATTAATAACTGTTAGCCACTGATGTTACTATTTATAAACTATGATTATTAGTTTCTTCCAAGCATCCAGCCCCTAGTCCAGCCACAGTTCCTCTCCCTGGCCACCCTTCAGTCTTTGGGCTTTCAGGGGGACTGCCACCTAACTCTCTCGGCAGCTTCAAGGAAGTAGGCAGGGGACCTGAATGCACCGAATGGCATGCGTGTACTCAAGGGCACACAGGGTCACCAAGAGCTAAGCTTCCCGGTTTAAACCAGGCCAGCGGTGGTCATGTGCTGATGTGAGAGCTGGACCATAAAGAAGGCAGAGCACCAAAGAATTGACACTTTTGAACCATGGTGTTGGAGAAGACTCTTGAGAGTCCCTTGGACAGCAAGGAGATCCAACCAGTCCACCCTAAGGCAAATCAACTGTGAGTATTCACTGGAAGGACTGATGCTGAAGCTCCAATACTTTGGCCACCTGATGTAAACAGCCGACTCATGGAAAAGACCTTGATGCTGGGAAAGACTAAGGGCAGGAGAATAAGGGGACAACAGAGGATGAAGTGGTTGGATGGCATCACTGACTCAAAGAACATGAGATAGTGAAGGACAGGGAAGCCTGGCATGCTGCAGTCCATGGGGTTGCAAAGCGTCAGACATGACTTAGTGGCTGAACAACAACCAGAGAGAGTAAAGATGAATGTAAGCTGGCAATAAGGAGAGCGAGGGGAGGGGAGAAGACAGAGAGGAGGAGACCGATGGCATCACCTGAGCCCCTGAGTCCATCAGTCTATCACCTAAACTTACGAGAGCCAGTACAGCTCTTAGGCTCCTTCCTTTGAGTTTTAGCCAGTTTAAGATATACATTCAGATTAGATCTAAACGTCTATCAACTGCAACCAATAAAAAGCACTGACAAATACAACCATTGATTCTTCATCTGCCAAAAGAAAGAGCTGACAGAATGAACTCCACTGAAATTCTAAATCCCTGTGTTGATACGGCAATAATCTCACCGTCATAACTCGGGTGAGTCTATTCAGATGACCTCAACCAGTTCGGAGCAGCGGCCCCAGCCTTTTCGGCAGCAGGGACTGGTTTTGTGGAAGACAATTTTTCACAGACCGGAGGGTGGGTTAGAGAGGCGGGGAGTGGTTTCAGGGTGCCCTGGTGGCTCAGATTGTAAGGAATCTGCCTGAAGTGCGGAAGACCTGGGTTCAATCCCTGGGTGGGGGAAGATCCCCTGGAGAAGGAAATGGCAACCCACTCCAGCCTTCTTGCCTGGAAAAGCCCATGGGAGGAGCCCTGCCGGCTACCATCCGTGGGGTTGCAAAGAGTCTGACATGACTGAACGACTTCGTTTTCACGTACATTACATTTGTTGTACATTTTATTTCTGTTATTATTGTTACATCAGCTCCACCTAAGATCCTCAGGCATTAGACCCTGCAAGCTGGGGACCCCTGTTTCGAGTCTGTAACAAGCGCAACATCTTTAACTCCCTACAGGAGGCTGAGGCTGCAAGGAGGTGGTTCTCCTACCACAAGGCTGATGTTGACTTCGAACAGTATTTCACACACCAAATCTTCCCACACAGAAAGGGGAAAAGTGGATACAATGGCTGCTTTTCCTCTTGAACAAAAGAACACTTCATCGTGAATACAGCAAGACAGCAATATGCAAAAAGCCAAAGCAGAGGACCTAAGATGCTGCAGTATTTCATAAAGCAAAACTCTTCAATCTGGCCGTAGTGGATTTTCAAAACAATTGAGGGAAGGTAAACATTGGTGAACCACAACCCCGGCAAGCGTCCAGAGACTGCTGTCTCCATCTTCTGAAATTAGGGAAAGAGACCGTCAGCTCTGTGGTGGCTCCGAGCAGGGCAGTTCACCTGAGTTCTAAACTTGGCATGATCACTCAGAAGGTATGAGTAAGTTGAGGGAACTGACTTGAAACGTACTTCAGTTTCCCTACCTGGGATATATGAGGCTTGGCAAAGGTGATATCCAAGATCCACAGAGGTTCTCCAGTTCTCCAGTTCTGTGAGATCCTAGAAGACTGGAAGTGTGGGCAGAACCTCATCATAAAGACTTCTTTTCAGATTGAGAGCTGTAAGAAGGGGGAAAGGGGGTTATCATTTTACACATAAACACTGAAAACAAGACATGACAAGTAATCATGGATTGGTAAACTAGAACTGTCAAGGAGAGACAGCTTTTCAGAGGGGAGTTATTTGAAGATCTTTGTAGAAAAATGCCCCATAAGAGAGCTTCAAAGTCTGGAGACTGAAACTTATAATATTCCTTGGGAAAGTGCATTTCATTTTTAAGTGTTTTAAAGGGCTTTCTTTCCTTCTCATTTTTTAAAGATGTGTATTACCAAAAGACAACGTTTACATAAGAGACACCAAAAAAATAGCTTCCTCTTCCTGCTTTCATCTTTTTCAGGCCTCAGGGGTTTTCGTGTTTGTTTTCTCTGTCAGACCAAGACCAAGGCTGAGCGGGATATAGAGGAAGTGGAAAGGTGCTGAAAGTTCCTCTTTCAATTAGCATCTTTATCAGGACTGCTGGCCACACTTAATGTGGTAACATTCCTCTAATGCAGAGACACAGCAGGGCAGAGATTTCCAGTTAATGAAGCCCGAGTCTGCCCTGCTTGCGTCTCCGGACACCCGGCCCGGCTTCCCCTTGCCATTCTGCCCTGGAGATTCAAACTTCTAACCTCATACTTGCTCTTTATAGATGCTGACGTTAATCCACAAATAACTTTTACGCTTTATTCACTTCAGTCTTTGAGAGAGTGTGCCCCCACAGTGCAGACAGTTGGAGAAGTTATTTATTAAGCAAGCACCTTGGAAATGGAGACTTGAAAATGCGATTTCTATTGGCTGTAAACGCCAAGAACGTCAATATTCATTATGCTGGCTTAGCAGGAAGCTATTTTTCATCAATTGCCAGAACGATCCACCTTAACAAACAACCAACACCATGAGAAAAATTTAAGTAGAGTAATTAACATACTTGATCGATTAAGTCAGGAGAAACTAAAAGGAGGGCCTCTTTCTGTCTCATCATAGACCAGCTGCCCTAAAGAGTTGGATAAAATGGTTTTGAGCAGTTATCAGACGCTCTTATCAAGGACTCAAAGGAGCACTGGAAGCAATTAAACCAACGCATGATGTTTTCCTCTACGTCCTGAATTCGTATCTGATCCCATGTACTTCGGCATACAACTTACACACCCAACTCAGTTTTGCTTAAAAGTACACTCATTTGGACATTTCTCATCAGTTCGGATCTGGCATCTTTGAAAAAAATCCATTTCTTAGGCACCCTATATAATTCTATAAAGATTCATTACTGCCAGAAATCAAAGTCATCATCTACAAAACCTTCTGAGAGTTAGAGGAACCACCCTTCCTATGCTGTGATGTGAAATGATTAGGTTGCAATAAGGATGTTAGCAATTTGTCTCCTGTACTGTGAGATTATCCTATTATTTTGTGGCTGGAGAAAACATTTTGCAGTACCTTTAAATCTAATTACACCAACATTAATTTTTTTTAGAGGTGCCAATAGCTTGACTGATAAGCATATCGACTCCTGATATATTCTTTCACTTGAGTGTGCACCCAAGGTTATAGTAATGAGATGAAAGTAGCCTGAAGCACTTATTCTGATGTAGGCTTTTATTTTTCAACTTAGAGTACAGTTAACACCCACAAATCCATCTCTGTCTGAAAAAAAGACTTGCACACGCAAGATAGGCAGCATCTGGCAGCCAAATGTTTATAAGCAAAGCACAGTGGGCCTCGAATTAGCTGCGAGTCTGGAATGAATCAATAAAGTAACTTCCAAGAGCTAAAAATCCTTAATTATTTGTGGATAACAGCGTCTATCTATTTTGGGGACTGCTGCTAACTCATGTTCCACCATAACAGCAATAAGTGGGGGCAGTAACGATAGCAGCAACAGGGACCTAAGCTGGATGTCTGATGTTTTGAATACTTCATTTCACTTGATCTTCACAATGTCTCTGAGAGGCAAGTATTATTATTCTTGCATGCTCAGTCACTCAGTCGTGTCCAGTTCTTTGCGATCCCATGGACTGTAGCCCGCCAGGCTCCTCTGTCCATGAGATTCTCCAGGGAAGAACACTGGAGTGGGTTGCCATGCCTTCTCCAGGGGATCTTCCCATGTATGATGTTAAAAATAAAATATTTATTTTCAAATTCAAAAAGTAAGAATTAGGGGAACAATGAGAGTTAGGAAGAGCAGTGCCAACAAGTGGCCTGTCTCTCACCAGCATCTAGGAGCCAGGTGGTGGGAAGGAGGGCTCTGCCGGCCTCGCCTGTCTGCTCGCCATAGAAGCAGCAGCGCATTTCACAGCTGCTGAAAAGCATGTCTCCTCAGAGTTTCTGAGTGATGAGAGTGTCTGGGCAAGGGAAACAGAACATCATGCTCCAGCAACAAAGATGGATCAGGTAACTGAAGCCATCGTTGACCCCGTCCCTCCCTACTCGCAGCAGGTCTTGGCTGGAGCAAGACGGACACCGGCAACTGGTCCCTGGTCTCCGGCTGCCATTCAACACGAGAACAGCTGGCTATTTATGATTTACAGCACCAAGGAAAATATCACTTCACCGCAACCCACTGAACTGGGCTCTCCAGGAAATCTTGGTCTTAGGGAAGCCACCCACTGCTGGGCGGAACTGGCCAAGCCTTCCCCCACCTGGCGCTCCACCGACTCGGCCGCCCGCCCGCCGCTGCCTGCCACAGCTCCCCTGCTTCAGCTCCTGAAGCTCATTCTGATGCTCAGTGCCCAACCACAAGGCTCTGTCTTAACAGGCGAATACGCACATCCACACCCGCGAGTGCAGAGACACAGATCTATGGATTGCATGCGTGTGCGCGTGTGGTGCTCACTCAGCCATGCCTGGCGCTGTGACTCCATGGGCGGCAGCCTGCCCCCGTCCACGGGATTTTCCAGGCAGGCACACTGGAGTGCTGCGGTGCTGACCCTGCGTGCTGTCCCTGACCCCGGGCGGGCACGGCGCACTCGGAGCTGGGGGGGCCTCTGGAGCCACACCCTCGTCTCCCCCTCCCAGCGGGGGGCGGCAGGGTGCTGCATCCTCTCTGCTCCGGCTGACCCCAGGGACCTGCCAGGCACAGTGGGGAGGCCAGGGCCTTTCAGGTGAGCTCGCGGACGGCTACCGCACAAAGTAGCCCCTGGCCAAGGACCTCGGGAGCATGTGCCCAGCGCTGTAAGTGATCTCAGCGGTTCAGTTCAGTTCAGTTGTTGCTCAGTCGTGTCAGACTCTTTGTGACCCCATGAATTGCAGCACGCCAGGCCTCCCTGTTCATCACCAGCTCCCAGAATCATACTGTTCATGGGGTTCTCAAGGCAAGAATACTGAAGTGGTTTGCCATTCCCTTCTCCAGTGGACTACATTCTGTCAGACCTCTCCACCGTGACCCACCTGTCTTGAGTGGCCCCAGGGGCATGGCTTAGTTTCACTGAGTTAGACAAGACTGTGGTCCGTGCGATCAGATTGACTAGTTTTCTGTGATTACAGTTTCAGTCTGTCTGCCCTCTGATGCCTTCTCGCAACACCTACCATCTTACTTGGGTTCTCTTACCTTGGGCATGGTGTATCTCTTCATGGCTGCTCAAGCAAAGCGCAGCCACTGCTCCTTACCTTAGATGAGGGTGTCTCCCTCACCCCCCGCCCCTCCTGACCTTGAACATGGAGTAGCTCCTCTCGGCCTTCCTGCGCCCATGCAGCCACCACTCCTTGGACGTGGGGTTGTTCCTTCCGGCCACTGCCCCTGACCTGTCAGCTGTTACACAGTCCTTATTTATAAAACGTGGGGTGAGAAAGAAAGCCTGAACATGCCACCTGGGCTAATTTACTCTCTCCCCACAGGCAGGTTGCCATTTCCTTCTCCAGGGGATCTTCCTGAACCAGGGACTGACTGAAGCCGAGTCTCCCACACCTCCTGCATTGGCAGGTGGATTCTTTACCATGGCGTCCATCTGGTAAGCCCCATACCGCATGTGTGAACACACACACACATGTATATACAGATATCTGTACATGTGCACACATACACATGTGCACATGCATGGATACACACACACACACTATATATGTGCATATAAATACCTGAATATTTATATTCACCTATACAGATACATACAAACATAGGTATATAAACACCTACATGCATATTTACATACATAGATATGTATGCATATACATATACATTTTACATAAATATGCATAAAAATGTACACATACATGCTTAAATATGCAAAGGCATCAATGTGAACACATGTGTCTATGTACATACATATATATACATGTTTGGGGGCCTCCGAGGTGGCACCAGTGGTAAAGAACCTGCCTGCTGATGTAGGAGACCGAAGAGACTCTGGTTCAATCCCTGGGTCGGGAAGATCCCCTAGAGGAGGGCATGGCAACCCACTCCAGTATTCTTGCCTAGAGAACCCCACAGACAGTGGAGCCTGGTGGGCTACAGTCCACAGGGTAGCAAAGAGTTGGACACAACTGAAGTGACTTAGCACGCACACATACATGTGCACATGTGTATTACAGACATGCACGTGTGTAGTATTCAACACATATATGCACAGTAAGTGTGCTCAGTCGTGCCCAACTCTTTGTGCCTCCATTGACTGCAGACCGCCAGGCTCCTCCATCCATGAGAATACTGGAGTGGGGTGCCATTCCCTACTCCAGGGGACCTTCCCGACCCAGGGATCAATCCCACGCCTCTTGCATCTCCTGCGTCGGTAGGCAGGCTCTCTACCACCAGCGCTGCCGTGAAAGCCCATTCACATATGCACAGGTGTAAACAGGCCTACAATCACACACATGCACTGACAGAGAACACACAAAGCTCACAGCGACCGGTGACTCACAAAACCCATGAAGGAGGATGCTCCTCTCTTGGAAGCACAAATCCACATACATCAAGCAGGTATTGCTAAGGATGGAGCAGACAATGAAATCAAGAAATGGAAACCAGGTTAAAATAATTCAAATAAAAGGAGGAGCAGGGATTTATGAGTTGTGAATGATTCAAGCGGTAAATCTTGTGTGTGTGTGTGTGTGTGTGTGTTTTAATATAGACTCCTTGGCAATCCAATGAAAGTGTAGTTCTTTTGCCTAGGGAAAAGAAACAGTAATACATTCATAACTCTGGTCAGGAGCTCAGGCTGTCCCAGATCCATCCAAAGTTAACAATACTTTAACCTGGAGATTTTCAATAGATTCTTCTAACCTCCATTTCCTTTCCCAAGAGATCATAGATTCATCAGAAAAATATTTCTCATAGTAGAAACCTCCCCCTCATTTGTATTTTTGAAAGTCTCTGAATTTTATTTGCTATAACTGTCTAGTATTAAGATACATTATATATAATCAGAAAAATCATACATGCTAGCCTTCCTTCAAAACACTCAAACTAGAAACTATGGCAAAATTTCTAACTCAAATTTCTAACACTTTCTATGACCTTGAAAAAGACAAGAAAGAAGTCAGATGCTAATATGAGAAACTTACATAGGATCTATATATTAGGAAGTGTTTTCTTAGTATTAACTTACAGCTGCACAACATCCATGTAGACTGATCTACATGGGCAAATCTTTCATTTTGGAAAGGGCCCTGGGCAAATATTAGTATTTGTGAACATAATTCCTTTCTTAAGATCAGTAAAATATATCTCTTTACTTTTGAAATTTGGATCTGATTGTAGTTCAAAGACTTTCTCTAGAAGACCTCTAACTTAAAAGAAAAATCAAACCAGGCACACGAGAAGAAGATTTTGTAATGAAATTTAAAAAGAGCCAGAGGCAGAACCACACTGTGGAGGAGAGAACAAAGGAAGGGCAGGCCCCTGGTTCTGCCTGTGAGGCTGACAGCGTCCATGACCGCCAGTTTCAGAAGGCGACAACAGAAACCTCTCCCCTCCAAGAGCAACAACTGTTCGCTTGTCTAGCGCATAGCAAACTATAGGAGAAACAGGAAGAAAGGAGAAACACCGATTTTGACTCGACTGCTAGAGAAAGGAGGTGCAGCTAGACAGGGGAAATGCTTCTGTCCTGATGAATGGTGATCCAGAGTGGCCAGCTGGATGTGGGGAGAGCTCCGGAGTCTGTTAGCTCCATGCTATTACACCACTTCATCTCTGATCCTCCTCCGCTTTTGCCAGACAGGTATCTGGAAAGCAAACATGTATCCACTACCCAGATGTAATGAAATGCAATTAAGAATTTATCTTTCTCTGACAATTATAAGAGCAATCTTCAGAGGAAACCATCTAAACTTACAAGGATTCTACTTTATCTTAGAGTTCCACTTTAACTAATGGTTTCTAAATTACTTGAGTGGAAAATTAAGAATGCACAGCTTCACTTAAGGATGCATTAGGAACAAAGTGCTTTTGCAGTAACGCTTTCATTAGCAAAGCTATGTACACTGCATTTAAAAACACACGTCTCTTTCTTTAGAATACAGGTGAAGAGATGAAGTGATCTGTTTGAATTATGGTCTCTGGGGCCAGGACTGTGTTTAGACTTCTAAAATGGATAAATTTCAGATTTTCACAAACTGTTATCCAACACTGACTTCCAAATGCAACCACTTTCTCCCTTGCTTTCCCATTTAAGGTCTAAATGATTTCTGCTTCAAAAACTATTTGAATTGTTTTGAGTGGGGAAAGGGAGGAGCTACTTTGTAAAAGAAAAACAACTGCATTGAAAAATTGACAAATAAAAGAAAAAATGTAGAAAACATCAAAGGCCTTATAGACAAGTGCTTCTTAAACTTTCACGTGTGACGTATGTTTGGATCCACCTGTAGATCCTGCTAAAATGCAGACTCTTATTCAGTAGGCCAGAGAAGAACCCATGATTCTATATTTCCAACAAGGTCCCACTGAGACAGCAACACTGTGCGCCCTCCCAGGACCTCACTTCCAGGATGAAGGAACCAGGAGTCACTCTCAGCCTGCCCTCAGTCACATGACCCATGAAGAACATATGCAAGTGCACAGGAAGTGCTTTCTGAAGGGCACCCAAGGGCTTCAGGTTCCCAAGACAGGTGGTGATTCCATCCCTATGCGCTCAAGAGAGCACATTAAGACACTGTCGCAACAAAGTAACTGTAGGTGAAATCTCGAGCTGGCACTGCTTTATAATAACAAAAGTAAATTGCTTGCAGACGTAGTGTTTTATTTTCACCGTACTGGCTAGCCTCCTGCCTACTGCTACTCCTTGGGAGAGCTATGACATGAGTCACAAAGCCCCGTGCCAACGCAGGAGACCTGGGTTTGATCCCTGGGTCAGGAAGATCCCCTGGAGAAGGATATGGCAACCCAGTCCAGTATTCTTGTCTGAGAAAGCCCGTGGACAGAGGAGCCTGGCAGGCTACAGTCCCTGGGGCTGCAGAATGTCAGACATGACTTAGTGACTAAATAGCAACAGCATAAATAAGCAAAGGCTTCCCTAGAGGCTCAGTGGTAAAGAGTCCGCCTGCCATCAGCAGAGATTAAGTATGATCCCTGGGTCAGGAAGATCCCCTGGAGAAGGAAACAGCCACCTGCTTCAGTGTTCTTGCCTCGAAATCCCATGGACAGAAGAGCCTGGTTGGCTATAGTCCATGGGGTGGAAAAAGAGTCGGACAGGACTTAGCAGCTAAACAACAACAATTAAGTAAAAACATTCCTGCTGCCATTTAGCCTGGAGCAAATTTACAGAGCTGTGCATAGAAGCAGGTCATCAATCAGTTTTTGAATCTGGGAGCCAATACTTAGGTGAGTCTCCCCAAATTAATTTGAGTGTTTTTTCTTCTCTGCAGTCATTTAATAAGCGTGGCCAGCCTTTTCTGACCAGAAGACACATAAGCCTCTCCTATCTTGGTTCTAGCTATTCTGAAGGATAAGAACTTCATTGAGGAACCTTCCAAAATACCCACACTCACAACAACTTGTCTTTATATTACTCAGACTATTTTAAAAATTATCCACCCTAGACGTGTTCTCTCAAACTGGTCAAAAAAAAAAAATCATTGAGCTATTTATATGGAAACAGACATAGAAATTGTACTTATTTTTCAACCCAAGTATTATTCCATACTAAGAACCACTGTTCTAAATAAGAAAATAATATGTCCCAATGCAGCTGTAAGCTTAACAGTAGGATGCTAGCCCAATATTCTTATTGGTGCCTGGTACGTGGTACGCTCACACAAAAGTATCTGCTGGTAGATAAATGTGGAGACTCAATGAACAGTACTGTCTAAGAAAACATTGGCGGACTAAAACACGCTCTCTTTCGTGACAGGGATGCCTCAGCCACAACTCACTGAATTAATCAGGGCTTTCCCCTTAGACACATCATTCTCAATACTGGAGGCTAGGAGCAGGAGATTAAAACAGCCTCCCTGAGATCCTTTGTTCCATCAGCCTGTAACTAAAAAAATGACACAAGTTACTCAAGACATATTTATCCACATCACAACCCTGTGTACCATGGCTTATGTCAGTGATTGCATTCCATTCTTCATTTTCAATCCATTGTTTTATCACATTACACTTATGTTTAAAATATTAAGGCCCTGAACATATCTTCCCACTGGTTTGCAAACTGGCCCCTGAACGCAGAGGGCAGGGAGGGACAAAAGAAAGAGAAATCCACCGGGGATGGGTAGTTTAACAAAAAGGCAACTTACACATGAAGTCTGTCCTGGGATCTGGAAAACAGCATATCTCTGCATGTGCCTGCCAGAATCTTAAGTTGATGCAGTCCAGGCACACAGTGGGACTTCCCAGTTGACTCAGTGGAAAAGAATCCACCTGCAATGCAGGAGACCCAGGAGATGCGAGTTTGATCCCTGGGTCGGGAAGATTCCCTGGAGGAGGGCATGGCTACCTACTCTAGTATTCTGGCCTGGAGGATCCCATGGACAGAGGAGCCTAGTGGGCTACAGTCCACGGGGTCACAAAGAGTCGGACACGACTGAGCCACTGAGCACAGCCAGGCATGTAATCCAGACGGTCTAACACCACCTCCCTATCTCAGGGCCACGCCCTCTAACAGCGTCTGCCCGGGGACAGTGATCGTCTAACACCGCCTCCCTATCGCAGGGCCATGGCCTCTAACAGCATCTGCCCGGGGACGGTGATCGTCTAACACCGCCTCCCTATCGCAGGGCCACGGCCTCTAACAGCGTCTGCCCGGGGACAGTGACGGTCTAACACCGCCCCCTATCGCAGGGCCACGGCCTCCTAACAGCGTCTGCCCGGGGACAGTGACGGTCCTAACACCGCCTCCCTATCGCAGGGCCACGGCCTCTAACAGCATCAGTGGGCAGGGTGTAGACTTCCAGGATGGGGATGGGGTAGCCGCCCCTAGCTGCCCCGATCCAGCTCCAGGATGAACTGGAGGTCATGCCCCTCCTGACCTCCCTCAACCCTGACGTCTGTTGGCTCCAGCAAAGGCACAGCTGAAACCTCAGCAGAGGTTTTCCGGGTACAGTCGACTGAGAGTTGCCCAAGGGTGACTGAATGGTGGAGAAACACGTTGGAGAAAAATGATCGAGATAAAGGAATAAAATCCAGAAACGGCCATTTTAAAAATAACAAGGCAATTGTAACTGACAGCCTAGACTGAGCTTTAACCACACTGAACATTTTTTGTTCTGCGTCCACGTGAAACCAAAGTGACTAGTCAGTTGCAAGTGTCGACTACAATAACAGCCAGCAGGAGCGCGTGCGGCCCTTCCTTCGGCTTCCAGTGCTGGGCTCCTGCTCCCACGGGTGAGCGCGCCTACACCGGGCACGGCTCGCGCGGCTGATCCCAACAACCGCGCCGACGAATCGCAAACAGGTGGAGGTGCTCGACTCGAGGGCGACCCCGGAACGCCGCCGTCTCCCCCACTCCGCTGAACGCCCCGGCAGTTTCTCCTGCCCTCCTTCCCGGAGGACCCGCGCCTCCCCTGCAGAACTGAGGAGGCTCCACGGTGACCCTGTCAGCGCAGCCTGTCCAGCCCCGCAGCGAGGCCGCTTCCCGAATCAGCAGCCGCTCCTCACGGGGAGGGAGAGCGCGCTTCTGCGCAGTTCTGTCCGTTTGGCCTCTCGTCCTGGAAGAAGTAGAGCCCACTCCGAAGAAATGCTTCAGAAAAACCTCAGTTTAAGGAACAGAAATCTCTCCTCCTCTGCCACCTTTCCGTTTCTGCTTCTGCGGTCGCCCGCACTGGTGTCGCTGCTTTAAACAACGAAAAGGGTACCGACGAGCGCACGTCTGAGACACGGGCTAGACAGAGATGCCGCGGGGCCCCGCGAGGAAGGCGCGCCCTTTCTCTGAAGCCAGCCGCGTCCGTCACCAGCCTGCTCACGTCGCGGCCCCTCGGAAGGCCTCCCGCCGCGCCGCCGCCTCTGGGGCCACAGCGCCGGAGGGCAGCGCCCGGGCTGAGGCCCGCCCTCTCCCGGCAGGCCTCGCGGCAGGTGGGCGGGGCCGGCGGAGTTCTCGCGGCGGGTGGGCGGGGCCGGCGGAGTTCTCGCGGGAGCGCTCAGCGCGGGAGCGCTCAGCCCGGGAAGCGCCAGGCTTCGCGAGAGGCTCTGCGCGTGGCTGGGCGCAGCCGTCTCCAGTTGAGGGTTGCAGCTAGCCCTCGGGTGCCGGTGCGGGAGGCCGTGTTGCCCCAGGAGCTCAGGGCTGAATGCCGGGTGCGAGGCCTCTGCACACAGTCCCCTGTGAGCCAGTGGCTCCAGACTAAGCACAAAGGGAGGAATAAAAGAAAGACTGAACTTTTACCCCAATTCTAGTTTGATTTCCCTGGAATTGTAAATGGTCTTTGCTGGTGATGCATGCAGTATCGTTGCAGCAAAACCAAAAATGAGTGAGCAGCCTTTGGCGCATACCAGCCAAACGGGTCTGCGACAGTTAAAGAATCTTGCTTATTCTTTAACTGTTACTACTAACACATACTTGTAGCTGGACTTGTCCCTCACAAAGCTAATTACTCTCTGACTCCATGTAGATTATACTCTGCACCTGGCGTAGCTCTCCCCCTACACTCTTGTAGGATTCTGCGGCTCGAAAGGAAGACGCTCACAGCCAATAACTTCCGGGACACTAGACCGGGTTGCTGAGCATCCTGACACCAGCTTTTGGCTGTAAAATTGCAGAGGGGAAATGCATATACATACAAGAACTTCATGAGGATATAAAACCTCTCCCTATTCTCCAGGCAGGGCTTCTCTGGTGGGGCCACGGTGAAGAATCTGCCTGCAGTGCAAGTGATGCTGGCTTGATCCCTGGATCAGGAAGATCCCTGGAGGACATGGCAACCCACTCCAGTATTCCTAACAGGGAAGTCGCATGGACAGAGGAAGGAGCCTGGTGGCCCACAGACCATGGGGTCGCAAAGAGTCAGACTCAACTAGCAACTAAACAAGTTCCCCAAGGGAAGGGGCACAGTTCTTGAGGCAGTAGCCTGCTGTATATTCCCCATTGCCCGTCAAAGAGAAAGCCACTCTTTCTATTTCCTCCAAACTCTGTCTCTATATTTTTTTATCTGGCACCAGTGGACATGAGTGAGGGGAAGGATTTTGGCAGCAGTATTTCATTATATTAACTGGTTGGATTGACTAAAAGGTAGCGTTTTTAAACGTTTTGTAGCTGGAAATGTTCCCATCTCACTCGATGCCTGTGATGCCACATTGGAGGGGCGAGAGCAGACCGTGCCCGCCCAACAGTGAGAGGAGCTGCAGGCGCAGGGCAGGAAGGCAGTATTGTCCTGCACCAGCTCCATCTCTGCCCCCTCCCTCCTGGGCGCAGAGCTGAGCCACACACAGGCGAGGCCTCTTCATGAAGCACCATCAGTGTGGCATTTGGCATCAGGGACACTCCTTTTCTGGACTTGCCCGTCTGCTGCACACAGTCCAGCTAAGGCAGGAAAAGCTGAGGATTCTGGAAACTGGCCTAAAGGGCTCTCAAAATGCTCATCTATGGCTTCCAAACAGAATATCCTTTACCATCAAAGGGGGGGCAGTTGATTCTAACTCGAGGAATATTCTAGCAATCATTTGAAAATATTCCTATAGATAATCAGAATACATACTCATGACGTAACATGTATCTTGGTCCAGACTGTAAGCTATATGCTATTTTGAATGTTGCGGGTCCTATCCCTGGGTTGGGAAGATCCCCTGGAGGAGGAAATGCAACCCACTCAAGTATTCTTACCTGGAGAATCTCATGGACAGAGGAGCCTGGTGGGCTACAGTCCATGGGGTTGCAAAAGAGTCCAACATGACTGAGCAGGAGATTTTGAATGTTAGCATAATATGCTGTCACCTAGATATATTTATTATGTGAAATCCCAAGATGGTCAAGTCAGAAACTGAGGCACCAGCCTCGTGTCTCTGCCCCACCTTTCTAGACCCCATCAAGCTCAGCGCCAGATCAAATCCGTCTTTGCATTCTCTGTCTGCACTCTGGGCTCGGGCCTCCATCACTGCGTGTCTCCATCACTGCTGTCTCCAGCAGCCTCGGACATGCATTCCCCATTCCATTCCTCAGGGCTGGTTGTCATGCAGGGTTTGCCTACTGGTGGGGGGAGGAGGGGGTGCCGTCCTGTTATGGCTTTACTCTTCCTCTCCCAAATCATAAATCTAGGCACCAGGCTTTGCAGTCTCCCTAGAGGAATGGACACACTCAAAACGTACCAGTCACTTGTGTGTGCTAGTAGCTGTGTGTGTCTGTGTCTGTGTGTGTGTGTGCGTGCTCAGTCATGTCGTGCTCCTTGTGACCCTGTGGACTGTGGCCCACCAGCCTCCTCTGTCTGTGAGATTTCCCAGGCAGGAACACTAGGGTGAGTTGCCATTTCCTTATCTAGGGGATCTTCCTGACCCAGGGACTGAACTTGTGTCACCTGCATGGCAGGCAGATTCTTTACTGCTGAGCCATCAGGGAAACCCACTCGTAACCCTGCTGCTGCTGCTGAGTCACTTCAGTCATGTCCGAACCTGTGCGACCCCATAGACGGCAGCCCACCAGGCTCCCCGTCCCTGGGATTCTCCAGGCAAGAACACTGGAGTGGGTTGCCATTTCCTTCTCCAATGCATGAAAGTGAAAAGTGAAAGGGGCGTTGCTCAGTCGTGTCCGCCTTAGCGGCCCTGTGGACTGCGGCCCACCAGGCTCCCCCATCCCTGGGATTCTCCAGGCAAGAGCACTGGAGTGGGTGCCATTGCCTTCTACTGCCCATCAAAGTGAATTTTCTAAGATGACCACCTGGTGTTCGTCCTTTGCTGAAATCCTTCTTTTCAAAGGCTCTGGGACCATTGCTCTAAGGGTGGAGTGAGAAAAGCCCATACTTCTTTTTAACGTGGATTTCAAAGCTGCGAATCACATTTGCCCAGTGTGTCTCCTTGTTTTCGCTCTCTATGATTCGTGCTCCAGTCACGTGATACCAGCTGCAGGAGCTCCACCCCGCGTCTGGCTCCGTGGCTCGGGGCACAGATCTGCACCTTGACAGCGCACCCATCAGCGCACTTACTGGATGGGCACGGTCCACAGCTGATCTCGTCTTGGGGCCCCTGTTGTCTGCTAGGGACTTTGGTATTCTGGAAACATTAACAGTTGTCAAATTGCTTTAACAGGACATCAGAAGTTACACGTTCATTCTTAAGCTGATGTTCCCAAAACCTCACAGGTGCTGGGGTGGAGAGGGCTGACAAGAGAGGTAGCAGAATGGATTTTGAATATTCAAGCTCTGACACTTATATTAAAAATCTGTCAGTGAGAGGGAATGAGAAGCATCTTAGTTTCATTTACTCCACTGTGACTTTAAATGATTCCTCGTCAAGGGAAAGCGTGTGTGGAATTATTAAGAGTAAGACGATAAAAAGAAAAAAAAAGTCAACCATTAGTGAGAAGTTAATTTTGCTTTCAAATCCTTGGTTAACTTTTTGAGTTGCGTTTAATATGTTCATTTGTAGCTCTCTTTTACAGAAAAGCTTCCAAAGACTTATGAAAGGTGTGGCAATTATAAAAGAAAGATTTCTATGAAAGAATATTGTTGGAGGGGGACGTCTCTGGCAGTCCGCTGGTTAAGACATTGCCTTACAATGCAGGGGTGCAGGATTGATCCCTGGTCCAGGAACTAAGATCCCACATGCCCTGTGACCAAAAACCAAGGTACAAAACAGAAGCAGTATTATATTAACACCAAATTCAGTAAAGACTTTTAAAATGGTCCACATCAACAAAGAATCTTTGTTAAAAAAAAGAAAGAACATGGGGGTACTTGTGTGACACACATGTGCACAGACACACACAGAGTAGATAAAGCTTCACAGTGAGGTCCTTTTGGTCGCCTAGATCTTATAAATCCTGACATCAGCATTACCTGTGATCACACTGTAGGCACCCATATCATTAGAAGCCGTGTTCCACTTGAGCTTAAAGTCCCCCTGGCTCCCCACCAGACCCTGAGCATGGCACCCAGGTCTTTCCCACCTCTCCAGTCACACAAAACACCATCCTTTGCTGTGTCACAAGAAGCTCCTTACAATCCCCAAACAGGCCATAGTCTTTCCCACATCCTTCTGCTCCCCCGCCAGGCCCTTTCTCTGTGTCTCTGCCTGTCAGAAATGCCTTTTGTCTTTCAAAATACCCCTCTGATATTATCCCTCCTATAAAATCCCATCATAGTGAACATCTCTTAATTTTGTTTGCCTGACGATTTTATATGTCAGTTATATCTCAATAAAGCTGGAGAAGTTTTTAAATAAAATGTTTTATTTCCCAGATGGAGGTTCCCGTATTTCTCCATCCTAGAGAGCCTGGGTCAGAGAGTTCAGTTCAGTCACTCAGTCGTGTCCGACTCTTTGCAACCCCAAGAACCACAGCATGCCAGGCCTCCCTGTCCATCACCAACTCCCGGAGTTCACCCAAACGCATGTCCATCGAGTCGATAATGCCATCCAGCCATCTCATCCTCTGCTGTCCCCTTCTCCTCCTGCCCCAATCCCTCTCAGCATCAGAGTCTTTTCCAATGAGTCAACTCTTCGCATGAGGTGGCCAAAGTACTGGAGTTTCAGCTTTAGCATCAGTCCTTCCAAAGAACACTCAGGACTGATTTCCTTTAGAATGGACTGGTTGGATCTCCTTGCAGTCCAAGGGACTCTCAAGAGTCTTCTCCAACACCACACTTCAAAGGCATCAATTCTTCGGCGCTCAGCCTTCTTCACAGTCCAACTCTCACGTCCATACACGACCACTGGAAAAACCATAGCCTTGACTAGACGGACCTTAGTCGGCAAAGTAATGTCTCTGCTTTTGAATATGCTGTCTAGGTCAGAGAGTAGCCCACCCAAATCCTCAGCTAAGTGATCTCACACGGGACATTTTTCCTTGGCCGCGGGGGGCCTGCCTCTGCGCCGCACGCTTCCTCCAGCTGCCGCGATGGGAGGCTGCGCTCTGGCTGTGGTCTGCTGGCTTCTTAACTGCGGTGGATTCTCTAGCTGAGCGGCACGGGCTTTGGGGCACACGGGCTTCGCAGTGGAGGCGTCACACTGGGGACTAACAGCCTAAAGTAACCAAGCGGACCTTCGCTCGGAGTGCCGCGGCGTTGCACGGCAGCAGGGGCAGGCTCTAGAGCAAAAGGGCCCAGCTCTGTCACCAGGAACGGGGTGTTCAGATTGTGCTGAGCCTCAGTTTTCCCGTTATCAAACGGGGACAGTGATATTGGCCTAGCAGAGCTTTTGTTGAGATTATAAATGGTATGCACAAAGCAGTTAGCCCAGGATCTAAAGCATGGTAGTGCCTCCATAAATCCTAGGTTTCATGATTCTGACCTTTAAGGAAGGATTTCTGACGGTGCAATCTGTCTCGGTGGCTAGTAAAGATGTCAGCTCCTAGGCCCCATAACCAACGCACTGAGCCCACTGAACCAAAACTCAGGCCCCCAGATTCCATTTCAGCACACTTCCCGGGATATTCTTCAATCAGAATCGCACATCTGAGAGTCCCTGAAATACAGTGGAGACCAAAAAAAAAAAAAAAAGATAGAAGGGACAAGAGTCTCACCGCTGCTGCAGATAATCAGAACAGTGATAATAACAAGAACAATAGTAACAACAGCCGTAACATCAACAAGAGCGACAGTAATAGCTGATGCAAAACACCATTGCCAGGTTGTTCTAAATGCTTCGGGTATATTAATTTTTTAATCCTCACTGTAAGGTCTGGAGTTAGAGTAGGCGAGGTTCAGAAAAAGAACAAGACTGGCACTCTACAGGAACAGATCATCTTTCATAAGGCGAGAAGGGACAGCAGTTAGATTAGCAAGCTGCTGCACTTATCTAAGAAAAGAATAAGGATATACAGGCATGTATGCAGAAAGCTACTGTCTTAAATGGCTGGGACAAGGAGTTCTGGAGACGGGCCAGAGGCTGGGCTGGCTTGGAGCTGGGTGTAATCAACCTAATGTCTATTTTTTTCTTCGGGTGAGAAAGTTATTTGTTTTGCCTAGAATGGTGGGGAGGACCTGGAGGGGAGTTTTAACTCCAGGCTACCTTGAGCCATGCAACTTTCCTTCACCCACAACAGCCCCACAGAATACGCCATGTAATTATTCCTACATGTCGGATGAAGAAATTGAAGTTCAAAGGGATCAAGTAACATAGCCAGGATCACAAAGCAAGTCAATGGTGAAGCCGCACATCAAGCCCAGGCCGGCTGTCTGCAGAGGACCAGCTCCGAGCCGCCGTGCTCAGACGGGAAGACGTGTCCCGCACCATCCAGATGCTGCCGGCAGCCCCCAGGTCTGTCACTGTGAACACCCCCAAGTCTCTGCTTCCCATCTCCCAGCGCAGGCACGACTGCGCACCCATGCCTGGCCCGGTGTGTCTGCACCCGCCCCTCCCGTGTGACCCTCCTGACTGCCAAGTGCTGTCTCTGCTCTCACTCACTCATCCTTGAGCCCAGCATGTCATGGATAGGGCGACTCTCGATAAGTAGGTGCCGAATAATTGATCCCCTGGGTGAGCTCGGAACTCCACCTGCTGCTAGTTCTTCAAACTGCAAGGATAAACGTTGGCAACTTAATTTTTCACTCAGGGAATTCCTTTCAAGTCGGTTACATAGATATCATCTAATCTGTAAATGTAGCTCTTCTCTTTCCCCAGTAAGATCTTCAGAAGCTCTCCTTGACAATGAAGAATAATGGGTTAATAATGAATTGGACACTGTGCCCAGTGTCCCCTTGGACACGGAGTCAGGACCAGTTGGTATTTACTGTATTCCTACTGTGTGCCAGGTGCTAAGCCGGCAGTATGATGAGTGCTTTTCAGAGGCGCCGCAGAGCGGGTGCTCGCTTAATCAACATTTGACAGGCTCCTAGGTTCACACTGTGTGTGCACATGTGTGCACGCATGCACACGCTTAGTCATGTCGACTCTGCAGCCCCATGGACTGAATAGCCCACCAGGCTTCTCTGGCCATGGGATTTCCCAGTTAAGGGGACTGTTCAGTTCAGATCAGTTGCTCAGTTGTGTCCGACTCTGAGAATACTGTGAAGTGAAGTGAAGTCACTCCATTGTGTCCAACTCTTTGCGACCGCATGGACGGTAGCCTACCAGGCTCCACGGTCCATGGGATTTTCCAGGCAGTAATACTGGCGTGGGTTGCCACTTCCTTCTGCAGGGGACCTTCCCCACCCAAGGACTGGAACCACGCCTCCTGGCTTACTACACTGGCAGGATTTCCCATACTGGCAGGCGGGCTCCTTGCCACCGTGCCACCGCAGAGCCTGAGGCTCCCATGAGGCCGTCTAGTGACAGAGACGGAGCTGAGTCTGAGGCGACTTGCGAGCCCACAGGACGCGGGGCCTCAGGCTGTCAGTTCAAAGGCCTCTTCCCAGCTGAGGTGGAGGCTGTTTAAAGGGAACCCTCTTACACTGCTGGTGGGAATGCAAACTGGTACAGCCACTATGGAGAACAGGGTGGAGATTCCTTAAAAGACTGGAAATAGATCTGCCATATGACCCAGCAATCCCACTGCTGGGCATACACACCGAGGAAACCAGAATTGAAAGAGACACATGTACTCCAATGTTCATCACAGTGCTGTTTATAATGGCCAGGACATGGAAGCAACCTAGATGCTCATCAGCAGACAAATAGATAAGAAAGCTGTGGTACATATACACATCGGAGTATTACTCAGCCATTGAAAATAATACATTTGAATCAGTTCTAATGAGGTGGATGAAACTGGAGCCAATTATACAGAGTGAAGTAAGCCAGAAAGAAAAACACCAATACAGTGTACTAACACATGTATATGGAATTTAGAAAGATGGTAACGATAACCCTGTATGTGAGACAGCAAAAGAGACACAGATGTATAGAACAGTCTTTTGGACTCTGGGAGACAGCGAGGGTGGGATGGTTTGGGAGAGTGGCATTGAAACGTGTATATTATCATATGTGAAGCGAATTGCCAGTCCAGGTTCGATGCGTGTCATAGGATGTGCGAGGCTGGTGCACTGGGATGACCCAGAGGGGTGGGATGGGGAGGGAGGTGGGAGGGGGGTTCAGGACGGGGAACACGTGTACACCCGTGGTGGATTCATGTTGATGTGTGGCAAACCAATACAATATTGTAAAGTCAGCCTCCAATTAAAATAACTTAAAAAAAGAAGAAAAGAGTTTAATACAAGGGCCCTACAAGCTTTGGGCAGATCTTCTAACTACAGTGGTTTACATTTTCTCTCAGGCCTGTGTAGCATGAAATATTTATTAACAGTAGCTTAAATTTTTATAGTACTTACTATCTCTTGACTGGATTTCACATGAATTAATTTTAAAAGGGCAGTCTTTGAAAAAGGTGTCGAATGATCTATTCAAATGTTATTTCCATACATCCTGTAGTGCCTTAGATTTACAAAAGTTTCAAGTATAGGAAAAGCAGATATAAAATTTGACAGATAAAACACCAAAATAACATTTTATCATGACACAAATTCCTGGCTGATTCCTAGCAAATTCTGATAATGGATCACAGAGATAACCCTAAGAATTGGAAAAGGGTGAATTCTACCCACCCAAGTGCGGGCTGGACCTAGTGACTCACTTGTAATGACCAGAATGCAGCAGATGTGAAGAGCTCTCGCTCTGAGGCTGGACTACAGGAGCCTGAATCTGTCTTGCTTGTTCACTCTATGAAGCCGTGTTGTGAAAAGTGCCTTGGAGAGGCCCCCACATGGCAAGCGGCCCAGGGAGGGAACCAGCCATCGAGTTCCCGAAGCCTCCAGTGCAGCTGCTCCTGAGGAAACATCCACAACCACCAGACTGAGCCCAGGAGCGTGTCCTTTCCAGTCAAGGTTTGAAATGAGGTCAGACTTGAGGTGTCCCTGAGCTGGAAGGCTCTGCTAAGCCACACCTAGGCTCTCTGTCCACAGAAACGATGAGATAATAAATGTGTGTGATTATGGCTACATAATTCTTTATTGGGGCAATGTGTTACACAGCAATGGCTAGATAATACAGAATGAAAAGGACGCACACGGTGAATGCCTCTGGCCCCGCCCCATCCTGGGCCCACCTCGGACCTGATCTGCAGCTGCGGGGACAGTACCCCAGGAGCTCAGGCTACCCCCTAGTGACAGAATCCCATCTGGAGAATGCTCAGCATTCCTTCCTCCTGCTCCAAAGTCTGCTTCAATGCCACAGGGGTCCTTGGCAGGAAGAGCAGGGATTTAATGGCCATGAAGTCACCCACACAGGAAAGAACCCAAGCAGGCAGGTAATTGCCCAAACTCCCACACTGCAGGGGGCAGTTCCAGTAGGATCCCTGCACCCTTCTCAGAGGCTGCTGACGGCCAGCAGAACCGATTGCCGTTGCCCAGAGCAACACCCTTGCCAAAAAGTGCTTACGTGGCCCCTGTTTCCTTCTGTGGCTCGCTTCCCACACTCTCTATGTGCTTCCCATGATCACCTCTCAAATAAACCACCTACCTTCAAAGTCTCATCTTAAGGCTCTATTTGGGGAAACCCACACTAAGACCATGCTGACTGAACTGTCCACTGTGACAGCTTTTCAGGAGGCAGGGGGCGTGGGGGAAAGGAAATATGGGTCATGTTTGGGTTTCGTTTTGTGCATGTGTGTGCTGTCATATCCGACTCTTTGCAACCCATGGACTGTAGCCCGTCAGGTTCTTCTCTCCATGGGATTTTTTTCCAGGCAAGATTACTTGAGTGGTTTGCTATTTCCTCCTCCAAGGGACCTTCCCAACCCAGGGACAGAACCTGCATCTCCTCTGTCTCCTGCACTGCAGGTGGCTTCTTTACCACGGAGCCATAAAGGAAACCACGGGTCATGTTGAGGGAAGGCAAAGCGTTTGGTTTGCTTAGAACAGTTTCCAAACTTGTCTGAAAATTACTTGTTATAATGTAGGTTCCAAGTCCCTTTCCCTAGAGAATCTGATTCCTAGAAAGAAGCCTAGGAATCTGAATTCTTAACTCACACATGTCCCAATGGATTTTTTTTTAGCAGCGAAATTTGGGGAACAGTGAACTGGTGAACAATGGGCTTGGTGGCAAGGGAAGGAGGAAAAGAGCAAATTTGGCCAAAACTACGCTTGTGAAGAACCTCAGAATCTTCCTTTAAAGACTGCTACTCAGCCATAAAAAGGAGTGCATTTGAATCAGTTGTAATGAGGTGGATGTACCTGGAGCCTCTTACACAGAGTAAAGTAAGTCAGAAAGAGAAAAATAAATGTCATATATTAACACATGTGTATGGAATCTAGAAAAATGGAATTGATGAACCTAGCAGAGAATGGACTTGTAAACACAGTGGAGAAAGGTGAGAGTGGGGCGAGTCGAGAGATTAGCCCTGACATATCCATATCCTCATGTCTGAGATGGGGGCCACCAAGTGCCACACAGAGCCCAGCCTGGTGCTCTGCGATGACCTGGAGGGGTGGCACGGGGTGGGAGGGGCTCAGGACTGAAGGGACATACATAGACAGTGTGTGTGTGTGTGTGTGTGTGTGTGTGTGTGTGTGTGTGTGAAATTATGATATGTGTTGTTTATGGCAGAAACCAACACAAAATTGTAAAGCAATTTTCCACCAATTAAGAAATTAAATAAAATGTTTTTCAAAAAGACTGGAATGTATTCTGAGAGTAATGGAGAGCCATTGAAGGTTTTTGAGCAGAGAACTATGATGACTGAGTTATTGTGAAACTAGTTGGGAGCAACAAGACTTAAATGGATTTCGTGAGATGAGACTTCAGGTGAGCTACACTATGAGGAATGTGAGGGCAATGAAAAGGTATTGCAGGTATTCAGATGGTGTGGAATAGCGATTCAATGGAGATAACTGAACAAAAAAAAAGAGAAATAACTTTTGTGAACTAAGCCTGAAAAGTGAATAAAATAAGCTCACTTCACAGCATTTCCTTCTCTGAACCGCCTGCAGACTGTTTGTGGGGCCTCTGCATTTTGTTATGATTCTTGGCACGCAGTATTAATCTCTTTTTGGTAATTAATTACCCTTACATTACTCTCAAAGGTATGGAATTTTCTCAGGGGAAAATTCCACCACGCACTTAAGAAATGAATGATTATTTATGTAGTTGGACTGCCTGGAAACATTTACATTTTTCCTTTATGATGATTAAAGCCTAATGCAAATAGTGTTTTTAACATAGGTTCCCAAACATATTTTAATTTGTATAATTGGAAGTTTGACACTTACCTGAGTGTTAGTTTGAAAGTGAAGCAGATTTTCTAATTAAATCAAAGAAGAAATTCATTACTGACTTAAAATAAAATGTTATAACAAAAAGAAGGGAAGGAAAAAATGCCGACTTAGTCTTTTGGTTTGGGCTGCATTTTGCTTGCATATTTGTCTGTCTTTCTCGCAAAAGGATTAAGCAATAACTATCATGATATGGTTACCCACATGCATAAGACTCAGTAGCAAATACACTCCTCTCTGCTCCTCCTCCTCCCCCCTCCTCTTCCTTGTCATCCCTCTCCGCTCTCATTTTGTAAGAGCGCTGTGAGAGCGTGGCGCCAAGAATACCCTTTTCCCTGGTGGCTCCAACAGTAAAGAGTCTGCCTGCGATGCAGGAGACCTGCAATAGAGAGATCCCTGGGTCGGGAAGATCCCCAGAGATGGAAACGGGCAGCCCCCTCCAGTATTCTTGCCTGGAAAATCCCATGGACGGAGGAGCATGACGGGCTATAGTCCATAGGGTGGCAGAGTCGGACACAACTGAGCGACTTCACTTTCAGGATGGAACCTCTCTTTTGTAACATACATCCCAAGTACGATATAAGACTGTGGAGTGTGGAGTTACTCCATTAGTCATCTTCCCAGCCATGGTGTTTGCATGCTACCTGCCTGTGGGCAATCATAGTTAGCTCCAGCCTCACGGAGTATCTGCAAAACCTAAAACGAAGCCACGTGAATGAGTCTCTTGGAAGAAAGTCTGGCGCCTGATGGGAGTCCGTGTATAGCGGTGGCTCTTCGTTATTCCTCGGCCTGTGCGCGGGGCAGTCTGGCTGTGGCGCAGGCGGCGGCGGGTGCAGTGCTGGGCCGCGTGGACCCCTCTCGTATCTCTTACGGCTCCTCCTTCACAGATTCCTGTCCACCTGCTTCGGGAATGAAGTCCCCATTGCCAGGCGCTCCTTGCGTCTGTAGCCAAAGAAGTGACAGTGTGTTTCTTCACTGTGAAAATGACAGTGTGCTCATTCACTGTGAACGAGGAAACCTGGGTCGTGCACGAGCCCCTAAACTCCACTGCCACCGCGACAGGCTGTGCTTCCTCCTTCCTCAGTTGAGTCAGAAGATACCCTTCCCTCAAGTAACTGATGAAATGGGCGATGAGGGGACACTAAAATTAAGCAGCATCTTACTTGCTTTCAAAGTGGCCTGATGGAGGGTGGCAGTGAGGAAGGAGAAAGATACTGCTGTTCAGATAGCCTAAACGTAGGGACAGCAAAGGGCACAGGAATATCAGTCACATGCGTCAGAAGGGTGACCCCAGCAGGGATGGCCTCGGGAGAGAGCTGGAAAGAAGCACTTCCTTTTATCAAAGCTGGATTGTCTCCCATGAGAAAAAGTCTCAAGAAAGTCGCTCAGCAGCTGAAGGTGCAAGTCCATCCCAAGCTCCCTGACTATCCTTCCCGCTCCAACCCTCCCACCAGCAGCCGTAAGTTCCTTCTCCAAGTCTGTGAGTCTCTTCCTATTTTGTACGTTCATTTGTATCATTTTGTTTTAGATTCCACATATAATGGAACTCTGCCCAGTGCTATATGGTAGCCTGGATGGGAGGGGGTCTTGGGGGAGAATGGATACACATATATGTATGGCTTTGTTGTTCACCTGAAATTATTATAACATTGTTAATCAGTTATCACTCAATACAAAATAAAAAGTTAAAATAAAATAAATGTAGGGGCGAAAACTAAGAAGAAGGCACCCAAAGCTAAAACAAGATGTTCTCGCCCTGGGCCACCCAGCTATCAATATGTGAAGGCACATACTCTCAGCTTGTCTCTGCAAGGCCAACTAGTCAGTCTGTTAACACACTATTATTAAACCTTTGGTGGAATTAATGGATAAAGAAAGCAGAAGCATTTCAAAAGGAAGAAAGAAGCCAGAGAATTAAGAAAGACAGAGATATGACGACACTCAGGGAAAAGATCAGAATGATTAGCTTTGGGTGCAGCATGCCGGATGTAGTTAATAAGAGAAGGCATTAAGCCCGGGGGGCTCAGGCAAGCATATGCCTGGCAACACAGCAAAGGAGACCAGTAAGAAAGGCTGCATGGTGTTGCTTGCAGCCAGTGGAGAAGATAGCGAACGCTGAAGGCACCCACACCACTCCCAGTGGCCTCAGCAACCAGAACTCCCCTTCATACAAATAACACAGCGGTTAGAAAAGATGTATGTAAGTAAAAGCCGTCCTTCACAGAAACAATCAGCGCCCTGTGGGGAATGGTCCAGAGAGGAATGTGGAAGATACGTGTGCAAAAGTCAGAGAATGAAACCTTGAGAGCGTAGCCTTGGGTTGGCAACGCAAGTGATTGAACTAACCCCCAAACCCAAGAATTTTTGTGTTATGAATGTGCGTCGACCGGCTTCTAAGAATCCTTATAAAGTTTGGCAAATCACTGGCCACTGCTTTGTGGGAAAAAGTCTGAGGTCTCGGGAATACCAGGGCTTATTTATCTAGGGGCAAAAATGGACTGAATAGCTATGAATACCCTCCCTGGCTTATTCTCCAGCCAGGAACTGGGGTGGATGACCAGAGGCGTTCATAAGAACAGCGCAGAGAGAGAGGACGCAGGCTTGCTGTCTCTTCCCTAAACCTAGTCTGTCTCTCAAGCACTGCGTAGCTTTCTCAGAAGGTGAGGCAGCAGGGGGCCTAGTCTTGAACATGGACTAGATCTGCAGAGGGAATAAGAGTGCGAGGAAGCACACTCAGTGGCCGCCCTTGTGCACTCACAAAGGGCGGTGTGGGAAAGCCAGAGTGGAAACACACCTGTGCCTTTAGCCATGATGGTGGTTATCAGACTGGACTCGCTGGAGAGGCAACGGGTAATCTGCACTGTCACCCAGAAGCACAGGGCAGAGACGTCTGTGCTGCTGCGGTTTGCTAGCTTTGCAGATCACCCCTTTCCCAGCCCTGTGCCGCACTCCTGTACAATCTCATTTAGTCCTCGCTACAAGACAGAGACTCTTAAGATAACCTCAGTTTTGCAGCTGAAGAAAAGTTGAGCTCAGGACGTTTTAACGCCTTGGCTTCCCTGCGGGCTCAGCTGGTAAGTTTTAGCAACTAAAACAACAGCAACAGCATTTTCATATTCACGGTCTATGAAACTAATTAGCTGGTGACACACGTCGAGGTTAGAGCTGCTTTGGAAAGAAAATCAAGAGAGAAGGAAGAAGCAGAGACAGCAGATCATTTACCTGGGGGAGTGTGTCGATCTCTACGAGAATGTGAAAGAATCACCTGTGCTCACTACGATCACTTCACCAAAGTTTTCTCCTTTTGGAGACTTTCTGAAAGCATAGATCTGTATTTTATTTCACAAGGAAGAAGAATAGTAGAGTCCTTGGTATAGAGATTAAAAAGAGGGCCCGCTGAAGGAACAGAAACAGAAGCGCAGCGTCCATGGAGGAAGAGCAAAAGCAGGCTATTCTAAATTAGACTTTCTTTGAATGTAGAGCCCACCACCAAGAGAAACCACAGTCTGCTTCCAAGGATAAATGTAATCGAAATAAAGCTGTTTTCTTTCTCCTTTTTAAAGGCACACTTTGCTGACCTCTGGGCAGCTTTACGAGACATGTGCCAAATGCAGAGTAGACACTCAACTGTGATAATTGATACAAGGGTCTGTGTTTCTCTCATAACAGTGTGAACCACAGCGACTGCTTATTTTATTAGCTAAAAATATAAAGCACAATACTCACACAGGCTTTGAGGTCATTAGGAAATAATGAGAAAGAGAAGTTTTATTGAAATAGAAACACCATATGTGTTACAGCACAGAATGGCAAGGTCAACTCATCTATTTACCTACATTCTTTACCCAGATTCTCCTTCAAATGACCAGAATCATATAAAAATAGAAAGTAATCTGTTTCAGAATACTAGCCATCGAGTATAAGCCAACTATCTGCAAGATACTCTGCCACTGTAAATCAGAGTGAATGTGTGGTTATCGAAAGATACGGACAGTGAGTAGCCGCGACGCGTGAAAGAAAAGTCCTCCAAGTGGAGGGAGAAGGAGAAGAATCCATACAGAGACATAACTCAGGGAAGTCAGGCGGCGGGAACCAGGGAAAGCACAGCCGTGAGGGGTGTATTTTAACTTTCGTGGTGCAAAAGTCAAGAGTCCAGATCGTGTTTTATATGGGTGGTGTGGCCTTCGCTGGTGGATCAGATGGTGAAGAATCTGCCGGCAAGGCAGGAGACCCAGGTTTGATCCCTGGATGGAGAAAGATCCCTTGTAGAAGGGAATGACAACCCATTCCAGTATGCTTGCTGGAGAATGTCATGCACAGAGGAGCCTGGTGGGCTACAATCCATGGGATCACAAACAGTCAGACAGGACTGAGTAACTGACATGTCCTTGGGCATGATACATATACATATATACTCACACATGTACTTGGGTAGGTACATGTACTTGGTTGTTTTATATGTATATATATATATAGGAAAGAACAGGAAATACCTGAACAGGGCAACCCATAAACATACACAATAAGAGCACAGACAAAAATGCCAAAGTAAGTCCAAATAACTTATAAATAATAAATACAGAAAGAAGCAGCCTTATTAAAAGACAAAAGATCTGAGATTGTAAAAAAAAAAAATTAACCAAATGCTGATTTCAGGAAACACAACTAAAATAAATGGTAGATGAGGAAAAGAAAAAGACAGGCGTTTATGAAGCATTTAATACCCAGCATTCACAGTTCCAAGTACTGTACAGATTTTTATCTTATTTTATATTAGTAACTACTACCCAAGATAACACTACTTTATAGCTGTATTGAAATGAGAAAATAGAATTACAAAGAAGTTAAATAACTTTCCCAAAGCCATATAGTTTACTCAGTGGTACATCCATGAAATTTCTGCCTTAGAGGCAAAAAAAAAAAAAAAAAGGTAAAACATAGTTGGCAGATTCAAACAAAAGAAAGACATGCAATATTAATGTAAACAGTACCATTTTTCCATTAGCTTGGCACATAAATGTTTGAACAGGAAACTACACACATTCACATATAACAAAAACTTTCTTTAAAAAATAAAATTAAGAGGACAGTTATTTTTAAAAAATCGAGTAAATTAACAATCCTTATTAAAATACATAGAATAAAAAGTGCTCAATCAGACACTTAATAGGATCTACAGAATTTTTTTCCTTTTTTTTTTTTTTTTACTTAATGTATAGTTGATCCACAATGTTGTCCTGGTTTTGGGTACACAGCCAAATGATCCAGGTTTATTTCTCTCTCTCTCTCTCTCTCTATATATATATATATATATATATATATGTATATATTTATCATGTATTTATATATTCTTTTTCAGATTCTTTTCAATTATGTTATTATCAACCCAGAATTTTAAGTTGGTAAAAGGTTATACATGTAAATGTCATGAGTTTTTACATAAGGAATCTTCCTAGAAAGAGCTGGGACCAACCATGCAGGATTTTCCCAAAACTAAATGAAATAATACATGAAGGAATGAACGCCTGTTTGTTCTCAACAATCCGAGTTGATAAAAAATTATTTCCTAAATGTAATGCATTTTAATTAAGAACACACACACACATACACACAGTGAAATCCCAGTGGCAGAAGCTAACGGCAGACATTTCCTGACCATAATGTAACAGACACTTGCAATTAGAAACAGATCACAAGACAGGCCACTTAGTCTGAGCACGTTCGCTATGACACGGGTGGGCCCCCCTGGTGGCTCGGTCGTGAGGAATCTGCTGCAAGAGACGCAGGCCCCATGCCCGGGCTGGGGCGGGCTCCTGGAGAAGGGAGCAGCCCCACTCCAGGATTCCTGCCTGGCAAATCCCAGGCGAGAGGGAACCCCTGGTGGGCTACAGCCCACAGGGTCGCAGAGTCAGACGCGGCTGAAGCCACGCAGCGCGCCTGCCGCAGCTGCGATGTGAGAAGGCGTGGGGGTCTGTGGGCCTAAAGAGCTCTCAGGTGGGCTTCTCCCCAGTGCCTCAGCGAGCAGGCGCTTCATGCATCTGCATTACAAAGTGGGTAAATGTGTTAAACATACCAATTTTTGTAATCCTTTGAGTATGTATCATATTCTGTCTAATATTCTATATACCATTTCTCTATAAAGCCTTCAAATTATTCTCATAAGAAAATGACAGCTTTGTCATGTAATTAAAGCTATGCTTCTTTCCACCTTGAAAGTTAACTTTTAAGAAATGTTAACTTTTAAGAAATTTAAAAATTGTGGAATAAATTTTATAAGTAAAGGTGAGTCTTTTAACAAGGAATCACTGAAATAAAATGATTTCCCCATGATTGCCTTTAAGAGACTCATTTCTATATTCTACTCTATTCCTTTAAGAAAAAAAAAATCGTCTCTTTTGCCTAATTAAAAAGTTAATTACTGTGCTGTCATTGTGCAATTGACTTTTTTAAAGGAATCTATCTCTTGTCATCGTTAAATTTCAAATAACGTGGTGACAAGTAAAGGCATCATTACATTCTTCCAGTGTCAGAGTCCCAGATGACTAATCAATACTAACTCAGTATGCATATGTATAAAAAATTATAATGATTAGATGAAGCTTTTGCACGTATTTTTCAAAGATGCACCTATGCATAAAATTTTATTTTGTTTAATTATAATTACATGTCACATTCTTTTAAACACAATTATCAAGGTTTAGTCTTCAGTTCCATAAATTACTACAGGAGTGAAACAACAGTTCACAGAACTATCAAAGGGGTACAGACGAAGGCCATATAATCCAAAGAAGGAAAGCCTTCTGCAGGTTTTGTAAAGATGGTCATGGTTACAATGCTCGATGAATAATGGCCACGGTTTCCAAGGATACAGTTAGGGAGGAGCGCAACCAAGGCATGGCGTGTAGGTCGCTGGGTGGGGGAGGGGCGGGGGGTGTATTCTGTCTGCAACTAAGATAGCGCTTGCACTGGAACATAAAATAAGAGAAAGTTTAAATGAAGACTATGACCGAGAAGATTCTCAGACCCTTGAGTAGCTGACTCACATGCTTTTCTTCAGTTGATTAGGCAATGGGCAGTCATGATGATCGTTCTTACAGAAGAGGAACAGTCTATACATATAACTTCACTTGAGGAATATTTGATATTCCGCTAATAAAAGGTCAAGGAAAGAAAGCCTAAACTCAAGGCAGTTGATGTGAACTAACGTCACCTGCAAGCTTGTCAAAATACAGGCAGGCCCCTGGGACCCGTTCTTCCCAGAGCATCGGATTCGGTAGGTCCCGCACTTCTGTAAGCTGGAATGTGGTGCTGATGTTGCCAGACTGAGGACCACCCCCGGGGCCGCTGGTGGAGTCGGTGAGTGAGAGCGAGGGCTTCCCAGATGGCTCGGTGGTGGAGGACACAGCTGCCAGAGCAGGAAACACAGCTCAGTCCCCGGGTTGGGAAGCCCCCAGACGAGGAGCTGACAACCCGCTGCTGTGTCCCTGCCTGGGAAATCCCACAGACAGAGGAGCCTGGTGGCACAGTCCATAGTGTTGCACAGGAGTCGGACACGACTTAGAGGCTAAACAGCCACCACCAAAGATACCCAAATGGTGTTCATTAGGGTCACACGGGACTAGACACGGCAGGAGTCTAACTGCGGCCAAAGAGAGGGAGTCTACTATTCTCCCCTACAAACTCTAAAGGAGCATCTCCATGGATCCTGCAGCTGCTCAAGAATGTCACTAACAATCAGGGCCCCTTTGGCATTTCTGATCTGCATGTCGTGTGGTGTTAATCCTTGTGGTTTCACCACGGCTACTGTACCTCCAGGCCTCATGTCCCTGCTCAAGGCAACCCTCCTAGAGAGGCTTTTAAATTTTTGTTAAAAGGACTGCCTCATGCAGGGATTTGTACTGACTTCTCAAAAGCCAAGTGTGTGTCATAAGACTTTCTCTCTCCAGCTCTAAAGATAGTTGGATAGAAAGCAAAGAGACTACTGGCTGGCACATTTGTCTTCCTGAACAGAGTCAGGATTCTTCTGACAAAGCAGTGGACGTGGGCACGAGGTGGGTGACTAACAGCATTTGCTACACAGAGGAGAACGTGATTGCGGACAAGAAAGGCCAGAGAAGATATAGATCTTGAAAATGGATTTCTAAGTTTTTCACATCTTTCTAACCTCAGTTTAAATGTAGCTCCTCCGGAAATCCTTTCTTGATGCACAACTCTCAGGTTAAATCAAAGGCTTCTATTATTTAGCCTTGGCAACCGGAATAATTAATCACCAGGTAGTTACCTGGAGAAGAACACTCAGAACATCTAGGACTGATGGAGCTCTCACCCCTAGACAGGAGGATGCGATCAGATGCCTTTCAGCCTTAATAGAACTGTTTTTCAAGAAAAGTGGTGACCTTCCTGGGCGTGGATCTCTGAGAGTGCTGGAGCCTGGGAAAGGGACGGTGTGTAGGTCCTGGCGCTGGGTGTGGAGGGGAAAATGCATAAAGCAAGCTATGCCCACACGTGAAAGCTATGCATTTATTTCAGGAGAAATACTGCCTCCTTTTGAAAAAGAACAAGCTGTATTAAAGGGGGAAAGGAGAACGTTTTTAGAAGGAGAGTTTGGAAATGGAAAATATGATGCAGAAATAAAAAACCCTCTGACGAGACTAAGAAATAAAAAGGGCAGTGTTCAGAGTCACATTAACGTACTTGAAAAAGCTCAAGTTGAACAAGTTTCCTACATGAGAGAATGAAGGGGGAAAGGAAGATCAAAATGAAACAGAAAAGTTTAAGACATGAATAAAAAGATGCAAGACACTCAGAATTCAGCTAATAGGAGTTGGAAAAAGTAGAGAACAGGAATAACAAGGAAGAGAAAATAATCAAAACATTTTGATAGACTAGGATGTTCCTGGCTGGAGAAAATCACAAGTCCTTAGACTGAAAGGGCATTTTCAACATACTGAATAGAAAGAAATATGATACACTCAATTCAGCATGAGGGTGATGAAAAACTTTCAAAATATTTCAGGAAAAGGAAAGCAAAAGAAAATATACACACACAAAAAGACACCCTACCTCCAAGGAACAAATAAATATCCAAGTATCAAAATTCACTCAGAAACTGACGCTGGAAGGCAACAGAGCTCAATGACCGTAGAGTTTAGAGCTTTGACGTTCTGAAAAACTTCAAGTGGAAAAGACGGTGAACTTGGAATTTTGTAATCATTCACATTGAAAATAGAATTTCATAAATAAAGTATTAGTATGGAGTGAGAGCAAAGGAAAGATGGTATTACACAGGTTAAGATTTCAAAATGTGTACCTCCAAGGCACCCTCTATGTAATTTTTCCAGGTTTATTGAGATGTATCAATGTGTAATGTTGTATGAGTCCAAGGTGTCCAACGTAATGATTTGATATGTGTATGTATCCCAAAATGATCTCCGTAATAAGGCAACATCCATCACTTCACATAGTTACAAGCTTCTCTTGTGCTAAGAACTGTTAAGATCTAACCTCTTGTTGTTCGGTTGCCAAGCTGTGTCTGACTGTCTGCCACCCCACGGTCTGCAGCATGGCAGGCCTTCCTGTCCCTCACCACCTCCCAGAGGTTCCCCAAGTTCATGTCCATTGAATTGGTGATGCCATCCAACCACCTCATCCTCTTCAGTTCAGTTCAGTTCATTTCAGTCGCTCAGTTGTGTCCAACTCTTTGCTGTCCCATGAATTGCAGCACGCCAGGCCTCCCTGCCATCACCAATTCCCAGAGTTCACTAAGACTCACGTCTATCGGGTCGGTGATGCCATCCAGCCATCTCATCCTCTGCCATCCCCTTCTCCTCCTGCCCCCAATCCCTCCCAGCATCAGGGTCTTTTCCAATAAGTCAGCTCTTCGCATGAGGTGGCCAAAGTATTGGAGTTTCAGGTTTAGCATCAGCCCTTCCAAAGAACACCCAGGACTGATCTCCTTTAGGATGGACTTGTTGGAACTCCTTGCAGTCCAAGGGACTCTCAAGAGTCTTCTCCAACACCACAGTTCAAAAGCATCAATTCTTCGGTGCTCAGCTTTCTTCACAGTCCAACTCTCACATCCATACATGACCACAGGAAAAATCATAGCCTTGACTAGATGGACTTTTGTTGGCAAAGTAATGTCTCTGCTTTTCAATATGCTATCTAGGTTGGTCATCACTTTTCTTCCAAGGAGTAAGCATCTTTTCATTTCATGGCTGCAGTCAGCATCTGCAGTGATTTTGGAGCCCCCAAAATAAAGTCTGCCACTGTTTCCACTGTTTCCCCATGTATTTGCCATGAAGCAATGGGACCAGATGCCATGATCTTAGTTTTCTGAATGTTGAGCTTTAAGCCAACTTTTTCACTCTCCTCTTTCACTTTCATCAAGAGGCTTTTTAGTTCCTCTTCACTTTCTGCTGGGCTGGGAGAAGCACAAGCTGAAATCAAGATTGCCGGGAGAAATATCAATAACCTCATCCTCCTGGCAACTTTTAATTATCCATCAGAGTATTGTTAACTCCGCCGCCATGCTGTGCAAGACACCCTCAGAGTGAAGGCAGCTTGTGTAACACTTTACGCTGCATCACAGGTAGATTTTTAGATCTCTCTTCCATGCCTCTTTCTTCATGAACTGTTTCCATCTGCTTGAGACAAGAGCAGCATCTAATTCAGCTTTGTGTGTGTGCGTCTTGCGTGTATATATGCTCAGTCCCTCAGTCGTGTCTGACTCTTTGCCAACCCCGTGGATGGCAGCCCACCAGGCTCCTCTGTCCGTGGTATTCTCCAGGCAAGAACACTGGAGTGAGTTGCCATTTCCTCCTCCAGGGGATCTTCCCAACCCAGGGATTGAACCTGCACCTCCTGTATCTCCTGCATTGACAGGTGGATTCTTCACCACTGAGTCACCTGGGAAACCCAGTGCATCTTACAGAGCCTGATAAACAACTGTTTAGTTACTGCTTATAAAGAAAACAAGGAGAAAGGGAGATAAAGGAGGGGAAGCTATTTCTATTTCAGGGATCAGTCCCATCGCAGGCACCCTGGACTCACATCATGGAAACTAACAATACACTTCTGCAGGTCGGGTTTGTGAGAAAATTCCAAAACTTTCTGCTCCAGCCCAGTCTCCGCTGGGAGCAAACAGAGGCCTGAAATGCTTAGCTGCCATCTCTATAAGAAAGCCAGGCTGCAGAAAGGAGTGGCCCCAGGGTGAGATGGAGGGATGCGGGTGCATAAGGGGGAGGAGCCCCCTCACGGGTGGGAGAGGCAGCCCCCGGCTGTCGTCAGAGAGGCCTCTCACCTTAGGAGCCCCCGCGTGGAGCAGGTCCGGCTTGCGGCCGCGGCGGAAGGAGCCGCCATCCCCTGAGAGCCAGAGGCGGCTCGGACCCGCCAGCAAAGCGGCTGAGCGACAGGAGGCCCCAGTTCGTACCCTCGGCGCCTGGCGCTGAGCCTCTGCGGCTGGACTCCACCTGAACGCTGTCCCGCCCGCCTCAGCCCGCCAGCGAGGCTCCCCTGGAGGCCCGGGGGTGAGCATCCCGCTGCCAGCGCAGGAGACACGAGCTCGACCCCGGGTCGGGGAGATTCCGCGGAGCAGCTCAGCCCGCGGGCCTCACCCACTGACGCCCACTCGGCCCGGGGCCCCCGCCTCCCCACCCAGAGCAGCCGCCGCAGTAAGAAGCGTCACTGCAGCTGGAGAAAGCACGCGACAAAACTCAGCGCAACCGAAAATAAATGAATAAATAAAACTATAAAAAGATAATAAAAATAAATTCAGTTCAGTTCAGTCGCTCAGTTGTGTCTGACTCTGCGGCCCCATGGACTGCAGCACGCCAGGCCTCCCTGTCCATCACCAGCTCCTGGAGTTTACTCAAACTCATTTCCATACTGTTGATGATCCCATCCAACCATCTCATCCTCTGTCATCCCTTCTCCTCCTGCCCTCAATCTTTCCCAGCATCAGGGTCTTTTACAATGAGTCAGCTCTTCGCATCAGGTAGTCAAAGTGTTGGAGTTTCAGCTTCAGCATGAGTCCTTCCAATGAATTAAACTAACAAATTTAACTTAATTAGTTAATTTAACTTAATTAAACTAACAAAAATAAATTAAGCTAACTTAAAAAAAAAAAAAAAACAGTCTCAGAGGCTCCCCACGGATCTGAAGGTCTAGGATTGTGCACGTTGCACGGCAGACCCTGGGAGTCCCCAGGCCCACGGATTCCCAGGGACTCCGGAGAGGAAACCAGTCTGCTCCTCAGCACAGCAGCTCCTCCCCGCCGTGGATGCTGCTCAGGGCGTCTCCACATGCACACCCGGCCCAGCCCTCCGCCCTGGGCTTCCACCCTGTTCGGTCCTCCTTCTGTCTCGGTTCAAACCCTTCTTTCTCCCGAGGTCTTCCCGGCAGCCCCAGGCCAGGTGTCCCTGGAGGGCACTCTCCAGAGCACACTTCCCCTCCCCGTGCCTGTTGCCAGGGTAATCAGAGCTCTCTCTTCATAAGTTTAGCACTTCCCATCCCCTCTGGGTTCTAGGTCTTCGAGGCTATAGGCAAGTCTGTCTTTGTACCAAGCTCCAGGCAGCCAAGGATCCAGGATGTGCATTCTCAAAGAAAGTACATCACCCTCAAAGGGGCAAAAGGGAGTTCATTGGGAAAATGAAAATAATCTCACTCCTTTTCTGTGTAAACCATCTACATACAGAGCACAAAAGTATATTCCATGTATTTTGTGCTATTGAAATTTTATAGGGTGCAGGAAAGCAATTAGGAGAAAATGTCCAAAAAGGTTCCTGGAGTGGATGATAATGAAGAGAAAACAAGACAGGATAGAGCACTGATCCCTGGTCCTCAGGCCCCGATTAGTCTGTGCTCAGTCGTCTTCGGCTCTTTGAGACCCTGTGGACTCTTTGAGACCCTGTGGACTCTTTGAGACCCAGGCTCCTCTGTCCATGGGATTTCCATGGGATTTCCCAGACAAGAAGGAGATCTTGCTGACCCAGGGATCAAACCCACGTCTCTTGCTTTTCCTGCATTGGCAGGCAGATTCTTTACCACTGACACCACCTGGGGAGCCCTCTGTTGCAAATGTGTTGCCATATTTGACTTAAACCCATATAAATTTAGATGGTGCTTTTAAGAAACAAACACCATAAACAGAGCAAAGAAGAACGGCATTCCCAAAGTGCATGCAGACCGCCGCATAGCTCAGGTTTGCAGCTTCAGTCCGTGCACAGGCTGATATTTAAGGTAACTTTTCAGCCTGGAGGCTGACCTTACCGGATGCCCACAATGCTCCATTCTCCTCTCACAAGATTTCTACACTTCACACTATTAATAAATAAGATTGCAACAGCCACCATGACGGCAAGTGCGCCTTCACAGAGAACTGATCTACTGATATGAGGATTCCCATCTAGGGAGCAGGGACCCTTGCCACCTGAGATAAAGCATATTTTACAAGGTGGCTCGGTGTTAAAAAGTCCACTTGCCAATACAGGAGATGTGGGTTCAGTCCCTGGATGGGGAAGTTCCCTTGGAGGAGGAAACAGCACCCACTCCAGTATTCTTGCCTGGAAAATCCCATGGACAGAGGGGCCTGGTGGGCTACAGTCCACGGGGTCACCAAGAGTCAGACACAACTGGCCACACACGCGCACAAGCACGTATTAAACACTCAGTGTGATCATCTGCTGCTCTCTAACACTAGTGGTAGTAACGTTTCCAGTGGTATCATTCATCTCCTCACTGTGCTATCAGCACACCAAGCCCAGCATTAAACTAGGCACTTCATTAATACCTGACAGATGAAACGCAATTCTAGCCAAGGAAAGCCTTTCCCTCCATTACAGTCCTTTCGCATTTTCTGGAACCAGTGTCAGGTAAAAACAAAACATGCAGGCCCTTTATTTAACAATTTTTAAAACCATGTGCCACACCTGGGATAAAGTTTGAGCTTGTTTTCACTTGATCGCACTCCATACTAGACATGCTTATAATTCTAAAAATTAACACAGAACTTATTACCATATTATTTCATTTTTATCCAATGAGCCTATTTCTTCCCAGAGCACAGCCCTTCCTATTTTGATGCCGCAGCTGACAGACTCCACACCTGACCTGGAATAATCATTGCCGCTTACTCACTCTGCGGCTGCCATCATGCTTGCCACCAAATATTAATGAGAAGAGACGCAGGCCTGTGGCTGCCGCCGCGAGCACTGGAGATGGGACTCAACCTTGGAGCCAGCGCTGGGGGAGAGGACCCCGCCCAGCGGCGTGCCATGCCGACGATGCTGAGCAAACTCAGTCCCTTTTCCTTAGACTTGACAAACGAGCCTCGCATGAAACATGTCTGTGAGATCTTAGCAGCTCGACACTGAGCACCCGGCTCTGAAAGCAGATAATTATCCATCAGTGTTGAACACAGTCTGGAGCCCTAGAAACAGACTGCCATTTGAGGATTAGCGTCGGCCTAAGAAATCCTGGGTGTCAGATGTCCGTGCACCCACACAGCACGCGTACATACGGCCTCTTCCTCACAGTCGGGGTGGCGCTGCGACGGGAAAGGTCGGGCAGGAGAGCTGTGTGCGCCGGCCGCGCCCCTCCCTGCTGCTGTCAGGGGGCTCTGTACTCCCACCCTGTGGATCTTGTTCAGTCTCTAAGCCGTGTCTGACTGTTCTGCAGTTCCATGCTTGCCAAGCTTCTCTGTCCATGGGATTTCCAAGGCAAGAATACCAGAGTGGGTAGCCATTCCCTTCTCCCGGGGATCTGCCTGACCCAGGGATAGACTCTGCGTCTCTTGCATTGGCAGGCGGGTTCTTTACCGCTGAGCCACTGGGGAATCGCTTCTGCGTGTCACAGTGGGAAACCGAGTTAAAACCAGGATTGCCATTCCTTGAGCCTTCACTGTGAGCCAAATGGTCTATCAACCTATCACATTTAATCCTTCCAAACATCCTTGCTTTGTTCTTTAGTCTCTATCATGTCAGACTCTTTGCACTCCCATGGACTATAGCCAACCAGGCTCCTCAATCCATGGGATTCTCCAGGCAAGAATACTGGAGTGGGGTGCCATTTCCTCCTCCAGGGGATCTTCCCGACCCAGGGACTGAAACCACATATCCTGTTTGGTGGGTGTGCAAGCAACCAACACGTGGAAACATCATGGACTATGGCCTCAGATCCCAGACTTGGACCTGGATTTGTCTGTTTCAAAACTTATGGTTTCAATTCTATGACATAGATCACAGCAAGATCCTCTACAACCTACCTCATAGAGTAATGGAAATGAAAACAAAAATAAACTTGGGACCTAATTAAACTTAAAAGATTTTACACAGCAAAGGAAACTATAAACAAGTTGAAGATAACCCTCAGAATGGGTGAAAATCACAGCAAATGAAACAACAGACAAAGGATTAATTTCCAAAACATACAAGCAGCTCATACAAGTCAATACTAGAAAAACAAACAAGCAATCAAAAGGTCGGGAAAAGACCACAATAGACATTTCTCCAAAGCAGAAATATGGATGGCTAACAAACAAATGAGATGCTCAGCATTGCTCATTATTAGAGAAATGCAAATCAGAACTACGAGATATCACCTCACACCAGTCAGAATGACCATCATCAAAAAGTCTACTTAAAAAAAATTGCTGGAGAGGGTGTGGAGAAAAGGGAACCCTCCTGCACTGTTGGTGGGAATGCAAATTGATACAGCTACTATGAAAAATGGTATGAAGACCATCCCCAAGAAAAAGTAATGGAAAACAAGCAAAATGGCTGTCTGAGGAGGCCTTACAAATAGCTGTGAAAAGAAGAGAAGTGAGAAGCAAAGGAGAAAAGGAAAGATAAACCCATTTGAATGCAGAGTTCCAAAGAATAGCAAGAAGAGATAAGAAAGCCTCCCTCAGTGATCAGTGCAAAGAAATTGAGAAAAGAAATAAAATGGGAAAAAGTAGAGATCTCCTCAAGAAAATTAGCGATACCAAGGAAACATTTCATGCAAAGGTGGGCTTGGCAAGGGACAAGAAATGGTCTGGACCTAACAGAAGCAGAAGATATTAAGAAGAGGTGGCAAGAATACACGGAAAAACTGTACAAAAGAGATCTTCATGACCCAGATAATCATGATGGTGTGATCTCTCACCTAGAGCCAGACATCCTGGAATGCGATGTCAAGTGTGCCTTAGGAAGCATCACTACGAACAAAGCTAGTGGAGGTGATAGAATTCCAGTTGAGCTATTTCAAATCCTGAAAGATGATGCTATGAAAGTGCTGCACTCAATATGCCAGCACATTTGAAAAACTCAGCAGTGGCCACAGGACTGGAAATGTCTATTTTCCTTCCAATCCCTAAGAAAGGCAATGCCAAAGAATGCTCAGACTACCACACAATTGCACTCATCTCACACGCTAGTAAAGTAATGCTCAAAATTCTCCATGCCAGGCTTCAACAGTACATGAACTGTGAACTTTCAGATGTTCAAGCTGGTTTTAGAAAAGGCAGAGGAACCAGAGATCAAAATTGCCAACATCCTCTGGATCATTGAAAAAGCAAGAGAGTTCCAGAAAAACATCTATTTCTGCTTTATTGACTATGCCAAAGCCTTTGACTGTGTGGATCACAATAAACTGTGGAAAATTCTTCCAGAAATGGGAATACCAGGTCACCTGACCTGCCTCTTGAGAAACCTACATGCAGGTCAGGAAGCAACAGTTAGAACTGGACATGGAACAGCAGACTGGTTCCAAATAGGAAAAGGAGTACATCAAGGCTGTATATTGTCACCTTGCTTATTTAACTTCTATGCAGAATGCATCATGAGAAACGCTGGGCTGGAAGAAGCACAAGCTGGAATCAAGATTGCCAGGAGAAATATCAATAACATCAGATGTGCAGATGACACCAACCTCATGGCAGAAAGTGAAGAACTAAAGAGCCTCTTGATGAAAGTGAAAAAGGAGAAAGTTGGCTTAAAGCTCAACATTCAGAAAATGAAGATCATGGCATCTGGTCCCATCACTTCATGGCAAATACATGGGGAAACAGTGGAAAGAGTGTCAGACTTTATTTTTCTGGGCTCCAGAATCACTGCAGATGGTGACTGGAGCCATGAAATTAAAAGAAGCTTACTCCTTGGAAGAAAAGTTATGACCAACCTAGACATATTCAAAAGCAGAGACATTACTTTGCCAACAAAGGTCTGTCTTGTCAAGGCTATGATTTTTCCTGTGGTCATGTATGGATGTGAGAGTTGGACTGTGAAGAAGGCTGAGTGCTGAAGAATTGATGCTTTTGAACTGTGGTGTTGGAGAAGACTCTTGAGAGTCCCTTGGACTGCAAGGAGATCCAATCAGTCCATTCTGAAGGAGATTGGTCCTGGGTGTTCACTGGACTGATACTGATGCTGAAGCTCGAATATTTTGGCCACCTGATGCAAAGAACTGACTCATTGGAAAAGACCCTGATTCTGGGAAAGATTGAGGGCAGGAAGAGAAGGGGACGACAGAGGATGAGATGGTTGGATGGCATCACCAACTCGATGGACATGAGTTTGAGTTAGTGATGGACAGGGAGGCCTGACTTGCTGCAGTTCATGGGGTCACAAAGAGTCGGACATGACTGAGTAAATTGAACTAAACTGATGAAGATTCCTTAGAAAGCTAAGAATAAAACCACCATATGACTCAACAATCACCATACTAGACAATTACTCTGAAAAACAACATTGAAAAAGACACATGTGCCCCAATGTTCACTGCAGCTCTGTTTAATAACTGAGACATGGACACACCCAGATGCTCATCAACAGATGAATGGATAAAGAAGCTCTGCTGCATATACAATGGAATATTACTCAGCCAGAAAAAGGAATGCATCTCAGGTGGGTGAACCTCGAGCTATTATACAGAGTGAAGTAAGTCAGAAAGAGAAAAGCAAATGTCATATATGAGCACACGTGTGTGTAATCTAGAAAGATGGTACTGATGATGCCACTTCCAGGGCAACAGTGGAAACAGAGACATAGAGATCAGACCTGTGGACATGGTGCGGTGGGAGGGAGGAGAGGGGGGGAGGAGGGAGAGGGAGGAGGGAGAGGGAGGGAGGAGAGGGAGGGAGGAGGGAGAAGAGGGAGAGGGAGGAGGGAGAGGGAGGAGGGAGGAGGGAGAAGAGGGAGAGGGAGGAGGGAGAGGGAGGAGGGAGAGGGAGGAGGGAGAGGGAGGAGGGAGAGGGAGGGAGGAGAGGGAGGGAGGAGAGGGAGAGGGAGGAGGGAGAGGGAGGAGGGAGAGGGAGGAGGGAGAGGGAGGGAGGAGAGGGAGAGGGAGGAGGGAGAGGGAGGGAGGAGGGAGAAGAGGGAGAGGGAGGGAGGAGAAGGAGGGAGGAGAGGGAGGGAGGAGGGAGAGGGAGGGAGGAGAGGGAGAGGGAGGAGGGAGAGGGAGGGAGGAGAGGGAGAGGGAGAGGGAGGGAGGAGAGGGAGGAGGGAGAAGAGGGAGAGGGAGGAGGGAGAGGGAGGGAGGAGAGGGAGGGAGGAGGGAGAGGGAGGGAGGAGAGGGAGAGGGAGGAGGGGAGGGAGGGAGGGAGGAGAGGGAGAGGGAGGAGAGGGAGGGAGGAGGGAGAAGAGGGGGAGGAGAGGGAGGGAGGAGGGAGAAGAGGGAGGAGAGGGAGGGAGGAGGGAGAAGAGGGAGGGGGAGGAGGGAGAGGGAGGAGGGAGGGGGAGGAGGAAGAGGGAGGGAGGGAGGAGAGGGAGGGAGGAGAGGGAGGAGGGAGAGGGAGGGAGGAGGGAGGGAGGGAGGGAGGAGAGGGAGAGGGAGGGAGGAGGGAGAGGGAGGGGGGAGGGAGGAAGAGGAGGAAGGAAGAGAGAGGGAGGGAGGGAGGAGAGGGAGGAGGGAGAGGGGAGAGAGAGGAAAAAAAAATTACCCCTCCCACAAAAAAAACTCATGGTTTTAATCATGGCATTGTGTGGCCTCATTCAGATATCTTCTAGAACAAAAAGCCATTCTTCCACACTAATAAGCAAACACAAAGTGAAGAACACGCCGCACTGCCTGTCCTGTAGACACCGCACCTCCGGTAACACAGTCTGAAATGGGGAGGGGGGTGCGCCATCTGTAGCAATATAATCTGAAACAGTGTGAACTGGTTTCATCTTTGATATTTTAATGTATTGTCACATACCATTAAATGATATGCAAAGCTGACAAAGAATATATTCACATCAAGAAATCCAGCTTGAAACGAAGAGTGTCTTGGGAACGCTGGGCCTCGGCTGGGTCTTCGTTTGGAAACACAGTAGGAGTTGGTCCAGACACTGCTGAAATTCTGCACTGGCGCGGCCATGCTTGGAGCTGACCAGGCGAGGTGCGCATGTTTTCTGGCAACTGGTCTCCCTAGCGTGTCACTGCAGGATTTATAAGCAATAGCAATCCATAGCACCATTGTTCCCTCTCCCCGCAGCCTAAACGGGGATAACACAGAGAGGTGAAGAAATACTAATGTCTGGACCCCGCTACTAGGTACCCTGACGTGGCTGGGCTGGGATCCAGACACCAGCATGCCTTTCCAGCCCCTCACCCCCACGTGACTCGAATGCACAGTCTAGGTCGACATGTACAGATAGTAAATGAAACAAAAGGAAAGGGGATGAAATTTAGATCACAGGCAAAAGAGGAGAAAATCTTCCTGCTGCTGTCTCTCTGGGTGTTAAGGGAATGTCTGGAGTGTTGATCCTGTGTTTCCGCGAGTATTTTCCTCCCTCCTCTGCTCACCGCTCCGCACTCCTGTACTTTGCTCTGCTCACTGCCTCTGGAAAGGAATGCAACGGTAGGACGCAAGGACAGAGGGAGCCCCCACTGGTCTCTCTTTTAAAAACACTGGGAGCATAGCTTGTCCATTTCTCCCTAGTAGAAACTTGTCTCAGGGTGAAAATCGGAGGTTAAATCATCTGAGTACAGTTCCTCTGTGGGTCTTGGAGAAAAGATCTGTGGGCAGTACTGTTACACATTGGAGACTGGCCAGCTCCCCAGACACATGAAGTCCAGGGTTCCCTGGTGGTCCAGGAGTTAATAACCCACCTTCTCATGCAGGGGCCGTGGGTTCAGTCCCTGCCCCAGGAGGACCCCACTTGCTGCGGAACTACCCAGCCCGTGAGCCACGACTGCTGGAGCCGGCCTGCACATGCTGGAGCTGTGCTCCACTACGGGAGCACCACGAGGAGCAGCCCGAGAACCGCGGTGACCAGCACCCAACCCACCGGCCACAAATAGAGAAGGCTTTTGCGTAGCAGCAAAGACCTCGCACAGCCAAAAAATAGGTCTTTTCTTAAAAAACATTTGAAGATCCAAGAGCAGAGGCATCCTGGGCCGTATTTCTTAGGTAAAGTCCCAAGGAGGCAGAATGTCTCCACAAGGAAACAGCAGCAGCAGCGCATCCAGACAGGACGGAAGCAGCGTCCTATAAGGGTCTCGTGCACACAGCGTGGAGCAGAGCCAAGGAAGAGACTCCATCAGTCCAAGAGGCACTGAGCCAGCAGAGGCTCACGGGCCTTAGAAGGAGCTGAGCGTCTCCATGGTTACCTGCGTAGACAGGTAACTGATAACTAGACAAGCCAGGCAAGGACTGTCTCCACAGACACTCAGAACAACGTGCCCATTCCTCCCTCCGAGGCCTTGGCATTTTATGATCTAAGTTTTAGACACAATTCAGGATAGAAGATTAAGAATCTCCAAACTGCCTAGGATTGAAAGATTTCACGGTACTAGGGAAGAGATCAGCTGTGCGTTTGTGCACCAACACTGACACCCACTACAGTTTTAACACCAGTGAGCTGGTGGTGTTTCACTCACGTTCCCTCTGATGCACGCGGCACACCTGTCTATCCGCAGCGTGCTTTCGCCTGCAATCCTCTTCCTCTGTGTCCTTACTCTGAGGCCGCTTTGGCCGCTGAAGTAGAGAGCGAGAAGGTTAACTGTCTTTGCCAGTGCACTCTCTAGCCAATGACTGATGTGCGCAAGGGGATAAAAGCTCGCCTCTCTCGGCTGAGGCTGGGATGACTCTGAGACACAACCTACCTTCTAGAGTCCCCTGCAGGGTCAGGCTGAGGATAGGTCTGTGGGATTTAGAACCCCCCACTACCAGAACCAGGCGGCACTAGGGGTAAAGAACATAAGAGACGCAGGGTCCATCCCTGGGTTGAGAAGATTCCCCAGAGGAAGGCATGGCAACCCACTCCAGCATTCTTGCCTGGAGAGTCCCCGTGGACAGAGGAGCCTGGCGGCTACAGTCCATGGGGTCACAAAAAAATCAGACATGACTGAGGCGACTGAGCAGACACACGCCCCCAAAACCTCTTTCGTGTTCTCCTTCCCACGCTTCCTAACCAGTTCCTCCTCTGATGGTCTCACGGGTCCTCATCTCTACGTCTGGCTCTGGGGGACCTGACCTGCGAGAACGGCACGCTGCTGTCCCAGGCAAACTCTCTCCCTTCCGCAAGCCGGTTTCCCCACGCCGCGTCTCCCGCGACGCGCCAACCCCTTCAGCTGGGACGCGAGGCTTAGCTAACAGGTCTGTATCCGCCACTCTGCTTCCTTCCCTCATGAGTCCCTGCGTTCCCTTAGGTTCCAGCAGCTCCAAACTCCAACCCGTGAAGACACGGACTCTTTCTCTTGCCCTCGCACCCCTGTGCTGATCGCTGGGCTGACGGGGCCCTCCCACTCTTGTCCATCTCGAAAACTCTCATTTCAATCATAAAACACAACCTTCTCAAGAAACCTGTCTTCAAATGAATGGATAAAGAAGCTGAGCCACATGTGCACAGTGAAATATGACTCATCCATGAAAAGGAAAGCATTCGAGTCAGTTCTGGTGAGGAGGATGAACCTAGAGCCTATTACACAGAGTGCAGTAAGCCAGAAAGAAAAAAAACAAATATCCTACATTAACACATACATATGGAATCTAGAAGGACGGTACTGGTGAGTCTGCCTGCGGAGCAGCAGTGGAGACACAGACATGCACAGCAGACTTGGGGACAGAGTAGGGGAAGGAGAGGGCCGTGTGGAGAGCAAAGCTGCTGCTGTTCAGTCCCTCAGTCGTCCAGTCACGTCCGACTCGTTGTGACCCCATGGTCTGCAGCACGCCAGGCTGCCCTGTCCAGCACCAACTCCCAGATCTTGCTCAAACTCATGTCCATTGAGACACTGATGCCATTCAACCATCTCGTTCTCTGTCGTCCCCTTCTCCTCCTGACCTCAGTCTTTCCCAGCATCAGGGTGAGCTCTTTGCATCAGTATTTTGGTGGCCAAAACATTGGAGTTTCATCAGCTTCAGCATCAGTCCTTCCAATGAATAGTCAGGACTCATCTCCTTTAGAATGGACTGGTTGGATCTTCTTGCAGTCCAAGGGACTCTGAAGAGTCTTCTCCAACACCAAGGTCAAAAGCATCAATTCTTTGGTGCTCAGCTTTCTTCACAGTCCAACTCTCACATCCATACATGATCACTGGAAAAACCATAGCCTTGACTAGATGGACGTTTGTTGGCAAAGTGATGTCTCTGCTTTTTAATATGCTATCTAGGTTGGTCATAACTTTCCTTCCAAGGAGCAAGTGTCTTTTAATTTCATGGCTGCAGTCACCATCTGCAGTGATTTCAGAGCCCAAGAAAATAAAAGATAAGCCGTGGGACTTGCTGTACGATGCAGGGGAGCCCAAACTCTGTGCTCTGTGACACAGAGGGGTGGGATGTGGTAGGATGTGGAAAGGAGGTTCAGGAGGGAGGGGGCATGTGTACACCTATGGCTGACTCGTGCTGATGCATGGCAGAAACAGCACAATATTACAAAGCAATCATCCTCCAGTGAAAACTGAAACGCAGAAGCCTGCCTTGAGTCCTCTACGTCAGTGGTCCTCGGCCTTTTCGTCACCAAGGACTGGTTTCACGGAATTCAATTTTTCCACAGATGGAGGCAGGAGGGGGGAAGGTTTCAGGACGATTCGAGTGCATGACATTTATTATGCACCTCATTTCTATTATTATTGCATTAGATCCACTTCAGATTGTCAGGCATCAGATCCCAGAGATTGGGGACCCCTGTTCTAAATCCACCAGAAGAAAAAAATCTCTATTACAAAGATGCAATCCTTCCATCTCTGCTTTGGTTTCACCTGCACATAGTTCTATTTTGTTTTTAAGCATACTGAATTTTAATGTGTTTACCTGCTTTTACTATTGGATAGGAAATTCTTTGTTAACAAAAACTGTGCTTGCCCCACCCTGTTCTTGGTGCCTAGCAAATAATTAATAGCATGGTGGAGTTTGCATTATTTTCCTCTTTGAGAACTTTTTTCATCATCTTCCAACTTGACCAAATCCTAATTACCCTTTAGTTTACTCTTGATAGTAATATATTTTTGTAAGCATTCTAATACATGCATATTTTTATTTCCTGAATAAGCTTAGTATTCTGGAATTCTTGTAATCTTTGGTGCTCTTTTTGGCCATTTCCTCTAGACTTCTCCATTTCATACTTTATCAGTTCTGTGTCATTTGAATCTGTATTTCCTCCAGGAGGTCAAGGACTATATCATATTTATCTCCCTCATTCCTTCTAAAATGCCCTTGATAAGTATGTGTCAGATGAATGAGTGAATAAAACAAAAGAACAAAACACAACTCTTTCTTTCCTGATGTTACGGAGTTCTTTAAGTACAGACTCAGGACATAAACTTTCTTGTGTCTCCAACAGGGAGTAAGTACCTTACAGATGCTCAATAATACCTTACAGATGCCACTGAATTATTAAGTGTTTAACAGTCAATTTTTACATGAGTTGATTCCATATTACCTTATTTTACAGGAGGCAGAAAGTAAGTTATGAGGACTTGTCTAGAATTTCAAAAAGCTTCAGTGAGACACTGTAGAGATCACAACTTTTGCTTCATGCAAGAATTTACTTCAAAGAAGTCACAGTCACTCGGTCTGTTTAAATTACATATAGTCAGCTTCCCACCATATCTTACAGTATTAATCCAATGTATTATTCAAGAGAAACTCACACTCCATCAACAAGTCCCAGCTGGTGATAATATTGTCAACATCAAGGCTGTCACCAAAGAGCCTGCCTACGGGAAATGGGAAACAGGAAGGGGTCTGAGTTAACTCATCAAAAGAGCAATGTCTCTTTTTAGCGCCTAGTGTATGCTGGGCGTTGTGGGATGGTTTATTAACATAAGCTGTGTCTTCCTCAACAAGACTTTGGGAAAAGATTCTAGTGTTGTAATTAAGATACAGGTAACTAGAAAGTGAAAAGTGAAAGTGTTAGTCACTAACTCCTGTCTGACTCTTTGCACACCCAGGGACTGTAGCCCGCCCGGCTCCTCTGTCCATGAAACTCTGAGGCAAGAATACTGGAGTGGGCTGCCATTCGATTATCCAGGGGGCTTCCTGACCCAAGGATTGAAACCATGTCTCTTAGTCTCTTGCACTGCAGGCGGGTTCTTAACCACTGAGGCAGATTGCAACCATCTCTCTTGCGTCTCCTGCATTGCAGGCGGCCCTTCACCACTGAGGCTCCAGGGAAGCCTCAGGTGACTCTTGAGCACACTGAAGTTTGAGAAGCTCTGTCCTAGGACAAGTTTTACAGCACATACTAAGTTCCACAATAATAATTCTCATGACTTATTAACATTTTCTCTCTTCTAACAGATGTGAAATTCAGTAATCAATTGCTAGTAATCAAAAAATTATGTGATTGAAATAACAAGACACTTATCTGTCACCAACATTGCACGAGGCACTGTATCAGGGGTCAGAGATACCAATATCTGTAAGGGCAGTTCCTGCCTCTAAGGGTCCCAGAGGTCAGTGCAGGGGTTCTTAACCTGGGACCCATGGATTGTCCAGTCAGTTCAGTTCAGTAGCTCAGTTGTGTCCGACTCTTTGTGACCCCATGAATCGCAGCACTCCAGGCCTCCCTGTTCATCACCATCTCCCGGAGTTCACTCAGACTCAAGTCCATCGAGTCGTGATGCCATCCAGCCATCTCATCTTCGGTCTTCCCCCTTCTCCTCCTGCCCCAATCCCTCCCAGCATCAGAGTCTTTTCCAATGAGTCAACTCTTCACATGAGGTGGCCAGAGTACTGGAGTTTCACCTTTAGCATCATTCCTTCCAAAGAAATCCCAGGGTTGATCTCCTTCAGAATGGTTGAATCTCCTTGCAGTCCAAGGGACTCTCAAGAGTCTTCTCCAACACCACAGTTCAAAAGCATCAATTCTTTGGCGCTCAGCCTTCTTCACAGTGCAACTCTCACATCCATACATGACCACAGGAAAAACCATAGCCTTGACTAGACGGACCTTTGTTGGCAAAGTAATGTCTCTGCTTTTGAATATGCTATCTAGGTTGGTCATAACTTTTCTTCCAAGGAGTAAGCATCTTTTAATTTCATGGCTGCAGTCACCATCTGTAGTGATTTTGAAGCCCCCAAAATAAAGTCTGACACTGTTTCCACTGTTTCCCCATCTATTTCCCATGAAGTGATGGGACCAGATGAAATGATCTTCATTTTCTGAATGTTGAGCTTTAAGCCAACTTTTTCACTCTCCTCTTTCACCTTCATCAAGAGGCCCTTTAGCTCCTCTTCACTTTGTGCCATAAGGGTGGTGTCATCTGCATATCTGAAGTTATTGATATTTCTCCCAGCAATCTTGATTCCGGCCTGTGTTTCTTCCAGCCCAGGGTTTCTCATGGTGTACTCTGCATATAAGTTAAATAAATAGGGTGACAGCATACAGCCTTGACGTACTCCTTTTCCTATTTGGAACCAGTCTGTTGTTCCATGTCCAGTTCTAACTATTGCTTCCTGATCTGCATACAGATTTCTCAAGAGGCAGGTCAGGTGGTCTGGTATTCCCATTTCTGGAAGAATTTTCCACAGTTTATTGTGATCCACACAGTCAAAGGCTTTGGCATAGTCAATAAAGCAGAAATAGATGTTTTTCTGGAACTCTCTTACTTTTTCCATGATCCAGCGGATGTTGGCAATTTTATCTCTGGTTCCTCTGCCTTTTCTAAAACCAGCTTGAACATCAGGGAGTTCACGGTTCATGTATTGCTGAAGCCTGGCTTGGAGAATTTTGAGCATTACTTTACTAGCCTGTGAGTGCAATTGTGTGGTAGTCTGAGCATTCTTTGGCATTGCCTTTCTTTGGGATTGGAAGGAAAACTGACCTTTTCCAGTCCTGTGGCCACTGCTGAGTTTTCCAAATGTGCTGGCATATTGAGTGCAGCACTTTCATAGCATCATCTTTCAGGATTTGAAACAGCTCAACTGGAATTCCATCACCTTCACTAGCTTTGTTTGTCGTGATGCTTCCTAAGGCCCACTTGACTTCACATTCCAAGATGTCTGGCTCTAGATGAGTGATCACACCATCATGATTATCTGGGTTGTGAAGATCTTTTTGTACAGTTCTTCTGTGTATTCTTGCCACCTCTTCTTAATATCTTCTGCTTCTGTTAGGTCCAGACCATTTCTGTCCTTTATCGAGCCCATCTTTGCATGAAATATTCCCTTGATAGCTCTGATTTTCTTGAAGAGATCTCTAGTCTTTCCCATTCTGTTCTTTTCCTCTATTTCTTTGCATTGATTGCTGAAGACGACTTTCTTATCTCTTCTTGCTATTCTATGGAACTCTGTATTCAGATGCTTATATCTTTCCTTTTCTCCTTTGCTTTTTGCCGCTCTTCTTTTCAGAGCTATTTGTAAGGCCTTCCCAGACAGCCATTTTGCTTTTTTGCATTTCTTTTCCATGGGAATGGTCTTGATCCCTGTCTCCCGTACAATGCTACGAACCTCATTCCATAGTTCATCAGGTATAGTCAAGTGTTCATATACATGTACATATATATATATATATATAATGTATGTGCATATGTTTGTGCATATCTATCTTATATGTAGATATAACTATATTAGACTCAAGTAAAATTTTAGAGCAATTTTCCTCTATGTTAGCATTAGTGACCCAAGTATAATTTTTATTTCTGATACTGAAGTTGTAGGTCTTAGTTACCTCTGGAAATCTGCTAAGACTTATGGATCTTTGACTTGAAATGCACATGAAAACTTTGCACTTGCTCACACACACACAGTGAAAATACAACGTATGTGTTGATGGGGCAGGTTGCTGATTGTTGGGGTGTGGACAATCCACAGAGCAGATTGCTGACTGTTGGGGTGTGTCCAACAATCAGCAACCTGCCCCATCAACACATACAGTTGCATTTTCACTGTGTGTGTGTGAACAAGTACAAAGTTTTCATGTGCATTTCAAGTCAAAGATCCAAAAGTCTTAGCAGATTTCCAGAGGTAACTAAGACCTACATCTTCAGTATCAGAAATAAAAATTATACTTGGGTCACTAATGCTAACACAGAGGAAAATTGCTCTAAAAATTTTACTTGAGTCTAATATAGTTATATCTACATATAAGATGAATATATACAAGATAGATATACACAAACATATGCACATACATAGTATATATGTGTACATATATATGAACACTTGACTATGTTTTATTTCTCTTTAGCCATTACTCCTTATGAATAACAACACAATAGTAATAATCGGGAAATAATACTAACTGAAATTCTACTGAGTGCCAAATGTAATTTTGAGCACTGAATTAACTTATGTAAGTTATGACAATTAAGAATGATGTGAAAATTAGGAAGTATTTTTATTTTACAAATTAGCGAGCTGAGGCCGAAGTGGTAAGCAGATTGCTCTAGACCACCCAGCTAAAGCGTGGAGGTGCCAGGACTCAGTCGTGAACAGAGCGTAGACCCTCAGCCAGCACCCAGCCTGTGAATAAACGGGAGAGGCGATCACTCGCAGTGAGGACCAGACTGAGCTGCCAGTCGAACCAGGAAGGAAGAGAAGCTACTCACAGGTGGTGCCCGCCCAGTCCCCCTTTCACTGTCACACGCCTGACAGGTTCTTTAAGTTTGCCACCGCAGTTTGCCAGACACTTGTGCTTGAATTAAATATGTATTTGCCTGAGCACATAAGACAATTCTATCTGCCGCTGCTGAGTCGCTTCAGTCGTGTCCAACTCTGTGCGACCCCATAGACGGCAGCCCACCAGGCTCCCCCGTCCCTGGGATTCTTCAGGCAAGAACACTGGAGTGGGTTGCCATGTCCTTCTCCAACGCATGAAAGTGAAAGATGAAAGTGAAGTCGCTCAGTCATGTCTGACTCTTAGCGACCCCGTGGACTGCAGCCCACCTGGCTCCTCTGTCCATGGGATTTTCCAGGCGAGAGGACTGGAGCCAGCCATTGCCTGTCCTGTGTGTGTATATATATATATATATATATATATATATATATATATATATGTATATATATGTACACGCACGCATATATGCAGACACACATACATGTTAGTGGTCTTAACCCAGAAATAAAATCTATTTCTCTTTCCGTTTCTTTTGCTGAACTTTTCTGCACATTCCAGGGTAACAAGCTCCCTTGTTCTAGTATGTTTCTCAACCACATGCATCAAAATTACTGGAGGGGCTTATTAATAATTCAAATATCTGAAACCCTCCTTGACCTACTGAAAAACTATCTTCAGGGTTAGGGCCCAAGTAACTACAACTTTTAACAAGCTTTGGGAATATATACTTTTAAACAAACCCCTGAGGTGATTAATTTTGGGAGTAAATGCTCTTTACTGACCCTTTGTAAGCGGCTACAAATTACCTGGCCATCTCATTAAAGGCAGCTTTAGGTTCAGACTAAACCTCAAGTTTGAGGAGGAAAGGAGCACCCTGGACTTGGGAGGCGCTGGTGGGGATGTTCTGTTTTGGTGGGTGTTTGATATGAAGCAAATGAAGGGGTCATTCATTCCAGGCAGGAGGACTGCTCTGTGTCTTTAAAAGCAGCGATCCTTTTGTGGCTCGCCAGCCTGGTTACTTGTTGGAGCACAAAATGATCATCTAAACGTTAGCATGTTGTCATTAAAGAATGATGACCACTTTCAAAGTACAAGAAATCCCCGACATCCTATAAAGAGGTGATGGAAGAGGTAATATTTTATTCATTCCAAGACTTCATTAACAATTCTTCTTTAAGGCAGCTGGGATTCTAGCATCTTATCCAAAGAGCTTTGACTGGTGTAGTAATTAGTTAAGCCTAAAACTTGTGAGGGTGCACTGGCAGGGGCAGCCTTAGCGTGAAGCGAAGAAGCGCCTTCAATGGAAGTGTGCGCACTGCCTTTTGCGACTGGAATCCGATTCCTGGAAGCATGCTGACAGAAGCTGGATGTGTTGGGGTCAGGGAGAAACGGTGCAGGAAAGCAGTCTGGTCCCCGGACGTGCTGCCGGCGTGCCCAGCAATCGCGCAGCACCGCTCGTGGCGGCAGCGGGAGAGCAGCGAGACTGGCGATCATCGCCACCATCCTCGCCGCGCCGTGGGGTTTACAAGTGAGGAAGTGGAAGTGAAATTTGCTCGGTCGTGTCCGACTCTTTGCAACCCCACGGACTATACAGTCCATGGACTTCTCCAGGCCAGAATACTGGAGCGGGTAGCCCTTCCCTTCCCCAGAGGAGCTTCCCAACCGAGAGATCGAACCCAGGTCCCCCGCACTGCAGGGAGATTCTTTACCGGTTGAGCCACTTTGTAAGTGATAAAAACCCAGCTCAGATTGGCTTAAGACTAAGAAAGAATAATTCACTGGCTTACATAACTTAAATGTGTAAGTGGGTTGAGGCACTTCAGCGAGTAAGGCGGTGTTCCTCTCTCTCCTCCTACCATCTCTATTCCTCTGTCTTGCTTCCTGGAACCATGTCTGTCTTACGCAGACACTCTTCACATGAAGGCCTGTATAGGAGCGCCATATGTTTGCAAATAGCATCCCCAGAGGAATTCCAATAATTACAGGAAAATTTCCCTTGGAAAGAAATACAGGGAACAGAAAACAGGGCTTAGGCCGGGTCAAAAACACCGCCTGTACTCACTCGTTAGAAAACCCTTTCATTCGTGGGGCCTTTAGTACAGCACACAGAAGGCTCGATCCAGGAGCTGTAAATAATCAGCCCCAGGCAAAATCTACTCTGAACCAACCTTAGAAATGTTAAAGAC